>CM065716.1:67740344-67757079 GCA_033310375.1 Conus canariensis | reverse complement strand
CCAAAAAACCTCTCTCTCTCTCCTCCTCTCCACCACGCAGGGGACGTAAGCCGCACGCACACGTCGCGCACACACACACACACACCACCCCCCCCCCCCCCCGTAAAGTCTAATATCACCAATGTGAACAACAAAAAACAACAACAACAAAAAACAACAACACACACACTAATACAAAACATAGGGAGATCCGGTTGGGGCGTTTGGCCAGCGAAAAACACCAACACCGCAGTCTCAGTTGTCATTCGAATATCGCGGACATCAAACATTCACAGGGGCCCTTTTTTCGCAACGGTCTTTTCTACTGTCATAAAGCGTAAAAAAAGTAGTGACAGGTCCTCTCGACCCACACTAAAAGAGGGGGGTGATTTTCCCCCCGCCTGCCTTTGGTGACTGTGGACATGCCCAAAGTCAAAAATAATTAAAAGGTGTCTAACCCCCCTCATTTGTTTTGTCCCCCGACGAGCTCTCCTTCCGACAATTGTAATTTCAACCCCCTCCCCCCCCCCCCCCCCCCAGCCTTCTTTCCCCCCCCCGTCCCCCCCCCCTTTCCCCCCCTCTCTCTCTCACATCTCTCCCTTCTCTCTCTCTCTCTCTCCATCTCTCCTTCGTAATCCAGAAAATCAACGTGAAGCTTAAATTTTCTCATTTTTCACAATGTTGGCTTAGTGTCATTTTTTGTTGTATGAACTGGTCCATCCCCCCCCCCCCCCCCCCCTGCTTCCACTCGTTTTCCTCATTCTTTGCACCCCCCCTCACTCAAATCCAAAAACCCCCCGCCCCCCCCTCCCTTTTATCCCTTACCTCACCTTATCCTCTCCCCCCACCCCCTCTCCCCGCTTCCCCCTGTGGATTCACGTTATGCCCGTCAATCACATCACTTGGCAGAGTGTTAATATTATTACACTTGAACAGAAGCTGACAAAACCTAATATACCACAAACACACATGCACACGCACACACGCGCGAGCTACACACACACACACACACACACACACACACACACACACACACCAACACAACGCATGCATACATAAACACATGCACACACGCAAGCGCGTAAACACACACACACACACACACACACACAACACACACACTCACACAACACACTCACACACACACCACACACACACACACGCCCCCGCACGCACCACGCACGCACGCACCACGCACCACACACACACACACACACACACACACACACACACAATCGCACGCACGCACGCACACGCACGCACGCACGTACACCTGTGTTTGTTTAAGGTGTTTTACCATCCGGGAAGCGGTAGGCAAAAACTCTCTCTCTCCCCTCTCTCTCTTCTTCTCTCTCTCTTTCCTCTCCTCTCTCCTCTCTCCCCCCCCTCTCCCTCTCTCTTCTCCAAGAGTCAATAAGTCAATGATTTGTCTCCCATGAATTCTTATAAACCCATCTCTCTCTCTCTCCTCTCTCACTCTCTCTCTCTCTCTCTCTCTCCTCCTCTCTGTCTGTCCTGCTGTCTGTCTGTCCTTCCCATCACACACACACACACACACACAACACACACACACAACACACAACACACACACACACACATATCCCACTCCCTTTCTCCTTCAACCTATCCCACTCCTTGTTCGACTTGCATCCCACGTACCGGTGTTGCCTGTCTACAGAGCAGTTGATGCAAATCTAGTCCGTCCAGTCAGGAAATAGAAAACTGTTTATTGACACAGGTTAGTACCAGGACAGCATGATACGTCTACGCTCACTGCCTCGCTCAATACATCCTTTATGTAGAAACAGACTCGTCAGGACCTCTTGCAGACAGCTGCGGCTGTTGCTTGCTGCCGTTGCTGCCAATTTTCCCCCTCTCTCCTCACGTCATTCTGGCAGAACGAGTGTACCCGTTCCCGTGGAGTGACGGAATTCGTCTCGGGTGATGGCATAGTGCGTCGGTGATTCAGACGGGTGTGTGGGGGGGGGGGGGGGGGGGGGGGGGGCAGAGAATTTCCTGCCTGGGCTGACTAAACTGTGAGCTTCGTGTCCCTCCTCTCCCTGTCTGTGCCCCCATCTCCCCTCCCCTCCCCTCCCCCCCCCCCACCCCACCCCACCACCCGACTGACCTCTTTCTCTCTTTTGCTTTGCCCCTACCACCCCACCCCCATTCTCCTTTTACAAATCTCTCTCTCTCTCTAACACACACACACACACACACACACCACACAACCACACAACACCACACACACACACACACACACATTCTGTCTTTCCGACTGGTGCTTCCCTGCATGTGTTCTTCCAATCTTCCTGTTTTCGTTAGGCTCACCCTCCCCCCCCCCCCCCCCGCCTCCCCCGGTTCCCCCCCTCCCCCGGCCCCCCCCCCCCCCCCCCCCTCTATCCCGTGCGAGCGGGCGCGCGCGAACACACGTGTGTGTGTGTGTGTGTGTGTGGTGTGTGTGTGTGTGTGTGTGTGTGTGTGTGTTTGTGTGTGTGTGGTGATGAGTGTGTGTGTGAGTGTGTGTGTGATGTGTGTGGTGGGGGGGGGGGTGCGGAGTGGCTGGGGGGGGGGGGTGAGCGTGTTGGAAAAGAACGGAGGTGTGGGTGGTGGTAGGTGCAAAGAAGGGTAGTGATGGGTGGAGATGGGGAGGTGCGTGCGCGCACGTGTCGTCAGTGTGTGTGGTGTGTGTGTTTGTGTGTGTGTGTGTGTGTGGTGGTGGGTGTGGTGGTGGGTGGGTGCGTGTGTGCGTGTGTGCGGTGTGTGTGTGTGTGTGCGGTGGTTGTGTGTGTGTTGTGTGTGTGTGTGTGTAGTCAAACCTGAAAGTGGGTTTACCAACTGACTGAAAACGCGGAAAGAGAGGTTTCATTTGTTGTTGTTGTTTCTGTTTTTGTTTTGTCATAAATTTTACATTTTTCACAAAACCAATTTCATTTCTGAAACAATAAAGACCTAATTACTTGATTCAGACAGTAAAGTCAACATTTACTGGTAGATTTCCGAAAAAAAAAAAAGAAGAAGTTATTTTTTCAATGTTGAAAATAGTCTAAATGAAAGAAAGAAAGACAACAAAGCCACCGAACATTCTAATTCCATTTAAATGAAGAGAATAGGGTCAAAAAACCGAATACATATTTATACAGTTTAGATTCTTCCCGTAAATAAAAGCATATTCCAAAATGCATTTGAACAGTTAATAAACCCATGTAGTCTGAGAGTGGTATACGTATGTACTGGAATGTCTAAACGCGCGCGCGTGTGTGTGTGTGTGTGTGTGTGTGTGTGTGTTGTGTGTGTGTGTGTGGAGAGAGAGAGAGAGAGAGAGAGAGAGAGAGAAGAGAGAGAGAGAGAGAGAGAGAGAGAGAGCAAACTGAAAAGAAAGAAACAAAAAAGAAAGAAAGAAAGAAAGAAAGAAAGAAAAGAAAACAAAACAACACAAAACAAGGAAACAAAAAGGGAAAGAAAGGCGGAGCCCCCCCCCATTCCCTCAGTGGAGTCGCCAGCGTGCTTGAGCAGTTGCTCAACTGGGCGAACGGGACCAGCTATTTTAGACCAACAATCAACCACCCCCCCCCCCCTTCCACCCCCTTCCCCCAACCCTCCCCCCCAAAAAAAAACCCTCCCCCCCCCCCCCCCCCCCCCCCCCCCACCCCTTCTTCTACCGCCCTCTCGCGCACGCTCTGGTCACGTTCCATTGCACTAGTAAGAAACGCTCTGCAATCGCAAAAGACCGCAATTCGCGCCCAGTTTTCTTTTCCCGGTATATTTCTTTTCACGTTCTTATTTCTTTCCTCTTCTTTTTTTTTTTTTTTTTTTCTTCAAACCAAAGAACTTTTTTTTTTTTTTTTTTTTCCTTCTTCGCTTCTAGTCCTTTCCTCGATTTTCCCTTCTTCACTTTCCCTTCTCCTTTATCATTTATGGTTTTTTTTTTTTTTTTTTTTTTTTTTTTTTTTACTCCTGACTTATCCTTTACTTTTTCTTGTCTACCTCCTCACCCCGCCCGCCTTCATTTTTTTTTTTTTTTGTTTTTTTTTGTTTTTTTTATCTTGTTCTTCCCCCTTCTCCTGTATATCTTCCTGCCCCCTACCCCTTTTCCCACTCCTTCTTTCCTTCTCCTTCGAACTCTTTACGTGTTTTTTTGTTTTTTTTTGTTTTTGTTTTTTTTTTTTTTTTCCCCCACTCCTTTCTTTGGGCTTAGTGCTCTTTCTCATTTTTATGCTTCGACATCTTTACTTCTTCTTCCTCTCTGTGTTCATCCGTTCCTTTGGAGAGAACTCCTGTTTTTTTCCCCCTTGGACAATGGGCTCCAATCGTTTGGCGAAATAATCCGCTCCCCCAGGGCACCTTTTCAACCGAGGCTGCGCATATGTGCAGGGTTATCATTATCTTTGCCCTACCCACCCACCCCCCCCTCCCTGCCCGTCCCATCTTCCTTCTCTACCGCTCTCTTCACCCTCCAAGTCCATCCCATCTCTACCCCTCTACCCTGCCATCTCCCTCCCTACCTATCTACCATCTCCCTCCCTCCCTTCTCATCTCCCTTCCTGTTCCTTGTAACTATTGTACACCCCCTTTCCTTCCCGTCTCTCTCCCTTTCTCTCTTATCTCCCTTCCTACCTCCCCATCTCCCCCCCCCCCCTAATCCTTGTGTTCCCCCTACCTTCTCGTTTTCCTCCCTACCTCTCCCCTCTCCCTTTCCATCTCCCGCCCTAATCTTTGTAGATCCTCCCTACCTCTCCCCTCTCTCTCCCTGCCTCTCCCCTCTCCTTCCCTGCCTTACCATCTCACGCCCTACTCTTTGTAGATCCTCCCTACATTCCCATCTCCCGCCCTACTCTTTGTAGATCCTCCCTACATTCCCATCTCCCTCCCTGCCTTACCATCTCCCGCCCTACTCTTTGTAGATCCTCCCTGCCTCTCCCCTCTCCCTCCCTGCCTTCCCATCTCCTGCCCTACTCTTTGTAGATCCTCCCTGCCTTCTCATCTCCCTCCCTGCCTTACCCATCTCCCGCCCTACTCTTTGTAGATCCTCCCTGCCTTCTCATCCCCCCTCCCTGCCTTACCATCTCCCGCCCTACTCTTTGTAGATCCTCCCTACATTCCCATCTCCCTCCCTGCCTTACCATCTCCCGCCCTACTCTTTGTAGATCCTCCCTGCCTTCTCATCTCCCGCCCTACTCTTTGTAGATCCTCCCTACATTCCCATCTCCCTCCCTGCCTTACCATCTCCCGCCCTACTCTTTGTAGATCCTCCCTACATTCCCATCTCCCTCCCTGCCTTACCATCTCCCGCCCTACTCTTTGTAGATCCTCCCTGCCTCTCCCCTCTCCCTCCCTGCCTTCCATCTCCTGCCCTACTCTTTGTAGATCCTCCCTGCCTTCTCATCTCCCGCCCTACTCTTTGTTGATCCTCCCTACATTCCCATCTCCCTCCCTGCCTTACCATCTCCCGCCCTACTCTTTGTAGATCCTCCCTGCCTCTCCCCTCTCCCTCCCTGCCTTCCCATCTCCTGCCCTACTCTTTGTAGATCCTCCCTGCCTTCTCATCTCCCGCCCTACTCTTTGTAGATCCTCCCTACATTCCCATCTCCCTCCCTGCCTTACCATCTCCCGCCCTACTCTTTGTAGATCCTCCCTACCTCTCCCCTCTCCCTCCCTGCCTTCCCATCTCCCGCCCTACTCTTTGTAGATCCTCCCTGCCTTCTCATCTCCCGCCCTACTCTTTGTAGATCCTCCCTGCCTTCTCATCTCCCGCCCACTCTTTGTAACCTTCCTGCCTCTCATCTCCCGCCCTACTCTTTGTAGATCCTCCCTGCCTCTCCCCTCTCCCTCCCTGCCTTCCCATCTCCCGCCCTACTCTTTGTAGATCCTCCCTGCCTTCTCATCTCCCGCCCTACTCTTTGTAGATCCTCCCTACCTCTCCCTCTCCCTCTCTGCCTTCCCATCTCCCGCCCTACTCTTTGTAGATCCTCCCTACCTCTCCCCTCTCCCTCCCTGCCTTACCATCTCCCGCCCTACTCTTTGTAGATCCTCCCTGCCTCTCCCCTCTCCCTCCCTGCCTTACCATCTCCTGCCCTACTCTTTGTAGATCCTCCCTACATTCCCCTCTCCCTCCCTGCCTTCTCATCTCCCGCCCTACTCTTTGTAGATCCTCCCTACATTCCCATCTTCCTCCCTGCCTTACCATCTCCCGCCCTACTCTTTGTAGATCCTCCCTGCCTCTCCCCTCTCCCTCCCTGCCTTCCCATCTCCTGCCCTACGCTTTGTAGATCCTCCCTGCCTTCTCATCTCCCGCCCTACTCTTTGTAGATCCTCCCTACATTCCCATCTCCCTCCCTGCCTTACCATCTCCCGCCCTACTCTTTGTAGATCCTCCCTACCTCTCCCCTCTCCCTCTCTGCCTTCCCATCTCCCGCCCTACTCTTTGTAGATCCTTCCTGCCTTCTCATCTCCCGCCCTACTCTTTGTAGATCCTCCCTACCTCTCCCCTCTCCCTCTCTGCCTTCCCATCTCCCGCCCTACTCTTTGTAGATCCTCCCTACATTCCATCTCCCTCCCTGCCTTACCATCTCCCGCCCTACTCTTTGTAGATCCTCCCTACATTCCCATCTTCCTCCCTGCCTTACCATCTCCCGCCCTACTCTTTGTAGATCCTCCCTGCCTCTCCCCTTTCCCTCCCTGCCTTCCCATCTCCTGCCCTACTTTTTGTTGATCCTCCCTGCTTCTCATCTCCCGCCCTACTCTTTGTAGATCCTCCCTACATTCCCCTCTCCCTCCCTGCCTTACCATCTCCCGCCCTACTCTTTGTAGATCCTCCCTACCTCTCCCCTCTCCCTCCCTGCCTTCCCATCTCCCGCCCTACTCTTTGTAGATCCTCCCTGCCTTCTCATCTCCCGCCCTACTCTTTGTAGATCCTCCCTACCTCTCCCCTCTCCCTCCCTGCCTTCCCATCTCCCGCCCTACTCTTTGTAGATCCTCCCTGCCTTCTCATCTCCCGCCCTACTCTTTGTAGATCCTCCCTACATTCCCATCTCCCTCCCTGCCTTACCATCTCCCGCCCTACTCTTTGTAGATCCTCCCTACATTCCCATCTCCCTCCCTGCCTTACCATCTCCCGCCCTACTCTTTGTAGATCCTCCCTACATTCCCCTCTCCCTCCCTGCCTTCCCTTCTCCCGCCCTACTCTTTGTAGATCCTCCCTACATTCCCCTCTCCCTCCCTGCCTTCCCTTCTCCCGCCCTACTCTTTGTAGATCCTCCCTACATTCCTCTCTCCTCTGGGCTTACCATCTCCCGCCCTACCTCTCCCCTCTCCCTCCCTGCCTCATTATCTTCCGGCCTCTTCCCCCTTTTTCACCACCACCATCTCATCTTCCACCCTACTCCTTCTATCTCCTTCCCTACCTCTTCCACCCCCCTTACACGTTCAGAGTTTCCAGGCTGACATTTCTGTTCCTCTGTTCGGACAGCAGACGCAGACAGCTGACCCAGTTCAGTCGGCGAAAATTTTGGCCGAAAACTGAAACTTGCAACAACAACAACAACAAAAAAAAGCTACCAACGCGCACTCACGGTAGAACACATCTGAACGCAAAAGATAAGACTCTACAACTGAAATACTGCAAAACAAAAAGAAACTGGTGATATGATGGAAAATATCCTCATTAAGAAACAGGTGAAAAGTCGACCTTTCTTTCAAGAAGCCTTCACCAGAAAAAAAAAAAAAAAGACATGGAACTCACCTTACTGAGAGTGAATTATCGGCCTTTCGCAAGGGACGTAACTTTCACTCGATTTTTTTTTTTTTTTTATCCCTTAGCGTCATCGGGAGTTCCGTCTCTTTTCTACCGAGTCTTTGCGGTCACAGTGAAGGTAAGCTCTACCTGCTGACAAACCAGTAAAGCAAGTCGCCAGCCACCTGGAGCAGTAGCCTCTATGACCTCCAGTACAAGATGGACTAACCGGTGAGAGGGATTTTAAACACTCCCTGTTGTAATCACCGTGGGCAATGATAAAAATAATGTTGTTCAGATTTTCAACAACAACAACAAAAACTTTCAGAATTCTCTCTCTCTCTCTCTCTCTCTCTCTCTCCTCTCTCTCTCTCTCTCTCTCTCTCTCTCTCTTCTCAGTGGACGATATTGAAAATCCAGATATCAATTCAAATAAATCAGTGGTGCCGATCAAAAGTGTTCCGGAAAGAGTGAAGAATAAGAAAGAACACAAACAGAGGCCTTGATTTTAAAACAACAACAATAACAGCATTAAAGAAAACTGTCGTAGTCTGTTGTGTTTCGGCAAACAGCCTCGGGGACAGGGAGGGGGGGGGGGGGGGGGGGGGGGGGGGGGGGGGGGGGGGGGGGGGGAGACACAGATCCCAAAGTTAGCCGGTATCCTCAGCTGTCAACTGTCGTCCACAACATATAACAACATGCCTGAATGTTCCAAAAGGACATGGCAAAGCTGTTTTGTGCGGGATTGATTCTTTAAGCTTGGCATGCAAAAACTGCTTACCAAATTCATACAAAGTAAAAGACAGACGTAGTAATAACAATAATAGTAACAGTATTACTAAAACTGATAACGATAAAAACGATAATGATGATGATGATGATGATGATGATGATGATGATGATAATAACTAAATGAATGAAAACAAAAACATGAAGAACAAGATGCCTACAAATGTAGTTTTAGAAATTCGAAGACAATGTGCAAACAAATCGTAGACATAGCCAGTAATACGGGAACACTAAACTTGCTTAGAACAGTACTGAAGCAGACTACGGACAGTTCACGTACAAAGCGTCAAATTTTACTTGAACCATGGAACTAAAGCACTTCTATAATGCAAAGTGGGCTGACAAAAAAAAGAATTAAAAAAAGATGAGCGAGTGGGATGGACATAACCTCAGACAGCTCTAATTACATCCACAGGCGCTAATACAGAAAGCGGGGAGGAGGTTGGGGGGGGGGGGGGAGGAGCGGTGAGGGTATCATTCAGCTACAACATTCGACAGTGTCCGCCTACCCGTCGCCCCTGCCCTCTGTCCCGCTGAGATAAACATCGGGCAGGTCTCAGCGATACTATGTACTTGGCCTTGTCCGGCCGCCACGTAACTATTGTCAGGGCGACTGAAAAGCCCAAAGCTGTTGTGACCGGTCAAGCGTTGGTGGTGACACGGCCGTGTGCTAAGTAAGAGAGACAGATGGAGAGAGAGAGAGAGAGAGAGAGAGAAGAGAGAGAGAGAGAGAGGAGAGAGAGAGAGAGAGAGAGAGAATCCCATGCGGTAGGATTCGCCAGTCGACTCAGTTTCGTTATTCAAGAGCGAAGTGGCTCAGCCGATTTGACTCTCTCTCTCTCTCTCTCTCTCTCTCTCTCTCTCTCTCTCTGGTGTGATTATAATTATATTAACAACAACAATAATAATAATAATAATAATAATAATAACAATAATAATGATAATAAAAATAATATCACACATAACCCTTGGATCGTTCTGAAAATGGCTGGGAAAGAACTTCTCTCTCTCTCTCTCTCTCTCTCTCTCTCTCTCCCTCCCTCCTCCCCCCTTGGGGATACATGTAAAACAAAACACAAAAGAAACAAACAACTACAACAACAAAAACAAACACCTGCAATCCTTACGTCCTTAGAGAAATGACGGGTGGAAAAAACTACACACACACACACACACACACACACACACACACACACACACACACACACACACACATTGACTGAGAACCCGCAAACTATTAAACTGTTCGTTGAAGAGTTATAGACGGGGATGTCAGCGGAAGAGGAGAAGAAGAAGAAAAGGCAGAAGAAGAAGATGACGGCGCTGCTGCTGCTGCTGCTGCTGCTGCTGCTGCTGCTGAAGAAGAAGGTCTTCATCTTTCTTTACAGTTCCCGCCATCAGGAGAATCAGGCCCTGGCTGGTCCAGTGATCTCTCACGAGGCTGATGCCAGGTTCATCACGGAGTGCCAGTGATCTCTCACGAGGCTGATGCCAGGTTCATCACGGAGTGCCAGCCTAACAAAGAAGAGCTTAGAAGGAACAGAGTTGGGTTTTTTTTTTCCCACTCTGGTCGTCAATAAGGCGATGACATCAGTTTCCTTATAATGTAGCATAATTGACATGAATGTAAACCGAGATCGCCTATCAAGCACTGATGTGACTGACAATGCTCTGATTATCACACAGTACAGCTGACCAGTTTGACCTTTTGATCTCCCTTGCATCCTTTGATCGATTCAGGTATTGGCTTAACGATTTGCTCTTCGTTATTCTCTATCACACTGATTGTATTTTTTGTGCAGCTTCTTTCTTTACAGTCCTTTACTCTCATTTCCCTTTTCTACTTTTCGCTAGTTACGCTGGAAGACTGCTGGATTTCGTTTCTATGTCCTTGATGGTGGGACTACTACAGAATTATATGTGGTACATCACCATTTGATGCCAAGGGTGAACCACCACAATCAGCCGCGTTACGCTGATGAGTCGCTGTCAGGGGACGAAAATCGACTCCGGACAGAAGACAGGCATACTTCTGTTTTCAAAACACGCTTCAGTTGTTGTCATACACTGCTGGTGAAGAGTCTACCGTACACTTTAACCGTCTCTCTTGTTCATTCTGTCTGTCTGTCTGTCTGTCTGTCTGTCTGTCTGTCTGTCTGTCTGTCTGTCTGTCTCTCTCTCTCTCTCTCTCTCTCTCTTCCCCACCCGTTTTGTTTCCTTCCTTAAATTGTTACCAAGTCATTGTTTCAATCAGGAGGGATTGTTAATCTGTTTCCTAACACCCCCTCCCCCCCCCCTCCCACTACCACTTACTTGTTCAGCAGACTATTATTTGGTCAACTGATGGGAGAGGTTGCGTCTTTAAAGAGTCCAAGTCAAGGTTGTTCTGCAGGATACTTAGCTGCTACCAGCATTGACGTGAGTGATAACGCTTGAGTTGTTTAATTCTTTCTCCGAATGAGGCCCCAAAACAATTTGTGTTCTATACCATCTGGGCGTGCATAGGCCTTATCAAATATGTAACACAGGATACACAGTGTTTGTTTCATTTCTGAATAGCATGGGTGTGTGCAGAGCCATACGTCCTGCATAGACGCACTGTTGAATAATCTTTTCTGTATCGCGTGTGGGTGTGGGCACACGTCCACACTATTTTCATAGAACTGCTCCTTCCTGGGAAAGTGTGGAAGTGCTTACATCCACATCCTACAGAAATGATTATTCAACAACTCTTGGGGTTGAAAAAGACTCGAAACGTTGTGTATTGGTTTTTGTTTCCTTTTGACCCTCCTTTTGTTTCGGTCTTTACCACCTAACTTCAAATTACATAGTTGTTCTGAAAAAGACCCAGTCAAGTGTTATCAATTTCCTGGGGTTTTGTTTGTTTGTTTCTAATTTTTAGATAATGAACTTACATTGGGCTAGAAGACGGGCGCGTGGATGATAATCATACACATTGTAACATTTCCCTCAGGAAGACCGGTTCACATGCACGTTCTGACGGCACGTTCTGACACGGCCTGAGTGCATGTCAGGATGGTCTGTCATCTGGGACATTCAGAAGAAATATGAACAGAAGGTCTGACTGCTGGCGGCATAATTCACTTCTTGTATCCTTGGAAGGGTCCTCAAGGAAAGGACAGCAAACACTTGTTTTCCTTCACTATCCACTTCTTTAAAGAGAAGGGAGAGAGAGAGGGAGGGAGAGAGAGAGAGAGAGAGAGAGAGAGAGAGAGAGAGAGAGAGAGAGAGAGAAGACAGACAGACAGACAGACAGACAGACAGACAGACAGAAGACTTAAAGTTACAGTTTTTAGTGAAACCGACGAAAGAAATCAGAATCAGTCGTGGCCATAATTGCGCATCAATCTCTGTTCATCACGCCTCTTCAGTAGGCCTATTCAGAGCTATGACCACACAATTACTACATCAATGAGCAGAGTGAGTCACGGGAGCAAAACGGAGCAATTGTGTAAGGCTTAAGCAGGAGTCTTGCGGAGTATTCAGAGAGGATCAAAGGAGCTGCACGGTGAGCTGGTGCCCAAAGGTAATCTTCCGTGAGATCACGTCCCTCTCGGCTCGGGCCTGGTGTTGCGCATCCCACTAGTCGCAACGGCCTGGGAACAGATGGACCCGAAGCGGGGCGTCTACCATGGTAAAACAGTGAAACAGGCCTGTCTTCTTGTCAGCCATTTGATTACGCCTGTCACGCGAAGCGGACGTTGACATTTAACAACCAGCGTCGTCGTTCTTGGCTTGTAAACACCAATCCACGACACGAATCTTGTCGGACTATGGCAGATAAACGCACCAAACGTATTTCAGCCACGGGATTCTGTTTCGTGAAGCCTACGTAAAGCAGCCCTTGTCATCACTGTAATGAACACTTTACCAACCACCAGTGTGGGAAAAGCTCGTTCCTTCATCCTTCTTCAACACACATATACATGACCTCGAATGCTTTCTCTACGGACAGGGTTAGCTTCAAACGAAGTACTGTGGATGTCCGTCACCCGTTACACGTTGTGTCTCGTTTCTCTGCCGAGACCTGATAGTTTTTCCACAACTGTTTAGAATCAAATGAGGACGAAGACATCAACGCTCAGATATAAATAAGTCCCGCTGGCAGTTTCCGGTCAAGCGTAGAAACGATTTCTTCCGCTTCTCTCTCCGCTCGAGAGGTGAAGGAAGGTGGGAGGGGGAAGGTGGGGAGGGCGAGTTCAGAAACCCTGTGCTATCCGTCCACTTTTTCAGGGTGCAGGGAGGCATGGAACTAGGGATAAAACAAGGAAAGCGCGGATCAAGCGTATAATTGGCGCCAGCGTTGATTGCGGAGCCGAGAGGGGAAGGCGTTAGTTCCGCCCCATTACCGCCCTGACAAAGTCCAGCAGGCCCTATGCAGTGAAGGACCCCCCCCCCTCCCCCCCCCCCCCCCCCCCCTCCCAGCGCTCAAGGAAAAACAAAACGAAACAGCACAAAAACTCTCATCCTGCCAGCTGCACACCACTGGAGGTATTGGGTAAAACAGGTGAAGGATCTGCTGCTGCAACAGGCCAAGTATACGTTGCTAAGGCGAAGAGTCTGCTGCATTAGGCGAACAGTCTGCTGCAATAGGCGAACAGTCTGCTGCAATAGGCGAACAGCCTGCTGCAACATGATAGAGAGCAGATCATCCTGGCTTTCGATTGATGACATCCAATCTCACTCAGACGAGTTCCCTTAGAAGGGAGATGGAGGTAGGGTGTGAGGGAGGTGGAAGAGGGGATGGGGGAGGGCGCGGGTGGGAAGGGGAGTCAGAGGGGGAAGGCGTGTACGTGGATGAGATGTTGTGGTGTGTGCGTGGTGCGTGGTGCGTGCGTGCGTGCGTGCGTGCGTGCGTGCGTGCGTGGTGTGTGTGTGTGTGTGTTGTGTGGTGTTTGCTTGTTTGTTAACGCGTATCCGCGCGGGTCCATATACTTGTAAGCATAACAATATCTGAAAGGAAATGTGTTCTACAAATAAGGCATCTACTCTTAACATTCGCCAAAGTTTTGCGCGCCATCAGTCGCGGGTCTCCAGGGAATCCCGCTCTTTGTATGTGACTAAAGTCTTGCTGCATATTGTGGGTCTTCAGAAACCACAGTTTTACTGAAAGATTAAAGCCTTGCCGTGTGTGTGTGTGTGTGTGTGTGTGTGTGTGTGTGTGTGTGTGTGTGTGTGTGTGTGTGTGTTTATTTGCGTGCACGCGTGCGTGCGTGCTCGTGTGTGTGTGTGTGTGTGTGTGTGTGTGTGTGTGTGTGTGTGTGTGTGTGTGTGTGTGTGTTCATTTTATCTGTTAAAAAAAAAAAACATTTCAGCACAGATGCGGTCCATGCTTTATTGACAAAGTTCTAAAACTGTGTAAAGATAGGTTAAAAACTAACTCAGTTGTCAGAAACTGACTAAGTTATCAAGTGAAAGACATGACCGTGGGTCATTTCACACTAACAACGTACGGCAAAGGTTGGCAAAGCGAAACTGGGTCAACCATAAAAAGAAAAAAAAAAAAAGATGAAATCATGAAGGAGAAGAAATACATTTAAAAAAGGGGAAAGGGAAAGGGAAGGGGAAAGGGGGGGGGGGAGGGAGGAAAGACAAGAAAACAAACACAAACAACATAACAGACAGCAGAAACAGACAAGAAGAGAAAGTGAAGCATGGCGGTCAGAGTTCCAGGCGTCCCAGCTGTGTTTCTTTCTTCACAGCTTCCAGAGAGTACAGGCTGGCTCCTCCACAGGACCATGCGCTGGCTGTTACGGGTCTCCAGCTCCCTGTCTTCTGCCGCTTGGCATCGAGCAATAATGTGCGGCGCTTACCCCTTGGCACTGTGCCGTGCCTGCAGCTGCGTTTAATTCATAACTGTACAGTCATGTAAGCCTTCCCTGCTGCCAGCGCAGGATTAGCCTGTTCATGGAGAGCTCAACTGTGCCACTGTCTGCACGACCCAACGCATCAAAATCACAACGCAAAAGCTCTGGGTGTAACAACTCCGATCATTAAATGTAACTAAACTGCGTTCCACACTCTCTTTCTTTGATTACAATAGCAAGCAAAAACGAAACGTACATAATCATTTGTGCGTGTGTGTGTGTGTGTGTGTGTGTGTGTGTGTGTGTGTGTGTGTGTGTGTGTGTGTGTTTGTGTGTGAGAGAGAGTGAGAGACAGAGGAGAGAGAGAGAGAGAGAAGACCTTGGTAAGTTAGAAAAGCAAATACGGTGAAGTCTGAACGAGAAAAAAAAAAGAAGAGAAGAAAGACGACTTGAACTCACAAAAAACAAACAGCTTATTCTGATTACCCGTTCCAAGACATGAATTATAAAATGCCCTTGCTTCAAAACGAGGTTTCTAAAATTAATTTTCGCTAACGGACCAGTCCCTTTAAGTCCCAAACCGATCAAACGTGCTGCCTTCAACAGTCGAGAAATATACAATTGTTTGCAAAAACCGAAAGCATCCCGCCCATCCAGTCGCACAGTCTAGATTTATAACGTGTGCACAATGTCTTTGAGAGTGAGTCCTAGACACGATTACCACCCTTGCACAGACAAGGCAAAGGTCAAAACCGCTTTGGTCGCCACAAACGCCAACTACTGACCCACACAGTTTTGCCGGTGGCAGATATGCTAGTCATGGTCTCGGCGAACCAAGCAGTCTAACTGTTGTATTGGTAGAGGGAACAGAACCCAGGGACCCCCCCCCCCCCCCCCTCTCCAAATAATGCCCAGTCCTATATAGGGCAAACGTCATCGCTGAGCACTGTCCAAAATACACCCATCTGTCTCTCATCAAGACAGTCAGCATCACACAAGACAGTCAGCGTCACACAAGACAGTCAGCATCACACAACCGTTCCACACCAGGTCTCGTGCATGAAGGAATGATCTCGCGAGTTCTCTCTCGCATACTCTAACATCCTGACGGAATTCTGGAAGGCAACATAAAAAGTTGAAATCAAACCATGGAAAACAACAAACAAACAAACAAACAAACAAACAAACAGACAAGCAAACACAGCGATGGAAGTATGAGAACGAACTCCTACAACAAGGTCAAACACAGGATGAACATGAGAACGAACTCCTACAGATCAATAACTCTTTAAAAAAAAAAAAAAAGGAAAGGGGGGGGGAGGGGGTGTCTGCGTGACGAGTGAATTTAGCAGTAAACTTAGTAGTACAGTATGGTAAAGGAAAAGCTTAAATTCATTCCAATAGGTGGGGTAGGAAGGGGTGTAGGGCGCACCCTACACTCCCGCCTCCCACACCCCTTCCCTCTTCCTCCTTTTTCTTTGTTTGCTTGTTTCTTTGTTTGTTTGATTGCTTGCTTGTTAACTTGGTTGATTGGTTGCTTGCTTGCTTGCCTGCTTGGTTTTGTTATTATTGTGGACTGTACTGTCGTTAATGCAGAGAACTGCCAAGTGGCATCGAATGCCTGATCTACGTAAGTGGTCTGGCCCCTCATACCGAGTCCCGAGTCTACTGAACGGTCACTTTCAAAATCAGTACTACCAGCTCTCTTGGCCTTCAGCCGCTCCTCGTTGTGTGCAACAGATTACGAATGGCATCGATCTCTTGGGGCGTATCCTGAACTAAACTCTTTTCCTTCCTCCGCACCCTCTCTCTCTCTCTCTCTCTCTCTCTCTCTCTCTCTCTCTCTGTCACACACACACAAACACACACACACACACACACACACACACACACACACACACACACCGCACCCCCTCCTTTCCCATCCCACCCCGTCCCCTCTCTCCAGCCCCTACCCCCTCCACCCTATACACACGCCCCCCTCCCACCCACCCCTCTTCATTTTTCCTGCATTCTGTAATCTCTACAACCTTTCAGCCCCACCCATCCTTCTCAAAACACACACACACACACGCACGCACACACGCACGCACGCACACACGCACGCACGCACGCACACACGCACGCACGCACACACACACACACACACACACACACACACACACACACACACACACACACACACAGTTCAGTGCTAGCGCATACGAAGAGAAATCACAACCTATTGACTGCCAAACATGAGACACAGGAAAATGCTAAGAAAGAAAAAAGAAATAGGAGAGGCAGAAAGACAGACTGAAAAGCAGACAGACAGACTGACAGACAGACTGACATACAGATTTGCGGTCACAGAGACAGAGAGGACAGACGAGGCTGGGCGGAAACGCAGCAAGTGGACATGAAATGC
>CM065716.1:67722844-67725344 GCA_033310375.1 Conus canariensis | reverse complement strand
TGTGTGTGTGTGTGTGTGTGTGTGTGTGTGTGTGTGTGTGTGTGTTTGAGAGAGAGAGAGAGAGAGAGAGAGAGAGTGTGTGTGTATGTTTGAGAGAGAGAGAGAGAGAGTGTGTGTGTGTGTGTGTGTGTTTGAGAGAGAGAGAGAGAGAGAGAGAGAGTGTGTGTGTGTGTGTGTGTGTGTGTGTGTGTGTGTGTGTGTGTGTGTGTGTGTGTGTGTGTGTGTGTGCGTGTTTGTGAGTTTGTAAGCGCGTGCGTGCAAACAAAGCCTAAACGCCAGGAGTGTCATGAAAGAATGCAGAAACAACCCCTCCCTTTTCCCCACCAAAAAAATAAAGATTTAAAAAAAAAAAAATAAATATATAAATCCAAACTAGTTCAACAACAGCGGCGCGTTCAGGAAACAACAAAAGGTCTTTGACCTCACAGTGGCCTACCTCCCTCTGCCCCCCCCCCCCCCCCCCCTCCTCCTTCACCCCCATCCCTCCCCGCCCTCCGGCTCCTTCCATCTCCCTCCTCCTCGTCTACTCGTCGGTTTCGAGTCGAGTGCTTCAGAACCCCCTCTTTATTCTTTCCTCTTCCCCCTCCTCCCCCCCCCCTCCCCTCTCCCCTCCACAGCCTTCCTGTGTCGTCATCACTCACTAACTCACTTCGCACTATCCTGGCACCATGGGCCGATTGGTTGTTGTGAGTTAACTGTTTTGTGCAGATCGCATCATACGCTTCTACGTGGAAATGACGTAATTTCTATAACCTTACGCTTAACCCCCCCTCCCCCTCCCCCCACCCCCCGCCTCTTCTCCCCTCCCTAGCAAGAGAACTCTTCTTCTGCTAACTGCTTGCTCAGGCCGTTGCAAGCGATGACAACCAAAGCCTCGGTTGTGTTTCGCGCAGTTTCCTGCACCATTTCACACGGTCGTTTGGTTGTGCTTGATAATTTGTCCAGCTTTGGTGTCTCTACGGTCATGCTTTCGTGGGTAATGAGGCACCCCCCCCCCCCCCCCCCCCCAAATTAGGCCTAATTAGGACTCGCGTACAAGCGCGAGTGGCACTGCCTTTTTCGATGTGGCAGAAGCACAGAGCGTTTGTTGGTTGTTTGTAACGGGGATAATAATAACGACAATTAAAAACAGTGTGTGCTTCCAAAACGCATTCTGCTAACACTGTACTTTTTTTTTTCTGACAATACTTTGCAACATGCTACTGACAGTGGATGAAAACCGAAAAACAAACAAACGAAACGGTAATGACACAAACATTCCATTGCCATCTACAGTCGTGTGTCATATTTCCTACGTATGCCAGTGACGTCGGAAGCACTGACAATTACCATTTTGACATGAAAATCTAAGCTTCTGCATTGTATGATGCTCTGCATTGTCAGTCTTGCTCAAATAACCTTTTTTTTTCTTGGAATGATCATGCTGTTTGTAGTCCAGCCGACTGCATGGGACTGTATTGGGGATGAAGACATTTTCAAACCTGCTTTGTCATCTCTCTCTCTCTCTCTCTCTCTCTCTCTCTCTCTCTCTCTCTCTCTCTCTCTCTCTTCTGTTGTTTGCCGATGACATTGTTCTTTTATCCGGTACTGCCAGGGGTCTCCAAAATCAAATTAATTTATTAAATGAAGTCTGTAAAAGATTATTTTTAAATATAAATAAAGATAAGACCAAAGTGATGGTTTTTCGAAAAGGAGGGTTCTTGGGTAAAAATGATAAATGGACTTCAAACGGATCTATCTTGGAAGTGGTAAACGAGTACAATTACTTGGGTTTTGTTTTTACAACGAAAATGAGTATTTGTAAAGGTGTTGATGCCTTGGCAGCAAAGGGTAGAAGAGCATGTATGAATTGTGTAAAACATATTAGCAGTCTTCATGGTATATCTAAATCCTGCTTCTTTAAAATTTTTGACACACAAGTTCAACCTGGCATTATGTATGCTGCAGAATGGTGGGGCTAAACAGATTGAAAAACATGGAAAAAATTCATACATTTTCATGCAAACGTTTTTTGAAAGTACCATTAAAATTACCAAACAAAATTGTGTTTGGCAAACTGGTAGATATCCATTATATATTAACAGTTCTGTGAGATGCATAAAATACTGGCTAAAGATTTTGAAGATGAATGAGTCAAGGCTACCAAGATTAGCATATATCATGTTAAAAAAACTTGAATGAAAAAGGTAAAGCATGTTGGGTAAGTTCGATTAAAAATACTTTGTTTCGTTCAGGATTTGGATATGCCTGGGTTAACCAAGGTGTTGGATGTGAAATTTCTTTTGTATCATTGTTCAAGCAACGTTTGAAAGATAATTATCTACAGGAATGGGATAGCTCAGTAATGAACAATGACATATATTGCACGTACCAGCTATTTAAAAATGTGTTTGAAAGCGAACCATATTTCCGATACCTTGATATCAGATGCTTTCGTGATGGTTTTGTTAAACTAAGAACCGGGGTACTTCCAATAAACGGTTTCTCTTTTAGGACTACC
>CM065716.1:67712844-67720344 GCA_033310375.1 Conus canariensis | reverse complement strand
ACCACTTACACACAACACAAACGCCTCGGGGGGGGGGGGGGGGGGGGGGGGGGGGGGGGGGAGGGGGGGGGAGGGTAAGGGGGGGGGGAGGTATTGAAACCCGCCAGCACGTGGTGACCTCTCACCCCACCGGGTCACGCTCTCACCCCACCGGGTCACGGTCGTAGCTCTCGCTCGCGCGGGTTCAGTAAACTGATGCCCGACTCAAGGTCCTGATGACCCCCCAGCCTTTCCTCACCGATCCACATCTTCACCTTTCTCTTTCGCCAGGTAAAAACCGACCGATGGATTCAGGTCCCATTATTTCTGGCCCAGAGAGCTGACTCCAAACGAGCCCACAGCCTTACAATGGGTCTTTGCGGTTGGCTGGACTATAACTTATAATTAAGCAACATGAATGATAGAAGTGACTTTCTAGCCCAGTCAGCAACGCAAGCAGCTTTTCAGGGCAGATTAAGCCAGTTCAAATCAGAAGCTTGTACAGATGGAAAAGCCGAGACTGTGTCTTCCCAAACCATGTCCTACCACAAAGCTAAAACATCGATCTCAACCAACGTTTGTCACCAAACACATTTCAGTCTGACCAACTGAAAAATATGGATCTCTGAAGAACTAGGCAATGTCCTGTTGTTGTTTTTTTCCAACTTGTACCTCATGTGGCTTCCGGTGATCGGCTGAGCAATTAAATCAAATTTGAGCGCGAGCCCGCGCGCGCGCTCGCGCACGCACGCACGCATGCACGCGCGCGCACACACACACACACACACACACACACACACACACACACACAGAGAGAGAGAGAGAGAGAGAGAGAGAGAGAGAGAGAGAGAGAGAGAGAGAGAGAGAGTTGTGATTCCTCAAACCCCACTTAGTGAAACATCTCGGAGCAAGGTCTTCTTTATGCATGGATACCAAAGTAAGAGGCGAGTGCCGGTTGTCGTTGCAACACACCCCAGCACTCCACAATAGGATCAAAACACTGTGGCAAGGTATGCACGGGACGGTACACTCTCTAAGTTGGGGCAGGCTGGGTTGTGTGCGTATCATCGACTTTTAATGTGCGTGAGTCTGTCTGTGGTGCGTATAGGGAGGAACCACGGTCACGGGGAAGGGGGCGGAGTGGGTGGGAGAGACGGGGGAGGTGAGGGAAAACGAGTGACGAGAAGTTGTGGTGGGGAAGAAGGGGGGGGGGGGGCGCATCAAATGAAACCAAGTAAAATATCGCAAGCCTCAAACAGATAAGCACGTGAACTTCAAAAAGTCTTAGTTGTCGACGGCTTTGTTGATTATCAAACATCTGTTATGAAGAAGGGTGTCTGCGTGGCTCCACTGGTTTTTCGAGCAACGAATCCGCAGTCACATGTCGGAGTTTGAAGCACCCTAGTGCCCAGCACCCAACCTGCCATTTCTGCTAGCCATCTGAACGTGTTGTCGTTCTGGTGGTGTGATGGTTATTCTCACCAGCCACGTCACCGTCTGTGTGTGTGTGTGTGTGTGTGTGTGTGTGTGTGTGTGTGTGTGTGTGTGTGTGTGGTAGGGGTGGACGGGTGGGTATGGACGTTAATCCTGAATGTGGATTGTGGAGCTAACTTCGCGCCGCACCCATAGCATCATCAGGGACAGCATGGGGGTATCAGGGACAGCATGGGGGTATCAGGGACAGCATGGGGGTATCAGGGACAGCATGGGGAAAAACTGGAAGCAGCAGCGTCTACTGGACCAGAAAGAGAACATGAACTGACGCACGCCATTTCACTCTGGACAATAGTGCGTGTCTTCAACACAAAAGGAGATACCGTGTTAGCAGCAGCCAGAATGAGGCTGGAATCTACAGCACTTCAACAAAGACTCTATTCTATACACACACACACACACACACACACACACACACACACACACACACACACACACTATGCGCGTAAGCGTATCTACGACAATGGAATGACTACAGTTTTAAGGAAGGAACACAACGCGTCTTGGCAAAAACTACCCAACCACCATCACCGCCCCTTCGCCTATTCTAAATTGTACTCTCCTAAGCTGGAGAACTGTAACTGTTGAAAACGTCGATCCCTATTTTACCAGCTTCAAAGTTACTTCTCAGGTTGACAGAAATCTATATCATACAAGAAGCAGCACGCTTGAGATCATCTGCGTTTCGCTTTTCACAAAAAAGTTATATAGCTTTTATAGTTTTATTCATTTTGAAGCAGAACGTTAGAAAGCAGGAACTTAGTTCCAACCGAATGACATGGGTGGTTTTTTTTTGTTTGTTTGTTTGTTTTTTTTCGTTCTTTTTAAAGGTTTGGACATCTTTGAAAGGAATAAAGTGACTGCGCGTTAGAAAGAGCAGACTCAGTTCTCGGTCGAAAAAGGAAACAACTTTCACAGCCGGCGGTGCCCGGTTGTGCATCCCGTTAGGCTACATGACATTCTAGCACAGACGAACGGGCCGAAGATACGGGGCTGTGCAGGACAACTCGCAGTTCTGGCATGGTTCTGGCGAGGTACACACTCTGACAGAACTGCAAGTGCTCCAGACACACGGCTTTGTCTGGGAGCGCAGGCGAGGGGGGGGGGGGGGGCTTTTTATTATGTGTTCGAGTTTCTCCAGTCTGCAAATAGGAGGCACAGAAGCATCCGGTACAGCTGAGGGAGGGGGGGGGGGGGGAGGGGGGGGGGGGGGGGGGAGAAACGAAACGGTAAGAAATAATCATCAGCAGAAAAGAGACTCCAGGGAGTGTTGAGAAACATGTTTGCGTCAACGGGTAGACGTGAAGTACGGGAGGTGAGAACGGGGAGGAGTGGTTTGCGAGAGAAAGGGAAGGGGATGGGGAAAGGAACGGGGTGGAGGGGGGGGGGGGGGGGAGTGTGAGGACGGGGGTTGGAGGGATGATCGGAGCGTAACAGCATTGGAAACGTTTCCCTTCAAAAGCACTTCAACTGATGTGTTTTCTCTAGGGAGGAGTGACGGGGGAGGGGGGTTGTGGGCTGACAAGCACTGTCGAACAAGCTTTCTTTACGATTCCAGAAAATAACCGGCCGTTTCGTGGTTTGGGATATGTCATGACGTCCCGACAGAATATGAGCAAGCGTGTGCGAGCATGCGCCGGGAAAACACACACCACACACACACACACACACACACACACACACACCACACATTACAGAGGAGAGAGAGAGAGAAAGACAGACAGACAGACAGACGACGGACTGATAGACAGACGGACTGACAGACGAACTGATTGAGCAACGTACAATGCCACATAAGCGTGGTTCAGTATCCTCGAAGCGTGATATGTGGATGATGTCCAGTCTTCAGTAGATGTATAAAACTGATCATTCCATGTACGAAGTGTGAATGATGTCCAGTCTTCAGTAGATGTATAAAACTGATCATTCCATGTACGAAGTGTGAATAATGTCCAGTCTTCAGTAGATGTATAAAACTGATCATTCCATGTACGCAGACTTCAGATTATTATCTTAGTGTGTTGGGGTTGATGGCTCTCCCCTTCCCCTAATATTCAAATAAACTGTACGTTCTTCTTCCGTTGAGTGTCCATGAACAACGATGCCACTTAAGTGAATGATGGGGGTTTTTTTGTTTTTTTTTTCTTTTTTTGATGACTTGTCAGTTGATTTTATTTAACGTGGTGACAGCCCTGATATGCCCTTTGTGGTCGGCTGGGCTATAAGCAACATTACCTAACCTTACCACTTAAGTTTGAGAGGAGAGAAGGGGGAAGAGAGACCGAGCAAGCGAACGAGAGAGAGAGAGAGAGAGAGAGAGAGAGAGAGAGAGAGAGAGGAGAGAGACAGACAGACAGACAGACAGAGACAGAGACAGAGAGACAGAGAGAGACAGAGACAGAGAGAGAGAGACAGAGAGAGAGAGAGAAGAAGAGAGAGAGAGAGAGAGAGAGAGAGAGAGAGAGAGAGAGAGAGACCGAGCAAGCGAACAAGCGAGAGAGAGAGAGAGAGAGAGAGAGGGAGGGAGGGAGGGAGGGAGAGAGAGAGCAACAACAAACAAATAGTGTAAAACAAAAAAAGGCCCAAATGAACCACTCACCAATTGGTGGACTGGTCTATGTGCTGAGCAACCGAGAACCCAAACATACTCCCTGGCTCCCCCTGATGTACCACAGCCGTGACAGTATCAACATTGTAACACTGCCCCACTCCCCCCAACATCACCACCATCACCACCACCACCGCCACTACCTCAACACCTCTCCCCCACCGCCAGCATCTCACAGTACTCTCCACCTCAGCAGACTTGTCCACTTCTCTGCAATCAGCGTCACAACCACAACTCTGGCTACCTTCCATTTCAGTACAAGCCAAAGTTCTACAGAAACACTCCTTGCTCTGCGATTTTTTCTTCATTTTTTCCCCCCCAAGCCTGTAGAGCTGGAACAAGTTTTGTCGCCCACTTTCGCAGACTTCAGGAGGCTGGGAGTGAGGGTATTCCGGAATCAGCACAACTGACGAGCCTAGAAACAGGATCTTAGAGTTCTTCTCGGGAAACTTTCAATATACTTTTCAAAAGTCAGTTTTCTTCCAAAGTCTGTTATAAAACTTCTTGACCGGCTGAAAACACGGTGAACGCTTCACGAAACGCTAGTTTGTTCTTCTTCTGCTCTTGAAATAGTGTGATGAAAGACACTAGGGGTTAAACACACATCGTCCCACAGACACGCCGGCTACGTCGGGAGTTTTCACTCTACATAAACCCTACTACTGCTCGAGGGAGCCAGCTCTAGACCACGCTCGGGCAATACCACTTTCCCAAAGAAGGGGAGACAGATTGTTCTGTTCACTCCCTGCGCCTCGCTAGCACGAGCACGGAAGCCACCGCAACTTCCAAATACTTCACCGCTATGATTCGAAGGTGCTACCATAAAAAGAACACTCGAAGCGTGGCACGACGGCGCGTGGGCCAGCGGAAGTGTGTGTGTGTGTGTGTGGTGCGTGTGTGAATGTTGTGCGTGTTTACAACCAGCGGCGGGTAGCTTTACTGTTCATTCGCAGGGGTGAGTAAGATTGCGGCGATTATTAATGGAGTGGTTTTCGTTCATAGTCGGTGGGATGAGTGAAGAAAGAGGGTCCGGTGATCTGGTTCTGACACATTAAAAAAGGGTGTGGCTGGTCGGGGGTCTACAGGATTGGTCTTAGCCTGGGCGTTTAGCGTGACAGTGGCGCTTAACCTTCACACCCCATGCCCTCGTTTGGCATGTGATATTAACTCCTTATTTGGATTATGTACGTTTGATCGTTCATTCCACATTTGGACCAGTGAACGTTCATTTGTCAATAATTCTGATTTGGACGACGAAAGTTCAATAGTGTCTAAAAATGTGACGTAGACCCAACACCCATTCCAATGCCCTCTGAACAAAAATGGCCGACCAAAAAGAATGGACTTTACGTTAAAATACACGTGATGATAATAACTAGCGATGGTAATAGTAATGATAATAATAATGAGAACAACAACAATTACAATGATGATGATAATAATAATAATTATAACAACAATAATGATAATAATGATGATGATAATGATAATAACAATAAGGTGTGTGTGTGAAGTATACAAATCTTTTGGAATTCACGTGATAATACACAACTAATTCTCTCTCTCTCTCTCTCTCTCTCTCTCTCTCTCTCTAGCGCGCACGTGTGTGTGTGTGTGTGTGTGTGTGTGTGTGTGTGTGTGCGTGCGTGCGTGCGTGCGTGCGTGTGCGCGCGCGCACGTGTGTGTGTGTGTGTGTGTGTGTGTGTGTGTCACCATTTCGCTGATCTTACTTTATTTATTGTTATCAGGTTATTATGAGTTAGTACGAGTTAGTTGTGAAAACTATCATCATCATCATACACTACAGTGATAAGTGTACTCTCCCATACCAGATTATGATGATTACCAGAAGGAAGAACATGTACGCTCATCATCAAAAGGCCATCACCAAGGGTGACCAGGACATCCTCGGCAATCAGGATGACTAGAATGCAAAGATAATAACAGATGCCTAAGAACAGTGGAAGAATATCTGCGGCCCCTCAAGAAATGAGACCATCGTGGTAGGAGACTATGTCTCCTCGGATTCACCAGTGATAATGATATGGCTTTTGCCAGCACTTTCGGTAAGCCTAAAGCATCCTGATGATGGACATTGAACTGACAGTTTAGGGCATACTGGCTGCATCACAGCCAGATAACACTACGTTCTTGTGAAGCACCGGAACTTGTCTAGCATCACTAAGGTTAAAACAGTGACACTCAAGGACATGACCCTGGCAGTGACCGTGACCTTGTCACCAGGCTTGAAGAACAAACACAGAATGACATACAGGCCCCTATCCATTTCAAAATCAGTCTTGACAAACCAGAGAGACCCTTGACATCGCTGAATAATTCCAAGCGGCCGTTGGAGAAAAAATGTCCCCGACTACCACTACTTGAAGAATACCGTGAAGCCCTCACAAACAGTTTCAACCTAGTGATGATTGAAACAACTGAGCTGTTAAAATAAGAACCTTGAAATCCAAATGATGCGGACACTATGAGCTGTAAACCGCACAAGAAGACTGAGAAAGAATGTGGAAATACAGCTCTATAGACAAGGGGATAACTCAGGAAATGAACAATGCAAAAAAAAAGCTGGACCGGACAGCAATGTGAAGTCATTGAGAAAAACCGAAACAACATGGAGACAATCAAAGTCTTTAAAACTATCAAAGACTTGATCAAACAGAAGCAAAACAAGGTCAGTACTCTTCAGGACAATGAGGGCAGCTGTCTCATACAGGAAAACGGTCTAACGGACAGATGGTCAGAAAGTCCATCAGTCAGAGTTAGGCTATCAGTCGATCAGGCCATGCTACCACTGAGTCCAGCAGTCGGCCAGTAATTAGCAAGTAGTCTCTTCAACTGATCAAGCTTTCTTTAAAAATATGATTTAAAACTCTTTTGACACGAATGAAAGTTACAGTCACATGTGTGTGTGTGTGTGCGTGTGCGTGCGCGCGTGTGTATGTGCGTGCGTGTGTGTGTGTGTGCGTGTGTGTGTGTGTGTGTGTGTGTGTGTGTGCGTGTGTGTGCGTGCGTGCGTATTTGCGTATTTGTATATATATATATATATATATATATAGCATGCATATACATACATTCATACATACATACATACATACACACATGTCTACTTTTTGTGTTGTTGTTACGTGTTGTAATCGTTATGACTTTTCCTCCTCTTCCATTTTCACAATGAATGAAGAGAGAGAGAGAGAGAGAGAGAGAGAGAGAGAGAGAGAGAGAGAGAGAGAGAGAAGGAAAACCGGGGTGCCGATATGACTGAGCAAAACCATACTGTGCGCGTAAAAAGAAATATAGGACTACGCAGCAGCAGCAAAACAGGTTGTGCAAGAATGAATTAAACGTCAGTAACAACATTGGTAATAATAAACCATATTATCAAACACCATTTTCTACGAATTGAC
>CM065716.1:67697844-67707844 GCA_033310375.1 Conus canariensis | reverse complement strand
TGATTATCCTATAACAGTTGATCATAGGGGTGTCACAAC
Organism: Conus canariensis; assembly: GCA_033310375.1. NCBI lineage: Eukaryota > Metazoa > Mollusca > Gastropoda > Neogastropoda > Conidae > Conus > Conus canariensis. Next base: position 67,707,805 of record CM065716.1, on the reverse strand, counting down.
GGACGTCATTTATTTATTGGTTATCCCATAACAGTTGATCATACGGGTGTCACGACGGACGTCATTTATTTATTGGTTATCCCATAACAGTTGATCATAGGGGTGTCATGATTGAAGTCATTCATTCATTCATTATCCCATTGCAGTTGATCATAGGGATGTCATGATCGATTTCATTTATCTCTTGATTATCTCATGACAGTTGATCATTTGGGTGTCATGACTGAAGTCAATCATTTATTGATCATCCCATGACAGTTGATCATTGGGCTGTCATGATTGATCTCATTTATCGATTGATTATTCGATGACAGTTGATCATTGGGGTGTCATGATTGAAGTCAATCATTTATTGATCATACCATGATAGTTGATCATAGGGGTGTCGTGATGGATCTCATTTATCGATTGATTATTCCATGACAATTGATCGTTGGGGTGTCATGATTGAAGTCAATCCTTTATTGATCATACCATGATAGTTGATCATAAGGGTGTCATGATGGATCTCATTTATCTATTGATTATTCCATGACAGTTGATCATTGGGGTGTCATGATTGAAGTCAATCCTTTATTGATTATCCCATGACAGTTGATCATAGGGGTGTCATGATGGATCTCATTTTTCTATTGATTATTTCATGACAGTTGATTGTTGTGGTTGAAATCGTTCATTCTTTGATTATCCAATGACAGTTGATCACAGGGGTGTCTTGAGGAACGTCCTTCATTTACTTATTGTTCCGTCACGATAGGTCATAGGTGTGTCGTGATAGACGTCATTTATTTATTGATTACCCATTGATAGTAATTTATAGGAGTGTAATGATGGACGTCATTCATTCACTGGCTGTTCGATAATGGTAGGTCACGGGGTGTGTTATGACGGACGTCATTCATTTATTATCCAATTACATTGGGTCATAGGGTTGTGGTGATGAACGTCGTTTATTTCTTGACTGTCACTCAGCAGTAGATCACAGGAGTGTGTCTTCCATAGATCATGACCATGACAGTAGGTCTTAGGGGTGTCCTATTTGACCCCGCAGCAGTCATGAGGTCACTGCAGCCTTCAGCTTTCTGTCTTCAATCCTGGGCAACAAAGCGTGGATGTTATGACTAGTCCAGATTACGACATGTCCTTCAGAACTTCTATCCGCCTCTTGGACGCTCACTCGCCACCGTACCCTGTAGTATGGTACTGGACAGAGAGTCGATGGCAAGGCAGACGCAGCCTTACGATGTTCAGTTATAGCGGGGAGAAGTTCCGGTCTGTGTGGTGTTGAAGATGTACTCCGATCTATACCATCTGGGCCTGAATCCTGCCATTTCCTCCGCAATTTTTCTCGTCAGTCTGTTCAACAGGACCCTCAACATCATTTTACTGGTGGCTGATTAAACTCCTGATCCTATAGTTTTGACACAGTCGCAGGTTTCTTTTCTTGCTTGGATGGTACATGCATGCGCCTGGAGCAGAAATATGTACAAGATATTGCATTTCATACACACACACACACACACACACACAACCCCACACACACACACACACACACACACACACACACACACTCCGCTGGAGAGGGGAGGGGCAGAGGGAGGGAGGGGGGAGGGAGGAGAACCGATTATCGATGATGACATCAAGTAAATGTTCAGCATCAGTTTCGTGTGTATCTCATAGAATAGATTCATCTATAGGAATTTCATAAACACGTCTGTCTTCCAACCCGAGCCAGGAGCTTCTTTCTGTGGTTTGGGGGACCACGACTACAATTCTTTAAGTGCACTGCACTGAAGAGGGTTCAGTGTGGTGCCACAAGTCCTACTACATCAAGCTGTCTGCCACTGTCTTTGGATGCTTGCAAACATCTACAGCAGTTCGGATTTGCCCCGAATGTGACACTATAAACTGCAGCAATCAGAAGCATATACCAAACTGGTGTCTACCCTGGAGCTGGCCGCTCGTGGCGTGCCGAGGGTTATGTGGCAGGTCACCTGAATGTCGTCGATGTGACAGCTCGACGACAGGGCGGGACAGGCTTCCTCCTCACCACATGTGACGGTCATCTTGTCTCGCCGGTCAGCGACTTCTTCGGACTGTAGTGTCTGACCGGGACTCACAACAAGTGGTCTGCAAGTCCCCCCCCCCCTCCACCCCCTCGTTCATCCGACCACGGCCTGACCGTGATGAGTGCAGATCATGGAGGAGACCGTGGTTTCTGGTCTACACTGACCTCGAGCAGCCTCAAAGTCCTTGGATGAACAGTGGGCGATGTGCCTGACTGAGATCCATCTGACCATCCACCTGTGGGATGGCACCGAGTCAGTGCCACGTGGGACAGGACGACTGCCCGAGCACGAAGACAGGCCGTCCTGTGGCTTGATCACAACCTAGGAAGTTAATTAAAGCCAGCACCGTTCTGGAGAGAGGAGACTTCTCCACGGGAGACGAGGACTTTCGTTGCTGCTCTCATGTCTGCAATCAGCAACCACCTTTATATGTACGGAACCACATACTTCAGTCTCAGCCCAACAAATTTTGACCAGACTACCATTAAACTCCAAGTAATGTAGACCTACTTCGGTCTAACAAATAAACTGACTCCCCGCCTAAGATCAATGAACTGCAGGAAACATCCCGTGACTCCTTACAGTCTTCGTCTGGGAGCAACAAGTCTCTTTCCCATAGGACACTTATATCACCATCTACGATCAGAAACTCCTATTTGGGTCGTCCTGTAACTGTTGGTTCTCCCGGGATCCAGAAGGTATTTTCCTTTCCCAAATCCAAACCGGCGCATCAGCCCCTTAAAAACCAGTAGTTCTCGCGCAGTATACATGTTAGGTTTTCCCGTTCCCCTATCACAGAGAACAACTGCAAACCAAACATTCATACCTCTCCATGAAAGTCAATTAGTCAGGCACTTTCCCCTACAGTCATCCTTCCAACCCAACCGAAACTAGGAATAAAGAGGGAACAACAGACTCTAGTTCCGTTTTTAACTTATCCAATTGAGCCATCTGCGCATCATGACCGTAAAAAATGTGGAAGCATTGTATACATGAAACAAGAAGTAAAACCATACATCCAACGTTAAATCATACATCACATGGAGAGAAGATGGCAGTGTAAGAAGCGGAACAGAATCATGGCTGAAACAAAATTGATATCCACGGGAAGAAATTGATCCAGCGAAAAAAGTGCAAGATACTGGCACATTGGATGATCCTCCTTGTATACAAGACACTTATACCATCATGCAGCCTTGATTCAGACCGTGAGATGCTCTGAGCCAGAACTCACCTTCAGCATGACAACAAGCTCTTCACAGGATGGTTTTGCATGTCTCATCGGAACCACCACCATCTGGAACTGGAAAATACCCCAGAACAGTGGTGGCAGGGTACGGGAACATGCCTTGCGGTTTACACCGTCACTATCTGGAACTGGAAATACCCAGAACAGTTGTGGCAGGGTACGGGAACATGCCTTGCGATTTACACCGTCACCATCTGGAACTGAAAATACCCCAGGACAGTGGTGGCAGGGTACGGGAACATGCCTTGCGATTTACACCTCACAGATGTGGACTAGAACTGAACGGTACGGCCAGATGTTGCTGAGAAATCAATTCAGCAAGCCTTGGTGGATGTTACCTCTGCTGACACATCTCTGCACTATGCTAACACACCTGTGCACCATGCTAACACACCTGTGCACCATGCTGACACACATGTGCACCATGCTGACACACATGTGCACTATGCTAATACACCTGTGCACCATGCTGACACACCGGTGCACTATATTAACACACCTGTGCACTATGCTAACACACCTGTGCACTATACTTACACACCTGTGCACCATGCTAACACACCTGTTCACAGTATTCTCGAGGAAACTGAATGCAGCAAACGTGCCATCTGTATTTTGCCTCAACAAGGCCTGCAGGCTCTGGATTCTTCAACCTATGCACCAACCTTTATCTTGCGTGTAGACCCATTCAATTATTGCTCTTCTTCAACTTGAGCCTGATTGTCATCAGTATCATCAGTGTTGCCAAGGACAGCAGCAGAGAAGGTTCTGGTTTGGGCTTTGTTAGCACTGGACTTGAATGTTTAGAAAGCGCTGAAGCAGCCGCTTTAGTTGGGCGTGTCTCGACTAGATGCGTGCCGGGGTGGTCATTCAGGACTTTGGTTGCACGCAGTGAGTTGTTTACCATGAATGAAACACGCAGCAAAAGATGAGGTAAGAAGTGCAGACAAGAATAGCAACTTTGAGCACATGATCCCCTCAAAAATAAATATCCAGGCCAGTGTTGATATGGGCCTACAAATTCTTTGCCTGCAGGTTATAAAAGATACGACACAGAGGAACGAACCAAAAATGCGCGCTCCCTCTTCTCTCCTCCTCGCTCACGTTCAGGAGAGAGAGAGAGAGAGAGAGAGAGAGAGAGAGAGAGAGAAAGAGATGTATGACTCAGGTGTTCAAACAGTGCTGTATATACACCATGACTTTCCGATTCCGCCACGAAACAAGCCCAGACCGACGAGCAGTGAACAGATCTCGATCAGACTGGGTCTCATCCGAGTGCGTCACCTCGTGTCACTTTAGTACCCCCCCCCCCCCTCCCCTCCAGCCTTGAATTAATGTTTGATTCAACGAAAACTGGTATATGGATTCCGACAACAAAAAATGATAATGAACATATGGACAGTGCCATTACACTCCTGTTTAACGCAACAGCTACACTAACTGTTTGCCCACAGAGAGAAGGAAACGTGTCGCACTAAAAAAAAAAAAAAACCAAAAAAAAACCGTCATTATCGCCCGGGAGAATCAATCAGCGAGTCATCACATCTCCCCACTCCCCCCCCCCCCCCCCCCCCCCCCCCTCCCCCGCCGCGCCTTCCTTTTTCGTCATTACTTTTCTTTGACATTATTGGGAAACTCCGCACAGTTTTCGATAATAGAAAAGCCTTTGTCTCCATACCCCACTCTCCCCTCCACTGCGTCTCCTCCGCCCCCCCCCCCCTTCCTACCCTTCCTCCCCCCCCCCCCCCCCAACACACGAACCCGCCGCTGTAATCCGTGTTTCAGATATGGACTTTGGGCCTACAAGTTTTCTAACTGCTGTTTTGGGTGGATCGGGGTGCGTTCATGCCCGGTTATGTCTTTGCATGTAGAAGTCCCAGATGTGCTTCGGTGTGTACGCGTTTTTTTCGCAAGTAGGCCTATGATGAATGAATGAAATTAATTGATTAATTGATTAACTTACAAAAAAAATATAATCACACACACACACACACACACACACCACACACACACACACACACACGCACGCACACGCACGCACGCACGCACGCACGCACGCACGCACACACATACATACACACTCACCGTACAGCAAGAATAGCACAAGACTAAACACAGCTCCGCATTCAACAAAACGACAATTGCTTCTCTACTGCTACTGCTGCTTTCCGTTATTACTACTACTACTACTACTGCTGTCCGTTACTACTACTGCTACTGCTGCCGTCCGTTACTGCTACTGCTACTTTTACTGGTTTATAGTACTATACTCACGGATACTGATTAAATCGTAAGCTGCTGCTAAGATGCCTGAACTATATTTAGACCGTGGTCTATATACCGGTCGTCCTTCAACAGCCTGGTATTGGCTTATAGGACATTCACCCGTAAGACCAGGCAACCCTCTGTCTCTGTCGGTGACATGGGTACCATGGGAGCTGATCAGGTGTTAAATGTGCCCTGTTGACTCTCTACCATCCACTCAGTTTTTCACAGCGGTGCCTATAAAGCAGCAGGCACATACGGTTTGCCATCCCCTCAGTTTTTCACATAAAGCACCAGGCACATACGGTTTCACAAGTGGAACAGTTAATTTTTTAACGAACAGGAATGATAGACATCTAGTGTCATCTTTACGATTTCCCTTCACTCTCTCTTACAACGGGGTTTAAAACAAAACAATACTGTAGAATAACACTTGCAACCAGCAAGGGTTTTCCTCTCAACGGTCTGTCCACTATTTTTCATGGCCAACAAACGGAGTGAGGCAAGTCTGCTTCTTATTTCCCACTTGGCTTCAGCTGCGAGATTCAGTGGGGCGAGAACACTCTTTGTCAGCTGCAGACGTCCGCCTGCACTGCGAAATTTGTTCACAGTAAGTCTTTGATAAAGACCTGGTCGGTCCAGGTTATGTATTAGAACCAGCTGACCATATGGGCACCACCAAGTCACATGAACACCGACGTTGCTGCTGTTGAAGTGTTCATCAGGCAGGACAGTGGGCGATGGGGAACGTTGGGCGTTGCCCCTCTTCTCCCAGAGTCTCCTGGTACATGCTGGGTGTTCTTGTGTTCCCGCCGTCCACCAAACGCTGAGACCGGATTGAGGTTAAAGAAAATCTTAAATGCGGCAGAGAACAGTAAACAGTAAATAACGGACAAGTGAGGTAACTCTTGCTTCCATCATGAAATAAACACACGCCCATAACTCCAAACGAATGCTGTTTACGACACCGAACCGCCTGGCAGAAATGACAACACAGAGCACACAGACCAAACAAGGAGACATCCCCTAAGGTTCAAGGTCAAACTCCCAGAGCCTAATGGCCGCGTGGACAGTGACTTGTTAGAGATTCGTCCCGTGTAGTGCACGACAGTGTGGAAGGCGGGGACAGTGAGATTCGCCCCGTGTAGGGCACGACAGTGTGGAAGGCGGGGACAGTGATGATTCGCCCCGTGTAGGGCACGACAGTGTGGAAGGCGGGGACAGTGACCTGTTAGAGATTCGCCCGTGTAGGGCACGACAGTGTGGAAGGCGGGGACAGTGACCTGTTAGAGAATCGCCCCGTGTAGGCACGACAGTGTGGAAGGCGGGGACAGTGACCTGTTAGAGAATCGCCCCGTGTAGGGCACGACAGTGTGGAAGGCGGGGACAGTGACCTGTTAGAGAATCGCCCCGTGTAGGGCACGACAGTGTGGAAGGCGGGGACAGTGACCTGTTAGAGAATCGTCCCGTGTAGGGCACGACAGTGTGGAAGGCGGGGACAGTGACCTGTTAGAGAATCGCCCCGTGTAGGGCACGACAGTGTGGAAGGCGGGGACAGTGACCTGTTAGAGAATCGCCCCGTGTAGGGCACGACAGTGTGGAAGGCGGGGACAGTGACCTGTTAGAGAATCGCCCCGTGTAGGGCACGACAGTGTGGAAGGCGGGGACAGTGACCTGTTAGAAATCGTCCCGTGTAGGCACGACAGTGTGGAAGGCGGGGACAGTGACCTGTAGAGAATCGCCCCGTGTAGGGCACGACAGTGTGGAAGGCGGGGACAGTGACCTGTTAGAGAATCGCCCCGTGTAGGGCACGACAGTGTGGAAGGCGGGGACAGTGACCTGTTAGAGAATCGCCCCGTGTAGGGCACGACAGTGTGGAAGGCGGGGACAGTGACCTGTTAGAGAATCGCCCCGTGTAGGGCACGACAGTGTGGAAGGGGGACAGTGACCTGTTAGAGAATCGCCCCGTGTAGGGCACGACAGTGTGGAAGGCGGGGACAGTGACCTGTTAGAATTCGTCCCTGTGTAGGGCACGACAGTGTGGAAGGCGGGGCCCAATCTTCTACTACCACCATAAACTTCCCCTGAACTGAATCAGGTGCCAGCGCATATACCGCTGGGTGGACAGAGTTTCCCAAACGTAAAATGCGCCACCACGAGTGATTCGAACGTACGCCCATCAGGATCACAGGGTGAACAGCAGGCGTTTTTCATTTTCTGTGAGCATGTGGACAGGATGGGTGTCACCCACCGACAGGTCTCCACACAGGATGACAAGGATGACCAGGGAGACGGGGACCATCCCGCTTCACTCGCCTCCACGAGCACCTCAGAGGCTGGACCCGTGACCTCAGGTTAGAGTCCAGCACTCGACCAGCCATGGTCACCGGCTAAATGACCATGAAGGCCACGTGCACCGCTGATGGAGTCCCAGCAGTCACAGAGCGGGAAGGTTCAGACGGCGGAAGGACAGGTTTGGTCCTCATCCTCCATACCGCCGTGCCCTTGACGAAAAGAACCTTTAATGCACGTCCCAGCACGTCCATCCAGCTCAGACAATACAGACACCACACCGCTGGCTAGACCATGTCCACGGTATTGCAGGACAGCCGTGTCCGAAAAGACATCTTCCATGAAGATTTGGCACCCCGAAGAAGAACGGCTGGTCGTTCCAAGTTGCTTTAAGATGTCTGCAAGAGTGACGAGAAAGCTGTTGGCATTGACACCGAGTCTTGGGATCTTGGGAGGGACTTGCAGCCGATGGTTCGGAAGGAACTTGGGGAGGGATGGGATACCCTGAACCTACACATCTATGAGAATGCTGTTGAGTGCAGTAACTCCAGCGGACGAGATGACTGTCACTCCTACTTACTTTACTTAGGCCCATTGCTCTTGCCAGAGCATAGGCCATCAACAACTGCACGCCAACGACCACGGTCCTGGGCAATCTTTTCTATTTCGCTCCAGCTGTAACCCATCTGCCTGGTGTCCGCTTCCACGTCCCGCCTCCAGGTGTTTCTTGGTCTTCCTCGCTTCCTTTTGCCTTGAGGATTCCAGGTCAGGGCTTTTCTGGTGGTGTTGTCCGGGGGCTTTCGGAGCGTGTGTCCTATCCACCGCCATCTTCTTTTACGGATGTCTTGCTCTACTGGCAGTTGTTTACTTCTTTCCCACAGCTCTTTGTTGCTGATTGTCTCTGGCCAGTGGATGTGGAGGATTTTTCGCAGGCAGCTGTTAACGAACGTCTGCAGTTTTTGAATGGTGGTCTTTGTGGTTCGCCAGGTCTCTGATCCATATAAGAGGACAGATTTGATGTTTGAAATGAAGAGGCGGATTTTCGTCCTGGTGGTGATTAGTCGAGATTTCCAAATGTTTTTTAGAGTGACGAAGGCTGCTCTTGCTTTTCCTATCCTGGTTTTCAAGTCGGCATCAGTGCTGGTTGACTACACTGCCCAGATAGGTGAAGCTGCTGACTTCTTCCAGTGGGGCTCCATCTAGCATCACAGGGTCTGGGCTGACTGTGTTAATTTTTAGTATTTGTATTTTCTGTGGGTGGATGGTAAGGCCGACCTTTGCTGCAAAGATTGACAAGTCTGATGTTTTGTCCCTCATCTGTTGTCTGGTATGGGAGAGCAGGGCCAGATCGTCTGCGAAGTCCAGGTCGTCGAGCTGGGTCCAGCGAGTCCACTGTATGCCATTCCTCTTTTCTTCTGTCGTCCTCTTCATCACCCAGTCAAGGCCAGAAGGAACAGGAATGGTGAGAGGAGGCAACCCTGACGGACTCCGGTCTTTACCTCAAATCGACGTGTTGTCTGTCCTGCCTGAACCACCTGGCATGCTATTCCTTCATAGGACTTCTGAATCAAATTGGTGATCTTTGCTAGTACTCCATAGTGCCGTATAAGTTGCCACAAGCTGTCTCTGCGCAAACTGTCGAAGGCTTTCTGAAAGTCCACAACATTTATGTAGAGTGAAGTGTTCCATTCTAAAGTTTGTTCCATGATGATCCTTAGCGTGGCAATTTGGGCTGTGCAGGAGCGATCTTTCCGGTAGCCTGCTTGCTGGTCCCTAAGTGTTTTGTCTACTTCATCCTTCATTCTCTCTAAAAGAATCCTGTTGAAGACCTTGCCTGGTACTGACAGGAGAGTGATGCCTCTACAGTTTCCAAGTTGCTGAGATCTCCCTTCTTTGGTAATTTAATGATGTGTATGTCTCTCCAGTCTGTAGGGACCTCTTCGTATGTCCATATCTTCTCAAAACGTGGTTGAAGTGTGTCTGCAATAGTGTCGATGTCAGCTTTTAGTGCTTCTGCTGGAATTGCGTCTGGGCCTGTTGCCTTTCCATTCTTCATTTTCTTGATAGCACTGACGATTTCTTCCCT
>CM065716.1:67682844-67692844 GCA_033310375.1 Conus canariensis | reverse complement strand
TCATGATGATGAACAACCCTATTCCAGAAATCACCATAAACGCAAAACAAGAAGCGTGCCGTGCGCGTGCCGTGCTGAGCGATCCAGGGCCGACTGTCGATGGCCCATGGCCCTCATGAATGATGGGAGTTCTTGGCTCTAATCTCCCTGACCTTTGTAACTACCACCAGCACTCTCACGGAATGCCCATCGTGGTGGATATCCAGTCACGATAATGATAACAAACGGCTTGGTGATAATGATGACAATGATAGTATTGTCGTTGATGACCACGATGATGATGATGATGATAATATAATGATGACGATGATGATGAGGAGGAGGTTATCCGTCGGATCAAACCAATATTGATCTTCTTTGGGTGCACTCTTTACTGACTGGTCAAAGCATTCTTGTTTTGATGCAGCCAGGGCAGAAGAGATCTTCTCTTTGGTGATGACGTTTGTGCAGAATCTAACCCTCTACAAAGTCATTCAGAGGGATTCTGAACCGAAGTCCTTTGCGTGAATGCATGCCTAAAAAAGACAGAAGGAGAAGAAGAAGAAGAAGAAAAGGAAGAAGAAAAACTAATATGCACATCAAATTCCGCTCCATCATACCTTGAAAGTGGGTCATCATATGCCAGTGAGATGGTTTACTCCTTCATCCTCTAAGTCTCCCCCCCCCCCCCCCCCTCTTTCACCCCGCAACTCTCCTCTCACCCTACCCCCTCCCCCTAAAGAAAAGCCCACTCTGATGTCGTCTTTAAACATCCTCCTCCGATGCGGAATGTGGCGGCCTTAATGACGGGATTAAAAACGGTCACATACGTCAACGTATTTTTGTTTATGTTAAAAGCGACTCTCGGATTTCTAGTCGAAAAATAAAGAAACTGGCTTTGTTTGAATGCAGCCCGTCGTGTCAGTCTCCTACAGAGTGTGTGACATTCCCCTCGTCTCCTCTGATCCAGTCTCATAGGGAGGAGTGAACATACTGAACACAACATTTCCCAGGCGGCGTAGCCTATCTCCCTGGCTGAATGGGCAGCGGCTGACTCTTTTCATAGCTCTACATTTCTCCACCGGCAGAAGTCGGCAGAAAGCGTTTACAGCCTTGCCCGCCACACCGGTAACGTCACCACAGTTACCTCCAGCTGGAATATCTCGACTGAGCGACAGATCGTAAGCTGTGGGGGTGGAAAACGTAATTTAACCCTCTCCTGGGAACTGCACATCTAGGCTTTGGTGACTAGCCCAGCTGTTCTTTTCATAAGGCGTCAACCAATAAGATCAACAGGAAAAATCAACCTTGACCTAGATGTGCAGAAGTAACGGAGGGCTATACTGCAATTTAACGTCATGAAGCTTAGTGACTTGTCACCTGCCATTCCTGCTGCCTGTCGTGTCTGGGTCTAGGATGCGTTAACGTCATGAGGCTTAGTGACTTGTCACCTGCCATTCCTGCTGCCTGACGTCCCTGGGTCTAGGATGCGTTAACGTCATGAAGCTTAGCGACTTGTCACCTGCCATTCCCGTTGCCTGTCCCTGGGTCTAGGATGCGTTAACGTCATGAGGCTTAGTGACTTGTCACCTGCCATTCCTGCTGCCTGACGTCCCTGGGTCTAGGATGCGTTAACGTCATGAGGCTTAGTGACTTGTCACCTGCCATTCCTGCTGCCTGTCGTCCCTGGGTCTAGGATGCGTTAACGTCATGAGGCTTAGTGACTTGTCACCTGCCATTCCTGCTGCCTGACGTCCCTGGGTCTAGGATGCGTTAACGTCATGAAGCTTAGTGACTTGTCACCTGCCATTCCTGCTGCCTGACGTCCCTGGGTCTAGGATGCGTTAACGTCATGAGGCTTAGTGACTTGTGACCTGCCATTCCTGCTGCCTGACGTCCCTGGGTCTAGGATGCGTTAACGTCATGAAGCTTAGTGACTTGTCACCTGCCATTCCTGCTGCCTGACGTCCCTGGGTCTAGGATGCGTTAACGTCATGAGGCTTAGTGACTTGTCACCTGCCATTCCTGCTGCCTGACGTCCCTGGGTCTAGGATGCGTTAACGTCATGAAGCTTAGTGACTTGTCACCTGCCATTCCTGCTGCCTGACGTCCCTGGGTCTAGGATGCGTTAACGTCATGAAGCTTAGTGACTTGTCACCTGCCATTCCCGCTGCCTGACGTCCCTAGGTCTAGGATGCGTTAACGTCATGAAGCTTAGTGACTTGTGACCTGCCATTCCTGCTGCCTGACGTCCCTGGGTCTAGGATGCGTTAACGTCATGAGGCTTAGTGACTTGTCACCTGCCATTCCCGCTGCCTGACGTCCCTGGGTCTAGGATGCGTTAACGTCATGAGGCTTAGTGACTTGTCACCTGCCATTCCCGCTGCCTGACGTCCCTGGGTCTAGGATGCGTTAACGTCATGAGGCTTAGTGACTTGTCACCTGCCATTCCCGCTGCCTGACGTCCCTAGGTCTAGGATGCGTTAACGTCATGAAGCTTAGTGACTTGTCACCTGCCATTCCTGCTGCCTGACGTCCCTGGGTCTAGGATGCGTTAACGTCATGAAGCTTAGTGACTTGTCACCTGCCATTCCCGCTGCCTGACGTCCCTGGGTCTAGGATGCGTTAACGTCATGAAGCTTAGTGACTTGTCACCTGCCATTCCCGCTGCCTGACGTCCCTGGGTCTAGGATGCGTTAACGTCATGAAGCTTAGTGACTTGTCACCTGCCATTCCTGCTGCCTGACGTCCCTGGGTCTAGGATGCGTTAACGTCATGAAGCTTAGTGACTTGTCACCTGCCATTCCTGCTGCCTGACGTCCCTGGGTCTAGGATGCGTTAACGTCATGAGGCTTAGTGACTTGTCACCTGCCATTCCTGCTGCCTGACGTCCCTGGGTCTAGGATGCGCAGGTCGTTCGGTCTTTCTATCTGAACAAGAAGCCTCCTGAACTCTGAACACAGCATGCAGACTCCTGCTTGCGAATCCAGTGGACTGTCAACGACAAAAACACACTTTGATCTGGAAACAACCACAGAAACCCCGGTCATAACAGCATCAGCTGCCACAACCTCTGCCAGAGATCGGAAAACAACAGCACCACCGACTTCTCTGAGCCCCAGTGTAACGTTCCGTGATGACCCCACGCCAGAAATCACTCCCCGGTGGGTTTGAAAGGACACGTATCTAAACCCATCACCGAGGGAGTAAATCCAGACCGACCTACCCCCCCCCCCCCCCTCCTCCACCTCTTTGTCCCCAAATCACTCTCCTCCAAGCATCTCAAAATGTTCGAAACGACAGAATATATCAGACAAAGCACACTGCACAGACTTCGAGGGAGATGTTATTCCGGGCCAGGACTATCCCTCATCCTGTTATGAAATCGTTACCCGGTGAGTGATTTGAGGCATGGTCCCCAAACAGCCCACTGAGTGTTATGGGCATGAGCCCATTTCCACCTTCCTGTCACATAGGGCGGGTAAGTTAGGGCACGTGTCTATGTTCCTAGTATAGCTGAGACAGTAAAGATTCATCTCTGTACGAACAGTTTCGATGCATCTGTGATACAAGTGAAGATGAATGAAGAGACAAAGGTTGCATACAGGTTGGGTCTGCTTATAATTAAGAAACTACTCGGATCTTGAAGAAGTCCAATATTTCCCAGAGTGCCCCTCTAATTCTTCCAGTCTTCAGTCCAGTTCATGTGGTGAAAACGTTGCGATTCTTATGCGAATCACTGTACATCTGCTTAGGCAAAGAGATTACCTTAATCTGCGTCTGTTGGTTTGTTTGTCTGTCAGCAAGATAACACAAGAGGTACCCAACTGATTTTAACAAAAACGGAGGAAAAGATGGAATGTGACCCTAGGACGAAATCATTAAGTTTCACTGCAGACCCGTTGTACGGATCCAGGTAAAAAGGCGGATCTAGGATCCGCTGAACCTTGGCGGAGGTCTGCGCTCTCCCGAGACCCCAGTTGCTTTTCTAATGTGTCATGATTACGTTGGATGAAATGTGTGGAATAAGGTCAGGATGCTGAACGTTTTTAGGACGTATTTCATGAGTGCTGAAATTTCAGCCCAACATCAACACACACTGCAGTATATTCTTCAGGAAATCAGTTGTGTTTTGATGTCTTATATCTGAACTACTTATGAAATACAGCCTAGTAAGACGAAAGGTCATGCATCCTTGGGCCATTCGTGAAAGTAGCCTGTGTCTGATGGTTTTGTCACGAGATGAGCTGTCTCTTTCCGAAGCTTTACGGCCGTGCAAACGAGATGAGCTGAGGTTCAGGAATGCGCCTCACTTGCCGAAACGTAGAGGTCGGGGCAGCAATAATCCGACTTCAAAACGGCGGAAAATTTTGTTCTGTTTTTCTCTTTGGAAACCGCTTCCAAATTAATCCAATCTATTCATATTAGAGAAGAAATGTCTAAAGTCTTTTCGGTCCGGCCGTGTGTCTGTCGTTGGAAAAGGGAACATTCCTGCCTGTGAACATTATCTTCTAGTTAAAACTCAGACACCCCCAGGTAGACAACCGTGTCTGTTTCACACCTGGTTACCCCCCCCCCCCCTCCCCCACATACACTCATATCCTGAACAAATATGTGACGTCATTCAGTCGATTTGAATAATTGATATTCGCATATACTTTCAAATCATTTGTACACCTTAGTTCTAAGATTCGTGATTTTTGTGGACTCCGCCTATTTCTAAAAGTTTCATGTAACGACCGAATGATTTTGTCCCTCTTCATAGCCCCAAAATACATGTGTTTCGATGATGCACATGGAGACCTGAAACTATCAAGTATTTCTAGAGCCTCTAAATAAATTTCAAAAGATTTTATACCTTCATTCAGTATAATAGTGATAATGAGACAAGTAGGTTGGACTCCATTTATTGCAATTTTTCATTCTTTATTTTCTCTTACCATTACGCTTTGTATTACCCGACATGCAGCAAACAAATAGGGAGATACAGGGTCTCTTTGTGGACACCGTTTCTGGTTCTCTACGTTATCCACCCAGCATTTTGCTGGTTGCCCCTGAGACGTCCACCCTCAACTGTACCCTTTAGGCAGGGAGTCTGGGTGACATACATGGCCACAGATGCCCGTACCAGACAAACTTACTGCGCTTGAAACCTGCAAGAAGAGGTTTTGTATGACAGCGTTCGTGGTGACTGGCATTTGTCTTATGTCCTTTGTATGTGATGTGGACAGGTCTTCAGAAGCACCGATTTCTAAATGCTGAGACATTTTCCCTCAAGACCAGCGTTCAGTTCTCACATCCACAGGGGACAGACAGACCAGTGACGTGTGGAGTTTATGTTTCCTGTGAAGTGATAGAACTGGTTTTCTGGAGGCCAGTTTTCCAGCCAGCGTAGTCTTTATTGCTGTCCTCACTCAGAATATATTCAAGAAGCTTGTCGTGGTCCACTTCCTCCAGTTCAACGTAACGTTGACTGCCGCATGTTGTCTAAAATCGTTGACCATAGGTTGTTCTGTCATATAATTTACTCCGGTCTAATGGCAAGTTTCTGAGGCTTCGCTTCCTCCCAACAAGTCACTGTCATTATTGAAGCTCAGGTTTCACAGAAACCTCCCTCACTAGCACAACATACCACCACCAAAGGAAACGGTCTTCACTGGGGATGTGCACGAATGTCCTGATAGATAGTTCTGGGGAAGACAGTCATCACATCGTCTGTCTCTCTTGGAGCACTAACTGACTCGTCAGAACCTAAGAGAGGAAACCACCGAAGGGCGGATTGGCATATGTTAGGTGCACGAACGAACAAACTGTCAGAAAAGCTTGCTGTGATAGGAAGAAACATCGACAACACACCGAAGGAATTCAATGTTACGAATATCAAGGCTGCCAAAGAAACAATCCCCCATTAGGTTAAAAAATATACCCTCTACTGAACTCAAGACTAATAACTACCACATGACAATCTGACTATGGCTCAAGAAGAGGCTGAGAAGGCTCCAAGCCAAAAGAACATTAGACTACGGCGCTGTCACGCACAGTGTTTCATCACCTAATGTGAGTGTACAAGAATGGAATTGGACGGAGGAGACAGCAAAACTGAACATGGACAGAGATTGATAGCATCAAGGTTTTGAGCTAATTAGAACGTTGGACGTTATTGATGTCACATTTCTAATGAATTGATACAGCATCTTGGCAACATTGCCTTCAGAAATCGCTGGATATTTATAATTTACACTGAAAAGAAGCCAAGATGAAACCTCCTCTGAAGAGAAGGAAGAAGAAAATAAAATCTTAAGCTGTCCTTTAACCTGTCGATCAAACTGCGCCGGCAAGATTTTGGAACGTATTACAAACCAGCGTCTACAATGACACATTGACACTGGATGTATCCAAGTACTGTAAAGAGTTTGCAGGATCTTGAAACGTAATGAAAACTAGCCTATGCAGTAACACTTTTACGCTAAAAGTATCACTGATCCACAGACTTGCTTCATAAGACACAAAACTGGCATACGTCATAAAAGATATATTCTAAAACCAGAAATTAATACTGCGTTCATGGACTTACAAAGGCTTTGACCAGGTGTAGAAAGACGGTTTACTTGTTTAAGTTCCTAAACAACAGCATTCAAGGGAGTCCATACTGATGGACCAAGCCATAGTTGCACGACTGCAAAACCAGACTAACAGTAGTTGCGAGTGAGAAAGTGCTGCTGCGTCAGGGGGTCCCACAAAGTGGAGTACTGTCACCCAGTGTGTTTATACCCTTTATCTTGTACCAGACCCATAACCATAATACAGCCTTGGGGCAGCCGTCGATACCTCAAGAAGACTGTGGGATTCATCATGGTGACAAGAATGAAGATCTGACGCAACCAAAAAAAATCGACCGCAGAAGAAGAAATAGCAGACCTATCAAAAGCTGACTATACAGCATCGTGTGCAGGCAATCTGATGCTGCTGGCACACAGAAGCGTATTTTACACTGCATCATAGAGGATGCAGCTCGCCCAGAACAGGTTCACAGATCTGACCAACAAGTGATGCATGTCTGTCAACAGGGAGAAGTCAACAGCTAACTCTCCTCATTCTCCACTGACGCAAGAACAGACAACCTGACCTTGGGAGACTCAACTGCTAACTGATGACCAGTCAACATACTACTGGATCACTTTTTATTAGAGGATAACATGGAAGACACATATCCAGAAGCTAAACGCTAATACCGGAAAGTAGTAGAATAGTAGAATATCACGTGGAAGCTAGCTGTAATGCAGTGGGCAGCCAACGAAGAGATTGTCAAGGCAGGCTTCCATGAAACACCACGACAACATTTTGAATATGCCTCTAGTGCATGGATATTAGCAGCTCAGTCACACAACTAGAACCTTGACAGACACGAGAACCAGATGCTCTGCGGCAGTACAGTCGCTGTGAATGTCTCTGTGTGTCGTTTGTTGTACATCCAAGTGCCATGAACTAGCTTGAAGTCCTTCAATGACTCTATGTGTCTACGATTCATTCACTTCTTTTCTATTTTTCCCCAGGTCACAAAATAAAACTGAGTCACTAGTATGTGTGGTGAACAAAACCTACACTACCCCCCCCCCCCATCCCCCACCCCTACGCAAGCACGCACGCACGCACTCATGCACGCACACACGCACGCACTCACGCACGCAAGCACACACACACACACACACACACACACACACACACACACACACACACACACACACACACACACAACCGGTCGTTCTATGCTAATTTTCCTTTCAACCTTCCTCTCCTACAGCTAGTCCTCTCTTTTATCTGTTTTGATTTACGTTTCTACTATCATCAAACAAACAAAAAAGTTTGAAAGTAATCTGTTGTTGTTTTTTTTCTGTTTCCTTTTCGTTAAACTTAGCGAACAATGACTCCCGAGCATCCCCTCCCTGAGAGCACAGTCATGTCACTGCACACTCTGAGCTCTGCCGTCTCTCCAGAAATTGTTTTGGACTCGGAGAACACGACCTATCTAAGTTCGGGACAAAGTTCGGAGTGTATACGTCTTCCAAATGCCACCTACCTGCCACACGTGGGTAGAGACACAGCTGTAGTGTCTTATGCCACGGAGAAGACTATGTATCAGGCTCTTCAGCTGGTAGCTTCCGTGGTTGTCTGCATTGCAGGGATTCCTACCAACTTCATCAACGTCACAGTGTTCTTCAGAATGGGGCTGAAAGACCGGGTGAACTTGTGTCTTTTCTGGCTCTCGTTCTGCGACATGATGACTCTGACATCCCACGTTCTGAGATGTGGAGAGCTGGCGGTGCAGTTCTACAGAGGGGATGAGCAGAGACTGTTCCGCACCGACATGGCCAAAGTCCTCTATGACTATGGACTGGGATTTGTGACAGGATTCCGACAGGTGTCCTTTTTCATGTATGCCTTCATCGCGCTGGATCGTTGCCTGTGCGTTCGTATGCCTTTACGCATTCAACACCTCCTCACCAACAAATTGACGGCCAGCATAGTCATCCTGGGATCTGCTGTCTGCTTTATTCTCAACGGATTTAGCATCCTGAGCCATGGCACCCTTTGTGTTCTCTTTCTGGACACTGGCAGCCGTGGCTATATCATTGGCACTAGTCAGCTAGTGAAATCCTATCCGGAGTTCCTGCGCTTCTCCCTGGCCGTGGATAGTTTTGTTATGGGTCTGGCCTTGCCCATGCTCTTCCTCAGCACCGTCATCATCAGCACCGCAATCACCGCCGTCACTTTACGTCGGAGAGAGGACTGGCTGCGTCAGGTGACGTTCTCCTCCTGCACGGACACTACGACACCCGGCTCTCACGGCGGCTGTGGCCGCCCCGCTGATGGTCGTGATGTTGGCAGTCATGGTCAGGGTGGTGGGAGTGGCCAGGAAGCCGCCATCACCAGGATGCTTGTCATGGTGTCTTCTGTCTATGTCTTCTGCACTGTGCCTCTCTTCCTGCACCGCCTTGTGCGTTTCTTTCTACCCGGATTTTACATCGGGGGGAAGTACGGGCACTTGATGATGGCGACCTACTACGTCAATTCCTTTCTTGTCAACATCAATGCGGCGGTCAACTTTGTTGTTTTCTACTGGCAGGGTACCCGCTTTAGAAAGCACGTCCAGAACATATTCTGTAGTGGTTCCTCTCAGCTTCTTTTCCACATGGATGGAGACAGTGCCAAGTACTAAGACGTCACCGATATGTCCACTGCACTTTTGGATCACGGTGTAAGACCAAAGATGGTGGTACGCCTCACTGAAAATTCGAAAAAAAAAACCGATCCGCAATGCCAGAACTGTCATGCAAGTGCTTTGTTGCTGCTGTCATCGGCACGAAGCCTCCATACCCCACTCTCCATCCATTCTTCCCTCGCTTGACTTGCTTTTGTTGCCATAGCAAAGTGGTGACGGGAAGAAAAAGAAATGTTTTGTGTGGGGTAAAGTAATAATATCAGACAAGAATGTCGATGTTCGTTTTATCTAAGAGAGAGAGAGAGAGAGAGAGAGAGAGAGAGAGAGAGAGAGAGAGAGAGAGAGAGAGAGAGAGAGAACAAATGTGAATGTGAATTATCTATTCAATGAAAGATTACCGTCCCTTGTTTAGGGTATGTGTAAGCTTGTCCATCCAAGACCAGTAATTACTTCGATGGCTGTTCACTATCCACTGACGATGACAAAGTTATTTCCGTTATCTTAATTGCTCTGTACAAATGAATGCATAGATTTTTGACAGTTTCGATATTTTTGGAGGATACAAATAATCTAAACATGTAAATATCTGGATTTTTAGACAACTTTGATGGAGAGTATGGACTTCTAATGTGTTCGAATGGACAACAAAGAAGAAAATGATTATCATTGTCTGTGGCTTCTTTACAAAATGGACAAACAAGATTCAGTGTGAAATTTGTTCACGAAATTAACGAATGCAATATCCAGTCGTGAGAATAAAAAGTGTCTTTCTACATCTTCAGAATTAGGGTGCGGGTGCAC
>CM065716.1:67670344-67677844 GCA_033310375.1 Conus canariensis | reverse complement strand
GCAGTTTGGATGTTTTCATCGACATTTTTGCAGAGGTCATGCGGTAATGCGACAAGCTGAGGTTCACATGAGAAGCCGTGTTCTAGGTAGCTGCAAAGAGAGTGCTCTAACAGTTTGCATGGCACTAACGTCAGTGACACAGCCTGTTGTTTTCAGCCATGTGCTTGTCCCTTTTCTCCGACACCAGAGCTACATTTTCCTCGGTCCAGTTCTCTGGCACTGCCCCTGTGTCCTCAGATTTCTGGGAGACACAGAAGAAGCCTTCAGCTAGCTGGGGTGCACATTGTTTTAGGACCCTGGCGGAGATACTGCCTGTTCCTGTAGCTTTTTGGGTGTTGATGTTTTTAATACTTTCTCAGCACCCTGTCTGGAGATACAGAGTTCACTGATGGAGAGGAACTGAGGTAGTGTCGTGCTTGGAGGTGCTTGACAGCGGGTAAATACGGACAAATTGGTCGGCAAGAATGTTGGTCTTGGTGTATTCGTCCTCAAATAGTATGCCATCCAGTCTGAGTGGTGCCACCTTGTCTCTTAGTCTAACGTCCTTCCAACAAAGATTGAAGTCATTTTGTCTAGGTCCATCATTTATGACAATGTTTCAGAAGTCCAGAAGAAGCGCTTAAATTCTTTCTGGACATTTCGATAATGTTGTCCACACTCCTGTCTTCTTGCCCGCTAGTCCCGCCTCCCTTATTTCTCAGCAGCCTCCTCAGCTGGAAGCTGACCCCTAGTGGTCTGTTTTCCGGAACGTATGGTGGACGGAATATACAGGTGAGTAATCTTCAGAGGCTGATCCCCGAAGCCTGTCCACACTATGCTAGCATCTGCCTCGCAGTAAATTAAGCAGCTTGGACACTCTCTTAGTAATCCCCTCTGCCACCAATCTCAGCACATGGTTCTGTTGTTATCAGAATATAAACTTTTGCGTCTAGATGTGTGTTGTTAGCCCATGCAGGGGGCGGAGAGGACGAATAGTGGGGGTGGGGTTGGGGGAGTGAACTGATGATCGCGTCTTCGTTCATGAATTCTACCTGGACTCGACCAATCAGTGCGCTCCTCCAAAAGTAGTAACAAACAGGATGGTTAGATTTCTTCAAGTCGACAAAAGTAGTAACAAGCAGGATGGTTAGATTTCTTTAAGTCGACAAAAGTAATAACAATCAGGATGGTTAGATTTCTTCAATTCGACAAAAGTAGTAGCAAGCAGGATGGTTAGATTTCTTCAAGTCGACAAAAGTAGCAACAAGCAGGATGGTTAGATTTCTTCAATTCGACAAAAGTAGTAGCAAGCAGGATGGTTAGATTTCTTCAAGTCGACAAAAGTAGCAACAAGCAGGATGATTAGATTTCTTCAAGTCGACAAAAGTAGTAACAAGCAGGATGGTTAGATTTCTTCAATTCGACAAAAGTAGTAACAAGCAGGATGGTTAGATTTCTTCAATTCGACAAAAGTTGTAACAAGCAGGATGGTTAGATTTCTTCAATTCGACAAAAATAGTAACAAGCATGATGGTTAGATTTCTTCAATTCGACAAAAGTAGTAACAAGCAGGATGATTAGATTTCTTCAAGTCGACAAAGGTAATGAATCTGTATTTTGAAGCAGTGGAGTTAAGTGATAATTCTTGGATCTGTACAGAATGTAGAACTGTTCCCCCAGCAGTCCACTGATTGAACCACGGTCTTTTAGTTCAAATAATGGACTACCAGGTAAGACCTATTTCAAGTTTTATCACTTCGAAAAATAACAGACCTGTCGGTATCACTGATACATTAATGTACATAAACAGCCTGATTCAAACACACACACACACACACACACACACACCACACACACACACACACACACACACATGGATACACACACACACACACACACACACACACACACACACACACACACACACACAATCAGCCGTGTCTCCCTGATGAGTTCGATCCAGCGTACGAAAGGCCTAGGAGCAGGCAATACAAATAGATCTGCCTTCGAGAGGGATTACGATGGTGCCCTCAGGCAGCTAATGAAGGGTTTCTCATATTTATAATATATTCCCCCCATTTTCTTCATCTTCAATGTCTTTCCCCCCTAAAAAATCTTTACCAGGTCATTACTATAACGACTGAAGAATTGTTAGCCTGCACTTGTTTTCCCCACTACTTAATTGTTCAGCATTATATTGTTTGGTCAATCAGTGGGAGATTGCATCTCTTAGGAGATCCACGTAAAGGTTGTACTATACAATTCTTAGCCACTCGCAATGCTTGGGTTATTGAACAGCAGAGCTGACCACTCAGACTGTTCCATATCTTTTGATCTCCCTTGCATCCTTGAATGGATCCTCAAGCATAGGCTCAAAGATTGTCCCCTACATTTTACACTCTTTGCAAAATGCTTTTAGTTTTTCAGCAACTTTTTTTCCTCTCCACACTTTCGTTTTGTTTTATTTACTACCCTTTGCTGGCTGCTTTGGGGGTACTGTTGGATTCTTTTTTGAACCCTTGGTAGTGAGAACACCACAGAATTATGGACTGTGGTGTGTCTTTATTTGACACCAAGAGCACAGACACATTCAGCCGTGTCTCCCTGATGACTCCGATTCTGCGGACGAAAGGGCTAGGAGCAGGCAATACAAATAGAACTGCGTTCGAGGGGGATTACGATGGTGCCCTCAGGCAGCTAATGAAGGGTTTCTCATATTTATAATATATTCCCCCCATATTCTTCATCTTCAATTTTTTTTCTTCCTAAAAATTTTTTGCCAAGTCATTACTGTAACGACTGAAGAATTGTTAGCCTGCACTTGTTTTCCCCACTACGTAATTGTTCAGCATATATATATATATATATATATATTATTGTTTGGTCAATCAGTGGGAGATTGCATCTTTTACGATATCCAAGTAAAGGTTGTTCTGACAATTCTTAGCCGCTGACAATGCTTGGGTTATTGAACAGCAGAGCTGACCACTCGACTGTTCCATATCTTTTGATCTCCCTTGCATCCTTAAATAGATCCTCAAGCATAGGAGTTTTTCAGCAACTTTCTTCCTCTTCACACTTTCGTTTTGTTTTATTTACTACTTTTCTCTGGCTACTTTGGGGGTGCTGTTGGATTCTTGTTTGATCCCTTGTGGTGAGAACACCACAGAATTACGGTCTGTGGTGTGTCTCTATTTGACGCCAAGAGCACAGACACAATCAGCCGTGTCTCCCTGATGAGTCCCATCCAGCGGACGAAAGGCCTAGGAGCAGGCAATACACACAGATCTGCTTTCGAGAGGGATAGCGATGGTTCCCTCATGCAGCTAGGGAAGGGTTTTCATTTTTATAATACATATTTTCTTTATCTTCAATTTTTTTTTTAATTTCAAATTTCTGCCAAGTCATTACTATAATGATGGAAGAATTGTTAACCTGAACTTCTTTCTCCCCACTACTTAATTGTTCAGCATTATATATATATATATATATATGTGATATATATATATATATAAGAGAGAGAGAGAGAGAGAGAGAGAGAGGGGAGATCTTCCCGCACAAAAGTTACATTTTGGTTTCAAAACTGATTATCTCTTCACCTCAAATTAACACAGTGCCAGAGAGAGGCCTTGTGTTGCTTACGCTGAAGTGCATATTCAAATCAAGATATTTGACCACTGTCGCTGAGACTAATAATAACGATAATAGGCATGCTATGCAGAAGATTTCTTTTGTGATTTATAATGATAATGATAGTAACAGTAATAGTAACACATGTACACTGCGCACAAACAATTTTATAGAACTCATCATTTCACTAATGCACATATACACAGAAAATGCTCTCAATAAACTATACATATAAAATCAAACAAGCCTACCGTACACACATTTCTCCACAACAGCGCATTCATAGGCACATTCACACGAATCAAACATAACACACATGTGTGCAGACGTACATATTGTTCTATACCACAACCAGACCTACTGCCGAGAGAAGAGATGGGTTTTGAGATCAGACTTGCAAAACAGCCAAGGAAATCAGAGCGCCGGGGGTTGTCAGTGAAGATAATCCATGTCGCTGGAGCTGAGGAAAAAAGATCTCTGTCCACGGGTCTTAGCTTTAGTCTGAAGTACCCTAAAATATCTGATACCAGAAGAGCGGAGCTGGAAAGAGGGGTACAGATTTGGAGATCAGAAAGGTACTCTTAACCTTAGTTCCATGCCATAGATTTAGTTCTTCACCCAAGACTAAATTCTGCACCAGATCAGTGATAAGTTACTGTCTGTTCCTTCTTTGTTTTCATTGTTTTGAATGTGATTTGTCTTACCTGAGGAAGAGCCAATAAGTCGAAACGTGCCGTGTTTGTTTTGTGATTTGTTTGTTCCTTCGTTCGCGGCCTAATAATTCTGTTTTTTGGCTCAAAATCACAATGGTTCCAACCGGAAATTTGTCACCA
The DNA here is from genome assembly GCA_033310375.1 of Conus canariensis. Lineage (NCBI taxonomy): Eukaryota > Metazoa > Mollusca > Gastropoda > Neogastropoda > Conidae > Conus > Conus canariensis. The sequence continues at coordinate 67,673,402 of CM065716.1, read as the reverse complement.
GCTTCTAGTTTCAAACTCCGTGCTGAAGAGGATAGATATTGTTGAAAGTGACAAATGTATCAACTGTTAAAATGGGAAAGACACAATTCACTGTCATCTATGGTTTTGTAAAGCTTCACAGTGTATATGGAAGGATAAGAAAAAAAACAACAACATGAAGCCCAAAAAATGTAAAACTCGCGTGGACTTAGTATTTAATGTTGAGCTGGTTTTGTTTGGCACTGATGATAGAACAAAAATACGTACTGTCTGCGATCCAATAATGATATCCGTAAAATGTTTCATCTACACAAGTAAAACTAATAATATTTAACCGGCACCTGATAAAGAAACGTTTTTTGAGGAAACGTAAGCAAATATACGTATTAGAAAAAAATGTATAAGCTCTTTGGAAATGCTTTACCTTGTTTTCTTGTGTGTGTGTGTGTGTGTGTGTGTGTGTGTGTGTGTGTGTGTGTGTGTGTGTGTGTGTGTGTGTGTGTGTGAAAATGGGTCCATATTCTCCTTAACTTAAATTAGTCTGGAAAGAAAACAAAATTCTGTGTCAAAGTAAAGCTAACTTTTTAAAATGTAGTATAAAGGAGACAGAGAATGGGTATGTAAAGCTCATTATTGTTACTATCGTCAGCTATAGAGGCACATCATAAAATTCTTTGTTTATTATAGCCATATTCTACGAATGATACGTACAACGTAATTATGAGAATACCTGTTCAGATACATGCTTTTCTGGTAATGCTCTGCTAAACTTGTCTTAGTGTTCATTAGTGAAAACTTTTCTTTATTTAATGTATGTGTGAATATATGGGTACGTATATAGATGTGTATATATACGTTCATGTGTGTTTATGTGTATATGTAAGTGTACATATTGTGTGTATGTATGTATATATATATATATAATATATATATATATATGTATATATATATATTATATATGTATATATTATATATATATATATATATATATATATATATATATATTATAAACAGTATTAAAACGTCCTTTAAAAATCTGAAAGAGCTCGACCCCTTGGGGAGCAACATTTGCTAAAGATATTTTAAAAATGAAGTGCTAAAATATATCTACAAGCTTGTTTCAAGATATATCAAGATATATATCTCTCCTCAGGATGTCTTTTTTGTGGCACGCCAACGATCTTTTATGGCGTGCGGGACCTGATTTCATCTCTGTTTGTGCGTGCCGATCTCATTTGCTGCACGTGAGGCCTGTGATTTTTGTTAGGGCCTGTTCAGGTGGAATGTGCTAGCAAAGATTTCCACTTGTGCCTGCAATTATTCACTATCTCTAATTTTGTGTTCAGAGTTGCTAAGTATGGTTTGCATAATATTAACCATTTTTTGTGGAGCATAGATTGCATTTTTTTGAAATATTGTTGTATGGTGTTGCTCTTTTTATGATTTTCCATGATATGCTGTAGTCTATTTTTTATCTTTGAGTTTCCAAATGTATTTACTCAGTTCTGTTTGATTTTTGTATTTTTCATTTTTGAATGACTGTTTATGGTTTGCGTATCTGGTTTTAAAAGTGTTTTCAGTAATTCCTATGTATGTTTCTTTTTCATTTTCTGATGTTACCGTAGCTTGGTATACAATATTGCTGTGAAGACATTTGTTGCTTAGGGGGCACTGTTCTTTTTTGGTGCAGTTGCAAGATGTCCTTTCAGCACCCTTCTCTTTTGTGTTGCTTTTCATTTTGTTAGATGAGTCAATTATGTTTTTGAGGTTGGGCATACATGAGTATGATAGTTTAATGGTGTTTTTGTTGAATATTTTGGACAGTTTGTGTTCTTTTGGAAATGATGTTGCCAAGATTTTAAAGAATTCTTTTCCTACATTTGTTTTTACTTGTCCATCATATGGTGGGTTGTACCATATGATCTTCCTTTTTCTGTTTTTCTTATTTCTGTTCGTGTTATTGTCTGGACTGTATTGTAGTTTGTAATTGTAACCACTTTTTTGTAATGCTTCTTGGTATTCTGTTGCTGCATTATTGAATGCATTTTCATTGCATGATAGGTTGGATAGTCTCTTGTTTATACCATTGGGTATTGTTTTTAGTACAGATGGTGGATGGTTGCTTTTGATGTTTACATAGATTGGTATGTCATTGGGTTTTTTGTATGGTTTGTACACATTGTCATTGAGGTCTAATGTTATGTCTAGGTAATTCACTACTTTTTTATTTGCTTCTATTGTGATTTTTAAATTGTGGTTTTTGAAAATTTTACACAATTCTTTTTTCTTGTTTTCAATAGTTCTTGGATTATTGTTTAATGCAGCGAGGCCGTCATCTCTGTACAAACCAACCTGTGTTCCAAGTTGTTTTTGGATGTTGGATAGCATGAATAGTCCAACTAGTTCACATGTTTCGGCACCATCATACGATCCCATGGTTACATCAAATGTGGAGTTTTTGCTCGTTTTTTTAATCCAAGTTTCATTTCTGTTGTGGAGTAGGGTTTTCTTGGTGTGGAAAATGATCTCCATTTCTGACTCTGTTATTTTTGTGTATTTATTGGCAAATTTCAAAGCTTTGGTGAGTAGTTCTTCATCTATGGATGGGTAGAAATCTACTATGTCGAATGTAATAAACACTGTATTTCTCTGTTTTTTGAGTTCCTTAAACCATTGGATGACTTCATAGCTGTTTTTCCAACAGCTATTTTAAAATATCTTTAGCAAGTATATATATATATATATATGTGTGTGTGTGTGTGTGTGTGTGTGTGTGTGTGTGTGTGTGTGTGTGTGTTTTGTGTGTTTGACTACAGTTTATTTTGCAGAAATGTTATATGTTAATGCAAGTGCGTGTATGAAAGTGTTCGTATCTAAGTATGTATACGTGGAAAATTGACTACTCTGCCATTGTAAAGTGTTACAATAAGCAATGTGTACGTTCTATTTAAAGTTATGAAATTTTGAAAGAAAGTTATCTTTTTCGAGAGAAAAATGAAAAAAAAAAAGCCAGGAAAATACAGGGACGTCTGTCGTATGATACCACGAATGGATCAATCAGGGAGATGAAGTGTGTTTT
>CM065716.1:67655344-67662844 GCA_033310375.1 Conus canariensis | reverse complement strand
GTGTCAGCATCATAGAGGCGAACACCATCAGTAATTCGCAGGACGCCACAGTCACAGGATAGCTATCATCTGGTGAACAGACAGGAACAGGCCATTATTTTTCGCCTATGGAGAAGACACACTTGTACATCACTTGAACGGACATTTCTACCTTGTGCCATCCCTCCCTGTTCCCGTGGAGAGGCAGACCAGACGACAGAACACAGTCTCCAGAACTGTAGGGCACTCTAGCAGCTCAAAGAGGGGACATGGTCCATGCTCACCTCTCTAAAACAGAAAGTGTATGACTCGCTGGAGGCTCTGAGGAAGACCAGTCATTTTCATTCTGAGGACCAGTCTCCAAGTGTGAAGAAGAAGAAGAAGTAGTAGAAGAAGAAGAAGAAGAAGAAGAAGAAGAAGAAGAAGAAGAAGCAGAAGCAGAAGCAGAAGGAGGAGGAGGAGGAGAAGAAGAAGAAGAAATTCATTAATGATGACTTGCTCGTACCTACATACTAAACAGTGCCAACATCTTTGGGAAGTCGATGAAATCATTAAAAAGATCACTTTGGGATTGAAGGCTCAATTCTATCAACAAACGGACGTCAAAGATCGGCCCGAGTCGTATCTTTGTATATCTGGTGGATTTTGGCTGTTAAGTCTGTTCAACCAGACTCTTCGTATCATTTTACTTGGATTAGTATTTAGATTAACACTATTATTGTTCTGAGGATTCCCAGGATTCCTTTATTGAGCAGAGGTACTTTTATAGATGGTTCTCACTATTTCAGTATTCTCTGACAGATAGTTTCTAGAGGTTTTTCTTGTACATGTAATGTACAAAACGTCTATGAAGTAAAACAATCAAAGTTGAAGACATCTCCTCAGTCGCCCCAGTGAGAGATGAAAACCATTGTATAAAACAGAGACTGTAAGGAAAAGGTGAAGTCTACGCCGAATGTTAAAGACAAAGGGCTAGAGAAGCTTTGGGAAGACCTGAAAGCAAAGCAGTGTTCTCAACAAAGCAGCATCAGCGAGGAGGAGGAGGAGGAGGAGGAAAAAACACAAGATAGCTCCTTCAGAAATACATTCCCGTTCTTCAGGGAAACCATTCGCGCAGCCAAAATCAAGGACACTGTCTGTGGACAAAAGAACTTCCTGATCAGCATCTAGGGAAAACACATTCCGTCCCTCGGAACGAAGCACTTCTTGAAATCCAGGACATTCTGCGGTCTGCAGCACCAGAGAAAACGTTAAGTGACAAGCCACCAACGCTGAATGAGGTAAAGAAAGTAGTTAAGAGAGCCTGGACCAAATTATCGGCTGGACCTAAAGGAACAACCCCATCTGCTCCTAATGTCTTTGAATGGCTCAATAAAAATGATAACACCAGCACAGAGAAACCTCAGCACAGAGAAACCTGAAGAATTGCAATCAGTGGATGATAGCTGATGTAGATGAACATTCCCAATGAGCAGAACTTGGTTCACATCAGCTAGTTCTGATCAATATTACATCGATCTGAGCAAGATCACATCTATCTGACCAATATCACATCTATCTGAACAATATCAATCTAAACGCTGAGGGAAATCTTTTTGTCATGGCTGTGAGACTAACTAAATAATATCTAGATGTGTCAGTCCCGTAAGAAGGCAACCTGGGAATGTGTGGCTGTACAGAACATGCCATTATGATGTAGGAAGCAATTCAAAGAGCTGAGGCAGAGAAAAGGGCCCCGGAGTGGTGCGGCATGATCTGGCACTTACGCATGGATCAGTTCCACACACGATGCCTCATGTGATCCTCGAATTGTATTATGTACCAAAGAACATCAAAGAAATACTAAAGAAATGTTTCCTTGTGTTTTCCAAGAGATTCTCTGCATAAGAATGGACAACAGACTGAATAATTAAGTCTGGAAAATGGCATGGCGATGGGCTGTGCCATTTCTACAATTCTGTTTGGCAAAAGAAGTCATGTTGAAAGCTGTAATGCGTTGTGCAGGTTCAGCAGACCTTGGAAATGGATCGACCATTAGTTCTGGAATAACAATCTGATGGATCGAGAAAAAAAAAAATGTCTGCTCTTTGTAACACTGGCATTTACATGAAATACTTCACTCATCAGAAGCACAAACATAGACTGTGCCCGGGAAAAGTCCCTCGCACCCACCCCGCTCAAACGGAAAACAGTGTCTTTGAGAGAGTTTATAAAACAATGTCTTTTATTCGGATTTCACACAGGTCATCTAATTATGTCTCATCCCTATCCTTCCGCTCTTTCGTACATAACCATCGACCCTACTTTTCCCCCCTAACCCGTTAAGAAAATTAAAAATACAAAAGCTTTAAAAAAAGATGAAAAAGGAAAGAAAGAAAAGAAATGAGAACTAACTATTTTACTTGTTTTACAAACCATTTGACAACACACGCAGAGACTCAGTCAACAAGACTCATGCCAGCAGCCATGCACACTAAGAAAGTCAGTCTTCGCAGCACTCTCTCATCACCTGAAATTTGTCAGTGTCCATTGGTTCCTAGAGACGTCCACGTGAAGGTGGCGTCCAGCAGTGCGAAGGACCAGCGCCGTTCCTCAGGCATCCTCTGCAGCACCAGCAGCCAGCACAGCCACACACTCCTGCTGGAGCACTGCCGCTGGAGGTGTGGGGAGCAGAAACAAACAGAGGAGATGCCCCGAAATTAACAACTGGTCGTTCAATTATCTGAACACCGGCAGAAGAGTACTGTTGAAGACAGAGAAACCATCAGTGAGTTCGAACAAATTACATTTTCTATCCAATCACAAGCAAATAATGAAACAAACTTAAATCTTTTTCACAAACGAACCTACCAAGCCTATCCACAACCCAGGGAGAAAATGCCGAGTGTTCTGGCAAAAGATTCAAGCTAGGCCAAAACAATTCAACGTCAATGAATTAATAGATATATCATTTTTCACTCAAAGTACTTATGTGTTCTGAACAGGTATGATTTTGACTTCATTTCTAGTGTCCAACAATAGAAACAAGCTTACCCACACCTTAATACAGAAGGTAAAGGGGAACAGACATAGTGAGAGAAACAGCTTGGTGACATGACCATGTCAAATAACTATTATGAAGTCCACCCACATCACTAATAAACCTAAAGATTGTCTTTTCCTCCTGTAACAACTCCGCGAACTAGTTTAATAAACTTCCTTTCAAATGAATTCACAATACGTTAACGGTCAAATAAATAAAACAGTCAAGCACCAGCCAATGCCGAGGAGCTCCAGGAAACCGGAACAGGACGATGCATTTCAGAATTAAATAACCAAACTGAAATTCCAAGTCTCCTCCAGCTTCTTACTTAAAACGGGACTCACCTCAACAGTGTGTATTTATGGACTATGTCAGCCAGCCACTCTAAACTCTGACCCCAAATTTCGGAATAAATCATCTCTGCACGGTGGTGATGGGACATACACTGACGGAATCAACGAGGGCTCCATCAAACAAAGACACATGGGCAGTGCTACGCCCACACGGAAGAACGCTTTTTTTTTTTTTTTTTTTTTTTTTTTCCTACCGGCGGGTCATGAACCGAATCCCAAATGAAATTTTTAATCACCAGTGAGACTTCCGGTTCCCAGTGACGGTCAATATTTGCCAACGTACCAAATTTTGCCAAGTCTGCGAAGTTTCCATCAAGTCTCGCAGACGTTAACACGATTCGGACTCTCACTATTAGGCTCAACAAACATGGCAAGAAGGGGCCACATAATACACAATAATCACGCGACGCAAAGGAAGAGCAGCAGAAAGTGGCACAGCTCAGGGCTACAGTCTTGGTTTAAACCCGTCACACGAAGTTATCTCCATGTGGTGAAAGTGGGGAAATCCACTGACCATCCTGAATGTCCATTTGGGCATTCCTTGCAAAGACAATACAGTGAAGAAACATGAAGCTTATTTACATACATGGGTCTAACCCATGACATACAGTTTACCTCACCACCTGTCCGTCAACTGTTCAACAAAAACGGAGTTAAAGGAACCGACTTTCATTTTTCTGCGTGCAGTGACAGGCCGTGGAAAACAACTCCGTGTCTGTGTGTACATTATTTGCTGTTGTTGCTGTGTGCACGTGTCAGCCTTGGGGATATATGGGCAAGGCTGGTACTTCCTTACTTTCTTTGCTTGCCTTGTGTGCCCCTTGTCTGCATATGTGCTGGATGAATGCGTGCAGCAAGCAACACTAGTTTAGGGAGATATGTGCATTATTTTATTACCAGGGAAAGAAAAGTTATCTTCCTTGTTTATCATTGATTGTGTCTTACGTTTTACATTAAAGAGGTTTGTATACTGCGTTTCTTATACCTCAGTGTTTATGTGTTCTGTGTTTTACATCAGAATGGTTTGAACTGGGCTGGTTTTCTGTCATTGTGCCCACGCATGCTAAACTGTATACCAAGTGGTAAGAACCGCGCTTGTTGTATCTCATGATTTCCACATGTCATTCGTTGTACACTAGAGTGGTATGAACTGAACTTCATGTGCTCTTGTGGTTCCTCACTGTCTCAATATTTCTGGGATAAATTTACTTCTTTGCAAGTTTCTTTTTTGGTTCAGGAAATAAAACTGCGTCCATGGAATGTGTGACGTAGACCTACAAAAAGTAAACGAATCCCCTACAACAAACCGTTTGTTCAGTGAACCATTAAAAAAAAAATCATTCCGTGCTTCCTCACTTCTATCTTTGACATGTTTTGTTTGTGTCTCTACCGTTACTACAAAAAGCTAAGAAAGTAATCAGGTGTGTGTGTGTGTGTGTGTGTGTGTGTGTGTGTGTGTGTGTGTGTGTGTGTGTGTGTGTGTAGGAAACGTTGCCAGCAATACACTCCCCAGAATCTGGTGAATCCCCTCTTTGAGTGCACGGTCATGTTACTACACACTCTGAGCTCTAGCATCTCTCCAGAAATGATAGTGGACTTAGAGAACACAACGTATGTATCAGCGAGACCAAACTCAAGATGTTTACGTCTCCCAAATGCCACCTACTTGTCACAGATGGGCAGAGACACGGCCATAGTGTCTTATGCCACGGAGAAGACTATGTATCAGGCTCTACAGCTGGTAGCTTCCATGGTTGTCTGCATTGCAGGGATTCCTACCAACTTCATCAACGTCACAGTGTTCTTCAGACTGGGGCTGAAAGACCGGGTCAACTTGTGTCTTTTCTGGCTCTCGTTCTGCGATATGATGTCTCTTACGTCCCACATTCTCAGAAGCGGGGAGCTGGCGGTGCAGTTCTACAGAGGGGACGAAGTGAGACTGTTCCGCACCGACATGGCCAAAGTCCTCTATGACTATGGACTGGGATTTGTGACAGGATTCCGACAGGTGTCCTTCTTCATGTATGCCTTCATCGCGCTGGATCGTTGCCTGTGTGTTCGTATGCCTTTACGTATACGACAACTCCTCACCAACAAATTGACTGTCCACATTGTCATCCTAGGGTCGGCTGTCAGCTTCATCGTCAACACATTCAGCATCCTGAGCCACGGCACCCTCTGTGTGATCTTCCTGGATACCGGCAGTCGCGGCTATATCATTGGCACTAGTCAGCTAGTGCAGGACCATCCTCTATTCCTACGTATCTCCCTGGTCGTGGACAGTTTTGTTACAGGTCTGGCCTTGCCCGTCCTCTTCCTCAGCACCGTCATCATCAGCACCGCAATCACCGCCGTCACTTTACGTCGGAGAGAGGACTGGCTGCGTCAGGTGACGTTCTCCTCCTGCACGGACTTTACGACACCCGGCTCTCACGGCAGCTGTGGCCGCCCCGCTGATGGTCGTGATGTTGGCGGTCATGGTCAGGGTGGTGGGAGTGGCCAGGAAGCCGCCATCACCAGGATGCTTGTCATGGTGTCTTCTGTCTATGTCTTCTGCACTGTGCCTCTCTTCCTGCACCGTCTTGTGCGTTTCTTTCTACCCGGATTTTACATCGGGGGGAAGTACGGGCACTTGATGATGGCGACCTACTACGTCAATTCCTTTCTTGTCAACGTCAATGCGGCGGTCAACTTTGTTGTTTTCTACTGGCAGGGTACCCGCTTTAGAAAGCATGTCCAGAACTTGTTCTGTAATTGTTCCTCACGGATGCTTCGGCATGCGGATGGCAACAGTGCCACACGCCATGGCGTCACGGAGACTTCCGCCACACGTGGAAACATCTTTGGGTCCTTGTCACAGCATAAGACGCAAGAAAGAGATGCTCCTTATTGAAAGCCCCGGGGAAATGATCGACAAGGACTGAGCAGTTATGACTTGTTTCATTGTATCTGTATTGATGTCATCGACACAAAGGCTTCTGCGTCGCTCCCTTGCTTGACTTTCTTTGTCGTCATCATAAAGTAGTGACGGGAACAAATGGGTTATGCTGAAAAAGTAATACATTCAGCAACATATGTCGCTTTTTTGTTATGAGAGAGAGAGAGAGAGAGAGAAGAGAGAGAGAGAGAGAGTTACCATTGCAATGATCCCACAAAAATCATCATCATCAATCAGAGTTATCATAATCATTACCAATGTAACGTGGTCACGAATTACTGAAGGATTTTGCAGACATCTAGTATCCAACATTCATTTCGGATTTCATGTATATCCTTCCAATACTCCATGGAATTTTCTTTTTCCAGTTCGCGAATTTCATTCTGCCATTTAATCTGCATTTTTTTTTCTAAAGTAGCACACAAATTGTGTGGTTATGTTGTGTATATTTTGTTTTGAAAATCCCGAATGTTTTCATTCCAATTATTTTAGTTTATTTTCACAGTAGATATAACTATTTCATTCTTCCATTATTAAAGGCTCAACTTTTATTTCTTTTTGTCGAATTCAACTTCATTAGCATGTAAAGTAACCATGGCTTCAATGATTTCTCGGCGTTAGTCATGGATTGGACAGTTTGCCTCCAGCTGCAACATCAATCGCCCTGAGCTGAGTTCATTACCCCATAATTGCTACTGGTTTCCCCAGTTTATTCATTATAGCAAGGGGTTCACAAGTTTGCCTGCAAGGGATGTATGTTCGTGAGCTGGACATTTTGCCAGCGATAATTATGGGTTGTCCGGTGTACCCATGGGTTAACTTGTTTGTCTGAGTTTTTGCTTGTTCGCTCAAAACATGCAAGCATTCACATGTTTGTCTGATACATGTATATAATACAAATCCACGTGTTAATCCATGCCAGTAACAGGTCTACCCGTTCAGGGATTTGAATCTGTCAGGTTTGGGGTGGAACCTAGACTGAATTCAGATCTTTGCATCGGCATCAGCCGAGACCTGGACAGGCTAAGTTCTGTCCACCTGCATGAGCGTAGACCAGGTCTGGAAGCAAGGCCAGCTGCAGATTGCCAAAGACTGATTGATGTTTTGTCATCATTTTCATTGGTTTAAACTCACATTGATCACACACACACACACACACACACACACACACACACACACACACACACACACACACACACACACACACA
>CM065716.1:67592844-67652844 GCA_033310375.1 Conus canariensis | reverse complement strand
ATTTGCAATTCTGTGATGACCTTTTGGTTGCCAGAGTCAGACCAAGTTTCTCTTTTGACAACTTCGTAACTGCCGCATCGCACACAATAGCACATGGCTTTCTGGTAGCTACCCTCTTGTCCTCATTTTAACCGTTGAGGTTCACCACTCTTGTTCCTCAAGTAATACAACAACAACAACAAACAAAAAAAGGAAAGAGGTAACGTCTCTTCAGAGACTTGAATCGAATTACTGACTTTTTGCACGAGAACTTGTTCATTATCTACACCCAGGACCGAGTGACCCCGTTTGACATCACCGAGTCGAACCTGATCTCGTATTACATTTGCATGTGATGCACACGATTAATATGGCAGAAAACACGGTCTGTCCTGTCATACAGACCCGTGTCCGTGGTGTGAAGCAGTGTAGCCTACCCTCCTCTCTCCTTTACCTTAGCGTTCAAGTCCAGGTGTCAGGGCTGTTACCATATCAAAATACACAAGAAGTCGCCAAGCTCTCTGTCAGAAAAATAACGCAACCAGAGAAGTTAATCAACAAAATATACAAATCATGTCATAGAAATGTCATTGACAATCTTAAGGTTTATTACGCTAAGCTGTGTTGTGGGCGTGGAACGTTTACCACCCCCCTCCTCTTTACACATACACAAACCGCCCAACGGTTGATGGTGACAATGACATGAGCAGATCACCTGGCAAAATCTTACACTGCGGAATGACCCACATGCATCCTGTCTACTCGCTAGATTGCAATGGTGAAGCTGGCACTCGTAAAATCATCCAGAGTTAAATAATACAATAATAACAATACTAATACAAAGAACGTACGTGAACGAGCCACGAGCACAGGAAAAACGCAGACGACAGTTAAGGAAAATAGAAAGATAGAAAAGCGCAGATTTTTAGCATAGTTTTCCGGAACGTGAGCATGCAACATGTAGTGAAATATCTCTGCAGGTGTACAGGCTGCTGAAGCAATATCTACTAGGACACTGGACAAAGCATAAGGAGTCCAGGGTTCAGCGTGTTGTGGATTCACTCCGGGTCAGCTCATGCGAGGAAACAAAATTATTTCTACCATCAGGAGAAAAATAGTACCAGATTCGGACTGAGATTTACTTCCCATGTATGCCCCTCATAGCGTTTGTTGTTCATGCAAAATATGAACAACCAGCATTTTTGCCGTTTGAGAATCTTACTATTCCACGAACACATATTACTTTGAACGTAGAAATGAATATTTAAGAGTAACTGCACAATGTTCGAGTTAATAGGAAAATGTGTAATGATCCTACTTATAACATAAACGGATCCTGGGTCGGCCGTTGGACCCGGACACGCGCTAACATTTCCTGGGTTCGTTCTGCGGTCAGGGTCAGTAGTGGTAGGCCTACGTAATCATATTTGTAATCATCATGCTGGACGGATCCTCATCTACCAGTTGAACCAGATCTTCACCAAAATGTAATGGGTTCTGCCTTTCCTCCATGTTTTAGGTAAAATGGTTTCAGCAGTTTTTGCGTTATCTTGCCGATAGACAACCAACCGAACAATACACTTACGGAATAAGTGACATTAGCGATGGTAATAAAATCCTTCATTGAAGTTTAATTCTCATCCTTCACAAAGATTCATATTCTGTCATACCAATTATACCTGGATCTCAGTCACCATCGACCAGTTGAGTTACTTGACCCTCAAATTCAGGTCACAATAACATTTTGAGATTACTTGACTTTTAAATGTGACCCGAGTCACCAGCGCTAAGATTGATCACTTCATTCAAGTCTTTTTGACCCTCGATCCGAGTCATTTTACAGTTTCTGTGACCTTGATCTTCAACGTCGATCTAGATCACAATTACTAAATTTTGTCACCTTTAACCTCGCTCTAGTTCTCAAGGCTAAGTTTTAGGTCACGTTAATTTGCATATCAATCTGGGTCACCGTGACCCTAGTTCAATGAGTAGTCACACAATTTTCAGGATTTGCGCCAGACTGCCTTTTACTTTAAGCACCATTCATTTTCTGTCATCTTGATGTTATACCTCCACCTGTACGCCCTTCGTCAATCGAGATTTTTCCACAGTTCTTTACCGCGCCTAACAAAAGTAAAAATGTGTCAGTGAATACGAGAATAGGGGAGGAAATAATTTGAACAGAGAATTGCTCCAATTCGCATTATTTTCATGCCCCCGCCTCCCTCACCTCCACCACACACACAAACACTCCCTCTTTCATATTGACATGCAAATCCATGTGTTGGCTGTTGCTTTCTTATTTGCTAATTTGATGTTAAAGGATTAATGCTTTATTGTTATTTCATATTTGGTAGATTCTCATATGTTCATAGCTTTGATCCTCACTGTTTGATAACTATGTAACATTTTTACCCATTTTCCCTATGCAATAATTATATCTTAAACACTTGTACACACTCATGCAAGTACCGACATACACACGTACATTCATATCAAACTTTTACATGCAGTCAACTCCTTCCCACTCTCCCCATCTCTTACCTTTTCCCCCATCCTTTCCCACCGTCTAACATCACTTTTAGTGAACAGACGTTAAACAGAACAATAACTCCCTCTTTTTCATATTAGGAACTAAGTAAAATCAAAATTGTGGTCTGAAAAGTTGCATGCTTGGGAGCTGTGCCTTTGGTGTTGACTAGTCCACAGTTCTCTTTTACCTGCAGTATTTCCGAAATCATACAAGGTTTTATTGGAAACATGAACATTCTTGCAGCACGCATGCCAGTCACTGGTGCATTTCAGTTCCAAACTTGTTTCAAAACTGCAACATGCACTCTATTATAAAAACTTGCTAAACCATTTTGAATACGGTAGCTAAGCTGATCAGTTTAATGAGCTGCACTGAGAAAAGCTCCCGGTGACCTACAAGTGAGCGTCAGAAGATCCTAACAGTGCAAGAGACGGAGAATATAACAAGACCTGACCGACACTTGATGCAGGTTACATCCCATTTTTTTTCACTTCCAATTAATGCTATCACTAGTGTAAAGGTCACAAAATGCTCTCCTAATAACCGTTTATCTTATTACTCCTGTTTTCAAACATCAAAAGGCAGGACTACATGAGACAAATATTAGCCCTTTCGACTTCTACAGTTGGAATTTTATCAAGGCGGCGTCACTACATACAACTAGTTTGTATAGGGTAATATTCTGCCAAGTCATGAAACCACTGTGTGTGGGGATTATATAGCCTGATAGATACATTGGTAGATACCAGTAAATTAAGAGAGAGAGAGAGAGAGAGAGAGAGAGAGAGAGAGAGAGAGAGAGAGAGAGAGTCTCATGGACGAGACTTGGCAGATGCCTGACCCACTGATTAACGAAATATACCGTTCAAGCCTTGGAAGATAGCACACCTGTCAACATACATTTTCCCCTCTTCAAGCTTTCGCTTTTAAAGTTCACTCCCTACTCATGTATTAAATCAGCCCTCATACCACCATTCCTGCACTCAACATATGTGAAACAATGTAAATAACTTGACGGTCAAAATATGGGGCAGTGTCACCACAATGATGTGTTCAAGTTAAATAATAGATAAAAATTTACCCCCCCCCCCCCCCCCCCCCCGACTATTTACAATTACACTTACAAAAACCAGCGTAAGTGAGGTAGGGAATATTACAACCAATCACAATTGACGCCACTGAAATCCTTTCAAAGTCTCGCTTGTTTATTGACAATCTGGTCACATTAAACAAACACAAACTGCATGTAACCAAGTGATTCTGGATAGTATCAAGATGTCAAAGAACAATGGGTTGTGTCGGAAGACATACTAAAAAACATTCTGAACACTGAACACTGTGGTGTTCTCCACGCACCTTTCTCATGTACAGTCAAGTCTTCCAACATCAGCCTTTTGAATTCACATATGACAGTAGCAGATATCTATGTTACATATAATTATGCTGTGCAACTGGAAATAGCAATGACAAACATAAATACATATTTCAAAGTAGTCAGACCACAGACCAGTCCAGACGGTACATTTTCAAAGTTTATTTTCAAAATATGCATTTCTCAACATGTTCATCAACTGCAAACTGGAATCACCATTTCTATCAACCAACAGAATCACTTTAAAATGCAACAACTTACTATGCTGGCGTACATTCTGTGATTCCAAACATTTTTAAAATGTATCTCTTTGACTTGAAAAAATGTTGAAAACAAGCCCATTTCACTTTAGTTCAGAAACACACAACTTAAAAAACCACATATTACAATAACCTGTTTTTATACTACTATTGTTTCATTTGTTTGTTTGTTTGGGTTTTTTTTCTTGTTATGTCTGATGTTTATAGATCTAGACAAAACTTTTGCAGTATTCAACTTCATTCTACCTGACCTCACTTTCATTAAAAAGTAAGCAAGTTCACACACACACACACACACCACACACACACACACACACAGAGGCGTGTACACACACACAAACATACAGTACACAAGGTAAATCATCCATTTCCCTCTCATCACTGCCGTGAACTAGTTTGCTTATTGAAACAACTGTAAGATCAAAGTTGATGATGAGCCTCTGTGTGTTTTTTTTTTTCCTTTTTTTTTTTCAACTTGACCTTAAGTTTACTTAGTATGCTTTGCGTCAAACACGGGGATGTCAAGGATGGGAGTATTTCTGGTGAAACTCTAAAATAAAAAAATGGTGGAAACGGAGACGGAGCGGATCATGTGTGCAGTAAGACATACCTGTAGATGTAGGTATGAAAAACAGAATCTCATTCCCTTTCCCAATCCCCTTTTATTGCTTAACTATGAAAATGCACACACTGTAAAAACTTTTCTTCTGTGGTACACCAAAAATCCATTTTAAGAAACAAGTACAACTACATGAATTGCAGGTGGATGCTTTACAAGATAAAAGAAAATGAGAAATATATAAATGTGTACTTAAAATTAAAACATACAAATCTACAACTGAGTGTTGTTCATTATTCAACACCATTTAATGCACAGCAGTATGCAGATTACATACTTGGGAGACCTTGACCACTTCAGGAGGGGAAAATCTGATTTCAAAAGATATACCTGAATAACAAATTTGAACATTCAAACAACTGGTAAGAATAACTATTTCTTGGTCTAGCTTAGTTTTCTTCTTCTTTCTTCTCACGAACTGCCCCCTCCTCACTTCTTTCTTTCTGGGATGTCAACCTACATGGTTTCTAACAACAATGAAGTTGTATGGTGACTGCAGGGTCCAAATGATGGGGAAAAAATTCTACCCTGCAAAGGTCAGTATCTGGTCATGTTCGAAAACTGAACTATGAATGTCCCTAACAACAACTTCGATATTATTTACATATCTGATAAAATATGCTGCCAACAATGATAAGGTGTATTGTTGCAACTGGGTATGTCATTTTTCTTTAACAATCAATTTCAAAAGGTTAACTGTTGAAATACTTCCCTGAACCACCAAAACTTTGTAGTAACTGTTACTAGTGTTAGTTTGAACAATCTAAAATATAGCACAGCAAGAGATGATCAGTCTGGCCACTCAAAACGAAGCTTGCCTAAAACAGCCCAGGAAATGTGTGTGCATGAACTGCTATCCCTTTACGCTCTTACTTGGCCACTGTGGATGTCAGGCAGCTTTTTTCCCCTGTGGAGGAGGTCCATCTTTCCTGGCTTGTTTTTAATGAAAAAGCAAAATTTAAACTTAGTTTTTACACCCCTATATCCTCTACTGGCAAACACGCATTTCATGATTTTTTGTACTTTGATCTTCTTTCAATCAATCATATTAACAGGGTTCCTACAGACTCCCAAGAACAAAATTCAAGGAGTTTTCAAGGAGCGTTTATTATATTTCAGGCAAGAGGTGGCACGAAAATTATACCATTGTTCTTTTAAAACTTCATTTTTTTCTATTGTTTATGTGAAGAAAGAAAACATGGGGAAAAAAAAAAAACATATTCGGGTGATTTCAAAGCTCTTGTGTGATTTGGGGACCACAAATGGGGGCAAAATGATGAAAAATTAAAAAAAAAAAAAGAAAGAAGGTTCATGACAAGAACTGTATTTGTTATCATAGCAGAAATGTTAGGCACTTGAAACATGACTTTTCTCGTTTTGCTGAACTATAGTAATGCAATTACAAAAGGATTTTTATATATTGTTTTGCTGAGCTAAAGTAATGCAATTACAAAAGGATATATATTTATATATCTGAAACTGCTTTTTTTTCCATATGGTGGCCATCAGGCTTCTCGTTTCATTGCTTTCGAATTATTCCAATAGAAATAGCAAATGATACGTGCTGTTTTGACTTATAACTTAAATATAATTGCATGCAGAAATCATTTCTGATCAAAACAAAAAAAATTTACCAAGCTAGCTAGTCTGGATCCAGAGATATTGTACTCCTTGCACATCAACTGTTGTTGAAAAAAGTGATTTTGAGAAAACGGCGTTTGAAAATAAAGAAGTTGAGCAATTTTCACACACACCTCCTTCAAATAAAGT
Organism: Conus canariensis; assembly: GCA_033310375.1. NCBI lineage: Eukaryota > Metazoa > Mollusca > Gastropoda > Neogastropoda > Conidae > Conus > Conus canariensis. Next base: position 67,646,311 of record CM065716.1, on the reverse strand, counting down.
CCTTTTTTTACTAAGAAAAATTTGAAAGTAGACAAAATGAACACCACAGATGGTTTCAACAGACTTTCTTGAGCACAAAAACACATAAAACCCAAAACACGATTTTTGAAAGAAAATGGTCAAATTTTCCTGACACCTCTCTACACTACCTGCGTAAAAATTGAAAAAAAGAAATGGCAGTTTGATTTTTCTGTGTTCAGGTCGATGAAAAAAAATTTTTTTAAACAAATATTTACAAACATTGTCATGATCCTGGATTGTCGTCGGCGATTTAACCAAGGGAGATAATTTGTAACAAGTTTGATGAAGTTACAAATTATCTCCCTTGGTAAAATCGCAGACGATCCCGGATCGCGTCGATGTTTGTAAAAATTTGTTTTAAAATAGTTTTTCATTAACCTGAACGCAGAAAAATCAAACTGCCATTTTTTTTTGTCCCATTAAAGATTTTTGGAGCTGATGGCTTGATTTTCAAAGGTTTTCAAGGTGGTTTGGTCAACAGAACCACATTTTACTGATTTTCAAAGGTTTTCAAGGTCTTGAAATTCCCTGTCAGAATTCAAAGAGTTTCAAGGAGCGTACGAACCCTGTATAATGACTACTAATTACAAAATATTAAAGCATTTCTCAGTGGTACAGTCACACCAACCACTGCAGATAATTCCAGTCCTGTCTCTTGTTTGTGTTCAGTTAATGAAAGAACAGGGACAGCACCATATATCAGATAATCTCATCTGTTGCAATCTTATGTACATGAATAATACTCCATTTGCACTTCTCTTTCTATGCACATAGCTTGTGTTCTATAAATGCTTTAGAACTGATATTCCAGCTCACTATAATCTTTTCTTCAGCCACGATTTTCTGAAAGACTGGTACAAGAGCTGCTGTAATGAAAACATTTTGAGTATACACAAGAAACCTGTGCACCCCATATTAGCTGTAGGAATATTTCTCACTTGAGATCAGAGTGCTTTTATCATAGGAGGCTGTGTTTGAAACCTCTTTGCTCCCAGCAGTTCAGTCCACTGAAAGCTAATGGCTTTCTCCATCATTACAATCATAATCATAACCGAGCTGACACTCAGGCCTTTTCTGGGCTGCCACCACACACGGAAGAGAAATCCAGCCTTGGAGAAAACAACAACAGTGAACAACTGCTTCCATATAAACATCTAATCACAGCATGGTCACCGATCTATTGATATCCTTGATGCTGGTAAAATTAGGCTGTAATCAGGCCACCAGGCATCCCCCTTAATTTTTCATTCCCAGTTTTCAAAAGCAAGGGAAAAAATGCAATTAAGATGACTGAATAGTCAAAAAAAACCCACAAAAAAACAAAAAATAACAACACACACACACAGAAAAGAAAAGAAAGCTGCCATGTGGGCAGACATGACAGAAACCTCAGTGTGTACAATTTCACTACTTTGTATCCCATTACAACTAACAAAAACCTTGGTATGCAATACATTTTGCAAGAGAACGACATGTACTGGGGAAAAAAATCCATGAAATTCTATGGGGAACATGACCCCTCCCCTCCCCTCTACCTCTCCCCCTCCCCTCCTCAGCGCTTCACTGATTCCGTTATCCTTTTGTCTCTTAGTCTTACTCCCTGAAACATATTTTGTCAACTTGGTTTTTCATTTTTAGACTTCAATGAAATCCAAAAAAAAAGTGGTAGCCCTGTAAAACAGAAAAATGAATAAACTATATAGGTAGAAAGCCAGTGGGTGATAGGAAAAACTACAGCAACAACACACACTTGTAAACAAAAGATGGTGTACTCAAAGGAAATCAGGAACAGAAAAGGGAAAATTACAAGAACAAAATGTTCATAAAGTCGGAATGCAATTATACTAACAGAACTGCCAACACATACACAGGGACTGCTTTCTCCATCAGGCTTTCAGCATGATGTGAGACTGCCAGTCAATTTTTTTTCAAACTTCCAATGGAAATTGTTCAACTGACATTTTGTAATCATGAAAGGACATCAATTTCTCATATAAAAAAAGACAAACAGAAAACTAGCTTTCACATTAACAGTGATTACACTCCAAGGCCATTAGTAGATGTATGTTTTGAAAATGTGGACTGCTGTTCATTCTTTTTAATTAAAATGGTGAACAAAATATACTGCAAGTGCATGTATACAGAAACCTGGTGTAGCTAGTCTGCATCAACAATAAAGCAGTTGTGTGAAAGCATGTAAGAGGAAGGCAAGCGCAAGCAGTTAGGAGATATACCCCAAATGCTTACAAATATTTGAATTGAATTCTGATCCATTTCACTGACTTTCTTACAGAGTAAAAAAATCAGTTTTTCAGAAATTGTCACTGATTTGGGGCAAGCATGCTGCTAAACCCCCTTTGTAATTACGGCCAATAGCATGAGCAACAAGTGTTGTTGTTGTTGTCGTATCCTGGCTAAAAGACTCCAGGAATCATCCGAACAGCCGAAGCACTTGAACACTATGGTACAAATGCATCAGCTAGGGATGAGAACATTACGTGTGTGACCGTTTTTGATTACCCTGCCACGTGGGCAGCCACACTCCGACTTCGAGGGATTTTGGAGACTGATGGTGTTTTGCTAGGAGCTTGTCACGACTGAGGACAATCCCCGCATAACTATGCAGAGCATAACATTTTGATGTAGCCATGTTTAAAACACTATAAAAAAAATCAGAATAAAACTGTGGGAAGACAAAAATGTACTCATTACAGACCTGTTTACCCTAAAACTACTGTTAGTGTACTTTTGAACAAAATGAGTGTATTTTCTACAAAAAGTACATAAAAAATTCCAAATGTCTGTAAAAGTGGAAGGGAGAGGGAACACATTCATTTCGTTTTCACCTGCTATCACACTGCACATGCTTCTGAGTAGTAGCACCTGAGCTTGCATTAACCATGGTAAAAATAGGTTCTTTCAAATTCAACTTATTTTCAAACCTGAATAATCTGCATACTTTGACATTAACTTATGCCCTCTCGTCAGGTTTTTATGACGTTTCAGAGCATGTTGTCCAAGAAACAGACCAGTATCACATGACTTTGTGTACAGAAGTTAGCAAATGGTGTCGCTCTTTGGTCAAAACATCCGCACATGGTTACTCTAATCAAGTGCAATTAGTATTCAAGAACTTCGTCTTTTTACTAACTTTTTCCTTTCTTTTTTTTCCCCTAAGTTTGTTGTATTCATTGTATTTTCACCAAATGTGTACAAAATATGGTGAAATTGTGTGGGTAAACAGGTCTGTCATTAATATCATATATCAGAGCAGCTTCACACTTTACTGACTGCATGTAAATTCTGTTCACAGGAGAATGCCACATCAGAACACAGAAAGTGCCGTATCACTATGAAAGACTGCATTAACAAACAAACAGGCATAGTTAACATTTCACACAGCTATATGCCACAAATTCCAAAATGTAAAGCAACATTTACACTCACTGCACTTCTAAAACAAATACCAGACTCTGAACTTCATTTCAAAGTTGAGAAAAAAAAAATCCTAAGATATCATAATCTATCCATCATCCGTACAACTGGACAGTTTTTACTGGAATTCGGGTATAAAGCCATACTTTACATGGTCCTGTCTTTAGTCAAATTGTTTGTGGTCATGCATAACAACATGTATAAGAAATAACAATCACTTGTTACCATGGTTCTTTGGAAGTCTTTCATTCATAGGTGAATAAAGCACACTCTCATGTCACAATCACACACACAAAACCCACAATCATGCACACAATGGTTGACAACCTGACTCTCACAACATATGCACACAACATTATGCTTCACGATGGTAAAAGCATATTGAAAGCAAGTGAGAACAGAGAAAAAAAAAGTGTACTGCAATGCAGTGCATGCACATACATGCCAGAAAGCAAGTTATGTGGTTGTGCAAATAAACAAGGTTTGCGCCTGTTATGTGTCTGCTTTTCTGTGTGGCATTACTGTTCAGCAAGAATCTGACCTCTCCAAGAATAGGACATTGTTCTTCTGTGCCCCTCTGCATTTGAAAAAGTGGTGGCATGTGAATGAGTGAGAGATTATATAATATAGCAGGGTTCACACAAGACTCTCGACTTTTACTCCCAAACTTTTCCAAAATCATTCTTCTTTTCACAAACCAAATAACCATCAACTGTATTTCCACACTTTTACTTTAAAGATTTTTTTTTATTGAATTGCAAAAAGAGAAAGAAAAAGACAAAAACAATGATAAAGTTCTACAACTGAAAAAAAAAAAAATTCCTTACCCATATCTTACATGGGCTTAGAAGGATAATGTGTCATTCAAATCAAGCAGTCACTACTATGCGTAACATCAAGTCCAACACCTTCAAAAAAAAAAAAAAAAAAAACCCCCCACAAAAACACAAAATCAGCATTGCGCTTCATAATGTAAACATGTCCTTTATCAACACACAATTTGGATTTCTCAATGACTAAGAGGACACACTCTTAAGAATATACTGGTAAATAATGTGCTTTATTTGGTACAATGTGTATCATTGTTCCATCTGTTAAACTAAAAGTGCACATTTTCCTTAAGTGGAAACACACTGATACCCGATTCACACCGAAAGAGGGTATACTGTGTTTAAATTGATATTCTACCATGAAGGTGAGGACATCAGTCAGTATTTCTTGTAAGGTGAAAACATCTGTCAGTTTTTCTTTAAAATACGAGAAAGAAAATGTGTATGGAAAAAAGGCATTACATCAAGGGTGATTGAGATGCGTTCACAAGTAAAACTGTGAAAAGTTAAAGAAAGTAAAAAAAAAAACAAAACAAAAAAAACCCTTAGCAATTAAACAAAACAAAACAAAAAAAGGGGATGGGTGGAGGCAAAGCTTAGGAACAGTTGAAATCGCACTGAAGAACATGTTCAATTCCCTCTGAAAGAAGAGATCTGGGAGGCCAACAGCAGACAAACGTTTCACGTATTTGTCCATCTCCCGTTTCATATAAGTGCACATAACATACATGCTCCCAACACCAGCTCGCTCATCCCTTCATACCAACTTTATTGGTGTATCATGCACACATTTATTTTCAATTATCTTTAATTACCAAGATAATAACTACCACTTTCAGAATGTTCTTTCACCAAAGTCACAGCTCAAAAGGTTGACCATGTAGTAAAGATTCAAACAATTCACATCTCAACACTGTGTGGACAAAAAAACAAAAACAAAACCCTTGATCAATGCGTAATTATGAATCTGAAAGAATGAGGCCCACTAATAATCCATCTGCCAAATTCTGAATGAATGGTTGAGAGTTGCAGTGACTGCATAAAGGATTCTTATAATTACCTTACACACTGATAAAATCAACACTGCAGATCTTGATTTGTTTTCAACCAACCAAACTGCACATGACCACACAATCGCTAAAAACCACTCCAAAATGTGTAAACTGAAACAAAAAAAATCTGACCATATTATTGTTATGAACACTTTTATAGCGCCTATCCTCAGCTAGAGACCAAGCTCCAAGCGCTTTACAATCCACACTCATTTACACAACGGGCTGCCTACCTGGATAGCGCCGACTGAAGAGCTGCCAGCTGGCGCTTCATTTAGTCGTTTCCCCGTGTCATCCAGTCAATATCGTTCACTCAATTTCCTTACTTCCTTCATTCTTTCCATTTCTCATGCAGGGTGCATGCTATGTGTAACGTGTCATCCATACCAACGGCCAAACTGGCCTTCTCTTCCGAAAGTTGGTAATGGGATTTTACATGTGTGCAAGATGTTAAAATGCGTGTGTTCACACACGGAACCTCGGTTTATAGTCTCATTCGAAGGACTGTATGAACCAATGTTAACTCCGAGGGAAAAATCCCCCTGTACTGAAACAGCCCAGCGGAGATTTGAACCCACAACCCCAGATCACCAAGATTACGAGACCGGCACTCTACCACTGAGCTATTCCGGCCCCCAATTCAGACAGACAGACAGACACTGAAACAGACCACACACACACACACACACACACACAATAGGTCAAGCTTGAAAAAAAATGCAGTAAAAAGATGGAGATTGATAAAGAAACGCATAAATTGTACGACAGATAAATTGTGGCTAAGCATCTGTCAGAATCATCAATCATTTCTCTGATTACAATTATCTCAGCACATCAAAAGTGAAAAAAAAGGAAAAAAATCAAAATGACACCCAGAAAACAAAAGTAAAAAAGAAGGAAAAAATCAAAACGACGTCCAGAAACAAAAGTATAGAGATATATATAGATGCACTTTCACAAGCTTTGGTTCAGCAGTTGCTTCCTGTATGTTTCCTGTGCAGTTGGTCGATTTGGAAATGCAGTGATTTATAAAGACAAAGACAGTTCACTGATGCTCATTACCAATGGTAGGTCAAGTCACTGCCAACAACCTCCTTCTGTGCTCCAACCAAAATCTCCTGTTCAAATATTTTTCAAATAAAAATTAAACCTGTATTTTGAAGTTTTCATCCACTGACATCCAATGGTTCTCATTTAAGGAAATAATTCCCCCCCCCCCCCCCCCCCCCCAATTTTTTTTGCCAGACTTGATTTTACTGCTTGTGTCTGGCAATTTTAAAACCTTTGACACTAACTGATCCTATTCTTGTTCATTCCATCTTATGATACTCAGAAAGTGGTTTGTCTTTCACACTTAAAGACAGATTTTGAAAATTTAAAGAGGAACTCTCGTCCTGTCCATGTGTCAGCATTTTTCAAAAGCAGTCTGTATAATCCAAGCATAATTTAAAAAACTGTTCTTTTTGTAGACTTTGTGGAGGGGCAATGCCCTGGCTGGGTTCAGAGGGCTTCACCTCCAAAAGCTGAAGCATTTTATCAATAGGGTAGAACACCTTTTAAAAAATCGCAGTGCATCAATTGGGAGAGAGAGAGAGAGAGAGAGACTAGCAGCAGTGACATAGAGAGAGAGAGAGAGAGAGAGAGAGAGAGAGGAGTGAGTGATAGAGTGGAGAGAGAGAGAGTGCATGCTTGTGTGTGTGTGTGTGTGTGTGTGTGTGTGTGTGTGTGTGTGGAGAGAGAGAGAGAGAGAGAGAGAGAGAGAGAGAGTGCATGCTTGTGTGTGTGTATGTGTGTGTGTGTGTGTGTGTGTGCGTGCGTATGTCAAGAGAGACAGAGAGAGGAAGAAAGGAGCTGTCTCATAGGTAGGCTGGCACTGGCCTAGCTTATGGCAGAATTTTCCTTAAGTTCGTGGTAGCAACACTGTCGTGGCTGTGACACTCGTGACTGCTTTACCATGACTGCCAAAGCAGACACATTTCTGACAAGGCTCTTACAATTCTTCCTAATCCTATTCATCGCCTTTGCCTTGCTTTCTGATCACACTACTGATCCTCTGATCACATACTTCTCACTACTGATCCTCTGATCACATACTTCTTTTTTCAGTGGTTTGCATACTAAAACTCACAGGGACATTGATTCCATGCCATGTTAATCAACGACAATGAAATAAAGCAGAATGAGATTTATGGCATTTATGAATTCATATTTCCAACAGGTACATGATATGCCTACCAGCTGTTTCTGATCATTTCAGAGCTTTGCTCTCTGATAATTTCCTTTCTAAGTTCTTCTTCTTCCCTTGTTTTTACTGTTGCTGAGACAGACAAAGAAACATAATGGTAGAGACACTATGAAAGTTTTTGTACCTGATATCATGTGATAGTCATCAAAACTGCAGGAAAAGCTGACACCACTATCTTGCAAGAAGGGAACCTACTCCTGGTAGGAGGCATGTTCACACCCTTGAAACTGTAACTGCTGACTCAAACCACCCTAGTATCAGTAGTAAGGGGATGCCCATTTGACTCACAAGATTAATAGTAATAATACATGCCACATGAGCATCAATGGCAAAGGATGGATGGGGCAAATGGAACAAAGAGGTACATGTATCATTGTATGTATATTTTATAAACACACTCATGCACATTCACACACACCATATTATAAACACATTACACACATGCTACAGCGTTATTGGACCCAGAGTCAAAATGGATAGAAATTCAGAATGTGCTTTGATTGAAACAGACAAAGCAAGACGGTATCACCAAGTCACAGTGGTAAACATAACTCAATACGCTCACAGCCCCACCCCTTCCTCGTCCAAGTCCCACCCTCCATTTAGGATATAGGCAATCCCAATAAATTGATACACACACACAGGAATCAAAATACAAAACTGCAAGGCAACCAGGTGAGCACATTTTAATGACCCCCCCCCCCCCTTTCACTCCCTACAAGTACAACACTCACTCTCTTTCTCTTGTCCCCTCCCTGGTGCAAGGCACGGAAAAGTCTTCTGCTCATTCTAGTAGTGCCAGTACTCAAGAACAGTGTGTGGTAAACATTTTCTCTCCCTATTTTCTCTGCCACTACAGACACTGCCAAATCTTCATTTCTGCACTCTCTTCACCTGGGGTGAAACTCATGCCAGTCATCTACTTCAGACACTTTAGTATCAGTTTGCTTTTTCAAGAGACTGGTAGCCAATGTTTTCAAATACAATTGCATTTTAACTTTAACACAAACTATCAAAATGCTCTCCGTTGTATTTGATTCATGTATTTGTGATTTTCACGTAATTATTGTCTATTTCTTAATACTTGGCAGCTCTATAAAATGTACAAGCACATCATTTTTTTTTGGTAAAGACTTGTTATTGTTGAAATAAGAAAGACCATTACTGCAGCAGTTTCTCTTGTTCCATTCACCATGAATGATAAACTCAGTCTTATTTAGTTACATTATGATTATATCTATGTGGTCTATCATAAGTTGGTATTTCAAAAACTAAGAGTAAGACAGACCAAATGTAGGTATATACTGTAAAACATGTATATCTGCACCTTTGCCTGGCAGAAATAACATTCAAAGGTACTGAGTGACTGAGCTTGTAATTCTTTTTAACTGGTGCTAACAAACTTGAAGGAGACAAATCGATCAAAATTCAAACAAAACCGAGACCTGGGTCATACTCATAGCAACTGTAGAGTACACATGTATACATGTATGCAACAGTCCATTTTGCCCTGGCTGAAATCAGAATATAGAGTCTAGCGAAAAATCTTTCAAGGATAGCGGTACACCGTATCTTTGTCTGTATTTCATCAACTGATCCAGCATAATACCAGAAAACAAACCCTGAAAGATCGAATCTAAACAAAATGAAGTTTTTTTTTTAACACAATTTGCATTCAATCAAATAATGTCTTATTTTCGGTCTTTGTATAAAGCAGTAATTGTACATTCTATGTGATCACAATTTCAAAGAAAACGTCGATTTTGTAACACTGAAAATATCACTAAAAATGTTAATGCACATTTACAGCCGTTACCAGCTTCATGTGAGAAGTCTAGCTGAAAATGTTTATCATTTTGCCAAGTTTGGTCATATACTAAAGCTTGTTTTAATAACAGAGAAAAGGCCAATGTTTACCACAAATACACACAGAGACATGATCCAAACAGACAAACTTTGTCTACATACGCGAGTCAAAAAGTTTTGGGTCAGCATGGATAAAACATAGGCATCAGGTTGTCTGATAACCCCCCACCCCAACACGAACAGAAACGGTTAGGGGTTGGGGGAGGAGGCTAGCTGGAATCTCATTTTGTTATCATGGTTGTCCTTGTTGCTACTTTAGAAAGATAAGATGGTTCAATGTTTTGCGGGATGAAAACTTTTTTCCTTACGCTTACCTGTCCAAACGAATGCCTTATAAATTGCAGCTTGATATGAATCATGCCTTACCAAATCAGGAACCCACAACATTTTATGGGAGAGAAAGAAGGCAATCCAAGCCTCCTAACACATGGTCAAGAGCAGTTCACTTCAGTTTTCCTTTTTTCCTGGTTTGTGAACATGCTCTACCTTTTGGCTGGATACAGTTTCAAACTTAGCTATGGATTCCCACACAACACCCAACAGCCAGCCTTTGTCTTTGAGCCTCAGTCTTTTCTATCTTTACGTCCTTCTCAGGGCTGTGTTTCTGACAAAAATGCCCAGAAAGCTGTGCCACCTCAGATGTTGCCAACTTCTGTGCGCGTCTTCCTAACAATAATCGTACATTCAATAATCTGAGTCCTATTTATTTTATATAACATGTAAGCATTTGATTCCATGTGCGTATGTGCATCTTTGCATGCGTGTGCAACCTGGCTCTATAAAGCATCAAATTTTTAAAGTAATTTTATGTTTGTTTTTCTTTTCTCAACACTAACCAAGAAATCGGAAGACATCCCTTTCTCAAATAAAGGTAATTCACAGAACGAAACATTATACTCGCGTACAAAACAAAACCCAATGTCAAAAACGGTTAACTCATGGCAAAAAACCCACAATGGAAGTCAAAACAAGCTCTTCATAATCCAGCTGACCAGAACTGTTCAGGGTTTCTAAAGAAAATAAAGAAAGAAAAAAAATGAAGCTGGAACTACACAGCTTTATAAACCACTGAAAACATTCAGCAGGCTTGCATAATATACAGACTTATTTAGCATATTCACAGATTAAGACACTCATTCAAATTTTCATTCACTACAACCAACAGAAAAAAAAAAGTCACATCACCAATCATAGGAGCCATCTCGCCCATCTTGGAATTCATTATTGTAACCTTGATCTCCAGGCCTTCGGTATCTAAATCCCCCATCTAGTCCTGCTGGCCTGTCACCAGGCATTCTCCGAAAAGAATCTCCGTCCCCATGGAATGACTCAAACCCATCTCCACCCATTCTGTCATGTCCATGATAATCATCCACACTGCCTCTGCGGACAACATCTTGCCTGAATCTGGGAGGAGGAACAGCTCTGTCATGGGGGGATACACTCATACCTGTGTCTGGATAGTCCTGCGTGTGTGATGGTCCTTCTCCAAAGCCAGCCTGATGGTCTGGGAAGAGCGAAACTCTGTCAGAATACCTCTCTGGAGACAATCCCATACCCCGCTGACCAGACATATAATGACGATCGTAAGGGCCATCTGTCACATCTTCCCTGTCACTCTTGTTGCTTCGTGAAGGATCAAAATCACTGTAACTTTGTTCACCTGAGGAGAAAGGGAAAGGGCCAAAACCCCATCAGTGTTCATTATTTGCTGAGGTTGAGATGATATCCCTGATGGCATGCTCACACCAACAGGAGGTTCATGACTTGTGTACGGAATGGCAGAAGCATTAGGTGAATAGGACTGACTGAAAGGTGAAGGTGCTGACAGCATTCTGGAAGGATTTCTTTCTCCTCTTTCAACACACTGTGTCATCTGAGCAAAGGCTGTCTTGATACCCACATGCCTGTCAGGTGTCTGTTCCTCCACACTATTGTTGCCAACAGCCAAGGAAGCAATATTAGACATCTCTGGACGACTCACAGCGGGTTCAGCTCCACTTGGCTGGGCGGGTGGTTGCTGACGAAACCGTTCCAAAAGTGAAGCTGTCTTGTCATCCAGTTGGATATTTAACCTATGTGCTATGTCCGACACACTGAGAGAAGAATCTGTCTGCATCATGTCGATGACCCGTTTAAGATGATCCTGAATGGTGGACACTTCTGCTGCAGGTGGCTCACTGCTGGCTTCTCCACCCATCACAGGTGGTTCACTTTCCACAGAAGCCAGTGACTTTGGTACAGACTCAGTATGCTGTCTGAAGGATGGGACAGCTGGTGTTACAGCGTCTTGAGCAGTGATGGCAGTGGATGATGCCACTGTAGAAATTACAGGCTTGAAAGGCACTGATGCTTCAACACCAGTACTGGGTGCAGGAGGCAGCACTACAGCAGATGACTTGGCCGAAGGTGCTGGCAACAAGGATGGCTGGACAGGAGGCACAGCCAATAAAGACTGAGCAAGTGGAGCAGGCTGAAGAGATGGCTTAGGCACCGATTGCACAGGCTTGACAGATGACAGTAAGACAGACGGTGCAGTTTCCACACCACCATGGGTGGAGAAAGCAGCCAAGGGTTTCTTCATCACAGGTTTCACATCAACATGCTGGCCTGCATCTCCAGAAAGAGCAGCTACTTTTCCCGGTAAATCAACACCAGTCCCAAGGCTGGATGCCCTGGTTCCTTCCGACTCCTTCACAAGCACTTCCTGGCGCTGCGTCTTCTTAAATTTCTTGCACCACAATTCATGGCAGTCCTGGTCTCTGGGCAAACTGCACAAAACAAACACCAATATATTAACATTTTATACAGGACAACTGTTGACATTTTCCTGTCATAAACGTACATTTACCTGTTCCAAATCTGCAGTCTCAAAAAAGTTGCTTTTGCTCAGCATTCCCCCCCCCCCCCCCCTCCCAGAACGAAAAGAAAAAGGAAAGTGTCTCCTGTTGCGTATTACCTAAATTCTCAACAGTTATTTATCCTAATTCAGTTTTCTTAGCCAGTTTAGGCCTAGCACTACATATGAAAAATTGATTTTTTTTTTTTCACGTGAAGGAAAGGGAGAATCAAATCTGAGGTTGAATATGACAATGGCCCAAACTCTTATAATCAGGGTGTGTGCACATTCAATAGCAAAGGTATTAGGTAACAGGTTCCTTTACAATGGCAACTTCTGTGCCTTTTATTGGAATGATAAAGAAGTACTTTACTGTATATTCAAACACGGTCTTTGGAAAATTTGTTTTTCTTTATTTTTTCTTCTGAAAAAGCATGGAGAACAAGAGGAGCAAGCCACAAAAATTATGAATGACATAATCACAGAAAGGATTGAACAAATGTGTTTGTAGTTCTGCCCATTCTCTAACCCTCTTGTATTCAGATTCTCTGAGGCCAAATTCCCCTAGTTTTCAGATTTTTTTTTGGTGAATTTAGCCTTAAAATGGGTATGTATGGTTCATGCTTCACCACAACCAAGAATAAACCTCTAGAGCTACGAAATTCCGCATGTATGGTCACAAGGCTTTGTTCTATACGATGAGCAAGATTTTGTGTGTCTCGAGGTGAAAGGTCGTGTCACTGTCACCCAATGTGTCACATGCGATGGTGACAATTCTAATACAGCACACCAACATGCAGTTATCCTGTGCACATGCATGTTAGTGTTGTAAAATGAAAGCTGCAGCCTAACTGAGATGATCTGTCTTCTGTCCGTCTGTTCAGTCCCCACAGGTAATCCACAGAATGTCACACACAACTAGTGTCAACTGTCACTACTGAACAGTTACTGTAGATTCAAGCACAGTTCCTCACTGTTTTTCTGTCACTGTCCTAAGCACCTTATACATGTCCATATGTATTTACACACTGTATAGCTGTACAGTGAGGAAATTGAGTAGAGTCACTGCCAAGTGTCATCAAAGCACTGTCACCATAAACTACAGGTAAGCATATATACACGTACACACAAACACAGAGACTAGCAAACTGCCCTACTGTTGAGCCACTTTCTGCGCATGGTAGTCATGGAAACAGTCATTCTTATGAAAGCATAAAGGCACCTAGCAGAAAGAACACATATATGACGTTTTTACGCGTCGTCCCTTAGTTGTCATACGGAATAATCAGTACAGAGACATAGCCCCGCATTTTGTCAGGTGTTGTGTCGAACCATAGGGAGTCAGGTGTGCCCTTAACTGCTTGTTTTTGTTGAGCGTATCTGTTTGTTTCTTCTGCTACTAGTTGAAAAAATGTGAGAGGTAGAAAAAAGAAATAATCTAGTGCGGTGGCAGTGTTTGGCAGCGAGTGCACAGGGCCTGTCGGCCACGTTGGCAGGATGTGTAGCCAGTCGCCATTGTTTTGTAGAACGGCGAGTAGCATGTTGTTCTCAGGGTCGCTTTCACCATTTTCCTCTCCTTCATTGGTGCCGATTTCAACATCATTCTCTTCTCCTAACTCTCCATTTTCATACTTCTCTAATTCTTGCATAATTTGATCCCACTCCACCGCTGAATACTCAGGAATATCATCAAACTCGCTGTTGTTGGCAGACGACGCCATTGTGAAAATCGGTCAGTCTCACGCACAACTCTTTGCTTGCAGTTTCTCCTCTATCTTAGTGAATGGAAGTGGTGCCAGCATCCAAAAATAGTGCTGCCACATTACTGGGCTGTAGTGGGAAATCCCCAATAACTGTAAGTGGCTCTCCGAGTATTTTCACGGCATCAGCGCGTAATGGAAAAGTACCGTACACATGCGGCGGGCAGCTCCTGTCTGCGGCCGTTAGGAAATCTAGCACGCTGTCTCAGCGCTCCCGTCTGCACCCGTTATGAATACAAGAGGGTTAAAGCAACAATCAAGAGAAAAAAGTTGTTTTTTAAGTTACATATTGTGTCCAAGAAGATGGTAATGCAACTACAATATTTGCCATTATGACAATAATGGAGAAGTTAACATTACATGCAAACAGACCATGCTCAAGTTAAACAACCCTAAATTGATCCACTTCCCTAATAAATGCACCAAAATTATTTCATTTTTTGCATACATTTAAACCACAGATAATGCCCCTGTCTCCATGCTTGAAGACAATGCAATCTGCCATTATCCTGGCAAAACCATGACTAAAACAACGGGGAATTTCCAACTACCTTGAAATAGTCATTCACTTTTGCAGAATTCAGTTTTACCAAAACACTGATAAGGAATTTGTTTAGTGCCCACACATCCAGCTGTCAAGTTTAATGACATGAGCAATCTGTAACAAATGAGTTCAATTTTGAATTATTTATAATACACAAATGTCACTTGCATTACACATTTTAAATAGCATCATGTGAATGTCAGAAGGAAGATGAATTTCTGCTTTTCATTACTGAATGCATTACTGACATCATCTGAAGCCTTGCTGCACTGTGCAGTGCTTGGTGGAGTCCAGCTCCAGCATGTGTAAGTGTGTATGAATAGGTGCACTCGTGTGTGTGTGTGTGTGTGTGTGTGTGTGTGTGTGTGTGTGAGCTTGTGTGTGTGACTTGCCCCTTCATCTATCCCCCCTTCCCATCCTCATACCCCTCCTCTGCCCCCCATGTGCTCACCAGATTCGTTTCAGAGATGCCATTCCCTACTGGTCCTAACACACGTAACTGGCTTATCTGTTTACTTATTGCCTATTTTTTCATGTTTGCTTCCTTGCTTGTTGTATTCACATTTAAACATTTCTATCATTATTCAACATTGCCAACTATTAGTTTCTGTATTTCTTTCATTTGTAGATAATGTTCTGAAGAGTGTGTATCCACGATGCTGAAGTTAAGTGTTAAACTGATGTCAAGATATTTTAAGTTACATGTTTTAATTCTGAACTATTTGAATACTTTAATCCATGGCACTGGAGTTGGCACAACTGTATGTATAAGTTTGAGACTATTCTCTGTATGTGTGAATGAGCCTGATGGTGCCTGCATGATACTTTTTCTGTATATTTAATTGTGTAAAAGTAGGTAATTTAAATGGTTAGTGTCCTTTGCTTCGCCAGCATGTGTGTGTGTGTGTGATTGTGTGTGTGCATGTTGTGTTCGTGTATATGCATGTGTGTGTGCGTGTGCGCTTGCTTGTGTGTTGTAGATAAAGACTAATAGACAAAGTACATGTTAAATGAACAAAGACATACAGAGATATAGGAGGTAATGTGCGTGTGCATGCACACATGTGTATGTGTGCTTGCCTGTGTTTGTGTATATTGCTAAATGACCATTTAGTCATTTAGTTTTTACGCTTCTATCAAACATAAACAAACGATAAACCACACGCACATGCAAAACTTCAACATGCTGATATTTGAAGATCTTGGGAAATCATATACTGAAGAGTGTATTGGGCGCAATTTGTGGAATGCATTCATACTTTACAGCTTGTGAACTGTAGTTGCCATGATCAAGAATACAGAAATTGTTTTAAGGAAATAAAAGGCATACAAAAATGGTTGAATTACAACAGGCAATAAATTATCTTGAAAACAAATGAATCAAAGACTAGGTAACTAATTAAATGTAGAAGTAGCATTAAAACATGAAAAAAATAAAAGGGTGTAGGTAACACCAGCAACAGAAGTTTCAGCAAGAAAAACAAACTCATTCACTTTGCATAGATATGATTTTCTTGATTATTTACTTTTTCCTTCATCTGTTTGTTTTGAGAACAGCACTGAACTTTTCTCTGAATTTTAAAATTTCATTTTATATTTGCACTGCTTCAAGACCTTGCCCATTACTTGTAACATCAATGATATGGCTATTGTGGTTGGCTAGACTATAAGCATTTGATTTGTTTTCTCACTCACACCCTCACCACTCCCCAAGCAAACTAACGCCAGTTTGTTTTGACAACACATTTTATAGTTTTATGAAAAAAAAAAACCCCAACCTGAACTGTTTATGAAAAATGATCTGATGACATGACTTCAGGCATAGTATCTTTCATATAATAATAATAATTCTAAAAATAAAGCAGTTGCAAGTGACAATATACACATAGTTAAACAAAAGAATTCTTCAGGTAACTTCCCTCTGCACCTCTGTGTGTGTGTGTGTGTGTGTGTGTGTGTGTGTGTGTGTGTGTGTGTGTGTGCAGTATGTGTGTAATAACTTTGTAAAATCATAACAAAACCAAATTTTATTTTCTAACTCAGTCTGCTTAAAGAATTTCTGATTCTGAAGAGTTTGATGTGCAGGACTTACGCAGACCACAAAAAAGTTGTTATTGCTCCTCTCATGCCTCAGTTTCCTGCAACGAAACTGCACACACTGAAGTCAGGCTTAAAGACCTCACATCAGAACTGGCAACTCACAGACTGAATTGCATCAATTTCACTAAAGCTTTAAGCATTTGGTTCCGTTTCAACTCCAAATAAGACCGGTGTTGTTCAGTGGGGACAAGATGGCTTCTTACTCTGGTGGTGGGACAGTGTCTGGCTCCACATCACGCAGCCAGGGACAATCGATGCCTTGTTGGGCTGTGCAGCGTTTGGAGGGGTCCAGCTCCAGCATGTGATCCATCAGGTCCAGGGCCAACTGAGGAATGCTGCAACAACACACACTGCACTGTACTTCATTCCTTACTACAACATTCTGATTCAATATTCTGATGCTGTTTCAATGGCTGTCTAATGTTATTTACAGAATGATTGTGCAACTCCAAATAATCACCTAACATTCCTTAAAACAGGAATTTCTACATGCAGAGCGGCTTCATTTGGAGTTAAACACAGTGAAAAATGTTTCAAAGAAACAGATGGTCTTTAATGGGAAGTTCACAAATTTCTCACTGTGCTTGTCAATTACAAGGATATGTTGACAGCTATGCACTGATGATGTTCCATTTGCATTTCTACAGTGTTAAAATGCTCAATATCTATTCACAGTTTGACATAAGTCTGCAATTTCATGCCACAATTCTGAAACATGAAAGTCCTTAAAACTGATGAAGAATTGTATGCAGGGAAGGGGAGGGGTTGGTTGGTTGGCCATTTAGATTTGCTTCAGCACACATTGACAAGGTTACCTAAAAAAGGAAAAAAAAAAAAAAAAAAAAAAAAAAATCGACTGGGTCATTCTGAAACTCAACAGAAGTCAAAATACAATTTCCATCTGCAATGCTTACTTTGCATTTCAAAATAATGTTGATACACGAGTGACAGGTTATGCCAATTTACAATTACGATACACACTGGCAAAGCAGATTTGTTTTTTGAAACAAAGATTACCTGTTTTTTCTTTAAATTTCAGTTTTCTTTTCTATCAGTCAGTCACTCTCTCAAGTTATGTATCACTGGCAGAGCATACAGTGATATACACATACTTATTTGTTCAAATGTTGTCACAGGTCAAAATTACCATGGCTGAAAATGGTCCACAGCGAAAAACTGAGAATCATCATTTTCACAAACGTTATTAACATTTTCTTGGAAACTACAAAATATATCACAACAAACTTTTTGCATTTGTACTTCTTTTTTAAGTTCCATCAATGTAATTAATTTGAGATATTCTGAAACTGAAAAGTGCCCCTATCTATAACTTCTGTCCAAAGCTGCTGTGCACCAACTGTGACAAAGTCACATTTCTGTGTTTGTTCAAACATGAAGAAACAAAACAGTTAATGTCCATATAGATGCATACATTTGCTCTACTGAAATCCCATAAAAACAAACTTGCCCTCCTCTCCCCCAATTATTTGCACATCTTTTATAAACTGCCACATTAGCAAAGAGCTGTTTTACTTCATTTTTATCAAATTGATTCAACCTTTGCACAAGGTGCTGCTTCTCTAATTTCAAAGGCAATGGCATGACATGCCTAGCTGACAACTTACAAGCTGAACTCTTCCCTCAAGCGACGGCGGTGCTGACGTTTAGGCTTAAAGGTAAGGAATAGCGGCAGTTTGATGATGTCAGGCCAATTTGCTGGACAAGGAGTACCACATGTCCGACTGATCAATTCCAGTTGAGCAAACTCCTCCTTGGCCCTGAAGAGAGGCTCACGGGTGAACAGTTCTCCAAGTATGCACCTACAACAAACACCTCCAAACTGATCCAGTGTTCTCAACAATGGCGCATGAACAAGGCTACCAATAACCATGTTAATCTGCCTATAAACATGTCATGAAAGAGTTCATTTACATCAAAGATTCTGCCAGCCAAGAAAAACTATCCTTGTACAGTACAGGCAGTAACAAAAACAAAAACTATGGTACAAAGTATCTGCCAGCAAGTACAACCAGCTGGTGTGCCAACAAAAGAGGTCACACATCTCCATCCCCTTTAGTCTTAATCCCCTAACCCATTTCCAGTTCCCTCCTATGAATGAAAGCACAGTTCTTGTGGTCAGTGATGGACTGTGACTCACTGACCAGACACTGATGTCAGCAAAAGTTCACATGACAGGGCATATACATGAGACTGCAAGGATGTGCGAGTGAAATAGTGTCATGGCGAGCCGATCACTGCTAGAAGGGTGTGCAGTTCAACTATGTCACAATGTGGCAGCGTTTCAAGTATGCCTCCACCATACACTGTTCCTGATTTCAAAAACTTATGAGGGGATCTTTCTTCACTTCATATAAACTTGCTGTAGAGACAACGCATAGAAGAGGCGCATATCTACCAGCCTGCGCCTTGTATTACAGCTGTTATTTTTTACTGGTACACAACAAACACTTCTAGTACCTTATTATTACATAACTCTTATTCACTTAAATATTCTTTTCTCACACCTTCCTGTCCAAATAAATGCCTGACACCTATTTGGTATGAATCAACAACTTAATATAGAGCAAGAAAGCTAACCATGCCTCCAGTCCTAACTTGGACTGTAGGAATAGTCACCCTTGACATATAATGATAGGTATGCCTCTTCGTTTTTGCAAGCCAAATCCTCTTGGCCACCTGCAGCTTCATTCCTTTCTCAGCAACATCTGGAGTCAGTCAGCAGTTGACTGGGACGCTCTGCTCCAAATGTTTTGACAGTAAAAAGGTATTTTCTGCGTAAAAGCAGTTTTAATACTATCCAACCGTGGATGGCATGCACGGCATGATTCCCTGGTCAAGCACGCACGTGCTCAGTCCCTGCAGACGTGCATATTTCGCCACTTTTCAATTTTCTTTTTTTATGGTAGCCAGACAACAACAAGTGTTGTGTTTGGTGTCACTGGAAGGAACAAACACTAAACTAATCGAACAAAGTCATTTCGAATCAGTTAGTTCTAATGTGTATAAATGACTGTCCGTTGAAAAACATGGCCGCCAAATATTAAAAAAATGTTTACATTCTATTCCGTTCTTTTACAACACGCTGTCAAAATCAGTAGTAAACAAGTAAGCAACATCGCCATTGTTTGCATTGGCCATGTTTTGATCAAATGCATTTGTGCCCCAAACATCAGCGACAACGTGTGATGCGTCGTCGTCTGCTGCAGCTGATGTAATGATCCGTCATCAATATCATTATTTTCTGCTGCATCTTCGAATAATTCACTTTCCTCTACTCCATCATAATTTTCGATATCTCTATCACTGCCCTCATCATCAGATCCACTTTGTAATACAATTTCAAGCGCTTCATTGCGCAAGAAATTGGTACCACCCCTTTGCCTGACTGACATTTTCTCCGGCACAGGAAATTCCAGCCGCACATAGCGGGAAAGCTGAGTGCCAGTTCCTTTGTTTCAAAGCTGCTGGGGTCAGCCAAGTTCACGATAGAGCACTAAAAGTAGGCTGTACAACTCGCTATTCAAGATACAGCAGTTAAGAATTATGGAATTACGATTAAAAAAACTTTACAAACAACGATACAGAACATATGAATAAGTACAACTGTGACAGGTACATGTATTGCCAAATAAAAACAATACAATTACAGGCACACATGTGTTTGCATGAATGTAATGCATGTGTGTGTGTATGTGTGTGTACGTGAGTGTGCATGTGCACATAAAACAATAAAATGTGTACGTGAGTGTGTGTGTGCGCATAAAACAATAAAATGTGTACGTGAGTGTGTGTGAGCGCATAAAACAATAAAATGTGTACGTGAGTGTGCGTGTGCGCATAAAACAATAAAAGTATGCAAACTTGTACGTTTTACTACACCTACCCCAAGCTCCAGATATCAATGGCTGGTCCATATCTTTCCTCCCCGAGCAGTAGTTCTGGAGGGCGGTACCACAAAGTGATGACCTTGTTGGTGTACAGTCGTTCCTTGTCCTCTGCGTTGTAGAGACGAGCAAGACCAAGGTCTCCCAGCTTGATCTGGCCTCTGGCAACAGCAGTACCATCACCACCACCATCATCAATAGACAGGCTACGATTGTCTGTTTTTCCTACACACACCTCAGGCCGAAAGAAATAATAGTTCTGGTTATGATAATCTGGCCGCCAAAGATTAAACTAAAGGGCTGGACGGGTAGCTGGAGCCTTTTTCTTTTTCTTTGCGATGACGTATGTGTAGCCATGTTCTATAGTGCATGGTTTTCTCTTTCATGTTTTTTTTTTTTTTTGGATGGGTCTTTTATTCAGTTTGGAGCTACCACTAATGAAAAGAAAAAAAATCCTCATCCCCATCCTATGCTTTCCCCTTCACCCTGTCCACTCTTGGAAAATTTTGAAACAGCCATTCAAAATGATGCACTCAATGTGACAAAATCTGAACATTAAGTGGTGTACAGCCCACTTTTCAGTCCAAGCATGACAAGGACCATTTTTTTTTGACATTTTTGTCAATCTCTTTCATTTCCATAGCATCTTTCTAATGCGAGCAGACAAAATGGCAACTGCCCTCTTTGACAGTTTACATGAAGTCTCATGTCAGTATTGTCTGCCGAGTATGAAAAAGAAAAGCAACCTGTGCTACCATATTTGCAATTTTCTTCAAAATCCCTGTCAGTCTCTTTTTCGCAGTTTCTTGGTTTCAAATTTCTGTGAACTGATGTAAAGTGGTTTAAACGGGCACAGGTTGTAGCTTATTTACACACTGCATCTGCAGCAGTCTTTACACCATCTTTTTTGCTTGTTCAGCCTTGATTGTACATAGATTACCTCCCCTTTCAGGTTTTGCTGGTCCACTGAACATTGGACCAGTTCATTATCTGTCAATGCCTTCTGTTTTTCTTTCATTTTTTTTTTTTTTTTTATCTTTCCATTTTTGTAATACTTTGTTTTTCCTTTTTTCTTTTTTAATCATCAAGAAAAATGTTTAAGGTCGGCAGAAAAAAAATGCGGCTAGATGGGTAGCTGTAACCACAACTTCCTTTTTTCTTTTGGCCTTATTCTTCCTGGTAGTTAAACAATATTCCTTATCAATACATCTCAGGGAGAGGAAAATCCTGAAAAAAGATATTTTCTCTATCACTAAGCTATAAACAAGCTGAAAATCTTTTGAAGAAAACTGGCGAAACTGACGACGACACAAATATATTTCTATTCCAGGTGTCCGACTTATTCTGGACAACTCTCATTAGTCTCAGCGCTAGATTCTGATCTATATGAGAGGACTGCAGCACATTCTGACCCAGATACCACTTTACACTTAATGCTATTTACTCAGTTTCCACTAGAATGAACAATACACAGCCAATCATGAACAGTTAACAGCACTCCAGTGGATTAAAAAAACATGATCACTTATTTTACACCAAAATTAATTAATAACAAAATTTGTTGACGATTTCCACCTCCATTGGCAACTCTCTTGAAATCTGACAATTATTTTACACACAAACACACACAACCACCACCACCAAACACATTTGTTTATCAAAGGCAGCTAAGACACCTGGTAAGCGCCCAGGGATACAAAACAAACCTTACGTTTCGCCAGTAAATGCCCATTGGTGGACTGTGAATTGGGAGAACAACATAAGATAACCATCTCTTCCACCTTCTAAAGCATGCCATTTGGTAATCACTAGAAAATGACTCAAAAGCTGTTGGAAATTAGGAGAGAAAAGAACACCTTGGAGCAGCACCTTAACAGCTTACTTCAGAAAGAAAGGCATTCAAAATGCATAAAATGTGCCAATATTGCGCATAACTTTTCATACCGACTAATCTGTGTCTGGAAAAAATCTTGAGATTGAATGTCAGCTGCAAAGGCAAGAAGCAGAGGAACCATTAACTGACACTGTAACAAATACAAAACAAAAAAAAGAAAAAGAAAAAATGAAAGACTTCTGCAACCCTCAATAAACCCATATTTGACTGGATGATTGGACATAAATTTGCAAGGACTGCAACCAACTGGATATGCACAATAAGAAACACAATGGAATATGAAAAAAAGTATACCTCATGGGTATTGTTTATTAAATCAACACAACCAAGTACACATCACATGCTCTGGCCACCTACATCAACGGAAGCAGCCATGATTCAGAAACTTTTTGAATGAAGATACCCAAAGTAACAGCCAAAATGAATCAGAATAGATCTTTGTAGCTTTGACAAAGAAAACAAATGAGTCATATACAATTGGCGGACACCAATGTACTCTGTCAAGCAGTGACAACAGCAGTACTGGTAGTGACCAAATTACAGACATGTGTTATCTTGACGGAAAGAATTTCTTGCTTGCAAAAAAAAAAAAGCTTTGGAAACCAGATCCCAGCTACTTCGGTCACACTGAAAATCTTTGTCAGTTGCTGTCAGACAAATTGCACTGATTCAAACGTAAGATTGCAGAAAAATGAAGATTTACTTAGAACAATGAAAAAAGGCTAGATTACGGCATATAACTAGATATTTCCAGCAGATATTTGAGAAATGATATGGTTGTTCTGTGCAATGAACAACTTGGTTCAGTAATGTATCATGCATCTAGGTTCAAATACAAACTCTATAATTATTTTGTCCAACTCCTGCATTGAAAAGCTGAATGCAATCAGGGGAATACTATTTTATGCATTTTTGCATGATGTTTGTAATGTCTGAAGAAGACATCTCTGACACTTCTACTGTACGTATAATCGGCACTACTTTATACCTTGTTTTGTGTGTTCATTTGAATTTTGCCACAACAGTATGTGTTTCACTTTCATTCCATCGAAAGACGCGCATATAAAGAAGGCAAGCAGACTTTAAATTGATCTATTTCATTTTTCAATAACATTTAAATCCAGCATATAATTAATCTGTTTTTCACTGTTGTTTCCTGCTAAGTGGGAAGACTGGGTCTTCCAGCTGAAAAGAACTGACACAAAGTGTTTCAAACTCATGAGCACAAGACAAAAAAGCAGAAGAGCACACAAAACAAAGTGTGAAGTAACGCAGTTTTAATGCACAACACAAAACAGGACAAGAAATTTTCGGCAATATGCCTTCCTCAGCGACAAAAAAATACAGACATAAACATGTACAATACTCCCCTTGCTTCAGGGGAGTATTGTGCATGTTTATGTCTGTATTTTTTTGTCGCTGAGGAAGGCATATTGCCGAAAATTTCTTGTCCTGTTTTGTGTCGTGCATTAAAACTGCGTTACTTCACACTTTGTTTTGTGTGCTCTTCTGCTTTTTTGTCGTGTTCCAGTAACGCTGCAGTTTGTTTCTTTTGCCATGAGCACAAGTTCACAGCCGCATGCTCTAACCAACTGACGACAGCCCCCTTATACATAAACACTGGTAAAGATGCAAAGCACCAAAAAAGTTTTTTTGACAGACCTGATACCAGTGGCAGACTCTAAAAACCCCAACTGCTCCAAGGTGTCTAGTCCTGTATCCGTTTGTCTGTGTCCTTGGCGGTAACTAACCCCCTCTCTTTCCAAATTTTGCTTCATTTTCCGCCCTCAGTCACTCCGTTTTGAAACTTAAAAAACCCATGTTTTCCCACTGGAAATATGACCTGCTGACTTGGTACAGTAAAATATGGGTGAAACAGAAAAAAAAACCACAAGCTTCATCTGTCGACAGATTGCCCTTTTCTGTGAACTATCAATCCACCTGATAAGGGCTGAGTCTACTTTCTTTTACAATACGTTATATCCAGGGGAAAGCTGGGTTTAAAGATGCAGCATTTCTCTGACCAAAACTCTTTGTCTTTTCCCCCACTATTAGATTGTTCGTCTATGTATTTGTCTGACTTCATTCAAGTTTAAAAGGCTGTGCCAGTCTTGAATAAAAGTTACTCTGTGTTAGGTTTTCTTATGGGAGCAAAAGTTACCCCACTTGTTTGTTCCAAACTCTCATTTTTTTCTTTTGGCGAGTGTTGGTGCTCTATGCTGGTGTGTACACATGGGAAGTGAGGTGGCTGACTAAGGTGAGTGTTGGTGAAACCAGCTGCTGGGTACAATATATAATGTCACAAAAAGTGTGAATGAGTCTGAACAGAATGACAGAACCTTTTCTATTTTTGCCTAGATGTTCCTAAAAGTTTAGTTTTTGGGTGAAGAGAATACAGGTTTTTTGGTGGTCTTTTTTTTATTTATACATATATATATATATATATATTTTTTTTTTTCTCCATATATTATCATGTGTAAGGCACAAAGAACTCCATTTACTACTGAAGATGTTGCACTATGTAAGCACTCATGCTTACTTACATCATGCTCCTTTAATTCCTGCTGAAGCCTTTATAATAACAAGCTAAAAGAAAAAAGGTAAATGTAGTTTTTCACCTTCTATCAAGTGCGACTGGCAGCAAGACTGACAAACATATCATTTTGTATGACTATGGATGATTCAGCAGCATCGATACCACTTAGATTGATAGAGACGACTCTGCCATTACTGTAGAGTATGATTATGAATCTGACAAGTTAATTCAAATTCGGGAGACACTCAGTTAAATCACCCAGATGTGGAGAGTCCACATAGATAAGCTGAGTCACCACAGCCCAGTGAATCTTTACAACAATGGGTCACATATATGAGCAATGTGCAGATACAAGGAGAGATCAAAGTACACCCACTCTTAGGTACTTTTACAAACTCTGATGTGATTTCGACTCGCAACTGACAAAAAAAACAAAACAAAAAGCAGTAACCCATTTGTCTGGCACTCAAGAAAATTGATCTGGTAGTTCAGGCAACATTTTACCCTCAATGGAACAATAGTTACACAGTCAATCGGGTAGTTCAGGCAACATTTTACCCTCAATGGAACAATAGTTACACAGTCAATCGGACTTGATAGCTGCTTCATTATGTTCTATTCAGTATCAGAATCAAAATATAATTCACCATAAACCCATCTTACCATCCTACCATTTTGTTCTGTTTGGGCTCTTTCATTCTACCTTGAAAAACAAAAACATAACAAAATAAAGCACTGTTTCATTGGCAAAAAGACTGTCTGTACTTAAACCCCTTCTTACCTGGCATCAAACTGCCTTGTAGTCAAAGTACAAATGGGATCCGGGGACAGCATCAGAGTGTCACCATACTACTTTTAATTCCAAGACACATATTCTGCAGAAGAAATCCGTCTGAACAGTTTTTACCATTTGAAATGAGAAAATGAACACGGATTGTCTCAGCAAAATTCAAACGCCAAGGAGTGATCAAGTTTACATCGCATCACAGCATGCCCAGCTATGCCCGAAAACACTGTACAATGACACCAAAAGTAAAATCTTGTGCAACATTGCAACAGAAACACAGGAAAATGCAACCCACAAACCTGTTGTTCAGAAGAATGTTGGAGCACTTGATGTCTCGATGGAGAAAGTGTTTTTGATGGCAGTACTGCAGACCACGCAACAACTGTTTCATGAAAGATGCAATGTGCTGTTCTTGGAAATTCACTAGGCCTGATTCCAACAGGCCCATGAGGTCATGATCCATGTACTCAAAGACAAGATAGAAGGAGCCTGTTAAAAAAACAAACACACACAAGAGTGTCTGTACATTAGTAATACCACTACCAAACAATATCTCTTAAAATCAACAAAATATACAATCATTAATACCACTATCAAATAATCTGACCTCTGGAAAAGATGCCTCATTTTCTGAATCTCTTCCATATAGATTTGGCATTTCAGAATATATTCATAAATACTATTGCAAACATTTTGCAATGGTGGATAGTGATTTTTTTTAGCACAACCCAAGAATAATATTTTTTGACATACATGACACATCCGAAAAAGAAATCATGATAAAAGATGAGAGATTTAATCATGTGGGGCTTAAAAATGTAGATAATGCAATTCTTTATCAAAGTTATGATTTATTTCATATTTCAATCACTCTCTTAGTGTTACTAGAGAAAGATATGTTGTTCATTGATGAAGCTGTAATGCTTCTCAGTACCTCTGTCTGTCCTGAAGTCCAGGGCATCCTGTTTGTCTGTCACAATCTCTCGCAAGTTGACAATGTTGGGATGCTGAAGCTGGCGCAAGATCTTGATCTCACGCACAGCAGTAATGGGAAATCCCTCCTTCTCATTCTCTAAGCGTACTTTCTTCAAGGCCACAAACATACCTGCAAAAAAACACAAACATCTCTCATAACATTGTCAAAAGAAGCTGTAATATTTACTTGATTAAACAATTTTTTTTTAACTAGTTTTGAATGCTGTGAAAACTTCCTTCATACTACAGAGCATATCTCATTATTGAACAATCAAAGAGCAAACATGTACATTTCTATGGGTTCATGGAGTGCAGTCATAATGACATTAGAACAGAGACCTTCACAAGATCCGCACTCACCAACCTCACATACAATGATGAATTACTTTCTATTATGCCACACAAATAATATCTACCTACACAATAGTAGTTAAATCCAGTAATGTTAGCAGACGCGGTCTTTCAATCAATCATATCCCTAATGTGTATTATACAGACAGACAATTACAATAACTTACAAGTTCATCCTGTTCCAGACTAGTTTGGGGATTACATGAACTCAAGTCAACGTTGCTTTTGAATATCTCAGATATTTCAAATAGGCAATAACCAGGTTTATACAGAAATAATCCTTAAATATATCTTCTTCTTGATGATCATGCAATATGTGTGTCTTGGAGAGAAAAGCACCTTAATTAAACAGCAACAGAGATGACACTATTTAGCTCCCTGATTAATCAGCATGCTCATCCAGACCTGAAGTCTGAATAACAAAACCAATAACACGTACGCATCTTCTATTTTATATATTTGTAATGAAACTTGGAGCAGAGAAGGGGAAGGGGTTATAGTGGGTGACCCTGCTGATCATACAATAAGGCTCAACAATGTTTCATTCCAACACAGAGCTTTTACAAATTCCATGCAGGCAAGGCTTGTCTGTTTTCATTCAGGAGATTTTAACTTGACACTTAACTGATTTGACTGTCCTCCCTTTGGACACAAGTTTGCGAACAATTTTCTGGTATAACTGTCCCCTTGCTCTTCTTCTCGCTTTCCACACGAAACATTTTAGTCTGACAATGCATAGATTTTGTCTCTGCACATAAGTCTTCAAGCTGGCAATCTTGTGAAAAATCTCCCCATCCCCACACCCCTTATCCTCAACCCCTGCACTTAAATAAATAATGGACTGTGAACCTTGACAGTCCCCACTAAATACTTCGTTTTTTCAAGCCACAGGTCTTTGTAATCGTAGTCCTTGAAATATCAGGCTAATGAAGGCACTCAACAGGACAACACCGTACGACAGTTACTCCAGCAGTAAGTGTTGATAACATGAGTTACACTGTTGATAACATGAGTTACAAGGCCTCTGTACTAAGCAATCATTTTCTAACCCGACTCATTTGTTCTTACTTCTGCAAAGATTATGTTTTCACCTGCATATGTTCCTTTCTTTGTCTATTTATAGGATTAAGTAAAAATTAAAAGAACCAAGTTCACTAGGTTAATAGATGGGACATGGCCAAGGATTCCGACATGGGCACACTGAGTATTTTTGGATCAAAATTAAAAGTCAGATCCAAGATCTGTTCCAGTCAGTACCAAACAAATTCTGAACAGATTTCATAGAAGCTTTGAAAAAAAATGGAATTTGATTCAAAGACCAACCAATCATGTTTTGGTGCGAATCCAGATCAAAAGGTGGATCCACAATCCGTTTGACTTTGGAGAGGACTATGCTCTCCCAAATGCCCTTCTAGTTTCCCATTTCTTTCATACTCTCGTAAATGCATTAGCTGATAGATATAAATGCTAGAGTCTTGATCAAAAGGTCAATTGTCCAATCCAAGCAGTGCCTGATAGGTAAAAAAAGGAACTGGATTTCTACAGCTTTTTTCTTGGTCAACACATGCATCGCCTGTGAATCCCTGAACCCATACTCATGTAAACGTATACAGAAAAATCAGATGTTCAACTGGAAATTTCTTAATTCATGCCAGCATTCAGCACACTCTGGAAATCTAATACCGACTGCAGACACGCTTATCCCAAAATTGTTATCAGTGTGATTTTCCACAAAAATGAGAGTATTATTAAAAAATTATGTGTACTCTCACTGGGGAAAATCAATGGAAGGTGGTCTCAAATTTGCCAGAACAGGCTATGAAGATGATGATTTGGCAGTAACTGCTGTAGGTGTAGGTTTTTCCAACAAACTGATGACTGGTCCATATTTTTCACTTTGTTTTCTTGCAAATAGGGGGTAGCTCTACCTGCCATCTTATGTGATCAAACAATGGATGACTGGCATCATAATCAATTTTCACTTGCCTACTGCATACTGCTTACAGTCACTTAAAACATATTTCAAATAATAAAACGATCTAAGAGTGGGATTCTTTTTTTCTGTGTGAGTTGACCGAATCACTGTAAAAGTGCCAGCTAAAGGGACACACCAGTCCTTGTTCATAAAACAGTGAGTGGAATTGTTAATTCCAACAGCCATTATAACTTAGGCTGATAGGCCAATGGGTACAAAAACTTTTTTTTTTTCTTGCTGTCCCATCTTCTGTGCCACCTCAGTGGCATTGCATCCACACCGCTCATTCTGACACCCCATCCACTGCCACAGCCCGGTCAGTCCCACCGTAGCCCCGGCACCAGCAATCCACAGGGAGCAGTCGATGTCAAGTCGTCAAGAGGCAACCAACCGGAGGAGACACTGCACTGCTGCCGAGTCACTACAGTGGTGTTCAGTGGCGCCTGTTCTGATCCAACATATGCAGGACACTGCCTACTAAGCCCCCTACTGACGACAATAACTGCTTAGTCATGGAGCTGGCGTGAGTGAGTTTTCCCTCCGGAGGGCACCAACCACATCCGTCCAACGACAGCCCCCATGGACTAGCCCAGTGAACCTGACGGAACTAAAGCAAGACTACAGACGTGGAGAGGACATTGAAACCGAGGTCACCATGAGAGCAGGACATGAAAGGCCACTGAATTTGATACTTTTTTTTTAATGCTGATCGATGAGAATGAGGATGATGCTAAGGATTTCCGTTCGGATCTGAGACTGCATGACAGGGCTGTACTCTATGCTTCCTTTCAAAATATATCCCGGCATCAACCAGGCCCGAAAGATACAGACACCTGCAGTGTTGGTCAGGAAATTTGAGCAACACTCTCAGAGACGCATCCATTAAGTGGATGAAACTCGA
This sequence comes from Conus canariensis, assembly GCA_033310375.1. NCBI lineage: Eukaryota > Metazoa > Mollusca > Gastropoda > Neogastropoda > Conidae > Conus > Conus canariensis. Next base: position 67,616,295 of record CM065716.1, on the reverse strand, counting down.
CTGTGTGGTCCCAGTCTTCCCAAATGAGCCTGTAGCAAACTCAACTCTGGGTAGGAGCCGGTCGGAGCAGAAAAATCCGACATGACTCTGATGGGAATCGAACCCACGCCCTCCCAGCCAGGAGTCCGCGATGCTAACCACTTCGCCACGGCGGCTGGTCTGGGTACAAAAACTTATCCTCCTCTCAAATGATCTGGACAATCGTCAAATGTACAAAAGTTTCATGGTGTTATCTGCATATCAGAGCCTGTCCAATAAACGCTAAAAATTTGGTTTGAAAATTTGCCATGTTCTTGAAGAAGTGTTACACTCATTGCAAAAGTATACACCAGTTACAGTTAACAGACTATTTCAGTCTTCCAATTTAAAACTGTTTACATGACATTGCCCCCTAACTCCCCCTTCCGTCTCAACTGTATCTGAAGGAAATTCTATGCCAATGAAGACAGAGCCCCTTTTTGAGAACATATCCAATGTGCCCACCATGGCAAATTACAATGCTACAGTACAGGCTAACTTCAGATCATACATAAAATCTTGTGCAAGTAGAAAAGAAAAACACACACTTTGCTCAAATAAGAAAAATAATTGCTTCAAAAGCACTAATTTGCAATTTACGCGCTGAATTTGTTGTTATTTCTCAGAAGTACCACTTTTGATGTAAGGAGTTAAAAACAAGTGTCATATAGGATTGACTCTATTTGAAATCCTCGCAAAAATTGAACAAAATGATGACAGACATTTATAGATTACAAAATAAAGCATTTCACTTATCTATCTTTTTTTTTATCATGAAACTTTTTTTTCTATTGGATGCAATTTCAAATAAAATCTTGACTCTAATGCACACAGTTGAATGAGACTGCCCTAAGAACATGAGTTTGTTCTTTTACCCATTATCATTCAGCATATCCATTTCATGTGCATGGAAACAACAAATTGTATGCAATATCGCAAATGGAAGACTTGCACTGACTGAACTATGCTCAGACATCCTATTTTCACATGTAGGGACCAGCACCCCCCCCCCCCCCCCCCCATTACACACACATACACACATGCACTCACACACACTCACGCATGTAAATTCACCACCTAAAATCTTACCCAATGCAGCATCTTTGGCTTTGTACACTTGACCGTAAGTGCCTTCCCCAATGATTTCCAAATTGGTGAAAACATCTACACAGCGTTCACCCCATGCTCCTGACCTTCTGTCATCATGTCGGCGCTGGCAAAGTCTAGAAAAAAAAAAAGAAAAAAAAAGCATGTACACAAACAAGCATAATGATTAAAAGACTTTAAAGCATTCAACAAAACTACAGATTCTGTTAAAAACTGCTATTCTCCTCCTGTTTTGTCATTCCCTCCCCTGTCTAACCTCATCTTTTGTCATTATCATTAACTAAAGGATAAAACATATACGGCTTACCTTGGAAGACGGATTTTTGATGATGTTCTGGAATCCCCACTAGGTGTACCTCCTCCAGATTCGTTGTCATCTTCTTCAGGCCCAACCACAGCAGGTGGCATAGGCAGATCAATAATGCGACGTGGACGCTTTGGTTTGGGTGAACTGGATTCTTTTTCATCTTTATGTGAGACTTTGCGATCTGAGACCTTGGGATCTGATGTACCATGTTTGGCAGCATCTTGTGAAAAAGGCTTAAAGCTTTCACTGGAAGAAAGAAAAACAAAAAAAAACATATTTTATATCCATCATCATCCATTTTATCACTGAGGAGAAAACAACATTTTTTATATTCATAAACAGATCTTTAGTAAAATAACACTCAGAGCGACTATCAGAAGTCAATTTTCGTTGAAATTAGTTAGGACTGGGTCACATGACGCATAACGAACACTTTAAAATCATCTGTGTATCATGGATATTATGCGGGCAAAACTACAAACATGAACAAAAACAAACAAAAAAAAATCATGGCGATTGACCTGAGAGACGGTCTTTAGCCTCTAGCAGATTAAACCTTAGAAGACCATCTGGCATTCAGTGATTCTCTGTGCTGCACTGCCTGATCACCAGCTGTAAACTGGCAGTTCACTGTGTTATGAAAATGATCAGTTTGCAGCACCAGCAATCGGTCTGCCATATCACCTTCAGTGGGAGCGGACATTCATCCTAAAAAAAAAATTAACAAATTATTCATCCTAAAAAAAAAATTAACAAATTTTATGCTCCATGGGGCTTTGTGCAGAATCACAGACTGCAAGCCCAGAGGCCAAGTCCCCCCAAAACCATTTACCTGTGGGATTTTTTGCCCCCTTCACAAAGTTCAGTAAGCTATGGATTTCAACTGGAAGTCTGAAACCACAGTCAGATCACAACTTTATTCCTATTAGTTGATGTGTATCATGAGACAGATCCTCAAAATTCCTTTTCGTCACCCTTACTAATGTAAAAACAGGGAAGCCCCCAATTCTGTGGTCCTTGCTGCCCTGCTCTCATGATGACCTCAGATTTGATTTCCTCTCTACATACATGCGCTTAATGAGTTCAAGTCCACATCATCATTTTCAGCAATTCCTTGGAACTATTGTTAGTTGGGCATGATGGGACTTCCTAAATCATAATCTGGATGTTGCTTTGTATGGAGTACCACCACGAGTAACATGGGATGTCCATGAGAAGGCATGTGAAACTGTGACAGCAAAATTAAAGAAATAAAAAACCTTGGTGTGCAAGAAAAAGAGATTACATCTGGGTTTCTGAAAACATGCTGTTGCCTGCCATCGAACTAAACAGTTTCCTTTTGTCAGTGAGATAGAACATGGCACGCCTTCTTGCTTTTGCTAAACCTGTACAGCTGACCTTCTTCAATACCATAGCCCTTGACTGAATACATAACATCTGTAATGCAATCTCTGGTGAGTCACACTTCTTCCTCAGAAACCAAAAAGTTTATCAGCAAGCACATCATCATAAACTGTAAGATCACTTATACCTATTCCTTCATTTTCATTTCAACACTCTCATATCCTCTTCCTTGACATGCAAAAAATTCATTTCAACACTCTCATATCCTCTTCCTTGATATGCAAAAAATCACAAAGTGGCCGCTCAAATAAAGTTTCAGATCTACTAAGAGAGTCAAGGCAGACAGCGTCCACACAATGAAAAACAGGATTTTACAGTCTGTCTGTGTCAGTCTGTCTGTGTCAGTCTGTCTGTGTCAGTCTGTCTGTGTCAGTCTGTTTGTGCTTGCTTTGGTTTGTTCCAGTTGTTGCGGCCCATTTAAGTTTTGTGATGATGATCACAGCACATGAATTTATCTTTACCGCATTGTTTGGATAAGACCAATTTCTCTCTTTTTTTTTTTTCTGTTGCAGGTTAAAGGTTCAACTAAGCAAGAACAGAAAGCGACAACACTTATCCGCTGCCTGGCACCAAAATTTGTACACCAATCCACTGTCGCTAAGTTTGTCCAGTCTTTACCTTTTTCAACAATTTCACATGTGTTTTTCACCAATTGTTTGAAAATATCAGCATCATGCTGTAAAATAGTGTTATCAAGTACTTCATCATCATCTTTTTTTTTTTTCTCTCCTGCATACCACCATTAGTGTGGCAGACCCATGACATGACAGGTCACTTTAGTTAATGAAACTTCTTGTAACTTACCCACTAATGAGCTTCTGGTATTTGTAATTATCATTCAATGATCTGTATATATAAAAAAAAAAAAAAAAAGCAAACAAAGTGTCATAAAATATTTCTTTTCAGGAGATTTCTTATGTTTCCAATCACATTACACCAAACTGATTATATAGCTAGAAGAAAAATACACTGATTTTTACTACTGCCAAATGTTTAGACATCAGAAAATCTCCAAACAACATCAAAAAGATCCTGAAATTCCCAAACATAACTGTTCTGAATGTTCAGTTTATTCAAGTGGACTTGCAAACTAAATAGAAAAAAAAAATGGATGTGCACGCACACACACACAAATGTGACTCCTCACCTGACAGGGCTAATATCCACATCCTCAGACACCTCAGGAAGGGGTAGCTGCAAAAGAGAGGACTTGGTAGTTTCACCGGCATGTTTAGGTCCTGGCCCCTCTCCTGTGGTGTCTTTTTCCAGTGAACCGGCTGGCAGAGGTGGAGTGCCAGACATACTGTCCCTGCCCTCCTGGACCATGGGGGACTCGGATGGGAACTGCAGAGAAGGGGCATTGCTGGGAGGAGGTGTGGGTGTACATGAGGTATGGGATGTGGCTGGGGTGATCCCTGAAGGAGAGGTCTGCCTCTTTCCATCCACATCAGAGTCTGGTGCAGGCTCAGCACCCTTCTGGTTCTGCAGTCAATCAGTTTACACTTTGGATCAAGGACTTGTATTCCAAACTTAAACCCAATCACATAAAGAATTCTCGAGTCACACACGGTGCCCATCTTTAAAAAAAAAAAAAAAAACCACCTCTTTTAAATGTCATTTCTAACAGTAAATCAATGTACAGCACAAAAACTAAAATAAAAGATCAAAATTATCTGAAACAACTGACAATTATTAGAAATATTATCCATGTGGACATAGCATCCTTCCTTAAGAAACAGGAAACTGAAGTGGAATGGAGTAGGGGTCATGAGAGAGAGAGCGAGAGAGAGAGAGCGAGAGAGAGAGAGAGAGAGAGAGAGAGAGAGACAGAGAGAGAGAGAAACAGAGACAGACAGAAAGCAAAAGCTAGAGAAAGCGGAAAGGGGAGAGAAAAGAGCTTTTCATATGACAGTAGCAAGAGGTTCAAGATTTCCCACTGATGTACTAAACAAGTGAAGAGTACAGCAGACTTTATGGCAGGCCCAGACATCTTTATTAAAAAAAAAATCTGTTTCAAGTAAATTGGGGCATAAGGTACCAATTAAAAAAAATGTGCATTTAATGTAATCATTTATAACCATGACTTCAGTTATACCAAACTTATACTGACTTTTAAGCTTGTATTATAAAATCAGAGTTTAGGTTTGGCATGAGTCATTGAGGCTTACAAAACTGAAATGGCCAATCAGTCACACAACCAACCAGTCTCTCTGTTCATTGATTTTTCCACCGTTTCATCACACCCACATTTCCTTCTTTCTTTTAATATCACGCCCTTGCACCAGCTGTCACAGCAAAAATCACACAGTGACAAGATTTCAAGCATAATATATGCAAGCAAACTGTGAACAGCTAATAAGAAAAACCTTGCCAACAAATGAAACACTCAACTTTTACCTGCTAAAGTAACCTGAGAGAATGTTTCTGCCTTTAAAAAGTTGTCCTCTCTGCCAGTATGCCAACTCCACTCATGAATTTGCCATATATAAACAACTCAGACTTTTCATTAATTGCTTCATTTCCATTTTAACCTAGAAGCAGAACCAAATGGAAAAAAAAACCAAACAAACAAAAGTTGAGCAACCATTTTCTAAATATTTTACCGATTCCTTAAAATTACACAAACAAAAATAAATCTTACAGCCTGACTGAGGTGACTGGTACTCAAAATTCTTGCAAAAAGGCCGTTTATAGAAATTTGAAGAAAGAAGTCACACATCCATGCTCCAATTCATTAACAGAAATGTACACCCAACCTTCTACCTAAAACAAATAAGCTTTGTTCAGAAATACTGCCCCATCTGTTTGACAAATAACAAATTACTGATAAGTTTTGAAAAGTGCACACTGCACACTGATAATGTGATATGTCTCAACCAGTGCTGGTCACAACCACCACAGGCCTGTACCATTTTCGTTATCTCTTTCTTCATCCCCCCTGACTCCACCTCCTCATCCTTCTGTCTTTTTTCCACTTTCCTTTTAACCACACAAACATCACAAATGACAATCTTTTCTAATATCCATGCTCGTGTCTCTTGGCTTAATAAAGCTGTCCTAAACTATACGGTAAAAATATGGAATTGTGCAATATGGGGTTAAGAAGAATTTGCCCAAGAGAAAGAAAAAGAATGTACAGCTTGTTGTCAACTTATTTTGACTTAAAAGTCCAGCAAGCTACAGGGGGCCATATCAGATATTAAATCAATCCTAGGTATACATACATTACCCAATTTGTTCAAGTAGATTTTTCTTTCATCATTTCTATTTCGCTATTTACACGCACGCACGCACGCACGCGCGCGCACACACACACACACACACACACACACACACACACACACACACACACACACACAACACACTCCAAATCAGGTACTCCTAGTTTCTCTCCCAACGTAGTCACAAAATTTGATCTGATTATGCTGCGCATTCAACTATGAAGAATTTCCATGTACTAAACACCAAAACAGCACAGAATGGATATAAACTGACCAGGGTGTTTTCCTTTTCTTTAATTTTAAATTAGCCAAGTTATTACTGTTCATCACTGTATCACATGGCTGATCCCAAGTAACTGTCAATCTACACTGCTCCAGTTGTCAATGGTGATTCTACATGTTGCTCACATACAACTTCCTTGGACGGCTTTGAGTGTTAAGATGTGGCATTTGAGGAAAACACAGATTTTGGCAGAAATGGCTGCTGCTGACAAAGTGCTTTTTTCATTCATCTCTAAAAACACTATTTTTTCAGCTCAAGTTAAAAGTGATGATTACTGGCAGTGATAGATGACTGTCTATTCAACACAACAGTGAACGATATTGCAGTTCAGTGCCACAGAATTGACAATGTCTGCTAAGAAAGCCATGTAGACTGTTTAAGTATGTCTGGAATCCCCTAACTTAGTCACAGTGTACGAGGTGTCCAAGAATTGGGAAACTGACTTAAGGTAGTTAAGACAGGACTCCCCACTTTGAAAAGGAAGGCAAGTGGCCGGAATGATAGGAAAGTGATAAATGTTAACAACACAAAAACATGCACAGCAGACTACGTCCCAAATCAGACAGTTTTCATACAACATTTGGTGTGATTTACACCTGCAGTTTTGTTTCCTAACAGTATCTGAGGTACCCTTGAGGCTGAATATCAAATATGTGAGAATTCAAGGAATCATCTGCACCAGTCTCATAAACCTCTTACAGAAATCTTTTTTCACATTTGTCCCATATCACTAAACTTCCTTAAAAAAAAAAAAAAAAAAGCCAAGGATTGGCAATGAAGTCAAATGAGCCAGTAAACGCTATTTAAAAGCATTTAACACTGAACAATGAAAATATATGAAAATATTTAAGGAATTATCTATATCAGCCACAACAGTCTGTCTTTGTAGTTTGTTTTTAAATATGACCTGAAGAGTTCAATTTATGTAAGAAAAGGCAGCTAAAAATAGTATTGCGGTTGTGCGATCCTGTAAAACTATTTAAAACTACAACAGTGTAAAAAATTACATAAACAGTAAAACACACGAAGTGGTAACTAGGAAAGCTACAAGAAACATGCAATGTTCACTTAATTTCTTTGCAAATAACTGCATGAAAGAGCTGTGCCTGTAACAATTCCACATCACACTTTCCTACCCCTTTTCTACAGACATCAAACATGCTTGCACTCAGCTAGCACAAGTATTTGGTAAAACTACACAGATGGAAATATCAAATTAGATAAATGTGAGCTTCAACCAACTTTATTGTGCAGTTTTTTTTTTACATGCTAATCAATTCTTTTTTTTAAAACAAAAATAGTGGTCCTGTAATGAGTCAACAAAATCTAATTTTTATTTTTTGTCTATCTAGTTCACCTAAGTTCACTGAAGAAGCGTTCAAACTCCAGGAAACTAGACAAACATTTATGTAAATGAGGCTTTCCTAGCAGGCACAATGAGGCTGCCACACAGATTTGTGCTATTGGACAGAATACCTCACAATTCTTGTTCTATCAGTTGCGACTTTCTGTTTCAAAGTTTACTGCTAAAATCACTCACGCAAACTGTAAAATTTTGTTCTAGAACAGAACACAATGGAGTTTACTTCACACAAGCTGCTGGGGGCTGGAAAAGTTCACTCTTGTTAACCATACTTTGCATTTAGCGGTGATTACATGCAAGAACAACCAAACTGAACACTTAAAAAATACTTGATGTCAACCAAATCCAGAGCATCAACCAAACAAGTATTAGGCTTTGAGAGAAAAAAAAAGTCCATTACTTTTGAAGGGAGAGGAGGAAGAGGCCACAAGGTGAGCAGAATGCAAGTGGTAACTACTAAACTAGTATACGTATGACAGATTTCACTATCATACAACATTGGTTGTTTTCAGTTATGTATAACTCAGTCTCGCATCAACACACTTCTTCCAAATGCCTCAGCACTGGAAGAGAGAAACACCTTTGATTTTTGCATGTTTCCGATTTTCTGCATACTTTTTTTCTTCAAAGCCAACACTCCAGAAATCCATTTTTGATGCCCGTTCAACATGTGATGCACCCTGGCTATTGTGGTCTTTATTTCAATTTTTTTCTTTTCTTTTTTTAAATTTTTAAACCATGCCACAATTGTATCACTTACCCATCAACACTGGGCCTCTAATTTCCACCCATTCTCACTTTGAACTATTAGAAACTATGGTGGTAACTGTTTAAGTATTCAGCTGAATGAATGGCATCCACATTGTAATTGTTGGCAATATGTATCGTTCACACACTGATCCTTTAGTAATAGTATGACACCAAAACATTGCTTAAAAAACGAAAACAACACACACACACACACACACACACTCACACACACACACACACACACACACACACAATCAGCACTGACACACTGCAATTCCCGAATCACCCGAAAAATACAGTCAAATTTGGTTTCCAGTTATTTCGAACCTGTCGTTTCATCCGTGTCAATGCCATTCAATAACTGCATGGTAGAGCTGCAGTAGTTCCCCTCCTAACGCAACCTGTTTATTTGCAATAGGCATTCATTGTATCCAATCAGATGCTTTCTTTATAGCTTGGACAGTCCACAGAAGCGGCTCCTAAGAAATTTTAATTTGGCATTAGCTGATTTGTTACTAATCCAAAGGAACCAAAAAATTACTTAAAAAAAACAAACAAACAAACAAAATACACACAAAAACGATTGGCTCTGGCATATTGTAATTTCTGAATATCCTGAAAAATACACTCAAATTTGGTTTCCAGCTATTCTGAATCTGTGTGCAATAGGCATTCAGTGTATCGAATAAGCCAGACACCTTCTTGAAAGTTTGGATATACCACAGAACTAGCACCTGAGAAAGTTTTGCAACAGCTGATATGAAATGCAGTAAAAGAAAATGTAATGGCAGAATGAAGTCTTCAAAACCGTAATTCATTTTACCTAAAGTGGAAAGTAATCAGGCCTGTGCATTAGTAGCCGAAAAACTAGACTGTGACATCATCGAGCAACAGACAGTTTTTGCAAGATCTTTCGCAATACACCATATTTTGTTACACTTACAGATGAGATTATAGATAAGGTGATTTTATTCAGAAAGATTTCATTTGTGGCTTTTTGAACAATTATATTCATAGACAGGAACACTTATCTTTATGTTACTGTGAATAAATCTATTTGCAAGATAAAAAAAAAAGACAGAGAATAAAAAGCAAAGACTGTAATAACACTTCAATTATAATTAACTTTGCAATTAAGTATATACCATGCTCATTACACTGTGACATAACCAGAGTTGCACAGTTCTTTTTTCTAATAACGTTCACCAGTTGGTTTATACAATCTACTTACATGTATCATGTGGACAAAAAGCTAAGATGACAGAAGCCAAATAGTCGATTGAATAGGGGGTGGGAGGAGGGTCTTTGACCATAATTCTGTTCTCACAGTTCCTATTAACAGTTCAAAGACAACAGTTTGCAATTTCCAGCCTTTATTCAAACACTTTTTTTTCTTTTTTATTATTTTTTTTTACTTTTGGTGACAGACACACACACGGACACACTTGCGCACACACAAACACAGCAGAATTTCCAACGAAAGCGGAGAAATTTCATGCTTTGCTAATCCAGTTCTCTTATACATTAAAAAATTAACTTGACATTTGCAAGAATATTGCTTTGCAAAACTTTGTAGTTGAAGATTTAGCATGATACAGAATGGGCATCAAGGATTGATTACGTTAAGCACCATTCATGATTTAAGTTGTTTGCTATATTTTTATTCATTCTGATTTTTTCCTCTTAAGAATACTCCCAACCCTTTCCCTCCCTTCCTACGTACCTTTTCTGGTTGTTTGGCTGGAACTAGTGGAAGAGATGGTGTGCTGGAGCATGAAGGATCATTGTCTGACTCAACCTTGATGACATCTCTTACTGGAGTGCCTGACAATGAGCCAGTGTCTTTCCCAGATGGTGTCAATGCAGACTCTTGCGAGTTCAAGCCCAAATCTTTGGACTTTTTGATCTCCCGAGCACGTTTATGCTTGCGAAGTTCAGCAGCCAAACTATTGAACAGGTTAAAAAAAAAAAAACATACTGCAGGATTTATACTGACAGCATTAAATAAGCATTAAAACAAGACAGTCACTGTCAAACACAACTCAAGGACTAAGGGAATAAAGAGTGAAAATACTCACTGAGCATTAACACAAGCCCGCCACTGTCAAACACAACTCAAGGACCAGAACTGTAGAAGGAAGAATTAAAACCTACAAAATTCACTGAGCATCAAAACAGTTACTGTCCAACAGAAATCTAGAGGAAGAATAAGCACTAACAGAATTCAAGGAGCATTTTAAAACTGATTAAGACAAGACTCGTCCAGAATGTTCTGACTCAATAACTTGACTAAGTGATTTACTCAGTCCTGCTTTATAGAAGTACTGCATATCAACATAAACATGGCAAACTGTAAATCATAACCACCATGAACTAGACAAACATCTTGCTATATATTTCTATGTCTTGAACATAAAAATGGATATGAATAGCAAAGCTGAGAGAAGGAATAACTAGTGCATACATGAAAAGAATCATTACTCACGTAGTAGAAAACTTGGCATCAGATACGCTGACACTGCCCCGAGTGAAGCTAGGCTCATGAGACGGACTTTGTTGCGGGCTCTGTGAGTATGTCCGATGATAGGCACCACTCTCTCGATGTGATACATATGTTCGAGAGGATTCAGATTTTTTCTTACTGGTATGCCTGGAGATGTGGCTAGCATCTCGACTAGAGTGTTTTTTCTTCCTGAAATCACACAATGCAGCATCAGTAATAACTAGAACATACCAAAATAATACAAAGACACCAGAGCTTCTGATTGTTTCCCATGCCATTAGTACACAAAAAATTAAAACAATGTGTGGTATTTTGACCACATGCACCTGTTGGGTACATGTCAATCAGCTGATGTCTGACCCTTGTGAGAGAAGTCACTGTGACAGTGTGAGTACTAAAGCTGAATATGGTTGGGGGCTGCAGATACAAAATGAGAAAGCTTTCAAGAGGATGTATACAATGCATCATCTGTCTCAGCTGGATGTTGAATTCTACTAGTTAGTAATAGCCAGCTAGTACAGTACTGACTTCACTGGTTAACACACAATGATCTAAATCTTTTCAACATGGCTCCAAAGAATAACCAAGAAAGCAGAAGATAAGGGGTGCATTTTGAAGATTTTATGCCTAGTTATGATGTCTAGAAGCTCAATGTCATGTTAAATGTCGTTGTAATAAATGCAGCTATGGCTAACTTTCTCCAAAACATCAATCCGTGAAGACTGAACTAAGGGATTCAAATCAGTTCTTTAGATCTGCAAAGATAAAAAAAAAACAACATTCCCACTGGAAATTTCCTGATTAATACCACTTTCAGTTTTAGCGAAGGCTATACCCCATCTCAATACTTCCCCAAACTATCATTCCATTCATAAGATAATCCAAAATGGATTCTTTATGCCTAGTTATGATGTCTATATATGCTCTAATGTCATGTCACCAGCAATGCATCATTTGACCCCCAATAACTCAAAATAATCTGAAGCTCTAAGTCTGAGTAAGCATAACTTGCGTTTATAAACCAAAGCACAGTAACCTAGTCTGTGACTGAATATGGGAGTTTTTCTCATACTCCCTGTTTGGCTAAACATACCAGTGCCACATCAAACTCTCACAAGTACTACACTGGAATAGCTGTGTTTTGCCAAATGATATTGTGGTTGAACACTGTACAAAGATACCCTACTCACCATCTTCTTTCTCTAGCAGTTGACGCATGTCTTTTACCTCTCATTTTATGGCCAAACCAAAGGGTTACTGTCGGAGCTGTGTGGAGAAAAAAGATGAGGGGTCCAATAGAGCGGCATGTCCACACTACAATATTTGATCACCACTTTATCAATGCTGCCTGATCCATTGTGGGTAAAGTACCCTTTTTCTGCTGATCAGATCTGCCTGGGCAGAATGTCTGGAAGCAGGGCTCCACATCAGTGAGGGCAGATGGGAGGGGGCGGAGGGGGAGGGGAGGGGGGGGGGGGGGGGGGGGGGATTGACCCCAGAGAGGAGGGCTCTGGGCAGAGGTGGAACCCTGATCAGTTCTGGGCATGTTGACAGCACATGACACTGGCAGAGGACTGGCTCAAGATCCATGCAGCATCCCTATTCTGGATGCCAGACCCACCTTGTGGTGTCACTGTCACTAGTGTCAGCAAAGTGGGATAAGACCCTCAAGTTTGCACTGGGGATGTTGAGCTGCTCATCCTCCGAAAAAATGCAGGCTTGGGAGGGCATGACAGATTTCTCCTGGGGAGAGAAGGGAGGTGGAGAGCATATAAGTGTAAGGTCATGCCAACACTGCAGCATGGGGTCAAAGTGAGACAGACCCCAAGTGCTAGGGTCCAAGACAGCCCTAGAGCTATAACTAGTATAAGCCGCGAGTTGCTACAAGGAGCATATCAACTGACTCTGGAGAAGGTGAGGACCAAAATGACCTATCCTAGTATCCATCATGGGAGACCCAAGGGTGACTGCAGTAATGGACTCCAGCAAAATATAATGCTCCTAGCCATGGTGGCTGGAAGAAAACCCTCTTTCCCTCTACGGACACTAACCAGGAGAGGGGCTGGATAAGACAGCCCCTGTTGCAGAACAATGTCATCCCGCAACACATCATCCAGTAATAATATTCTGTATCAACCACTGAGGTACAAAATGTCATCATGGTACAGCATGCCATCCATGGTGACACTCTCTGCACTGGCTGGTCACAAATTCATGTAAACTGCAGAACAACTTGTTGCAACTTGTGATATATAATTATGGGTTGGGTCTGCTGAGATGGATGAATTCAGTCATCCAGTTGCCGTAGGGAGTGCACATGCAGATGGACGAATGGATTTAAGAAACTGAACAGCCCATCAGACCATTGAATTTCTTGTCTGCATCATGCATTTCTTGACTGGTCAAAATTACGGGCTTTGATTTTATCTGAAATGGTCATCAACTTCATTCTCCCTCACTGTGCTCGAAGCTGATTCAGTTAAGATAATCACACCGGCTCCATTAAATTTTTGAAAATGTACGGTAGTTTCTAGTCAATGTCATGCAGTCAGCTCTCATCCACCTATAGTATGAGCTCATTTGCTACATAGTTGCCATGTTTGTTACTTTGCTACTGAAATCTTCATTCCAGTCTATACAAAAACATCAACAGTCTTACAAACTTAAGGTTTCGAAACAGTAACTTGTGAGTAAGCAAACTTGGAGTGAGAGAGAAAAAGTGAGAGTGAATGGTGTGGAGGTGGGGGGAGATGGGTGGGGTGGGAGGGGTATGGGGGAAGAGAGTAAACAGCAGGATACTGACACAGAAAACTGCTGTCTGCACTGAACAATAATATTTTGTTCTCATTCTAACAACAGTCGTGCCAAAACAAGGCTGCTTGGCAATGATTTTCTGCCAATTTTGTTGTTGAACTTTGTTTGCCTTTAAAATTTCCAATACTTACAATCCATGGGGAAAAAAGATAAAGCGACAATAGCTTCAAGATTTTGTGCAAGTAAAAACTTTGGTGGGCGAGTGGAATTCTTAATCCACTGGCTCAGCAGGATACTGACAAAAACTCAAACTTCCCAGCCCTGACTCTGACTGGTCACTTGTATAATGTGGTCCAGGCATATCAGGAAGATTATGGAAGATGCCTATACATTTATGTTAAGTGGAGGATTTGGATTCAGCACCTCAAAAAACAAACAAAAAAAAACCTGTCGAAATCAGGTTAAAGGAAAGAAAGGAAAAGGCCAAAGGTATTTCCATCTGAAAAAGTTCATCAAATACCATCATAGTCATCATCAACACCCTCTTCATAATTATTACTGTCAGTTGAGGAGGTGGTTGTTCTTTCAACATTAAAACAAAAAATAACTGGGTGACATGTGTCAAAGACTAGTTTTACTTTCTTACACCACCAACTCTACCATTACCACCATCATCAGAACTCAACTCATCCTTACCACTGTCGAAAGTAACACTGTCATTTGCTGTAAAATGCAGGCACTAGTGATCACCATTATCTCCCTGTTTTTAAACCTTGTACACTTATCTCACAAGAAAAATGACCACTCACAGCTGACCCCAATCCATACATTCACAAATGGTGACAATTTGTTCCACAGTGGATATATCTGTAAATTGCAGACCTACGAAATACTATCCAGGTGTAGGAATGACATTTTGTAAAACGATATAGAAACAAAATATCACAAGGTGACATTTTGTACCTGCAACAGCTCCCCAATGCTCTGTACCCCTAAAAGTGAGACTGAGAGTGATGCCAAATTAGGGTACCTGTGGTCAGACCATAACACCGAAGTGTAGGCCAACCCCTCAGTCAACTTCAGGTAAGACAATGAAACCAGGGGGTGATGAGTTGTGTCACTCACACAGAGAAACCTAGTGCTCAACTTACGTCTAATCGCTCTTTCAGTACACCATGAATATTAAATCTGTCAGACATGCTGTGAGTGGCAGGCTGACTGACCATCATAGAGCTCTTAAAAGCAAGACAAAGGGTCAGACACCTGTCACAGTGACAATTTATCTAGATCCTAACAGTGACCTCTGTGCTTCTCGAACAAAGGGGGATAGAGTGGGGCGAGTGCTGGGGTCCCTGTCTGCTCATGCAGGAAGGTTAGATGACGGAGCCTATACCTTACACTTCTATAATGGCACTTCCTGTGTAATTTTGTGACTAACTGGCGAAGAGCACTTAAAACCCCACCACCCATCCCACTATTCTCCTGCCTGCTTAGCATCTTGACTGGAGAATGGCTAATAATAAGCCATAGCACATGCCGAGTATCTGACGTCTCCTTGTTCAATGACTACCCAGACCAGTTCTATATATACTAAACCCTTTTTATTTCCCCCAAATTATCTTGTACCAAAGGATCTAAACCCAGGGTACATGAGGGTAAAGCAGGACTGAAAATGGAATAGGTCCTGGACTCTTGGCGCATGGGGCAAGAGCCACATGAACATGAAAAGACAAATTAGAAAAAACAAGGGCAGACATAATGATTGTTTTACTTTAACAGAAGGAGAATAATGATGGACTGGTCCTTAAACCGCAAGCAAAAATTACAAGGAGATTACTGAAGCCATGAAATGGGGAAAAAAGTGAAGATGGGGGGGGGGTGGGAGGGAGGAGGGAAGGGGAAGACACTGTGATCTGTACACTGCAGTTGAGACAGAAATTGTTGCGAAAGAGTGCACTTGTAACTCAATGATATGAGCGGCAAGGCAACTGGCCAAAGAATGAGGAACCCAAAAAGACCTGGCATCATCTGCTCGAGTTGGAAGATGTTGAGTGGGGTGACTGTACTGTGTTTCTCCCCAAAATCCGGCCAAACAGACTTTCCAAATGTTGTGGCTTGCAACAGTTTAACATGATACATGCAACACCAAAAACATACATAATTTTCATGCAAAGCCACTGATGTAGTCATGTGTACAAACGCTGTTCCTTTCAGAGTCAGTAAGCTCCTTACACACAATAAAAAAAAAAAAAAAATCAGTCCTTTTCTTTGGAATGTGTTATTCACAACTGGCACTTTGTTTGTACACATTATCATATTACTCCTTAAAAGTTACAAAATGTATTCTTTCGTCTTGTTTTACTTTAGCTGCACAGGGGGATGTGTTGCAATTATACACACCATGTTGGGAAATCATAATGTACAAGAAAACCAGAAAAGAATTTTTTTTTTTATGTGAACACATAATGTCCCCAACTGCAGCTCTAGGAATCTTGGTCTTCATTCAGTGTGCTCTGCAAGTGAAAACTATTTTTGCCAATAGTGTGGGCTCACTCCGGACAGACTATAACTAGCACACCACTGAATTCGTTGAGATGGAAGAAATTCTATTTCTTTTCAAAGTCACAGATTGCACTTTTGCAGACATCTCATTATGATAACTGTCTAGTCTCGATGTTAGAATGTTATCCACAACAAAAAAAAGTAATCTAAAGTACAATTTAAGAATCTGACTAAAGGAACTTTGTAAAGGACACATCATTAAGGCTAACGAAAGAAATAGGCGATACAACTATCTAAAAAGTCAATTTTAACATTCAACATTCCTTGTGTTTACCATGTTGCACAATTTCATCAAATTCATGTGAGTAATATATACTAATAATTTTACTTTTTTACTAATCTTTGACAGGCTTCATTAACTCACAGTCTAAAAGTAAAACGATATGCTGAACAGAGTTACAAAATATAGTGATACACTTGATATTGGGATATTTTGGTCCATAATAAATTCAATAAAAATGAAAGTCTGAGATTCAGACTTGAAACAGATCTGCAGATCGAAGGTAAGTCAGAGGGAGTCATCAGCCGCCATGGTGAAGGGGTCAGCATCATGGACTCCGGTTGGGAGGTCATGGGTTCAATTCCCACCACAGCCATGTGAGATTTTTCTGCCCTAACTGGCTCTTACCCAGAGTTAAGTTTGCTATGGGCTCAGTTGGTAAGACTGGGACCACACAGTCCAGTGTCATCCATTCAATGGATGTGTCTCTGAGAGTTTTGCTCAAATTTCCTGACCAACACTGCAGGTGTCTGTATCTCACAGGCCTGGTTGCTGCTGGGATATATCTATCATGAAAGTGTGCAGTACAGCCCTGTCATGCTGTCTCAGATTGAAATGGAAATCCAGTGCATCATCTTCATCATCCTCATTCTCATCGATCAGCATAAAATTTTTTTTTCAAAGTCTCAAATTCGTTAGCCCTTTATGCTATGTTCTCAGTCTCAGTCTCACGGTGACTTCACTTTCGATAATGTCTTCCCTAGATGTATCTAGATGGCCTTGGTTTGATTCCGTTAGAGTTGCCAGTATCCGCAACTTCATGAGGGCTGTAGTTAGATCTATGAATGTGGTTGTGTCCTACAAAGGGAGAGCTCACTCATGCTGGCTCCACGACTGCGCAATTATTGTCGTCAGCTGGGTGCTTAGAAGGTGGTATCCTGCGTATGTTGGATCAGAACAGGCACCATTGAACACCACTGAAGTGACTGGGTGGGTTGATTCTTGATGGCTTGACACTGGCTGCTCCCCATAGCTGGTGCCAGGGCTTCAGCAGGCCAGGTCGGGCTGTGACTGTGGAGGGAGGGTTGGAATGAGCAGTGTGGGTACAGTGCCACTGAGGTGGTACAGATGATGGGACCGCAAAAAAAAAATTCTGGGGAATCCTTTGAAGAGATTTTGAAGATGAACCAAAGTGCCTTAAAGAAGAATCTCCTTTTCTTTTTTTGTTTTGTTTTGGTTGTTGTTAGTTACGAAAAAGGGCAGTGGAGTTCTACTTGAACCATTCTTCAAATCTGCAGAGACCCAGCAGCCGTATTTTCTCCTCTGATGGTTGATACCAACTGTCATCATTGTGGTATGATACTTTTGATAGGATGTCTCTGTAGATGTAGACTGCTGCAACTGAGGACTATATCATGATGAACAGGGATGTGACCCAGTATGGTGGTTAAGACCATGTCATACCGACTAGATACCGGTATGTAAAATGGGACAGCCTACAACAAAATTGCTTCCTATTCAATTTCATTTAGAAAACACCTTAAGCTGTAAGAAAAATGTCATAAAACCCCAATTCTGAGTGAACTAAAAGATATGTAGGCCATTCGCCAAATCTTCTGTTGAGGCTGGAATTAGTCGAAAGAGTTTTTTTTTTGTTTTTTCTTTCTTATTTGTGCTGTCTGATCTTACATGCCACTTCAGTAGCTGTCCACATCCACACACTGACTTGCCCTATTACAGCTCCATTACTACTAACCAACAGGGAGCAGTCAATGTCAAGCCCTCATAAGAGAACCCAGTAAAGGAGACTGCACTGCTGCCGACCCACTTTGGTTTTGTTCAGTAGTGCCTATTCTGACATCAACATATGCACAACACCATCTTGAAACCATGTCCCTTACTGATGACAAAAATGCTTAGTCACATTGCCAACAGGAAAGAGGGAATTTTTGTAACATTTGGTACATTCACCAGTAATTCTGGGAACTTTTTCTTTGCTCAGCTGTAGTGTTGAACAAATTCTTGCTTTAAAACTGCAGGATTGATTTTCTCAACAAACTGCTGCTGCTAAAACCAGTTAGATCACTAGTTTATCTACTACTTTAACATACATGTGAAATGCATGCTTGCATGCACGTTTGCAAATGTGTGAGAGCATGTGTGTGCAAGTGTGTGTGTGTGTATGTGTGTGTGTGTGTGAATGTATACGTGCACGCATGGGAGTGTGAATGAATTCATGTGCGCAGGTATGCATGTACGTTTTCATTCAGTGTGCATATATATTGTGTTTAGTGTATCATATGCGTGCGCACACGCATGTGTGCGAGTGTGTGTGTATATGTGTGTGTGTGTGCATGCATGAACACATTGATAACCTAGTATAGTATATAAAAAAAAAATATGCTTTGTGTACTCCTGAATAAATTTTCTTTACAATATTCCTTCTTTTGTCATAAATCTAGAATCATAATTTTTCTTGGTTGTAAACAGAAAGACTCATAGAGTACTTGCAGTTTGCGTAGTTTTACATATAATTTATGAAACTGGAGATAATCAAGAAAGCTTACTTACAGTGTAAAACAGCCCGACTTACCTGCTGCTCTTGCCTTTTGATCTTGTTCCAGCTAATGGGCTTCTACTCCTGGCATGGTCTCGCCATCCATCATTGTAGTATGGTGATGGACTTCGTGACCTGTAGCGTGCGAAGGCAGCAGGACGTAGTGGGGGACTTGAACCTCTGACGCTGTATGCCTTCGGCAAATCAGTGAAAGACCTTGGTAATGCGGGTTCTGGCACTGGGGACTGGGGTGTTGGGTGACGAACACCGTTGTTCGACTTTGAATACCGACTTGAACTGTCATTTCTTTCTCGATGTCGTCTCTTGTTTCGAGACTCCTGATTATATTCCCGCTGATCTGCGGGCGACCACGTCTGTCGTTCTTTGCGGGGCCGTTTTTTGGTCTTGGATTTCGATGACGTTCGATGGCTTGATGTCTCCTCGAAGGGGCTTCCGGGATCATAGTGGTGACCTCGCTGACCACTGGAAGAACGAATTTCAGTTCCAGATGATGATATACGAGGCTGATCAGTTTTTAAGTATGGTCTGTTGGAAACCGGGCCAGAGAATTCGGCGTCAGGGCTTTCTGACGCGGAAAAGTCCGTGTTAGAACTGATGTCATCATACGTCAGTTGAACAGTTTCAGGTTCTCTCCTTTCAGGCCGATCCTTCCTATGACTTTTCTTCTTCTTTTTCTTCTGCTTCTTTTTGTGTCTTGAACTTGGCGGTGGACTGTTTGTGGGCCTGACATCGTAATCGTCGTGGCGAGCCGAAGCACGAGGAACATGCTCGTCCCTATAGTGTGCATAGGACCTATCGTCGTACTCTTCATAAATTGCTTCTTCCCGACGGCTTCTTGGCATGTTTTGCCTTATGACTCTCTGTCGGTAAAGTGCTTTCCCTTCTCAAATTTCATCGTTTTCGTGTCATTTTTTTGTATAAAGCGTTGGGACCCATTTCCTTCAGTGTGAAATGTCTGTACAAAGCAAAATGGCCGCCCGTCATGACTTGGCTACGTACTGAAAATGTATTTTAAGTATTACATTTGAATATTTTATGCTTCAAAATAATCTCTTTAAAATCTGTTTAACGTCTCTTTCTTTGCAAAAGGAATTACAAATAAGCTGGATGGCGTAAATTTTCAATGATTTAGTATTGATTTTAGTCCGAGATCATGAGCCCAAATGTTTAGGTCAGCTAGTGGCTAAAAATAGAGTTAGGACTGAATTCTGGGAAGATTGCTTCGGCAGTTTTCGGACTCAGCCGAGTCTTGGCAAACGACGAGGCTTTCACGGAGTTGAATGCTCCGTTTTCTCTGTATCCATCAGTTTACCTCACGATTTTTTTTAATGCATACGGAGGGGCGGCGGAGGGAATTGGAAAATTTCCTGTTAGATCACAACATACTTAAAACGAAAGAAGCTGAATTATGGCTGGCTGAGACTCTCTGACTTCCTTGCGAGCAAGATGCAGAATCCGCGGCATACACCTGTTGAAATGTTCTGATTGGCCCCGACCTTGTCCGAAGCTTTACGATTTTAATCATGTGACAAGGCCTTTTCATTTGCGCAAGGTTGTACAGGTTTGTAGAAAAGAGAACTTCGTAGCGCATAGTTCCACTATTCATCAGTCTTCGTAACTTAAATCATTCGAAAGATAAACTTGAATTGATTCTAAATGTCAAAAGTGGCATTCATACACTCGAACTGATTCTAAATGTCACAAGAGGCATTCATGTGGGTCTACCTTGGAGCTTTTTCCGCCCCATCACCCCAAGCCTCCTTCGCTTCGAATGCACCACCCATAGGCCCAATGGCCTCGTGTCACAAGAATATTGACTTCGAATATTACCTTAAAACTTAGAATATTAACTTAAAGTTTGAGCTTGAAAGTTTGAGTTTGCATATTCAGCCTCTCTCTCTCTCATCAGGACATCAGGAGTGAAGTTCATGTTCCGCTCAATAAGAAGACTATAATACCAGAGTACAGAGTGTGTGGTGTGTAAGCAAGTGTGCGCAACTGTAAATCGGTGTGTGTATGCGGGGGGGGGGGGGGGGGGGGGGGGGGGGGGGGGGGGGGGTTAAAGGATACAACATCGTCATGAATGAAACAAAATGTATCCAGCTGCCTAACATAGTCAAGAAGAGAAAGTGATTGTCTGTCATGCGCCCATCAGTAAGCAACTCAATTATTTCAAAGTTATAGAGAGTGTTGGACAATACATCTTCAAATGAAGTAATAGCCAAACCAGAAGCGATGACAGATCATTTTTAGTGATAGGGATAACATGATGTGTCGTGTAGAGGCCTGCAGATAATAAAGCTGAACCTACATCCGTCATTCTTCTTAAATTTTGTTCCCACGGTATTTGGCTGGAGCCAAGCATCCTGTCATGCATCTGGAACTGTGTTACGTAATCAAGTTGTATTAACTGATGGCTGTGTTCAGTTTGGAACACTGATGATATTGGCTGAGAATTAGCGTAAGCTTACTATGAGATTAAATGTAGGGTTTGCACCCATAATGTTGATAGTCTGTCCAAACGGGAAAATCCCTTTTCAGAACCTCTGTGGAACATGTGGAGTAGGCTTACTGACACTGTTCACGTTTTCTCTCTCTCTCTCTCTCTCTCTCTCTCTCTCTCTCTCTCTCTCTCTCTCTGCGCACGCGCATATCATCTTCATCATCATGTTCGGCTTCTTGTCCTTAGGCAGCCAACATATCGGTTTGAAGATTCTAGTGCACTCGCAGCAGCAGCTCGCTGTTGGTGCGAGAGAGAGAGAGAGAGAGAGAGAGAGAGAGAGAGAGAGAGAGAGAGAGAGAGAGAGAGAGCGTCATGCGCACGATATTCCAATACATATTGTTCATACTGACAGATCAACATAACCGCACGTTGTTGTACTTCTAATATCGATAAGCGGGCTATTCATAAACGAATTAATGACATGTTAGACAGACAAAGGATCAAAAACAAATTAGGAGAGAGAGAGAGAGAGAGGGGGGGGGGGTTATGGGGAGCAGGAGGGGGAGAGGGGTGGAATCGAGAGTGGGGGTGAGCGGTTAGATGCAGTGGGTTTTTTTTTTTAGATGGTGCATTCAAATTAGGGCCGAGAGAAAAATTGCAGTTGGAGATTTGTGATGTTATGATCAAATTATTGAGACATGAAATGTTTATGTGAATCGTTCCTCGAAATGTTTTAGCGTGTTCGTATTTTTTTTTTTTTTTTTTTTTTTTTTTTTAGACTAGTTGGAAGTGAATTCGACACATGTGGTCGGGGATAGCTTGTTCGTGCTGTCCATTGCGTGGATAGGCTACAAGGTCTTCGTTTCTGCAAGCCAGAACGGCATCTTTGGAACTTGGCACAATATTTGTCAGCAATTTTAAACCCTGTTGAACTTAAATTGCTTATTCACAGGAAGTATGTTTAGTGCTTTTAGTTGTTGTTGTTGTTGTTTTTTTTAATCAGTTGTTAGAGGTGCAGCTGTCAGGAGTAGGCTGAGTGTGTAGCACGACTTTTATGAGAATTCACTGTGTGTGTGTGTGTGTGTGTGTGTGTGTGTGTGTGTGTGTGTGTGTGTGGACAGCGTAATTGATATGTGACATTATGAATGCGATGAAGAAAGTTTAAGGGTAGTAGTGTTGACAGAGAGTTTGAACCAGTAATGAATGCACTTAATTGCCAAGTTTGTGTACAGTTGGTACCTGTTTGTCTCTCCATATTCTAAGTCATTTGGAGTTTTTATACCCACTCCCCAAATTTTTGAAAGGCCAAATAAGTGAACTGACTCACAGTGTAAAAGGTAGCTTACTTTTCTATCCAGTCCCCACAACTCTGAGCCATATAGAACAATTGGTCGTATATAGATGTCGAAAATCTTGACCAAAAGGTCCAGAGAATTGTCATTCAAAGAGAGAGAGAGAGAGAGAGAGAGAGAGAAATGCATACATACAGACAGTAAGACGGACATACAGAGGGAGGGGGGAAGATCGCATGTCTTTAAATTAATATTGACCAAGCACCCAGAATTGTACTGGAGATGAAAAATATATGAACCCAATGAATAGGCCTACCACACTCTGACATGTGTAGGCCCACTATTCACCTCATGAAGTACAAGCCAGGTGCTTTTACATTTTCAGCTGTAGGCCTTTGTTAGATTTTAAAAGAACGCTTTTCATCAGATGAATCTGCATAAAGAAAATGTGTGGTCATCAATGTTTCTTCTCCTAAACATTCAGTATAAGATGTTTCCCTGTTGTTTCCCTAAATGTCTGCAACACAGAGAGTAGATTCAATCACTTTCCGTGGAGTATAATGTCAAGTAGATCTACTGACCGTCATATTATTGTTATTATTATTATTATTTTTTTTTCTTTCGTACGCGGTGCTAAGCAGTTTGA
>CM065716.1:67562844-67587844 GCA_033310375.1 Conus canariensis | reverse complement strand
AATGTTCCAGTTCTTTAGATCTGGAGTAATTTAAAACAATGTTCCAGTTCGTTAGATCTGGAGTAATTTAATACAATGTTCCAGTTCTTTACATCTGGAGCGATGCAATACAATGTTCCACTTCATTACGTTATGACAGTCACCCAATATCTGGAGTAATGCGATAATGTGTTCCAGTTTGTCAAGTATGAAATGCACACAAGACAAGGTCTAGTTCGTTATATATGATATGCACCCAGCGTCTAAAGTAGCACAACACTGCAACGTTCCAGTTCAACGCGTCTGACAAGCACCTCAATTACCTGCATGGAGTAAAGCAATACAGAACAAAATTCCAGTGCAATATGTGTGAAATGCACCCAGACATTTTGCAGTAATGCAATGCAATGTTCTTTCCACAGTATCCGTAGTAATGAAATACTGTTCAATCTTCCATTCCGAAATCCACGAAATGATTACCACAGCTGTATGTCAGGGCATCCTTGCTGTTCAGTTCAAATGGAAAGGTCTCAGCTGGGCAGTAGTCGTGCTGTCTGTTGCTATCTTCAGTTTACAAGCATATCTATTAGGGGTAGCCTATATGAAGGTTTGTTAGTCTGTTTCTTTTTAATGTGTGTGTGTGTGTGTGTGTGTGTGTGTGTGTGTGTGTGTGTGTGTGTGTGTGTGTGTGTGTGTGTGTGTGTGTCTGTGTGTGTCTGTGTCTGTGTCTGTGTCTGGTTTTCGTTTTCTCCTCTTTTGGGGGAGCAGGGCGAGGTGAGTGCATGTGTGAGGAAGGGGGATGGGGAGACGCCAGCGGAGTGGAGGCGGGAGTGGGGGAAGAGGAGTTTTTGCTTTAACGAAGTAATAATGACGCTAAAAGAATAATTTATACCCTAAAGGACACTGAAACAGGTTTCGTTTTTTTAACCAGGTAAAACCAAAACAAAAAAAAAGATAAAACAAAACACAACGAAAATCGTTACATCTTAGTGAACCTGAAAAATGAATTCCGTACCTGCCAATAATTGTTATCCTCACAGCAGCTTGAAACTTGCAGGAGTTTACGAATCAGGGGAAAGAACCGCTACCTAAGTCGACTAACTAAGTTTGATATGAGTTGTATACCTTGAACTAACCCCTCGCATCTCTCTCTCTCTCTCTCTCTCTCTCTCTCTCTCTCTCTCTCTTCTCTCTCTCTCTCTCTCTCTCTCTGTGGGTTTGTGTGTGCGTGCGTGCGTGTATGTGTGTGCGCGTGCTTCAGTGAGTTAGTGTGTGTGTGTGTGTGTGTGTGTGTGTGTGTGTGTGTGTGTGTGTGTGTGTGTGTGTGTGTGTGTGTGTGACAGATATATGGTTTAGCACAACTATGCAGTTTATTCAGAACCCTAGCTCTGTTTTGTTTTGTTTTGTTTCTGTTAATACAACGACAGAAAACGGGATACATCTGTCTTTATCTTATGTTCAATTAACTCTTGTACACGTTCTGTTATCTATGAGGAGTTTACATGGTGAAATGAAGGTTGCTCTCTACAGGGAGTTTACATGGTGAAATGAAGGCTGTTCTCTACAGGGAGTTTACATGGTGAAATGAAGGGTGTTGTCTACAGGGAGTTTACATGGTGAAATGAAGGCTGTTCTCTACAGGGAGTTTACATGGTGAAATGAAGGCTGTTCTCTACAGGGAGTTTACATGGTGAAATGAAGGCTGTTCTCTACAGGGAGTTTACATGGTGAAATGAAGGTTGCTCTCTACAGGGAGTTTACATGGTGAAATGAAGGTTGCTCTCTACAGGGAGTTTACATGGCAGAATGAAGGTTGCTCTCTACAGGGAGTTTACATGGTGAAATGAAGGTTGCTCTCTACAGGGAGTTTACATGGTGAAATGAAGGTTGCTCTCTACAGGGAGTTTACATGGTGAAATGAAGGTTGCTCTCTACAGGGAGTTTACATGGTGAAATGAAGGTTGCTCTCTACAGGCAGTTTACATGGTGAAATGAAGGTTGCTCTCTACAGGGAGTTTACATGGTGAAATGAAGGTTGCTCTCTACAGGGAGTTTACATGGTGAAATGATGGCTACACTCTACAGGGAGTTTACATGGTGAAATGAAGTTTGTTGTCTATGAGGAAATTACATGGTGAAATGAAAGCTGCTCTCTATAGGAGTTTGCATGGAGAAAATGAAGACTGCTCTCTACAGGGAGATTACATGGCAAAATGAAGGTTGTTGTCTATAGGGAGTTTACATGGTGAAATGAAGGTTGCTCTCTACAGGCAGTTTACATGGTGAAATGAAGGTTGTTCTCTACAGGGAGTTTGCATGGTGAAATGAAGGTTGTTCTCTACGGGGAGTTTACATGGTGAAATGAAGGTTGCTCTCTATAGGGAGTTTACATGGTGAAATGAAGGCTGTTGTCTATGGGGAATTTACAAGGTAAAATGAAAACTGTTGTCAATAGGGAGTTTACATGGTGAAATGAAGGCTGTTGTCTACAGGGAGTTTACATGGTGAAATGAAGGGTGTTGTCTACAGGGAGTTTACATGGTGAAATGAAGGCTGTTGTCTATGGGGAATTGGCATGGTTGAATGAAGGCTGTTGTCTATGGGGAATTTACAAGGTAAAATGAAAACTGTTGTCAATATGGAGTTTACATGGTGAATGAAGGCTGTTGTGTGTGGGGAATTTACATGGTGAAATGAAGGCTGTTGTGTATGGGGAATTGGCATGGTTGAATGAAGGCTGTTGTCAATAGGGACTTTACATGGCGAGATGAAGTTTGCTCTCTACAGGGTGTTTACGTGATGAAATGAAGGTTGCTATGGTGAAATGAAGGTTGCTATGGTGAAATGAAGGATGCTGTGTATGGGGAGTTTACATCGTGAAATAAAGATTGCTCTCTAGAGGGAGTTTACATGGTGAAATGAAGGATGCTGTGTATGGGGAGTTTACATGGTGAAATAAAGATTGCTCTCTAGAGGGAGTTTACATGGTGAAATGAAGGATGCTGTGTATGGGGAGTTTACATGGTGAAATGAAGGTTCCTCTCGTCAGGGAGTTTACGTGGTGAAATCATGGCTGCTGTCTACAGGTAGTTTACTTGGTGAATATGAAGGTTGCTCTCTACAGGGAGTTTACATGGTGAAATGAAGGCTGCTCTCTACAAGGAATTTACATTGCGAAATGAAGGCTGCTCTCTACCTGCAGTTTACACGGTGAAGTGAAGGTTGCTCTCTACAGAGAGTTTTCATGGTGAAATGAAGGTTGCTCTCTACATGGAGTTTACATGGTGAACTGAAGGTTGCTCTCTACAGGGAGTTTACATGGTGAAATGAAGGTTGCTCTCTACTGGGAGTTTACATGGTGAAATGAAGTTTGCTCTCTACAGGGAGTTTACATGGTGAAGTGAAGATTGCTCTCTACAGGGAGTTTACATGGTGAAGTGAAGATTGCTCTCTACAGGGAGTTTACATGGTGAAGTGAAGATTGCTCTCTACAGGGAGTTTACATGGTGAAATGAAGATTGCTCTCTACAGGGAGTTTACATGGTGAAATGATGGCTGTTGTTTACGGGGAATTTACATGCTGAAATAAAGGCTGTTGTCAGTAGGGAGTTTATATGGTGAAATGAAGGCTGTTGTGTATGGGGAATTTACGTTGTGAAATGAAGGCTGTTGTGTATGGGGAATTTACGTTATGAAATGAAGGCTGTTGTCTATAGGGAATTTACATGGTGAAATAATGGCTGTTGTCAATAGAGAGTTTACATGGAAGGCTGTTGTGTATGGGAAATTTACATGGTGAAATGAAGACTGTTGTTAATATGGAGTTTACATGGTGAATGAAGGCTGTTGTGTATGGGGAATTTACATGGTGAAATGAAGACTGTTGTCAATATGGAGTTTACATGGTGAAATGAAGTTTGCTCTCTATAGTGAGTTTACATCGTGAAATGAAAGTTGCCCTCTACAGATCATTTACAAGGTGAAACGAAGGTTGCTCTCTACAGGGAGTTCACGTGGTGAAATGAAGGCTGCTCTCTACGGGGAGTTTACATGGTAAAATGAAGACTGTTGTCAATAGGGAGTTTACATGGTGAAATAAAGGCTGTTTAAGATTAAGATTAAGATTAAAATTATAGTCCCGTCAACAGCAGAGGTTATCTCAGGACTGTCACCACGTTTCAAACTATCACGTATATATGTTAAAAAAGGATTAAAAGCAAAACCTTACCCAACCCATTAAAACAAGATTAAAAGAACCAATCCTAGGATTAAAAACCAACACGTTGAAATCACTAACTGTAATCTGCAAAAATCAATACTGGGTAGAGAAAATCTAACAACACCAAATTCACACACGATGAAATAAATTCACTTCTTTTAGGAAGTTAAAAATATTGTCAGGGGGAACATCACGGAAAAGAATCTTCATATTATCTGCAGTGTAATGTTTCCTTCTAATGTTGTATAAATCCCAGCAGTCTAAAAGAATATGTTGGACAGATATCTGACTATCACAGGCAACACAGAAAGGCGGGTCTTCTCCCTTCAATAAAAACGAATGAGTAAAATAGGCATGACCCGTCCTCAATCTACACAATACTGTTTCTCCCTTTCGACCGCCAGCAGCCATGGGAAGATGTTCCTTTAAATCTGGACGTATTTGATGAAGCTTATTGTTTTCTTGGAGGCTCCACTCCTCCTCCCATAAAGAATTGACATACGAAGCTATTTTGCCTTTTAAATCTGAAGATGGTACAAGCAGTTTAGAAGGACGAAGACGGACAGCCTCTTTAGAAAGCCTATCCACCTCTTCGTTGCCTCTGATCCCCACATGACCTGGCACCCAGGCCAACAAAATCTCAAAACCCCTTAAAACTAATGAAGAAAACATGGTAAAAAACTTGATAAGAGCCGGATGTTTTATGTTTCTTGCTCCTATAGCCTCTAAAGCCGAAAGAGAATCTGTGCAAATAAGGAATTTCCTAGACTGGGACTGCCTGATCAACTCCAAAGCCAAAAGCAGTGCAGTAAGTTCCGCAGTGTAAATAGTGCTTTCAGAGGGTATGTGTTTGGACAGTTTTTCTCCCGAAGCTGGAACATATGCGGAGGACCCTACACCAACATCGGACTTTGAACCATCAGTAAAAATAACCACATGTTCTTTAAGGTTAGAACACATGTCTAAAAATAATTGTTTATAAATTAAGGAACTCGTGTTCTGTTTGCGCTGCACGGTTAAATCAAACCTAATTTCTGGAGACGAAAACGTCCAAGGAGGTTGTTGACGAAACTTGGAAACGTCAGAGATGACCCCAACATCAATATCCGCCTCCTCCAGAAAAGGAAGGATGCGAATACCGAAAGGGGGAATACTGGATGGACTTCTTTCATATTTCTCTTGGAAATGAGGATTCATAATACAGTCGTAGGCAGGGTTGTTTGGTTCTGAAAAAAGCTGTGTGTAGTAATTCAAAGCTAATTTTACTCTTCTATGAGAGAGGGAACACTCTCCTGCTTCAGCATATAGGCTATGAACAGGTGTAGTACGAAAAGCGCCAAGGCAGAGGCGAAGACCCTGATGGTGAACTGGGTCTAGGACTTTTAGATACGAGGCTCTAGCGGCGCTGTAAATGATGCTGCCGTAGTCCAACTTGGATCGAACTAACGCCCTGTAAAGATGGAGAAGTGTGCGTTTGTCTGCACCCCAATCCGTATGATCCACTACACGGAGGATATTCATGGCTTTGAGGCACGATGTTTTCAACTTCTGAATATGGGCTTTTAAAATTCAATTTTTGGTCAAAGGTAACACCCAGAAATTTGGCTTCTGTGACAGCAGGAATTTTAGCCTTATCTATGAAAATTTCTGGTGGCGGGAAAAGTTGTCTGAAATTGTGAAAGTGGATGCACTCTGTTTTAACTGATGAAAATTTGAACCCATTTTCAACTGCCCACTGTTGGACTTTATACACACACAACTGGAGTTGGCGCTGTACACCAGCAAATGTCTTTCCAGATGCATAAAGGGCAAAATCATCAACAAAAAGAGAGCAGTCTGAACCTTGGTTGACAGAGTTTACAATTTCATTTATTTTTATTCTAAACAGGGCTGGGGAAAGGATACTACTCTGTGGAACACCCATTTCCTGCTCATGAATTTCTGACAATGTTGTCCCCACACGGACCTGGAAGGACCTGTCTGCCAAAAACTGTTCTATGAACACTGGGAGATTGCCACGGAAACCCATCCGATGGAGGTCTGACAGGACTCCATACTTCCACGTCGTGTCATAGGCCTTCCCTATGTTGAAAAAAATGGCAACAACATGCTTTTTATCTAAAAAAAGAGTTTCGAATAGTGGTTTCCAATCTGATTAAATGGTCCATGGTAGAGTGATGCTTTCTAAAACCACACTGTTCCATGGCTAAAAGCCCATCAGTTTCCAATTTCCACATGAGCCTACCATTTACCATTTTTTCCATCACTTTACAAACACAGCTTGTTAAGGCTATTGGACGATAGTTGGTTGGGTTTGAATGATCCTTCCCTGGCTTCGGAATGGGAACAATTACGGCCCTTTTCCATGCAGCTGGGAAAGACCCAGACGTCCAAACCTGGTTATAAACTTGAAGCAGAATGTTAAGACCTGAGTAAGGTGTTTTAAGAGTTGATAATGTATTTCATCAAGACCAGGAGCAGAATCATGACACGCCTGCAAGGCAGACTTCAGTTCATTTAGATTAAAGGGCAAGTTGTAGTCTTCTTGATTGGGTGAGGAAAAGTCAAGCTTCTTTTTTTCTGCTTGCGTTTTGATCTTTAAAAACGCAGTGGATTTTTGACTAGAGGAAGAGTTGGTTTCTATGGTGGAAGCTAGCAAGTTAGCCACAGCTTGTTTGTCAGTGATGAGTGTATCATCAAGTTTTAAATGGTGGATTGAAGGGCAGCTGTTCTTGCCCCTAATTTTTTTAACAACTCTCCAAATTTTTTTCTTGGATATGTTTGATGTGAGGGAAGAGCAGAAATTTCTCCAAGACACTCGTCTACTTCCTCTACACACAAACCTCGCCTTTGCTTTTTTCCTCTGATAAGATTGAACATTCGGGGCCACAGGATGCTGAAAGACTAAACGTTGGGCCCTCTTGCGAACGTTGCAAGCCTTCTTACAATCCTGGTTGAACCATGGTGTACCAGGTAATTGTGGACCTGGTTTTGTGAGTGGGATGGTATCTCTCGCACATGATAACAAAACATTAGTAAAGGACTCCGCTGGATCTTCTGACTGGAAGACGATTTCAGCATCTAGCTTATCAGTTATGGCTGAACGAAAGAAATCCCAATTAGCCCTTCTGAAGCAAAAATACTGAGGAAAGGAAACAGGTTCCTTCAAAATTGGAGAAAGTATTACAGGGAAATGGTCGCTCCCGTGCAGATCATCGTGAACGGACCAATCATAGTCCAGAACCAATGAAGGATCACACACTGACAAATCCAAACACGAAAGAGTACCATTTGAAGAATGCATGTATGTTGGTGATTTGTCATTTAGACAACACAAGTCCAGTTCATTGAAGATCTCTTCCAGCATGAGACCCGAGGTGAGGAATATGAGCTACCCCAAAGGGGGGAGTGCCCGTTGAAGTCTCCAAAAATAAAAAAAAAGGACGTGGAAGCTGATCTATTAGATCAATGACTTGTTGCTTAGATATTGTACCAGAAGGAGGACAATAAATTGAACAGAGAGTTATTGTTTTATTGAAAGTAATCCTGGCCGCAACAGCTTGTAATGGGGTATTTAAGTTAACTTGGCTGAATAACAAAGATCTGTGAATAAGAAGGGAAACGCCCCCAGTGACCCCATGGCCAGTATCTGTAGGTAAAGCAGGAAAACCTACTGAACTAAAGCCTGCCAATGAAAAATGTTTTCCTGGTCTCAACAATGTTTCCTGCAGCGCAACAACACCAGGTTTGAAGTCAGAACACAACCGCTGGAGTTCCTCATGTTGGGCATTAATGCCTCTTATATTCCACTGAATAAGGGCCATGACAATAAAAAAGAAAAGAAAATTACTCCATCTCATTGTCCTCATCACCTTCTATCTCCAAAGGAGAAAAGCGATTGGAAGAAGGCGATGGAGATACCACCTTCTTGGCTGACGAAGGACGATACTTATTTCCACCCCCAGATGGACGAGGTGGAAGAGGAGGCTTCATCAGAGGTCGACTTCTGGAGTGTTCCCCAGACAAAGAGGCTACCTGTGCAGCCTTCCCAGAGGGTCTGGGATTGGAGAAAGGGGGCTCAGACCCTCGAGGAGTCCGGGGGGAGGTGGATATTGAGCCTCCACCCAAGGCATTGTTTGAATTTTGCTTTCTTTTTCCACTTTCTTTCTGTACATGTTGGGGCTCCTGTTGCGTCTGCCGATCATGATGCTGACAGCAGGCCCGAGGTTGAACAGTCTCAGTCTGAACACCAACACTGACCATGCTTCCCTTGGCGACATCAGCATATGACTTGCTGAGGGAGGACCGTCTATTCTGCACAAGTTTCCTTGCCTCAAAGAACGAAATTCGATTCTCTGTGCGTACCTTCTGGATCTCAGACTCGGTGCGCCAGACTGGACAGTCCTTTGAAAAAGCAGGATGGTTGCCTTTACAGTTTATGCAACAGGGCGGACAATCACACGGACCTTCATGCACTTGTTTTGAGCACTTGCCACACGCCTCCTGTTCTGTACACCTGTCCTTAATGTGTCCATACTTTTGGCATTTGAAGCATCGCAAAGGTGAAGGAATGTACATAGAGACGGGAACCCTCAAATATCCGACCTTCACACACACAGGGAGAGTTGTTGTACAGAAAGTTAGAAAAAAGGTATCTGTTGGCACACGGTCTTGGTCTTTTCGTGCTAGAACCCGGTGAACGTGGGTCACACCCTGGGAAGCCAGTTCCTTCTTTATTTCTAACTCTGAAACGCCTCTCAAATCACGGCACCTGATGACGCCCTTGCTTGAATTCAAAGTTTTGTGAGGTGTCACTCTGATTGGCCTGTCAATCAACGTCGTCGACTTGAGAAGCAACTCAGAATGCTTCTGTTTTGCACATTCTATCAAAAAGGAACCGTTTCGTAGCCGTTTCATGGATTTGGGTACGCCGGAGAGTCCTTCTACTCCTCTCGAAATAGCAAAAGGATTCAATCCATTCACCCCACAGAGAGGGCGAGCTTCGTCTACACCCTCCATCACCAACCAACAAGGCCAAAAACCAGATGCTGTCCTTATTTCATCATCAGAGTCTGAATCCAAGTTCGAGTCCGAGGAACAGTTTCTTTTCCTTTTTTGTTGGGAGTGAGCCATAGTTTTGAGTTTTTAAAGTTCATCCCTGCCTACCCACCCACCATGGAGTCCAACAAGGGGCCAGGGTCAAGGGGAAATCCAACTCTTGACCCCATCCGGGTTTCAGCAGGGATATACACCAGATAGAACATAACTAACCTATTCCGCCAAGATCATGACACACCGCCGGGGACAGACGGTGAACACTTACAAGGTTTCCAAGGCCAGCCAAGAACTACCCAGTTTGACCCAACCTCACGTAGAGGCAGCCGATTGACATACACGGGCCAATGTATGCCACCCGTCTTAGAGGAGGTCCGAGCCAAAGTGATGTGTTGAGAACAGTAGGCTCTCTCAATCACCAGGATCTCATTCCCCCCCACTTACAGGATGCACCGCACGGCAAAACACGGTGGGTCTGAAGAAGACCGCAGAGAAAAGAAGTGTTCCAAAGAAGGCTTGTAAGTAAAGATTAAAGTACAGAGTAAAGAGCCAGGTAGGCAGAAACTAGACGAAACAGAGGCTGCAGTTTCTGTGGGGAGACTTTATGGGGAAAAAGAGATAGTAAAAGACACAGTAGGCAGAAAAACAGGAAAGATAAGAAAAAGGGGTGGGCTCAGGTTAGTCGAGAAACACCCCCGCCACGAGAAGGCCGGCCCATGGGGCAAAGGCTGTTGTCTATGGCGAATTTACATTGTGAAATGAAAACTGTTGTCTATAGGGAGTTTACATGGTGAAATGAAGGTTGCTCTCTACAGGGAGTTTACATGGTGAAATGAAGGTTGCTCTCTAAAGGGAGTTTACATGGTGAAATGAAGGTTGCTCTCTCAAATGGTGTTGTCTATAGGGAATTTACATGGTGAAATAATGGCTGTTGTCAATAGGGAGTTTACATGGAAGGCTGTTGTGTATGGGAAATTTACATGGTGAAATGAAGACTGTTGTCAATATGGAGTTTACATGGTGAATGAAGGCTGTTGTGTATGAGGAATTTGCATGGTAAAATGAAGACTGTTGTCACTATGGAGTTTACATGGTGAAATGAAGGTTGTTGTCTATGGGGTATTTACATGGTGAAATGCAGTTTCACATAATGACAGTAAATAGTGCACAAGCACGACAAGGAAGTAGTACTTGGGCATCATAAAGGTTTCGTTTCAGTTTTCGTGCCATTGTAGCCCAGCTGACCACATAGAGTTTCAGGGTTGTATCATAAAGCTGGCAAATTAACAGATGTACACATACACACGCACACGAACGCGCGCGCGCGCACGCACACACACATACACACACACACGCACGCACGCATGCGCGTGCGTGCTTGCGTGCGCACTCACGCGCGCGCACACACACAACACACACACACACACTGGGCTGGTAGACCCGTCTTTATTGATGTCAAATGCGCTGCCACTTCCTCCTGCTTCTCCCACTCCGGTTTCTTCTGCAATCTGGATTAAGCACTTCGCATTGCTATCACCGTTGTCATTGTAGGTCATCATCGTACCGCAGCAAGCCTCTTTGTCTTCTTTTTAGCACTGGAAAAAAAAAAGCTTGGAACATCAGGCTTTTAAGGAGATCAAAGGAACCTTGTTCATGGAGGGGTGTTGGGATGTTGGGGAGGGACTGGACATGAACCGTCCTAAGCGAAGCACGGCACAAAGGAAGAGTTACGTGTCACATGTTCATTTTCAGCCTCGACCTCTCCATGTTTGTCTCTCTGTTCTACTTAGATTTGAAAGGCCAGTGTGTACACCATTCACCTCTCTCTCTCTCTCTCTTAAGGATTACACTGAATAAAACCCACTTAAGCTCCTCTCTCTCTCTCTCTCTCTCTCTCGCTCTCGCTCGCTCGCTCCTCTTCCGTGCAAATCAAATGATAAATGTATCTGTATATGTAAACGGGATATTTTCAACTGGAAACATAGAGAAAACTCATCGATTTATTTATTTATTTGTTTATCTGTTATTTCAGTTTACTTTATTCAACATTCAATTTCAAGTGTTCACTTTTCGAATAACCTGTTTAGGAATGGCCTTTAAATTGGGGGAAATGGTTAAATGAAGTGAGCTGAATGAAATTACGAGGTTCCTGCTGAACTGAATGACATTTGACTGAACCAGCTTCGAATAAAGGAAATTACGGACTAACTATTCCACGCACGCATGAAGCTGAATGCGTTTGCATACGCAATCAGATTTTGATTGAGAGTAATTGATTGATCTTAATCAATTCTCAGGTTTTACCTTTTTTACACTTTCAAGGAATGCACTCACTCACACACACACACACGCAAACACATACACACACACACACATACGCGCGCGCGCGCGTGCTCACGCACGCACGCACACACACACATAACTACACCACCACCACCGACCCCATCACCACCACCCATCCACAGACATACACAGACACAAACTCACGTGTGTGGCGCGCGCGCGCGCGCGCGCGCGCGTGTGTGTGTGTGTGTGCGCGCGTGCGTGCGTGCGTGTGCGCGCGCGCGTGTGTGCGCACGCGCGCGGCGCGCGTGCTTACGCATGCGCACCTATTTGATAGTGTGGTCGAGAAAGTGCGTATTCGAAGAAAGAAGCTGCCGTTTCCATGAATATGGAGACATAAAAATTGATTTAAAATAATATCTTTATTGGTTTGCTGTTTTTGTTGATATTTCTTTTATGCCTCTACTTTTTGTGTGCTATGGTGATGGTGGGGGTGTTGTTCATTTATGTGATGTTTATTTAGTGTTAAAGTCTCGAATCTTCTTTCTTTCCTGATTTATTTGGTATGAATGTTTGCTTCTCTTCGCTACAATGACTTTGTCTCACCGCTATACAGCGCGGGGGTCAGGACAAGTGCTTTGTTACGGCAAACTAAGTCTTGATGGTGATCACTTCGCGTTTGTTCTGTACCCGGGTTCACAGTTTGCCGAAAGACGCGCTTGTGTTTTGTAAATCCGCTGAAAAGCCGTAAGTCCATGGTACCAGCTTGAGTCGGACGGCTCCCAAAGCGGATGAAGGTGTCGACATCGCTCAGTTTTATCTATCTGATCGTCATGGCGGCTTCCAGCACACTAGACTGTGACCTGCTGCAGACTTGAACATCGCGTCCGTCCCGTAGAATAATGACATGCCCGAAGGAGTAGGCAACTGTGGAGAAAGTCAGCGAGCTTTTGTAGATCTAGTTTGCTATGCGGTAATGATACGGTCATTTTCGAAGAGGAAGCCTCACACAAGAGCCCCGAGTTCTTCTGTTCATGCCTGATATGTCGCAAGTCAAAGAAACGGCCTTTAGGCCTATATGTAATAGTTACTGCAGCACCTGTCTGGCTGAGAACATCAAAGACCATTCCTTAGCAAAGAACGTGGGTTCCAGAACACATCCCTGTTTAGCATCGTGGGTAACATGGATGGATTAGACAGACATCCAGAGTTAGTAACTGTGCCCACCATGAAAGGTGTGGATGATACTGACAAACTTTGGTGGACAATCAGTTTAGAGAGGATGGATTATAGACCTTCGCGTTGATGGCGTCAACAGCCTTTGTCAAATCGACATGTTGACGGTAAAGAGTTTTGTCTTGAAACTTCGCTTGGATCTGTCTGACCTCTAATGTCTTGTCCACCATTCTTTATTACTGCTGAATCCGCACTGGGTCTCTAAGAATCTCATCCAGCAGGTGTGTGGTGAATCTACTCAAGGCAATGCGTGCCGTGATATGCAGAAGTCGTTTTTCTCGCTGGTTGTCGCAAAATGAACTAACATTGTTATGACATTGTCACCCTTGAGAGAAATAATGCCCGAACTGATGAGCTCCTGACATGATTTCTCACGCATGAGCAATGTTCCATCCAGGTGAGTAGGAGTTGGCATATTGGCCGACGACTCGTAAATCTATCACAGAAATCTATTTGGTACGATTACGATATATTCACGCTCATCCATACTATTGCTCCTTGATTTTTGGATGGAGGTTGTCGCTACCTCTGGTGCACTCTTAGATGCCAAATCGCCCAAGCCAATGACTGAAGTATTACAAAATAGTGTGAACATGGGGTCCGGTTGCTTTCTTTCAACAAAGCATTCAATGCAAGTTTCTTTCTGTTTTCTTTCTGTTTTGCTCTTGAAGAAGGCGAATTAGCCGTAATATTGAACAGCCGTATCTGACTTTCACCTCTCCTTTCAATTTCTCACTTCTCTCTTTAAATTATCTGATTATGAGACATGCAAACTACTAAAAACAAAACCCTTTCCTGATAAACTACTAATAACCACCTCTCCTTCTGCCCCCTTTCTTTCTTTCTTTCTTTCGCGCGCGCGCGCGCACACACACACACACACGCGCGCACGCACGCACACACGCACGTACGCACGCACACACACACGAATGCAAACGTAAAAACAACTTGCTTCTTGAGGGAAAAAGATCAACAAAACCGTCATCGTTTTCATCGCCATTATTATTATCACTGCTGTTCTTGTTTATATCATCATTTATTATCATCATTTATGATGATGATGATGATGATGATGATGATGAGGATGATGATGATAATGATGATTGTTGCTGTTGTTGTTGCTGATGCTATTATCAATATTGTTATTATTATCATCATTTTTGTTATTGTTATCATCATCTTCATTATCATCATTGCTGTTATTGTTGTTGTTGTTGTTTTATCATCTCATGATTGGACATGTTGTATTGATCATCAGTGATAATTATTGTCCAGTGGCACAAAATGTAAACATCCAAACAAGAACGCAAAGAAAAATGACACAACTAGCAATTTCCCCCACGCCCCCACTCACAGAAAGCCCCACCTAATTCCTTGGAACGTAAGCAGACTAACCAGTACAATGTCCTATGCATGAAACATTACTATTCACCGAAAAAAAAGTTTCACACATCAACAGAGAAGATGAATGGGTAACATGAGAGAGAGTCAGGAAAGAAACATAGATCGCACTCAGAGAGAGAGAGAGAGAGAGAGAGAGAGAGAGAGAGAGAGAGAGAGAGAAGAGAGAACGAACGAGGTTTCTTGCTATTAAGCCGTAGCCCATTTAGCAAATCGGCGCGATGTACATTGTTGACACAACGCGACGCGATCACATTGCCGTGGAAACCACAGCAATTTTTTTTCCCCCATTGCTACATGTCTCAGTCGTGAACGAGAAAATGTCTCTGATATGTGAGCACAATCAGTTCAGCGAAGGACCGTCACCCCAGGTACAAATGGACCAGGCCAAGGAGAGCGTGCAACTGCCGTAGAGCACGTGCTTGAATCTCGGCGTGGTGTGTGCTGCTGACACGTCTTCCTTTCCGCAGGTTGGGAAGTTTCACTCGTTCTTCTGCTGCCATGTTCCTGTGTTCCTGCTTGACATACCAGTACACACAGTCGTCTTCCGAATTCGAATCGCAGGAGAACTCTAAAACAATATCATCCGACTCGCACAGCAGCATGTCCACGCCATCTGACTGAGGAAGCACCACCTTTCTAAATCCTATGTTTCTGTGCTTGTCTCTCAACCGTCTTTGAACCGGCCGATCAGTCAAAGTAGCCACATAGTTCTTCACTACTCCCATATCAAAGCCTGCCACTGTTTTTGCTATCGTGTCTTCATGGCCTATGTTGCTCACAGAGTGCTGGAATTCCTGATTCATGATGTCGCAGTCAGGCTGATCAGAATGCGGAGGCCCAAGACTGTCTTGAACATGCGATGTGTCAGACACGCTGTCAATGTGTGCAGGATTGACGTGTTGTTCAACATCATCATGTGTAGTACACTGTGTACCGGGGTCTTCCAATTCCGTATCAAATAAGGACAGTTCGTTCACGTCACAAGTGTTACCTGCACCAACCTGTTCCAGTCGTCTGTTTTGCTGCTTGGCCCTTTCTTGGTCACGTCGCACCTGGCTGGGCGGTTTCTTTCTGTATTGAACTCGCGTTGCACGGTTCAACACAGGATCCGCCATTGTTGTTGTCACAGGGACGGCTGGCTTCAGACGTAGAACAACGACGGTGTTGCTGCCTTCACCTGTCATTTTCCAGCTTGACACGGTGTTGATATTCAGCAGGGCGTTCAGAGCTGTCTCCGCAGTCGCTGGAAGTCCAGTAACTGGCATTTTGAACAATTAACGAAGATACTTGCGCAGCTGAAATAAATGGCGCCCTGTCGCTTCGTGTCAAACCACGTGACCCCGAGAGAGAGAGAGAGAGAGAGAGAGTCAATGTCAAACTTTCCCGAATTCGTTCTAAAAATGGCAAGAGAGTCAAAATGGCCTCAACAACAATAAGTATTTGACAGGATATGAAGGGAAGAAAGAGCAGAAAGATTTCGTTCGAGTCGGATCTTGCATGCATACACGCACGCATTCGTCGTCGTCGTCGTCGTCGTCATCATCATCATCATCATCATCATCATCTTCTTCTCCTTCTTCTTCTTCTTCTTGGCTGCTTTTTTTCCATCTTCAATGTAAAACAGTTATTATTTTCGTTTGCCATCTATTATCATGACCCCATTCCGTCGCCCCTTGCGAAGAAGAAGAAGAAGAAAGAAAAGCCATGTCCACTCTCCTGTCCATCTCCTGTCCACCCATCCCCTCAAGTTTTTTTTTTTTTTTTTTTTTTTCAGTCTGCAAAAAGAAATGTGGTTAGGTTTGTTGGAGCAGGTAATGAAAGATGACATTCGTTGCTTCGCCTTGCTGATAGAAAGTAACCCGAGGCTACAAAAACGCGTGCATGTTAGAAAAGAGTGTGTGCGCGTGCTTACGTACTGAAGGAGTGAAAAAGAGCGGAGAGAGACAGGGATGAATAGAGGGGAGAGGAATAATAAGGGAAGGGAGGGAAGGAAGTAAGCTGTAAACATTGCCCTTGGCAGTATGGTGTGCTCATGAACTTTCCAGAAATACTGGCCCATATTCCTGTGCTATGTATCAGATGAAACGTGCGTAGCTCGTAACGCTGGATTTCGAATTTCGCTGGATTTCACCTACTTCATTCAAGGTGACGACCGCATAACCGAAAAAGCGATGGGAAGACTTTTTTTTACGTATAGATAAAAAGTAAAAACAGGGAAGTGAATTGTTTACACACAGCGCTCATTCCAGAAAACAGCTGTTCTAAATATACCGATGAAGCAACGGTTTATTTCATATACGTGATGGAGAGAGAATCTGACTTAGAACTAAGTGGATAGTTTTCCGATGAAAAACAAACAAACAAACAAAAAAAACTACATGGATTCTTGCATATATATGGAAGTTGATTCACACCACGCCATCTGATGTTATAACAAGTTCATATCATGCTTTAAGCTTCAACCTTACGATGGGATAAGGCAAATGAACCTCACAGTTAATTCACATGATTTCATAATCATCGAATCCGTATGGTGAAGTACCACAGACCTAAACTGATAATAACTATTCAGTTGCACAATGAATTCGTATTTCCTTACTTAATGCAACTTTGAAGTTTCCTCTCTATACCTTCCCCTCTCCTCATCCCCTCCCCGTTTTCCCCTCTCTCACTACGAAACTTCATACTAACCATGCATCATTACTATTCACTGACATGATCAGATTCTGTCTCCAGACATACCCCACTTTCATTACACAGTGTGAACGTTCGCACATATATTCTAGAGTTCTTTACAATGAAAGATGATTTTACAATTTCCGGTGAGCCATCTATATTGCAGCCGATTTCTATCGTACAACTCAAAACACTGTTCGGTAACAGAAGTAAGGTTCTCTCGTGCAACCGACTTTCATCTTACAGTAGAAAATGCCCACACAATAAGTCCATTTCTTCTCATGTAACTGAGGATTTCGGTGAGGATGGAACAAGTAAGGGGCATGAGGGAGCTGGGAAGGAACAGCAGTGGGGGTGAGTAGACAGGGATCAAGTAACCTTTCCTTGTCCAGCTAGGAAAGCTGAAAATGCCTCTGTAGATGCTTTTCTTCTTTGCTTTGTTTTTCTCCCCCCCCCCCCCCCCCCTCCCCCACCCCCACCTTTTTTTTTTTTTTTGGTGGTGGTGGTGCTGCTGTTTTTTTTTTTTTTTTTTTTTATTGTTTGTCAGATGTATCTGTCCAATCTTCGTAGAAGGTCTGCACGTATGACAAAGACACCCATAGGAATTCTCCATAAAAACTGTGTTCTCATGCAGATTTATAAATGAGTAAACTCCATAAAACTGTGTTCTCATGCAAAGATTTATAAATGAGTAAACTCCATAAAAACTGTGTTCTCATGCAAAGATTTATAAATGAGTAAACTCCATAAAAACTGTGTTCTCCTGCAGATTTATATATGAGTAAACTCCATAAAGACTGTGTTCTCATGCAAAGATTTATAAATGAGTAAACTCCATAAAAACTGTGTTCTCATGCAAAGATTTATAAATGAGTAAACTCCATAAAAACTGTGTTCTCATGCAAAGATTTATGAATGAGTAAACTCCATAAAAACTGTGTTCTCATGCAAAGATTTATAAATGAGTAAACTCCATAAAAACTGTGTTCTCATGCAGATTTATAAATGAGTAAACTCCATAAAAAGTCAACCTTGCAACCATCCGCGTAAAAATGTCAGTTTTCATTAAAAAAAAAAAAAAAAAAAAAATCACATTTTTCATGCACAGATTTATTGACTAAAAGTCTTTTCATACATGATGATATATAACTACGAACTCAAACAAGAAAGTATTGGTAGTACCCAGATATAAGCTATCCGAAAACAATCGTCAGTAAATTAGGTCAGACACTGTCAGAGCACCTTCCTAGTATCAGCGGAAAATCGAACGGACCATACTGTGGAGGCAAGTAAGTGCCCATTCGATTCTATCGGCTGTGATTAGCGGGATCCAATACGGTACATCCGACAGATACCACGGCCAGGAGGGAGAGAATATGACAGCATCACGGAGGAAGGAAGGAAGGAAGTTATTTGGGCAGAATGAAAGAGTGAAAGAGACAGAGAAAAGTGTGATATGATAGTGGGAAATTGATAGAGAAAGAGTCACGTGCCACAGAGGAACTAAGAGATAAGGGTCTCATACAGCAGGCTGTGATTCAGAGAAAAAGACCAAGAGAGACGATGTCGGATACGGCGGGGGGGGGGGGGGGGGGGGGGGGGGGGGGGGGGGGGTGCGGGAGGCAGAGATCTTTAGGGAGGTGAAGGGGTGTGGAGGTGGGCAGGGTATGATTGTGGGGGTGGATGGCTCAGACTATATTAGACACAAGAGGAGGTCAAATAGCTATCGGGCACTTGGAAGGAAGCAATAAAGATGATATTGGATGCGCGAAGATTGGTGACAAAGGAAACAGCCCCACGGGGAGCGAGAACGAAGATGCTGGATACGACAGCATGGAGAGTGATCGGGGGATATTAAAGAGTCTAGATATGCAGAGAGGGAGAAATATACAGGATTTCGAATTGAAGAGGGAGATAGAACAGAAGGGAGGAAAGGAGGAGGGGGAGAGGAGAGGACGCAATGTCAGTGACAAGCGTGGCGGGATAAGGACGGGTAGATCATGGGTTCAAGTCCTCTCAAAGGCACTACTTGTGGGAGTTTTTGGCCCCGGCCAGAAGTGAGTACATGGACTCGCATCGTAAGATCGGAACCAAACAGTCCAGATCCATACTCTTACTGGATGCATCTCCTGAGACTGCCTGTCAAACGACCTGATAAACTCGCAGAGTCGCAGTATTTCGCTCGTCTGGTTGATGTCATAACACGTTATGAAAGGAAGATTGAAATACAGCCACGTCATGCAGTCTCTCATATCAGAATTAAACTCTGTAGCGAAATGTTCATCAACCTAATCCTGGAAAAAGTTTACAATTCTGTCGCCCTCCATGTCCTGGTCAGTTTGGTTTCAAGTGCCTATCCGTATCTATGGTGGGTTCGTGTCCAGCTGATCAGTATCAGCAAGTTCAAGGAGACAGTCGCTGGATGGACGTGGTGGCATCTTCCAAAGGGGACGCTCTCTCTCACGCTGGCTCTGCGACTGAGAAATTATTGTCGTCAGAAGGGAGATTAGTAGATAGTGTCTTGTGCACTCGTTGGATCAAAAAGTCACCATTAAAGACCACTGGCATCATAGCAGTGCAGGTTTTGATCGACTGGTGGCCTCACGGCAACCTGACATCTTTCGCTTCCTGCGACTGCCAGTGTTGGGGTCGTAACAGCAGGAACTTTGGCTGTATAGGCCGCTGCTGGAATGAGCTGCTTACGAATGATAGCACAAAGAATGCACGGTAAAAAAATAAATAAGTTGCTGGACTTATGAAGAGGGACCAA
This sequence comes from Conus canariensis, assembly GCA_033310375.1. NCBI lineage: Eukaryota > Metazoa > Mollusca > Gastropoda > Neogastropoda > Conidae > Conus > Conus canariensis. Next base: position 67,568,222 of record CM065716.1, on the reverse strand, counting down.
TAGGAAATGGATATTCAGCAGGAGACTTTGTGGGACCGTGAAACAAAAAGGGCGAATGATGTAGGATACGTGGAAAACTGGAAATATCCGGAAAATATTCGGCGTGGAAGTGGACAGTGTGCAAAAGGAGCAATGATTTTAAAGACGTTGGACACAGATATTCGATAGAGATCGAGAATCTTGAATCTTGATAACAGCTTTGGAGAAGAAGGTAGATTTTAGCAGGACAAGTAATAGACACGACACTTAATGCAAAGAGGGAAGTAACAGAAATGTGGATACAGAGCGGAAGCGACAGAGATTCTGGATTCTAGGAGTAAATAAAAGGAATCAAGGACTTTACTGTCTTGTCCAGCTTCATGGTCACACAACATTATTCGGTGTGAAATTTGCATCGCTTTCTTGGAAGTGCATTGCCATAGTACAGCGCCATCGAGATTTTTTTTTTCTCTCTCTTTTTCTTTTCCTGTCTGTGTGCTGTTCTGTTTCCAAAGCCAAAGGATTTCTTTGAGATGTTCCAAAAGCAGCGCTCAACTTGCTACTATTTTTTTTTTTTTTTTACTGAACGTACATTAACTACATGCTAGACACAGTATGATAGTTACTGTATCAATAAAACAACAACCCCCTCCCACCTATCCACTCCCCCCCCAAAAAAAAAAAAAAAAAAAATTAAAAGAACAATACAGCTACACTCTAAGACACACACACAAAAAAAGGAGAGGAGAGAAAAAATATATAAAGCAAACATTTACTCATGATGGACTGGATTCGCAAACCCGGAATTTTTTTTTGACTTGGTAGGTGAAGGCAGTACCAGTAAGTGCACCCCTCCTCCTCCTCCTCCCCGTCTTCTCCTCGTCCATCCTCACCCTTCCTCCCAGCCCCAATAGGTCGTTCTACAGAGCATTCCATGGGTCCAGGCATCAACTGTGTTATCGCCGCAGTTTTTTTTTTTTTTTCTTTACGCGTGTTGAGTACATGCCACACAAGATAATTCCTATTATGGTCTTGCCGAAACAAACGAACAAAAAAAAAAGAAAAAAGAAAAAAAAGAAAAGAAAAGAAAACCAAACAAACAAACAAAAAAATAACCCGACAGCCCCGCCTAGAAAAAAGTAAAATACTAAAAAAAAACAACAACAGAACAACAACAACAACAAAAACAAACAAACAAAAACGCACACACACACACACACACACACACACACACACACACACGCACGCACGCACGCACACACACACACACACACACACACACACACACACACACACACACACACACACACACACACCAGTAGCAACACCAACACATTTAAGGTTTAGTACAGATGAAGACGGGAAAAACTACCCAGAACCTTGCGAGTGTGAAGGTTTTCACACGGTACACTGACATTTCTCGCTTGGTGGCTGAGTGCACCGTCCTGATCCCTGCTCTCCCTCCTCTCCCTACGTGACCTGACCTCCCCGTCTGTTTTCCCTTTCCGCTCCCTTCTTAGGGGGAAGTAACTACCAATGACCGAGACACAGCACCGTGCGGACGAAAACGGCGACAGCACTCTGAGCAGGAAATGAACGTCTGCTGCATCCTTAGGCATCAACCTCAAGATCCTCCTGTGGCAGTGTTGACCCTCTTTCTCTTTGATGCCAGGCTGTCCCTCCCATCCCCGCCACCTCTCCCCCATCATTCCCCCCCACTTCTCCCTCTGCCTGCTCTCATCAGCTCTCTGTCCCCGATTCATCACGGACGGCACGAAGCCGCTGGTCTGGAATCTTATCCCCAAGTCTAGTTATAAGCCAGTTTCTTCAGCAAGAGGTCAGTGTCACCTTGGTCCAGGGATTTCTCAAGGCTTCTCTCGCTCCCGTGGACCTGCCCAACAACAGTCCACAAAAAAAGTTACCCTTCATTCTTCTTTATTCACACTCACGACAAATAATGAAACGGCAACATGTAGGATTAAGCGTCAGGGGCATGGTGTGACATCGACTTTTCAAAAAAAAAAAAAAAAGATTTCATCACTATATCCCCCCCCCCTCCCCCTCTTACAGGAGCTAACTCCTACTAAACCCACGGGGAGCGTGGAAATGACAAAGGATGTGAGCACACACACACACACACACACACACAGAGGAACGCACGAGCAAGCATGCAAACTGGCGTGTCTGTGCGCCCCCTCCCCCTACACAAGGTCTCTCTATCTCTCTCTCCCCCCCCTCCCTCTCTCTCTCTCTTAAATAAGACAGTCGTCTTGTGCCGAGACGTTACTTTTCTGACACCATGGACCTCGATTGTGATCGGACTGCAGCAAGAAAAGTGTTAGACAGCTAATACAGTGCTGTCATTCATGGACGTCGGGGTTATAATTACTGGGCCTGCCTCTCCACATTACGACAAGAACTGATTGCTACATCTACAAGGTAACTGTGCTTAGTTTTTTGTACTCCCAGTTCTTATAGAACAGGGAGTAGGCTACTTTACAATGGGAACGAAGAAATGCTGTTTGTGTGTCTGTGGTCAAAATGTGTTCCACTCGCTCCAGACGTAACTTCTGGACCGATCTTTCTGAAAATGTGTAGGTACGTCCATTATGGGTCACGGATGATGCCCGATGTTTATTTTTACCAGAATAGCCGTTACTAACGGCTATAACGGCCCCAAACAGTTTTTCTTCTTTATGGAATATCTACAAAATGATAACGCAAGCAAAAATGACGTCAAAGCTTCTTTGCGTCATAAGCCGAAGTGACGAAATACATTATGACGATGTTTGATTGTGACGTCGTATTCAAGATAAACTGGGAGTACGTTGATATGCTTTGCTTCTTGTTTTTTGGTTTTTTTTTAAGCTTGTACCCTAGGTTGGTAGAGCTCGCTTTCACATTTCTACCTTCCCCCCAAATCGGCTTCTATTTCCGTCTCTCATATTCTTATTTACTCCTTTCTTACATTTCCTTTACGTGTGTTGGAGATTATTCTCCTGCATTCTGGAGCTTTGCTTTGTTAGCGTAATGAACTTTTACATAATTTTATTTGTAAGTGTCTTTGATCACTCTCTTTGTTGCATCTGTTTGTGACTTACTACTCTTTCTTCTTTTTTTTTTTTTTTAACCACCCATGGCTTCCTACTCTCCCATTTTCTCCGGACTTGGAGTTGGTTATTCATTTGATAGTGTCCACCAACTTTCAATACACTTAAAACGGTCAGCCCATCCAGTACACGAGTGCAGTAAGAGTAGACTCTCTCATTACAGGCGATCTTGTTGTTGCTGTTGTTGTTTGTTGTTGTCTCGTTCGTCATGTCTTCAGATGGATTCCCCCGTCTCCTCGACAAAGGTGGCAGTACGTCGCAGGTCCTCCAGTCCTCCGTAGAGCTTCCGGGCCACTGGTATTGGGTCGGGCCAGGTTTTCTCTCGGAGCGTTTGGTGGAGCGGGCAGGACTGCAGCAGATGTTCTGTTGTCTGGCTGCCTGTTCTGCAGGGGCAACTGCTCTGTGTTGCCGATGCGGAGTTTAGAAAATAGGTGGTGTTTCAGGCGGTTGTGGCCTGTCCTGAGCCTGAAGATGACTACCTGCTCTCGTCGAGTCAGCAGGTAGCACGGGTCTGCTCTGTTGTGGCGTGGACTGACTGAATTCGTTCCACTGACAGGCAACGGAGCAGCTCCATGCAGCTGACAGACCAAAAACACTGAAATCCGTCCTCTGAAAAGCAAAGGAATTCAACAAGGCATCTTTATTTTTTAACATTTAGACAATGCCGTGCCATGTTACATAACTGTCCCTCTTACAACACTGAACAGCCATTCTGGTTCGTAGAAATTCAGTCAACACTACTCACACACTGGTAAATTAAAAGCAGACTTACCTTACTCTATGACTCACTTCCAATCACTCTACAAAATGCGAACTCACTATGGCATTTCACTCTCTACATAAAAAAAAAAAAAAAAAATTTGTTCGGAAAATTACTAGTCTTAGTTAAGATAATAAATTTGACCATTTGCAAACTCTTCTGTCAAACGTAATTTGAAATCAAATGTCTGAAACCCTCTCAGTTCATGCTATACACCACCTCATCCCCCACCCTGTGTTGTCTTTCTACCATTTGTCTCTTTTCATCCTCCTATCCTCAGTCAGATCAAAACTTCATTATGACATTAATGCAGAGAGTATCTATCAGTATTATAAGGATGTGTATGGTGTTTTATGTTGATTTATCAGAATGAATTACATGCACTGAAAGGGGATGGTGGTGGTGGTGGTGGTGGTGCATGTCAAGTTGGGAGCCGGAATAGCTCAGTTGGTAGAGCGCCGGACTCGTAATCTTGGTGATCCTGGGGTTGCGGGTTCGAACTTCCGCCGGGGGCGTTTCGGTACAGGGGGATTTTTCCCTCGGAGTTAACATTGGTTCTGACTCCATTTCCCATACAGTCCTTCGAATGAGACTATAAACCGAGGTTCCGTGTGTGAACGCACGCATAACATCTTGCACACACGTAAAATCCCATCACCAACTTTCGGAAGAGTAGGCCAGTTTGGCCGTTGGTATGGATGACACGTTACATATAGCATGCACCCTGCGTGAGAAATGGAAAGAATGAAGGAAGTAAGGAAAATGAGTGATCGATATTGAACGATACTGACTGGATGACACGGGAAACGACTGAATGAAGCGCCAGCTGGCAGCTCTTCAGTCGGCACTACCCAGGTAGGCAGCCCGTTGTGTAAACGAGTGTTGATTGTAAAGCGCTTAGAGCTTGGTCTCTAGCCGAGAATAGGCGCTATATAAATATTCATTATTATTATTATTATTATTATTATTATTATTAAGAACAAATTGTAATGCAAGGCCATAGCCCAAAGTCTTACCCTTGAGCATTGAAGATATATTAATCGATCGATCGACTGATCGATCACTCACTTACTCACTCACCCCAAGAAATCAATTAAACAATTAATCGATTAGTCTACTTGGTATCAGTGATTTGTGTTAAAATAAATCTTACTCGCATCCATCAATTATCGATCAGTCTTACTTAGTATCCGTCCTTTGTGTTAAAATCAATCTACCTCGTATTCTGCTATTGTGTTAATATCAAGAAAAATGTTTTTTCTCCGTTGTTCACTGTTTTTGTTTGTCTTGTCGGTATTTTACTTTGAATCCAAGTTAAAAAAAATTTAATTTCAGCTACAGTTCTTTATAGTGCCTTCTGATAAAGAAAAATCGTTTGTGTTTTCTGTTCACTAGTTCAATTTGTTAACATGTAGGATTCTTCTCTGAAGTAATGTCGAAAGACTATAACCCAGCCACCATTTTTTTTTCTGTGAATGTGTTTGTTTACAAAATGTTTTCAGTTTTAGCTTGTAGTTACTTTTATCCGC
>CM065716.1:67552844-67557844 GCA_033310375.1 Conus canariensis | reverse complement strand
TGGAAGAGGTATCTGAAGAAGCAAACTGGGGCGTTATCTTTTTTGTTTCTTCCCCCTTTTGCTGATTCTGCTTTGCTGAGGGCGTCGTGCTGTGTTTTCAAGTCTTTCTGGAGCTCTAATTTTTTTTCACCTTCTGAGACAGCTGTTATCCATGTCCTGAAGTCCCCGGTCCTCTTCTGGATGTTACACATCTCTCGCCTGAGTCTTGATTTTTTAGACTGTATCGACAAGTTTTGCTGTTTTATTCCAGAGATGTTCCTACAGGGTCCAAACAGAGTAATTCTGAGTGCAGCTGATTCGTGTTGCAGAGTGCACTTTCCTCTGAGTGCATCCAGTTCTTTGACTATTTTTCCTGCTAATTTCTCTCACTCCTCTTTTGCACATGTGCGTGGCAAGCTGTGATTCAGGTGGTTGCCATCAAGAACCTGTACACATTCCTCGTCGATGTAATTAGCTTGGATATTTCGGTGGTGAGGTTTCAATCCTGGCCTTAGTTTTCAATATCTTATCTGCCGGTGCAATGTATTGCTGTTCATATATTACAGGCTTCACCCAACCCTCTCACTGTGCTATAGTATTATACAACATACTTTAAACTTATGTGACAGTAAATCTATATCATACTGAAGACTTCAAACTTACAATACAGTAAATTCATGTCATGCATATCATGCTGTAGACTTCATTTTTCCTGCTGTAAATGATCATTCTGCTGACTTCAATCTTATGTTACAGTTAATCTATACCATACCATAGAGGTAAGTCATATGTTACGGTAAATTTATTTCACATTAAGGAATGCAACTTAATGTTACAGTAAACTTAAGTCACAAAACAAACTTCTGTCTTATGTTGATACATTCATGTCGTACCAGAGCCTTAAAAATCTTAGTATGGAATAAGGCAGTTCAGTTAAAAAAAAATTCACATCATGCCAGATTCCATCGTTACTATGGACAAAGGCAGAGCACTCTAAAAGATAAAATCAAATCACAAAATAGACTTCAATCTTACAGGGAACCAAAGCGATTCAGTCTAAAAGAAAGAAAATCATCTCATACATACATCTTACTATGGACCAAGGCAATTAAATCTGGAAGAAAAGGTAATATCATGTTATAGATGCTTTACACTTCAGCCTTACGATGGAATAAGGCGACTGAACCTCACAGTCAATTCACATGGTTTCATAATCTTCGAATCCGTTTGTTAACAAGCTTGTGTATCATAAATTTAATAATACAACTGATTATGGCTTTTCAGTAGCACAGTTAATTCATATCTCAATACGTAATTCAACTTAACAGTATGCTCTCTACACCGCGTCTCCTACTCCACTCTCCCTTTTCTCCTATCTCACCACGAAGTTTCATACTTACAATGCATCATTACTATTTAATCTTACAATCAGACTCTTTCCTTAGACAGACCCAACTTCTATCACATGATACTGCATTTCATTCATGCATATTAAAGTTCTTTACCGTGGAATACGATCTCACAATTTTCCAACGAGCTTTTATCTTGCAGTTGATTTCTATTGTACGATTCAAAATACTGTTCGGTTACAGAGGTAAGGTTCTTTTACAACCGACCTTTATTTTACGGTAGAAAATACCCATATGATAAGTTCCTTTTTATCATACAGTTTAGGTTTTCGGATAGGATGGAAAAATAAGGATGTAAGGGAGTAGGGAAAGAAAAGGGGTCGGGGTCGGCAGACGGGGGTCAAGTAACTTTTCATTGTCCAGCAATGAAGGCTGAAAATGCGTAGGTACATGCTTAGTTTCACTGCCTTGTTTTTGTTTTCTTACTTTTTTTTTTTAAAGGGGAGGGGGAGATGATGACGGCGGTAGTGTGTTTTTGAACAGCATGTCTGCGGTGCCATTTGCCAAACAAAAATAGTCTCTCAGCAGAATATGTTTCTGTGTTACAGAAGAGTAAACCCTGCTAAACTTACAGCACCCCGACCCCATCAGATGTTTATGGTTATCCCATCATAACAAGTCTGCATATATCAAAGAGAGAGCCATTGGAAGTCTGCATAACAACTGCATACTCATGTGAAGATATGTAAATGAGAAGGCGTTATAAAAAGTCAATACCCCCCCCCCCCCCCCCCCCCCCCCCCCCCCCCCCCCGCTTTTCCACAGAACAAAAGTCAGGAGTAAAAAAAAAGTTTCCCATTTGCATGCACAGATTTATAGATAAGAAGACTTAACATACATGAAAATACACAGCTGCAAGCTCAAACCAGAATGTGTTGGAAGTGACCAGATATAAGCTGTTTGAGCAAATCCTCTAGCAAATAAGGTCAGACACTGTCAGAACATCGTACTAAACAGACGTGGTCTTCTAAGTATCAGCATAAAAATCGAAGGGACCATATTGTGGAGGAAAGTCAATGCCCATTCGATCCTACTGGCTGTGATTAACGGGATCCAATATGATACATCCGACAGATACCACTGCCAGGAGGCAGGGAATACGATAGCGTGATCGGGCAGAATGGATGCCTGTAAGTGACAGAGAAAAGTAAGATATGGTGGTGGAAAGTGACAGAGAATGAGTCGCGTGGCATAGAGGACCGGAGAGATAAGGGTTCGATACAGCAGGAGGGAATGATAAAGAACATTTGTGATTCAGAGAAAAAGACTACAAGAGACAATGTTGGATACCAGGGAGAAGAGAGGAGGCAGAGATCTCATGGGAGCTCAGGGCGTGGGTGGGTGGGCAGGGGATGATTGTGAGGGTGGAGGACGACTAAGATGATATTAGACACTAGGAAAGGTAAAATCGCTGTCGGACACAGGGAAAAGAGCAATAAAAAAAAAAAAGATACTAGATACCTGAACGTAGGTAACAAAGCAAACGGTGCCAAGGGAAGCAATAACAAAGATACTATATATGGCAGCGTGGAAAGCGCAAGAGGCATATTAAACAACTGGATATGTGGAGAGGGAGAAATGTAGAGAATAGTGGATTCAAGAGGGAAGGGAAGGCAGGAGGAGAGGGAGACGAAGGAACGTAACTGGTGACTAACGTCACAGGCGAAGAAAGGGTAGATCGTGGGGTTCGAGTCCTATGGAAGTTTTCATTTTTTTTAGGGGAGGGGGGGGGGGGGGGCGACCAGAGGTGAGTATATGGGTTCACATGGTAAGATTGGAACCAAGCTGTCCAACCAAATGTCCTGAATAACTCGCAGACATTGTATTTCGCGCATCTGTTGTCTGACGCCATGACAAGTTTTGAGAGGAAGATTGAAGTACAGCCACGGCATGCAGTCTCTCATATCAGAATTAAACTCTGTAGCGAAATTTTCATCAACCTATTCCTGGAGAAGTTTAAAAATCTGACGCCCTCCATGTCCTGGTCAGTTTGATTTTCTCTGTTTATCCAAATCTTGGTGGGTTCGGGTCCAGCTGGTCCGATCAGCAAGCACATGGAGACTGTCGCTGGATGGACGTGATGGCGTCTTCCAAAGGGGACGCTCTCTCTCACGCTGGCTGCTTGACTCAGACATTATTGTCCTCAGAATGGGTTAGTAGATGGTGTCCTCGCTGTGTGTGTGTGTGTTGGATCGAAAAAGGCACCACCGAAGGCCACTGACTTTGTAGCACTGCAATGCTTGATCGACTGTGGCGTCCTTGCGACCTGACATCTATCATTCTCAGCAGACAGCCAGTGTTGGGGCCGTGACAGGAGGAACTTAGGCGTGGCTGTGTATGCGAGTGCTGGAATGAGCTGCTCAGGAGTAATGCCACAGAGAGTGTTTAGAGAGAATAACGAAGAAGATGGAATCATGGACGGCGAGCAATAACCAATGGATATTCGGCAGGAGAGTTTGTGGGATTGCGAAAAATGGCGAATGCTAAAGATGTTGGATACATTGAAATGGAAAGGTGCAGAAAATAATAAACATGGGAATTGGACTGTGTAGCAATTTTTAAGATGTTGGACATAGATATCTGACGGAGACTGAGGATCTTAAATGCAAGATGAGGGGTAAGACAGGTGCTTTGGAGAAGATTTTAGCAGAACAAGTAAGAGACACGACACCAAAAGCAAAAAGGGAAAGCAGCAGAGATGATGGATACAGAGGGGGAGCACCAGAGATGCTAGATTCTAGGAGTAAATAAAATGAGTTAAGGACTACATTGCATTGTCCAGCTTCATGGTCACATCTAGTTGGTGTGAAATTCGCGTTGCTCTCCCATGCTTAAAGTGCAGGGCCACCAACTTTTTACTTTTTCTTTTCCCGTCTGTGTGGTGTTCTGTTGACAAAGCCAGAAGATTTTCTGTAAAGCGTTCCTAACGCAGCGTTCTTGTTGCTCCTGATTTGTTTCTGTTCCTATGTTAAGTGCATATAGACGCGATATGATAGTTTATTGTCTCAACCGAACATCCCCCTCACACGTACCTCCACGCCCTCTACCGCCTAAAAACCCAAACAAGCCAACCAAAAACAAGAACAGAATAAAGACACACTCTAAGACAACTAACAATCAAAACAAAACAAACAAACAAAGAAACAAAACAACAACAAACAAACAAGAAAGGAGAGAAGAAAAAACAATATAGAGCAAAAATACATGCGCTAGATAGGATACACAAACCCGGAATTTTCTTACTTGGTAGGTGAGGGCACTATCCAGTGACCACACCCTACATTCTCCTCCCCTCTTCTCTTCTTCCACCCCCTCCTTCCTTCCAGCCCCAGTGGATCTTTCAGCAGAGCATTCCACTGCTCCAAGCACAGCTGTGTTTTTGCTACAGACTTTTTTCTTTACATGTGTTGACAACATGCTTGACGGGAGAACTCCAATTATGGTCTCACCGAAACAAAAATCAACTAAAGAAAATTCCTCTGACATCCCCACAAAAAAGGGCAAAATACTGAGAAGAAAAAAATCCGTAACAACAGCAAAACATTTGAGGTTTAGCAAAATGAGACCGGGAAAGAAAAACAACCCTGTAAGTGTGAGGTTGGAACAAGATAC
>CM065716.1:67532844-67547844 GCA_033310375.1 Conus canariensis | reverse complement strand
GCTGAATTCTAATCACTCTGCCGTCCTTTCCACTTTAGAATCCCGACCCCCACAGCAGAAAAAAAAAAAAAAACGATCAAAGGGCCATATTCACGCTTAGGTGCTAGGAAAGAAAAATGAGATCAGACCTCTACGTTGATGTCTGCCTCCCAAAGGGTTTTTAGATGTCAGAGAAGATGAAGTCGAGAGAAAGGTAGAAAATGAAGAAGGGGAATAGTGAGGTGGGGATGTTGGAGGGAATGATGATGAACAGGAGGTACAGAAGGTTCAAGGCGAAGAGGGTGGGGTGTGGGTTAGTTCTCCCCGCTTTAAAAAAAAAAAAAAAAAAAGTATCGATCAGTTTGTAGGTACTGCTGGTAAAAAAACACGAGATCGTCCTTTCTCCTCACCTTTTCGTTGTCTTTTCAGGGGAAAGCTATGGCATGACTCGCGGATGGGGATGGGAAGAAAAGAATGTGGGGGAGGTTGAGGGAGGAAGGAGTAAGGGGTTGAGTGACAGGTAGTTTGTGGGAATGGCCTTGGACAGCATAGAGGTTGCGGAATATTGAGTCAATTGAGTGTGCGAGTGGAAAGGAGGGTGGTAGCGTCGGCGGGGTCGGGGTGAAGGTGGTGGAGGGCGAAAGGAGGGTTAGAGGGGCTGGACGACAAAAATGTCTTCTTGTCAGGGCGATGACCGCTGCCTGTTGTGTGTGGGTGTGTTGTTTTTTCCTCTCTTTTTTTATCTGTCGTTTTTCGTTTTCTGTCTTTTGACAAATGAGAAAGAATTATTGTTGACACTCAAATTGTTCTTTTTTTTTCAAGCCATGCATGGCCAAGAAGAAAAACTGCATGTTATTTATCAAGAAGAAGAAAACAAGCAAACGAAAAACAAACTGATAAAACACTTGAACATTCATGTGCACACACCTACACATATACTCATTTATGTGCGCAGGTATGATACAAATATGCACATGCTTCTGTGCATAGTGTCCTGTGCTCACTCAAGCAGGCATACAAGGTCTCTCTCTCTCTCTCTCTCTCTCTCTCTCCTCTCTCTCACACACACACACACACACACACACACACACACACACACACACACACACACACACACACATGCGTGTGCGCGCGGGCATGCGAACACACACACACCACACACACACACACACACACACACACACACACACACACACACACACACACACACACACACACACACACACACATGAGTAGTGTTGTTCGGGTTGCGTGATAAAAAATACATGTTAAGTCTTAAAATAATGTTTTTGAAAGAATTGAAAAGTCTGTTGTGGAAATTCAGTTAAAAAGGAAGAAATTGAACATTGTTTTCTTTTTCTTTATGTCATTAAGTTATACATAAAAAAGTGCCAGAGAGAGAGAGAGAGAGAGAGAGAGAGAGAGAGAGAGAGAGAGAGAGAGAGGGAGAGAGAGAGGAGAGAGAGAGAGAGAGACGAGGTTTGTTGAGAAGGCAGTTGTGATTTAGAAGGCCGTAAACTATCATATTTTAGTAAATCGGAAGTAATACTTGTCACATAAATTGTCTAACTGAATTCACACACACACACACACACACACACACACACACACACACACACACACACACACACACACACACACACGCACACAACACACACACACACCAACACACACATACACACACACACACACACACACACACACACGCTCGATGTGATACACACACACACGCGCGCGCACGCACGCACACACGCACGCATGCGAATACACACACCACACACACACACACACAACACACACACACACACACACAACACAACACGCACTCACGCATGCACGCACGCACGCACACACACACAGACACACAGACCACACACAAACGCACACACACACGACAACACACACACAACACACACACACACACACACAACCACACACACAACACACACACACACACACACACACACACACACACACACACACACACACACAGAATCTGGCATTTAGAATCAATGACATCCTTCGTAGCACACTTTGCAATAATTTTAAGAAATGAGAACAGAACGCAGTTAAAAGCCTTATAAAGATAGATTGACAACTTTAGTGACCGTTTTTTCATGTGTACATGCCATCAGCAACGCCAATTTAAACCGATGTGGTACTTTATAATATTTCGATGGTATGTATTGTGCTCGTAAGCTGTGTAGAACAGGATAACATAAAAACACAATGTACCTCATTTTCTTTCTCTCTTGACAAAGTGGACATAGTAAGTTACCTTCCTTGTGTTGTCTATGACGATTACGATGTACTGCGATTTCAGAAATGCCAAACCTAAATCTTATCAATACATGCCTTAAATGTCGGTCTAAATTGAGTAATAACTATGCTTTAAAGTCAAGGATAGTAAAGAAGGTTCTGCAAACATTAAAATTTTCACTGTTATTGATGTGGTAATCCCAGTCTTGCCATCTGCACAAAATTAACCTTTCCCTCAATGTTTTCAGAAACTCGTTTATCCCTTCTACTCCTTGATTAAGCCATACATAACCGAATCCAAACATGTACAGTTTACAGCGAATATTTGAAGCCCAGTTTTTCTTGTCACGCAAATCTAAATCAAAAAGCATTCTATAGGCCTTAAACGGTAGTCTACATTTGTCCATTCTCGTCAGCTTTAGCCAATACCTGACACACTTTACATCTGAGTTTATGTAAATAGGATATCGATTTGTTTCTCCATACGCCATGTCATTAGGCGTTCTCATTTCGACGCCTAAGAGTCTCTTAATAGCAAATAAATGCACCTTTTCGCAATGGAGTGCTGCATTGTCGAGACCCCATAACTCTGCACCGTACTGAACAACAGATTGAATTTGTGAGTCAAATAACTTGGAAGAGGAAGAGTGAGATTAACACTTCAGTTTAAATAACTTTTGTCAAATACACGGTAATGCGTTTTTGCTCTGCTACTGAGATAACGACATGCAGGAACAAAACTTAGCTTTGTTGAAAAATAAATTCCTAAGTATTTGTAAACATTCACCACAGGCATGACCATTCCGTTATAGGTTTATCTTTCTCTGGAAGCTAAATACCCCCTTCTCTGAAAACCACTAGGTTGCTTTTATCCATATTGACGTTTAACCGCAAAGCAGCAGCTGCACGTTGAAGACTGTTAATACCGCGTTTGTAAGCCAGTGACAGTCTCTGAAAGTAAGGCCACATCATCAGCCAGAAGTAATATTAATAATTCAAAATAGTCAGACGTAAACATTGCACCATGTCTCCTTCCCTTTATCACCACTAATGCTAGTTCATTGATAAATAAAGAAAACAAGACAGGGCTGCCGGCGTTTCCTTGCGTTACTCCACGGGTGCAGTTGTTATAATCTGTTACACTGCTTCCGCATTTAATTCTGGCTTTGACATTGTCATACATACTACGAATACACTTAAATATCTTGCCTTTGATGCCATTTTTCAATATGATGGGCCATAATAAATTTATTTCAACACAATCGAAGGCCTTTTCAAAATCAATGAAGGCTACATACAATTTACGATTAAAACAAAACTGTTTTTTGTACGAGTGCTAATAATGCAAACATGTGATCAACTGTGGAATAACATTTTTTTTAATCCTGCTTGATGTTCACCTGTCAGATTATGTTCTTTTATCCATTCCTGCAATCTGCTATTAATGATTGTGCTGTACATTTTACTGCTCGTATAACACAGTGAAATGTCTCTCTAATAGTTTGGATAGTTAACGTCACCCTTTTTAAAAACAAGGGTTTGAAAAATAGAGCTGGTCCAGTTATCTGGGAACACGCCTGTATCAAACAACGTATTAAAAAGTTTAACAAAAAAAGTCAACAACTCGGTCCCCATCGTACTTCAACAACTTACCAATAATTTCATCTGGTCCAGCAGATTTTCTATTTTTTTAAAAACTTATTTACAGCAAGCAGACCTTTCTCTTTTGATATTGAACGGTTTATAGAACTAATCTCCCCTTCATCGATATCATTGCGATTTTCAGCTGAAATAATTACATCTGTTGTTTCTTCTAATTCAAGTAAATCTTTAAAATGTTTGAACCTGTCATCGACTGTTAGATTATTTTGATCACGTTTTCTTTTAAAAGTTATTTTATGCATATATTCCCAAGATTCTCTCTGATTGTTCACCGATGAAATAAACCTGTTTAGCAACATACTGTTATACTGTTTCTCATTTGTTTTAATCAGATGTTTGTATTCTCTTCTTCTTCTTCTGAAGAGGAGAGAGAGAGAGAGGAGAAGAGAGAGAGAGAGAGAGAGAGAGAGAGAGAGAGAGATGTGAATCAGGATAAATTTCACGCCTAGGCGGGGTTTGGAGGGAAAAAGGTGTGATTTAGACGGTCGAATTTATCATATTCCATGAACATCAAAAGTGATACTTGTAACATAAATTGTTTAACACGATTCACACACACACACACACACACACACACACACACACACACACACACACACACACACACACACACACACGCACGCCCGCACACGCACACACAACACACACACACACACACACACACACACACACACACACACACACACACATACACGTGCGTGCGTGCATGCACGTGCTCGCGCTCGCGCACACACGCACACACACAATACACACACACACACACACACACACACACACACACGCGCGCGCGCGCGCGCGCGCACGCACGCACGCACACACACACACACACACACACACACACACACGCGCGCGCGCGCGCGCGCCGGTCATACCCCACTCCTAGTCTGATGTTACTGTAAATTCATATTCAACCGTGGACTTCAGTTTCATATTACAAAAATTTAAACCATACAGCTTATTTCAGCCTTATGTTAATGCAAATTCGTGTCATACCAAAGACCTGCTAAACATTTAGTCTGTACTAAGATGATTCAATCTTCAAGAAAAATTTACATTATGCCAGAGACGTCAATATTACGACGGACCAAGGCATTTCAATCTTAAAGATGAAATCAGATCATACCATTGACTTCAATCTTACTAGGTAACAAGGGAACACAACCTGGAAGGAAAATTAAAAGTCATTACATTCTTAGACTTCAATTTTACCATAGATCAAGGCATTTCAATCTGAAAGAAAAATTCATTTCATGCCATATACTTCAGTCCCATGTTGCAATTAATGCATGTCACGCAAAATCTAGTATGATAACAAATTCTTATCATGCTTTAACCTCAACCTTACGATGGAATAAAGCAATTGAACCACGCCGTTAATTCTGATAATTCCTGTGTTTCATGAACTTCAAATCTGTCAGTTACAAGCTGGTGTATCAGAGATTTTAATATAAAAATTGATTATGACCAGTCGTGCACAATTTAACTTTACCGAGTTCTCTCTACACTCCGTTCTCCTCATCCGTTTCCCCTTTCCCTCAATCTCACTATAAAGCTTTTTTCTTTTCTTTTCTTTTCTTTAACAATGAACCATTAGTATTCAATCTTATAATCACATTCTGTCTTCAGACACACCCCACCTTTATAACACACTATTAACTTTCACTCTTGCGTTCCAGAGTTCTTTACTATGGAACATGATGTTACACTTTTCCAGTGAGCATCTATCATGCTGCAGATTCCTCCTCTACAATTCAAAATACAGTTCGGTTACAGAGGTAAGGTTCTCTCTGACAACTGTCCTCTGTCTTTCAGCAGAAAATGCCTGTACAGTAACTTCTTTTCTGATAATACAATTCAGGTTTTGGAAAGGATGGGGAAAGTAAGGGGGTACAAGGAGTGGGGGGAGGAGCGGGGGTAGAAGTAGGTAGACAGGGATCAGGTAAACCTTGCTTGTCAAACCAAGAGAGATAAAAAGGCGTCTCTACGGGTGGAGATGGGAACATGGTGGTGGTGCTAATGGTGTGTTCTCCAATACAAATTCGCGAAGAAAAATAGTCGGTCAATAGACTATGTCTATTCAGATTCGAAGTATGGTTCGGTATCACAGAAGAGTAACCGAGTTTAACCTACTCAGCTCAACTCCGTCAGATTTATCAGTGAAGCCTTCAGAAAAAGTCTGCACAGATGAAAAAAGACAGCCATAAGAAGTCTTCATAACAAAGGTTTATAGATGAGAAGACTTGAGGAAAAGTCAATATCCGATCTCCCACTCCCATCCACCCCAGAAAAAATGTGAGGTGTTTTCATGAAATAGTTTCCCATTTGCATGCACAGATTTACAGGTAACCAGTTTTCACATATGTGAAGCTATATTATTCCAAACTCAAAATAGAAAGTGTCAGGAAAAAAAAAAACAGACAAGAACTGACCGAGCAAATTGTGAAATGAAATAAGTCAGACACTGTCAGAACATCTGACTACACAGGCGTGGTCTTCCTAATACTAGCAGAAAAATAATAAAAAAAAAGAAAAAGGACCGTACTGTGGAGGCACGTGAGTACTTATCAATTTCTACTGACTGTGATTAGATGGGTCAAAGACAGTACGTCCGACAGATTCCACGGCCGTGAGGGAGGGAATAGGATAGTTTCATGAAGGAAGGAAGGAAGTTATTGGGCAGAATGAAAAACTGAAAGTGACAGAGAAAAGTAAGATCTGATAGTGGGAAATTGACAGAGAATGAGACACGTGTCATAGAGGAACTAACAGATAAGGGTTTGACACAGCAGGGGGAAAAAAACACTTGTGATTTAGTGAAAAACGCCACAAGAGTCGATGTTGGATACAAGGGGGAAGAGCGGTGGCAGTGGTCTGCAGAGGAGTGGGTGGGTAGGCAGGAAGTGACTGTATGGGTGAGGGGCGGGATGGGGGTAGGGGTGGGGGCTAAGACTTGTATGACTATTAGGCACAAAGGAAGTCAATGGCCGTCAGCCACAGGGGAGAGAGCAATAACGAAGATATTGGATACACGGTGTGGTGACAAAGGGACCAGTGGTAAGGTTGTTCGAGGCCAAGAGGAAGTGATAACGAAGATGCTGGACACGTGAGTGTGGAAAGGGGAGGGATATCAAAGAGAAGGGATATGCAGAGAGGGAGAAATATCGACGATACTGGATTCCAGGAAATAGGAGGGATGAATGGGTAGAGAAGGAGGGGAGAGGGGAGGGGGAGAGGGAGGAAGACAAGGAATAGAAAAATGCTGGACGCAGCCAGCAGTGACTACTATTGCAGGCCCCGAACGTGGGTTCAATTGCTATCAAAGACATAATATGTGGGATTATTTGGTCCGGGCCGGAAGCGAGTATGATACAGAATTAAATGGCAAGGCTGCAACCAGGCAGTCGAGTTACATCCTGTTACTGGATGGGTCCGCGAGACTGCTGCTCAAGTTTTCTGTTTAGCATTCCATCTCGCATGCCTGGTTGACCTCTGGACATATCATGCAAGGAAGAGGGAAGAACAGGCAGGCGATGATCCACCAGGAATAGGTGGATTGCTACAAAATTAGTCACCGCTGGTTACGTAAAATCTCTGAACTAGCAGCAGTTCAGTTTCTCCCCTGGTCGTTGCCTCATAGCTACCTAACGTTTATTGCTTCCTGCAGACTGCCAGTGCCGGGGCTGCGACTGGAGGAACTTGGGTGTGGATGTGTACGAGGGTGCTGGAATGAACGGCGCAGGAGTACTACCACAGAGAGTGCAGGGGAAAATAAACAAAGCGCTAGACTCTTGGACAGCGATAAAAAGCTGATGGATCTTCGCAGGTGGTATTGTGAAATAGGGCGAATATTAAAGCTGTTGGAACTCGTGGTTTGGTATGATGTGGAACATATTTTACATGAGAGTTGGGGAGCGTGGAAAAGAACCAACATTTCAAGATGTGAGGCACAGATATCCAACAGACGTCGAGGATCTTAGATACGGGATGGTGAGGTCAGAGAGAAGATGGGAGAGAAAATAAAACAGATACTAACACAGCAAATAATGAACACGACACTGAATGCAAAGAGGTAAATGACGAATACAGAGTGGGAGCGACAGATTCTCTTGATAACGGTGATGAGCCCCCTTCTCACCGACGACTTTTCTCCTTCTTTTGCCCTGTTCCTCCTCATCCCCCTAATCAGTTCTCCTCCGCCCACCCCTTCCTCCCAAGTCTCCCATTCTGTTCCTCTCGGCTCCTCACATCACTGGCGGCATAAGCCATCGGTCTGCAGTGTTGCCCCCAAATCTGGTTACAAGCCAGCTTCGCCTGAAAGAAGTCCAGATCCACAAAATTTGGCCTTCCTTTGATTATTCGACGTGGCAAGTAATATCCATCAGTATATCAGCAAAGACTACGAAAATAAAGAAAAACGTTTAGAGAAGCAACAAGGGACGAGTTCAGTTTCCTACTTTAGTGTCAGTATTCTCTCCTCTTGGTGCTAGGATTATTCCATTGCAATCGTATTTACAGCACTTCGTATAAGGAACGGCAACTATGTATACCATCATCACCTCACATGGTAATGGGACATGATGATTAGAATAACACAGATCTAGTATTTTACAATTGACGATAGCATCATGGTTGGTGCCATCTTTCCATCCATATATCTAAATAAGAATCAGTCTTAGCTCCCGAGTTTATGAGCTTGTATAGAAGCCTGTATTTTGTAACGTCTTACATTTTTAGTTAATGTCACAAAATAGAATGTATTTTCTGCAGCAGCCCAGCATTTCTCCACTCTGTCCACGTTCGCTTGATCATAGCACCACAGTTCTTATCATTTATGTAATCAATGAATTTGCCGTAGAGTTGTCCAAACGAGAAAGACACGGCATTCAGTTGACTGCAGGAACTGTAAAAGTGTTTATGTTACTGTTTGCTAATGACACGATTTTATTATCCGATAACTCAACTGGATTTCAAAACAAACGTAAAATATTAAACACTGAAGCAGACAGACTAAACTTAAACACAAATGTGGACAAAACGAACATCGTGATTTTCTTTAAAGTAGAAAGAAACTCGTGGAGAGCGTGGCAGCAGAGAGTCCTCAGAAGAGAAGCCCCCTTCAAGCAAGTGTTTCGGCCCTTATCTCCTGACACTCTAGGGGGGTTGGGCCACACCCGGTTCATGACTCCGGATGTCCCTCTGCTGCCCCCCTTTTTTTTCCCATCTTGGGACGAGCCATGGCTGGGATTCGAACCCATGACCCTCTGGACATGCTCATTTTCCACTTAATGACTCGCGCTTTAACCACTGAGCCACAGGGACACCTGATATTTGTAGGGAAATTAAGCCTTATGAAGTTCACTTTTGTTCCTCCTTGACCAGATCCAGCTTGAACACCTCTCTGCCGCTTCTGCCATTGCTTTCAGGGCTCTGTTTTTTTCCTTCCCTGCAACTGAGAGCTGTTTCATGAGGCTGTATGCAGACGTTCCTACAAACCCCCTAGCTCCAATTTCTGCAGTGAGGACTTTGACCTGATAGCCTTCTCTCCTCAGGCTGTTTGCCAGATCAGCATACTTTTCAGTCTTGTAGATTTGAGCTGCCTCCATTCTGTTCTCATATGGCACCGTGAGCTCGATCATGATCAGCTGCTTGGTTGACTGAGAGTGGACTACTATGTCTGGTCTCATGCCACTCTTGCTGATGATCTCTGGGTGACTCTTCCATTCTGGGAGGTCTGCAGTGCACTCCCAGTCATCTGCCCCATCCAGCAGACTCTGCCTGCATGTTTCGAGTGGCACTGTTGTTCTTGGCCATGATTTGCTGCCTCCTGCCGTGAAGAATGTTGCGGGTGCTTTTGGAGTCCTGATTTTCCCTTTTGTGGTGTTGGTACTAGCCCAGACTACTTGTACAATCTCTTTGAGCACTTGGTTGTGCCTCCATGTGTACCTTCCTTGAGCCAGGGCTACTTTACATGAGCTTAGGACATGCTCCACTGTTTGTTTTTCATGGCAGAGGGGGCATGCAGGATCGTCTGTTTTCCCCCACTTCACCAGGTTTGCATTTGAGGGCAGAAGGTCATATGCAGATCTGAGAATGAAGCTGATCCTGAGAGGGGCCATCATGTGCCAAATGTCATTCCAAGTGAGACTTCTTTGGAGTGCATTCTCCCACGTTGTCCATTGCCCTTGCTGGCTCTGCTGGACTGCTTTTTGGAGTCTTTTTTGGTCTTCTTCTTTTCTCATCTCCTGAATCATCATGTCTCTTTTGGCTTTTCCTTTGGCCTTTGACCACCATTCAGTTTTGGTCACCCCCAGTCCTTGTCTGTTGGTCTGTGTGTGTCCTGTTATTTCTCTGATCTTGAGACTTTCTTTTGCAGAATCCATCGCCTCTTGAACTTTCCATTTTCTGCCTGTCTTCAGCTGGGGCTTGATTGCTTCTACCACCTTGTCTCCTGAGTCCTCCAGCATGCTTTGAAGTCTGATCTTCCCTGCTTTGTATTCCTCCAGGATGGATTTCAGTGGTAGTTTCAGCTTTGCTTGGCGACAGTACAGCGCTATGTCAGTCAGACAGGGTGGGACACCAAGCCATTTCCTTGTGAACTTGTTGATTTTGGCTTCCATTGCCTCCACTATGCTGGTGCAGATGTCGTATATCATCAGAGGCCATAGCAGCTTTGGTATCAGCATGAACTGCAGACACCAGACCTTGTATTTGCCAGGGAGCCCACACTGGTCAATGGTCTCCAAGCCTTCCTCCGCCATCTGCTTGGTTTCTTTTGCTCTTTGTGTGTCTTTCAGCGTATCATCATACCATCTTCCAAGGCTCTTGACTGGTTCTTCTGTGACTGTTGGAACGGCCTGGTTGGCAACACTGAAGACCACAGATCCGGCCACTTTTCCTTTCCTCAGTGAGAGACTCCGTGATTTCTTTGGCTTGAACTTCATTCTGGATGAGGCAACTATGTCGTCCAGCCTCTCCAGCACATGACGTGTCTCGTCTTCTCTGGATGAAATCACTGTAGTGTCATCCATGAAGGCCTTGAGAGGAGGCATCTTGTATCCATCGCCAAGGTCTGTTTGTCTCGCGTTGTTTGTTGCTGCTTTCAAGATGAGTTCCATTGCCAGCACGAACAGTATTGGGGAAATTGCACAGCCCATTGCAATACCCACTTCCAAGTTGATCCAGTCTGTTGTGTACTCCTTGGTAGAGAACCGCATTGAGAAGCCATTGAAGTACTTCTTGAGCATGTCGCGGATGTTCTTTGGCACATGGTACATCTCAAGAGCCAACTGTATCATCTCATGGGGCACAGATCCATATGCGTTTGCCAGATCAAGCCACACTACGTCCAGGTCTCTCTTTTCTGTTTTTGCTTTTTGGATTGCGTCCCAGATCATTGTGGCGTGTTCTACACAGCCAGCCACGCCTGGGATGCCACCTTTCTGGACTGACACATCCAAGTACTTGTTTTCCATCAGGTACTTGGTCAGCCTTGCTGCCATGACAGAGAAGAAGATTTTCCCTTCGACGTTCAGTAGTGATATTGGCCTGAACTGGCTGATGTCACTTGAGTTTTGCTCTTTGGGGATGTACACACCATCTGCCGTCATCCACTGGCCGCTGATCTTCTGGTTTCTCCAAGCCGATCGCAGCAGCTTGTGGAGCCACTCCAGCACCTTGGGACATTTCTTGTAAAGCTGGTAAGGTATTCCGTTTGGCCCTGGTGATGATTTGGCTCTGGCTTTGTCGACCACCTTCTTGATTTCCGCCAACGTTGGAGGCTTGCCATTGAACTGTTCCTCAGGGTTGGTTGGCCACACCAGACCTTGAATGTCGAGTGGTGCTTTGCTCTGTGGGTCAGAGTATGTTTTCCTCAGATGCTGCTCAAGAACTCCTTTGTCCACACTTAGGGTCCCAGATTTTGGCTGCTCAAACAGTGTTCTGGCAAACTGGAAGGGGTCTCTGAAGAAGCGCTCTTGTGTCTTCTTCTTTTTGCTCTTCCTCTTCCTCGCAGATTCCGCTTTGCTGAGGGCGCTGTGTTTTTCTTTCAGGTCTTTCCACAGTTTTTCCAAGCCTTGTTTTTCAGCTGGCAGTGCGGTCTTCATTTGCATCTTGAGGTTTTTCTTTTGGACCCTGATCTTGTCCATCTTTTCTTGGCGTCTGGATTTCTTTGGAGGTGTTTTCTCTTTGGGTAGTTTTGCTCCATAGGCGTCTCTACATGTGGCATACACAATGTCCCCATATGTGGCTAGTTTGTGTTCCAGGGTGCTTTTCCCTATCAGTGCATCGAGTCTTTGGACGATTTTTGCATCCAGTTTCTCCCAATCTTCAGTTTCGTTTGCTCGTGGCAGGTTGAGTTTCAGGCGCCTGGCATCGAGGGCCTGTGCAAATTCCTCATCCGAACCAACAGCGTGGATGTCCTTGGCACTGTGGTTTAAATCCTGGCCTTGGTCTTCCGACGTCTTATCTGCTGATGCAGTGCGCTGCTGCTCATTCAGATGAGTCTTCACACATCCCATCTTTGTTCTGTGGATCTTCATGCCACGGGTGGTAGCGAAACGCTTTCCACAGACACATGGATATTCCATTTGGTCCATGTTCATAGTCCGTTTGGGATTTGCAGTCATGATTGGTTGAGCACCGATGGATTCATCATTCTCTCCCCCTTTCGGTGAATCCTGGGAGCATCTTTTCCTTTTATTCTTAGTAGCCACATGTTTAAGGCAAAGTGGGGAGCCAGCCCACAGAGCCCTCGCAGACACCTCGCAGCAAACGAAATCTGGTGTTATGGGAGTGAAAAGGTGAAGGTGACAAATAAATACAAATATTTAGTATGGTGTTTGCAGCAAAACTAAGCTTAACAGCAGGCTGGTCAGAAGTTTCAGAAAGGCCAGAACAGGAGTGATAGAAATTCTTCGTGCAATGAGAAGATTAAACTCAATTGATCCTTCTTTATGTAGAAAACTATTTCATACTCAGACTAGAACCTTTTTGACAGTTACTGCTGAAGTCTGAGGAATCGGTGAAAAGTAACAAATTGAAAATGTACACACGTTTGCAATCAAGAGATTTCTCAAAGTACCTCTTCACTCTTGGAGTGAAATTGCTATGGAGAATCAGACAGATTCAAAACCAGACAGATTCCATTTGATTGTTATAAGCTATGTTAAATGTGTTAGGTACTACTAATTCGACTATCTGAAAAACGTTTATACGCCTGTCTAGGCGTATGAAATGCTCTTCACACATGAAGAAACTGTACACTGCACTGGGTGTCTGACATAACGAACATTCTGATAAGAAAAGATTTGGAATAGTTTGGGTTACCCTAGATGATAGGTAATGAAACAGTATTTTTGTCGGAATTTCGACAGTGGCTTACTGAATGTTTTTAACAAAACTGGCGTGCTCATATACCAGAGACAGAGAAATATGTGTGATAGCCTACATCTCTTTTAAAGACACGTTCCAACTGAAGAAATACCTCAAAATAACACATAAATGGTACCGGGATAATCTCGCAAGATTTAGAACGAACTAGAACCCTAGGAATTCATGCGAACAGAAAATGGTTTGATGCAAATGTTTCTGTTGATGTCATGTGTCCTTTATGCTTCAAGCAGTGTAGAAGACGAATCCACTTCTTGTTTGACTGTTGCAAATATGAAGCTTCACGTTTGACATCAATTGTTTTTCAGCAATGTGATATGAAAAGGATAATTTAGTTCGAATAATTTCATCAGGAAATCGAGATACTATCATACCGCTACAAGGTTTTTCGGAAAAAAAACATATGACGAAAGAAGAAAATTATTTCCTCGTGAAGCAGTTTCATGATTACGAATAAGAATCGAAGGACAATTCTAAGCTTATGACATTCAGTGTTACACATTGTCATAATATCAGTTTATCTGACGATCTCATAATGATCATCAGATGGTCCTTTATTACCTTTAATTTTGAATTAATAGTGACCTATGTCTTTCGTCTGTAATGCATTAAGCTGGATTATTTTGACTGCAGATCGAATGCTGCACTGTAATTTCCTTGATGATCTATTTCTTTTGTATATGCGTATTTGTGTGTTGTATTCTTGTGTGCTATATGCAAGAATACTGTGAACTGCCCCCTCCCTCCTCCCCTTGGCATGAAGACCATCTAGGCTATTGTCAATACAAACGTCAAATTGTCATTCTCTCTGTCTGTCTGTCGTCTGTCTCTTTCTCTTTCTCACTGAATCTCTCTCTCTCTCTCTCTCTCTCTCTGACTGTCTCTCTGTCTGTCTGTCTGCCTGCCCGTCTGTCTGCCTGCCTGTCTGTCTGCTGCCTGTCTGTCTGTCTGTCTGTCTGTCTGTCTGTCTGTCTCTCTCTCTCTCTCTCTCTCTCTCTCTCTCTCTCTCTCTCTCTCTCTCTCTCTTCCCATGTTGATGAATTCCATCTCGTGGTAGCATCAGTTGCGGTACTGAGACATTACTATTCTGTTCCACGGACTCAATCGTGATTGGACCTCACTAGAGACGGCACTAGACAGCTAATACAGCTGCTGTCATTTAGGCACTTCAGGGACATATTGATTCTACTCCTTAAGATAGATACAGGAACTGACTGCAACATCGACAGGCTGCCTGTGACTCATTTTAATGTTTAGCCTCTACACATTTTTAGCGTGTGGCTCCTAGAGCTCATACCACCCTCCACAACTGCACCTTTTCCCAAAGAGGCTTCTAGTTTATTACTCCTCCTCCTTTTCCTCTTCCTCCTCCTCCTCCTCTTCCTCCTCCTCTTCCTCCTCCTCCTCCTACTATTAGAATGCAAAACACATGTCTATCTCCCCTCCCCCGCCCCATGCCCCCAAAAAAAATCACATTCTCATTTTCCTTTTTATTTTCCCGGGGAGGGGGGAGGTGAAGAGGGTAAAGCTTTGTTATGAGTGGAGGATAGAGGTAAGGGGAGGTAAGCTTGGATCAACGCTCAGAAACTAACAGAAGACGTTTCATCATGTACGTCATAAGCAGCAGGGTACAGCACTTATGAGTGGGACTGACAAGCTTTTAGTTCTTGTGACAAACGGTGACGAATACTTTCGCTTATGCCAAGACATATA
>CM065716.1:67522844-67527844 GCA_033310375.1 Conus canariensis | reverse complement strand
TCATCATCATCATCATCATCATCGTCATCATCATCATCACCATCATCATTTATAATTATTTGTTGTTTTTTTTTAATATAAAAAACATTGGTACACTTTCTTTTGCTTTTAAAATCACGAGCCTATGCTATATTCCCTTTACACCCCCCCCCCCCTCAACCCCCCTTTACACATGCACCCTCTTTTTTTTTTCTCTCTGTCACGAGAGGATTCGTTTATGCTTTGTTTGTCGAAGCAAATAATGTAAGATGACATTCGTCGACTTGACGTTTTCATGGAAAGCACCCGGAGGCTCTGAAAAAACAAACAAACAAACAAAAAAACCAAAAATTAAACACTTGCCATTTTAGCAGTCGTGTCGTGTGTGCCACCATCGTCCTGTCGTCATTGAAGGAGTAAAGAGAGAGGAGAGGGGAAATAAGGTGGAAGGGGAAGTGGTAGTGACAAAAGGGAAGCATGAAAAGAAGCTGCGAACATTGCCCTTGGCGGACTGGTGTGTTTATGAACTTTCCAGCAATACTGACCAGTATTGTGTTTCAGATAAGACGCTGGCTTTCACATTTGGCTTATCTTGTTCGTTCGAGCTGACGACTGCTCAACCGAGACAGCGAAGGGTCACATTTTCTTTTCTTTGGAGAAAAAAAAAAATAAAGACATGGAAGTAAATCGTCT
Source organism: Conus canariensis (assembly GCA_033310375.1). Taxonomy (NCBI): domain Eukaryota; kingdom Metazoa; phylum Mollusca; class Gastropoda; order Neogastropoda; family Conidae; genus Conus; species Conus canariensis. The sequence goes on along the minus strand of CM065716.1, from coordinate 67,527,172 downwards.
ATAGACAGCCTTTGTTCAAAAAATGATAATCATAAGAATACAGATAAAGCAGCAGTACATTTCATGTTTGTAAAGTAGAGTGAATATCACTTTGAATATAGTCCACGGTTTTCTGAAGAACACACATGGAACTGGTATGTAAATATGGATTTTAATCTTGGGGTAAGTTCAGTATGAAGAAACTCTAGGGAGATCTTCATGAGAGAAGGTCTTCAGTGAAGAAGCCCTCCTCAAACAGCTGTTCCAGCCTGGACTTCTTACACTCAAAGGGGACCAGGCTGCAAGCAGCTCATGACTTCCGGATGCCCTGATGCCAGCAGAAATAGTTCTTTTGTGCTGTGTGGATTCGAACCTGCACCTAAAGGATGTTCGGCGTCTCAAGGCAGGTCACCATATGAAGTTCACTTTCGTTCCTCCTCAGCCAGATCCATCCAGCTGGAACTCCTTTAAAGCTGCCTTTGCCATTGCCCACCAGGTTCTAGTCTTTTTGTCTATAAGAAATCGAAGCTGTTTCAGGAGATCATAGGTGATGAGCCTACAACCACCAAGGGTAAACATTATGCTGAAGAATGGTTAGGAAGCCATATTCTCTCAAGCTGCTCGCTATACTGACATCTTCTCAGTCTTAAAGTCGTGATTTTCCTTCATTTTGCTTTTATGTGGCATAGTGAGTTCAATCAGAATATTTTTTTATGAACATGGGTAAAGTGCTATCATCCTGTTCTCCCTGATGGTATCTGGATGATTTTCTTTATTCTGAAGAATCAGTGATTCCCGCTTACATGCTACATCTAGATGTCATACCTGCTTCAAACCATGATGGGTAAAATGGGCGTCGTATTTTAGAAGATAAGTGATTACTCTTTTTTCCTTTTCATTGTTCTGAATGTTGTTTATCTTGTCTGAAGAAGACCTAAGAGGTCGAAACGCGTCATTTTTGCCTTGTAATTTGTCCCTGTTGTTTGGCAGACTTACTGATAATTCTTGTTAAAATTTGTTTTAAAATTCGCTTGCAGTCACCTCACTTTGAAACTGTAATTTGGGGTTAAAGTAAATTTACATAATACAATTGATTTCAGTTCTACGTTGTTGTAATCTATACTACACCAATCTTACAGCAAATTTATATCATATTATGGACTTCAACTTCATGTTACAGAGGATACTTTCAATTCTTTGTTGCAGTTCATTCACGTCATACCACATAATAAAGCTTTTGTTACAGTACACTCAAATCATCGTAGGTTCCAGTATTACGTAATAGTAAATATGTATCACCCTGAAGACTTCAAGTTTATCTTACAGTGAACTTAAACCACAAAACAGACTTCAATCTTATGGTAATGTAAATTCATATCATACCCAAACTTCAGCCTTACTAGAGATCAAAGCAATTCGGTTTTTTTTTAGAAAAGTTATCATGTTATAAACTTTACTCTTATTAAGAACCGAGATAATCGATCTGGAACAACATTTCACATTATAACTCCCATGTATCCCCCCCCCCCTCCCTCGAAAAGAAAAGAAAAAAACAGGGAAAAAGAAAATTTTACGACGGACGAAAACAAATGTCTTTGAGAAAAAAAAAAAAACTCCTATCATACCATAGACTTCATTCTCATATAGCAGTTAATTAACATCGTGTCATTAACTAAAGTCTGGTGGTATAACTACCTCTACCCACGATTTAGAAAAATCATATTATGGAATAAGGCTATACAGCTTGCAGTTAACTCTCTCCTACAAAAGACCTCTATTTTTCAGTGGAAAATGCCCCTACCGTAAGTTCCCTTCTTACCATATAATTGTTTTTTTTTTCGGAGCAGATGGAATACGTAAGAGTGTGTGTGGGAGTGGGGGAGGGATGGGGATAGGATGGAGTAGACAGGGATCAAGTAATCATTCTTTGTCCAGCTAGTAAGGCTGGAAATGCGTCTCTAGAAGATTTTCTTCTTTGCTTTTTTTTTTTTTTATCTCGCCTCCCCTCCCCCTTCCTCCTTTTTTTTTTTTTTGGGGGGGGGGGGGGTAGGGAGGAGTAGTGTGGGTGAGGATGGGGGTAAGGAAAATGGAAGGGACCATACTGTGGAGGCAAGTCAGTACTCATTTGTTTCTACTGACTGATTAGATGGGTCAAATACGGTACATCCGACAGATGCCATGACCAGGAGGGAGGGCACACAATAGGGTCACGGAGGAAGGAAGGAAGTCATTGGGCAGAATGAAAGACTGAAAACGACGGGGAAAGGCAGGATACAATTGTGGGAAATTGACAGAGACAGAGAGACCAACCATAAGGAATTAACAGATAAGGGTCAATACAGCAGGAGGGAATGACAAAGAACATTTGTGATTCGGTGAAAAAAGACCACAAGAAACGATATTGGATAGGAGGGGAGAGGGGGGGGTGGGTGGGGGGGGGGGGGTGGGGGTGGGGAGCAGAAATCTCCAGGGGACTTGAGGGGTGGTTGGATGGAGAGTGGATGATTGTGGGGGTTGGGAGCAGAGACTAGATTAGACACAAAGGGAGGTAAATGACAGTTGCACACTGGGAAGAGAGCAATAAAGATACAAGAAGGTAAGTGACAAGGGGACCGGCGCCAAGGTTATTCGATACAGACTGGCGGCAATAACGAAGATACTGGATACGGGAGCGCGGAAAAGGGGGATGGGAGATATTACAGTGGCTTAATATGCAGCGGGAGACATATGGAGGATATCGGATACAAGAGGAATATAGGAGGGAATAATGGGAGAGGGGGGGGGGGGGGGGGAGGGAAATAGTCTTCATTGAGGGGAAAGGCGAGGAATATTAAAGCTGCAAGCAGGCCAAGTGCTGGAAGATCGTTGGTTCAAGTCCTCTGAAAGGCAGTATTTGTACCCTTTTTTGGCCCTGGTCAGAGGTGAGTATGATACATGTTCAGATGGGAAAACTGACGTTAAACAGTTGATTTTCATCCTCTTACTGGATGTGTCTCCCACACCACAGACATTGCATCTCGCGTGCCTGGTGGACGCCATGACACTTTATGAAAGGAGGCGTAAAGTGCAGCCACGTCATGTAATCTTTCATATCAGAATTGAACTAGTAGCAAGGTGTTCGTCAACCTAATCGTGACCCTCCATGACCTTGTCAGTTTGGATTTCCTCTGCATATCCATATCCATGGTAAGTCCGTGTCCAAGGGATCAGTATTGGCAAGTTCATGGGAACTGTCTTTAGTAGCACTCTGTGGAATACTCGCGCTGGATCCATGACTCAGAAATTATTGTCGTCAGTAGGGAGCTTAGAGTACGATGATGTGCTGCATGCGTTGGGTCAGAAAAATCACCACTAACATCACTGACTTAACAGCAGTGCAGTGTCTCTTCTGGTGGTTGCCTCGTGGCGACCCGACGTTTATTGCTTCATGAGGGTTGCCGATGTTTTGGCCGTGACAGGAGGTATCTGGGTGTGGTTGTGTATGAGAATGCTGGAATAGGCAACACAGGAGTACTACCATAGAGAGTGCACAACACAAAATAAACAAGATGCTGGACTCACCGAAAAGGACTGACAGCTAATAGATAGTCAGCACGACCGATTTTGGAATTGTCAAATACAGCGAATTTCAAAACTGTTGGAAACATGGAGTTGAAAAGATACAGAAAATATTTTGATATGTAAGTTGGGGAGTATTGCAAAGGGAGTAACATTTTAATAATGTTGGACACAAGTATGCGACAGAAGTCGAGATCTTGGATATAGGATGGAGAGGTTAAAGAGGAGGTTTGGAGATGACATTAGCAGAGCAAATTATAGACACGACACTGAACGCAAAGAGGGAAAGCAACAGAATGAAGGATACAGAATCGGAGCGACAGAGATGCTGGATTCTGAGAATGAACGAATTGAGTCAAGGACTGTATTGCATGTTAACGTTTATGGCTGCAATGGATTTGGGTATAAGTATGTGTTTCTCCTTTGGGGAGAGCGCGTCGCCAGGTACGACGCCAACGACAGTTTTTGTTTTTTTTTTGTTTTTTTCCTGTGTGTTGTTCTGTTGGACACAGCCATACAGTATTTCTACCAAAATGCCCTAGAGGCAACGGCCTTGTTGTTCTCTTTTTTTTTTTCTGAAGGTGAGTTAAATACATGCCATACATCCCTACCCCCGACACCCGCTAAAAACAAACAAACAAATCAAACGAACAGTAAGAATACATTGTAACCTACCCCTCCCCCCAAAAAAAAAAAAATGCAGAGGAGAAAAACAAAATAAAGCTAAAAATGACTCATGTTAGATGGGATACATAAACCTAGAATGTTACCGCTCGGTAGGTAAAGGCACC
>CM065716.1:67507844-67512844 GCA_033310375.1 Conus canariensis | reverse complement strand
TGTGTGTGTGTGTGTGTGTGTGTGTGTGTGTGTGTTGTGTGTGTGTGCACGTGCGTGCGTGCGTGTGTGTGTGTGTGTGTGTGTGTGTGTGTGTGTGTGTGTGTGTGTGTGTGTGTGTGTGTTCTAACTCCCCCACCCACCCCAGTTACTCTTGCTATCCCTCTCCTCTCCTGCCCTACTTCTTTGAAACCAAATACAACTTTGATTTTGATAACTATGCAGATTTCCGAGGGGGGGGGGGGGGGGGGGGGGGGGGGGGGGCACACTCGAGCACAGTGTCGAGTTCCGTCGTGAAGAGAACCATTGTTATAATCCTAAACTCACCCAGACAAAGGAGAACAAAGCACGAGCAGGATTTTCGTTCAGATGATCTGTGAAGATCTTGTTACCAGGGGGATCATCTGATGTAATTTGGAATCTTGTAAAAGGAATGTGATATTTTTTGTTTCATTTCATTTGGGTAAAACAAGGTCGACGATAAACTGTGAAACCATTGTTTTAGCTTATGATGGTTCTGAAAATGTTACCTGCCATTTTAACTTGTACCTGTCTCCGGTTTTAAGTTGGTCGCAGCCCTGACGTGGCATCCATAGTTGGTTGCACTACCAAAACATGCCTTGACTTGCCTTCTGTTAAAACAAGTCTGCCCCGCGCGCAGACAATGCATAGTGGAGCAGGGTACTAAGTTTGATCCTGTCTGTCCGTTCGTCTATCCGTCTGATTGTCTATCTGTCCGTCTGGCTGTCTGTTTGTCTATCTGTGAGTCTGTCTGTCTTTCTGCCAGATGACTATGAAGCTACATCAATTCTGAAGATAATGTTCATAACTACTGCTGCCGATGATGATGATAATGATGATGATGATGATGATGATGATGATGATATGATATAACAAAGATTTATAAAATGAGCTTATCCCTGAATAAACAAAGAGTTCCACGCCTTTACAAAACTGAAAAAAATGCAGATAGAAGTACAAAACTCTGGCTCAAATACAAACATTTATCTCCATATTTAACTCATTATCAACCTCGATTTTACTCTTCCAACTCCCCCTCGCCCCGTCCCTCCTCCAGCAATCACAATGCAGTATCATCATCATCATTATCTATAACCACCATATTGTTATCCCCATAATCATCAAACCATCATCCATACCATAATAAACAATTGTCATTTCCCAGAGCCATCACGTCCTGTTCCCTGACCAAATCACCCTCCATTACAATCAAATCATCCTCTATAATCGTTACATCATCGCCATTCATCACCCCCATCATATCATCCTTTATAATCGTCATGTCATTATTTCTACAACATCACCATATCATCAGATTTTAACTATGATGCCTCGCCCCCTCCCCCCCCCCCCTTCCCCACCCCTCCCAACCATCGGTTCATCATCATCCGGAACCTTGGCATCACCCCGTCGATCACCCATCATACCATCCACCTTCTTAACCATCGTATCTTTATCCATGACACCACATCACCATCCATACCCATTACATCGTCATCATCATCCATAGCCATGGCATTACTTTGCCTTCCTATCATCTTGTCATCGTCTTCCACAACCATCATATCAACATTCACATCAACATGCAGTCATCCGTAACCACCCGGTCGTCACGCTTCTGCAAGAGACAGATACTGCGTTTCCTCAAACATACACAACCTGACAGTTCCTGCTCATTGAAGCCTCCCTCATCCATTCAGCTGGCAATGACTACATTCTTGGCCCATTGCAGCATGTCTCCTGGTGCGCACTGTGGATTGTTTTGGAATCCATTTTACAAAGCACTGAACTATGGCATGGATTTCGAGACCTTCAAACTGCATCGCTTGACCCTCTGCGAGTGTGTACAAAACAGGGAAATTGCAAGACGGGGTGAGGGAGGAGGAGGACACGGACACGGAGAGAGGAAGTTCAGGCAGTTACAGGTCTGTTTTTTATATATATATATATATATATATATATATATATATATATACGTGGGAGAGAGAGAGAGAGAGAGAGAGAGAGAGAGAGAGAGAGAGAGAGAGAGAGAGAGAGAGAGAGAATCTGCTTCATTCTTTATCGTTCAGGCGGTGCCAGAACTTCTGACAGATTCTGTTCAGTTCCCTCGAGATTGTCATGGCTTGACTGTTCCCTAGAGCCAAATTTGTATTTTTGGGGCTGATCTAAGTGTATCTGTGGAACACGAGAACAACATGACGGCAATTCAGTATCAGATTTTTTATTGTACTGGATAACCGCATTGATATTTGTTCGTACATGATTCAGCACTCCATTTTTAATTGTGCACTTGACCTCATAAGAGGCTCGTGGTCTCTCTGTCTGTTTGTCCGCTTGTCTGTCTGTCTGTCTGTCTGTCTGTCTCGTTCTCTCTCAGCCCCCTCTCTCTTCCTGTACATATGTATGTAAGATAAGATAAGATCATGTTGCTTATAGCCCAGCCGACCGCAAAGGGCCACAGCAGGGCTGTCACCACGTTAAAATCAACTCACGTCACACACACACACACACACACACACACACACACACACACACACACACACACACATATATATATGTATATATATATAGACAAACATACATATATATTTATATATGTATATACATATATATTCAATTATTAACAAAGCTTGCTCCTATGTCTTAGATTGAAGAAATATATATAATATACATATATATATATATTTGTTAAAAAATATTTTAAAAAATGAAGTATTAAAATCTACAAGCTTGTTTCTAGCGTTGCTATCTTCAGGATGTCTTTTGGGGCACGCCAACGATCTTTTATGGCGTGCGGGACTTGATTTCAACTCTGTGTGTGCAGGCGGATCTCATTTGCTGCACGTGCGGCCTGTGGTTCTTATTGGGGCCTGTTCAGATGGAATGTGCTAGCAAAGATTTCCACTTGTGCCTGCAATTGTTTACAATTTCTACTTTTGTGTTCAGAGTTGCTAAGTGTGGTTTGCATAATATTAACCATTTTTCTGTGGAGCATAGATTGCATCTTTTTGAGATATTGTTGTATGGTGTTGCTCTTTTTATGATTTTCCATGATATGTTGTAGTCTATTTTTTTTATCTTTGAGTCTCCAAATGTATTTACTCAGCTCTGTTTGATTTTTGTATTTTTCATTTTTGAATGACTGTTTGTGGTTTGCGTATCTGGTTTTGAAAGTGTTTTCAGTAATCCCTATATATGTTTCTTTTTCATTTTCTGATGTTACTGTAGCTTGGTATACAATGTTGCTGTGAAGACATTTATTGCTTAGGGGCACTGTTCTTTTTTAGTGCAGTTGCAAGATGTCCTTTCGGCACCCTTCTCTTTTATGTTGCTTTTCATTTTGTTAGATGAGTCAATCATGTTTTTGAGGTTGGGCAACATGAGTATGATAGTTTAATGGTGTTTTTGTTGAATATTTTGGACAGTTTGTGTTCTTTTGGGAATGATGTTGCCAAGATTTTAAAGAATTCTTTTCCTACATTTGTTTTTACTTGTCCATCGTATGGTGGGTTGTACCATATGATCTTTCTTTTCCTATTTTTCGTATTTCTGTTCGTGCTGTTGTCTGGACTGTATTGTAGTTTGTAATTGTAACCACTTTTTTGTAATGCTTCTTGATATTCTGTTGCTGCATCATTGAATGCGTTTTCATTGCATGACAGGTTGGATAGTCTCTTGTTTATACCATTGGGTATTGTTTTTAGTATAGATGGTGGGTGGTTGCTTTTGATGTTTACGTAGACTGGTATGTCATTGGGTTTTTTGTATGGTTTGTACACATGGTCATTGAGGTCTAATGTTATGTCTAGGTAATTCACTACTTTTTTGTTTGCTTCTATTGTGATTTTTAAGTTGTGGTTTTTAAAGATTTTACATAATTCTTTTTTCTTGTTTTCAATGGTTCTTGGATTATTGTTTAATGCAGCGAGGCCGTCATCTCTGTATAAACCGGCCTGTTTTCCAAGTTGTTTTTGGATGTTGGATAGCATGAATAGTCCGACTAGTTCACATGTTTCGGCACCATCATACGATCCCATGGTTACATCAAATGTGGAGTTTTTGCTCGTTTTTTTAATCCAAGTTTCATTTCTGCTATGGCAACATCATTCCCAAAAGAACACAAACTGTCCAAAATATTCAACAAAATCACCATTAAACTATCATACTCATGTATGCCCAACCTCAAAAACATGATTGACTCATCTAACAAAATGAAAAGCAACATAAAAGAGAAGGGTGCCGAAAGGACATCTTGCAACTGCACTAAAAAAGAACAGTGCCCCTAAGCAATAAATGTCTTCACAGCAACATTGTATACCAAGCTACGGTAACATCAGAAAATGAAAAAGAAACATATATAGGGATTACTGAAAACACTTTCAAAACCAGATACGCAAACCACAAACAGTCATTCAAAAATGAAAAATACAAAAATCAAACAGAGCTGAGTAAATACATTTGGAGACTCAAAGATAAAAAAATAGACTACAACATATCATGGAAAATCATAAAAAGAGCAACACCATACAACAATATCTCAAAAAGATGCAATCTATGCTCCACAGAAAAATGGTTAATATTATGCAAACCACACTTAGCAACTCTGAACACAAAAGTAGAAATTGTAAACAATTGCAGGCACAAGTGGAAATCTTTGCTAGCACATTCCATCTGAACAGGCCCCAATAAGAACCACAGGCCGCACGTGCAGCAAATGAGATCCGCCTGCACACACAGAGTTGAAATCAAGTCCCGCACGCCATAAAAGATCGTTGGCGTGCCCCAAAAGACATCCTGAAGATAGCAACGCTAGAAACAAGCTTGTAGATTTTATACTTCATTTTTAAAATATTTTTTAACAGATGTTGCTCCCCAAGGGGTTGAGCACCTTCAGATTTTTTAAGGGCTTTTTTTTTTATATTGTTCATAAATATATATATATATATATATATATTATGATGTGTGTGTGTGCGTGTGCGTGT
>CM065716.1:67495344-67497844 GCA_033310375.1 Conus canariensis | reverse complement strand
TCCATCAATGATAATGGCTGGCTGGGGCTTGGCTGTGTTAGGGGCGACTTGGACCAGGACCTCCGTTTTTTCCCAGACTGATCGTCAGTCCGAACAGGTTAGATGCGTTCGCGAAGTGGTCTACAATGACCTGCAGGTGTTTCTCCTTGTGTGCCACGAGAGCACAGTCATCCGCATAAAGGGCTCCAAGGATGAGTTTCTCCAGGGTCTTGGTACGAGCAGCAAGACGACGCAGGTCAAACACGGATCCATCTGAGGGGTACTTGATGTATACGCCTAAGTCCAGATCTTTCACAGCATGAAGAAGGACTGTAATGTATGTATATGTATGTATGTATGTATATGTATGTATGTTATGTGTATGTAATGTCTGTCTCTCTCTTTCTCTCTTTACCCACCCACCTACCTACCTACCTACCTAATTACCTACCTACCTACCTACCTACCTACCTGTCTAAGTACCTACCTATCTATGTATCTATCTATCTATCCATCCATCCATATATGTATGTATGTATGTATGTGTGTATGTACGTATGCATGTATGTATGTGTGTGTATGTATGTATGTATCCATCTATCTGTCTGTTTATCTATCTATCGGTCTGTCTGTCTGCTGTTTATCTATCTATTGGTCTGTCACCATCTATCTCTCCATCTGCCTGTCAGTCTGTCCCTATCTTTTTATGTGTCTTTCAATTTTGTCTATTTGTCTCGTCATCTATAAATGGAACAACTGAATAGTAGAGCAAAGTAAGTGTTGGTAGGAATCAACCCTTCAGTCTTTCGAACGACTGAAGAAAAAGTTAAGGAACTCAGATGAACCAAATAATCAGAACGAAATCAGAGAAGAGAGAGAGAGAGAGAGAGAGAGAGAGAGAGAGAGAAGAGGAGAGAGAGAGAGAGAGACAGGGGTTCAGACTTTTGGGGGAACTGCTTACTGAGAACATTACATTTCTTTCAGAGGCGGGTGCTTCTTTCAGTGCTTTTCAGTACTCCTAGATGAACAGAAGCATAAAACCTCCTGTCCTGAAGGAAACCATCGTTTCAGCCTATGTTATAGAGAAACGCACCCAAGTCACGCGATGGGTGCCCGACAGCTCAATGGTAGAGAGGGGTTTGCGGTCAGATGTTCCGAATTCGAATCATGCTGGCTACCATCTTAGTGTCTTGACGTTATAGTGGTGACAGTGTAGCGCGTCATAGGGCACCCCTCTCCGCTCCCCAACCCAACCTTCTGCCCCCTCTCCCCCACTCTGTTTGTACTGTGACTCCTGTCTACCGTATTAGCTTTGGTGGGTCAGCGTTACATCTGAATGTCTCGGAACTGTTACAGTACGCCCACAAACACACACAGGTACAACATATGCAGTTACATGATTTTGTATGCAGTGGACGAGCGTGTGTGTGTGTGTGTGGGGGGGGGGGGGGGGTGCACGTGTGCGTGTGTGCGTGCGTGTGTGTGTGTGTGTGTGTGTGTGTGTGTGGTGTGTGTGTGTGTGTGCGTGCGTGCGTGCGTGTGTGTGTGTGTGTGTGTGTGTGTGTGTGTGTGTGTGTGTGTGTGTGTGTGTGTGAAGGTAAACAAGAATATCGTCACCATCGTCTTTTTCGCATGCGCGAATCATTTTTTTCAACTGTCACGTTGTTCAAACAACCGAACTTTTAATGATGTTAATGATGACGACGATGAAGATGATAGTGATCATAATCTTCTTGACCTTTCCAGATAGGACAGATGTCTCTGTGTGACAGATTGCTCTTCCCTTAGAGACCGTCACCTTGTCTCAGCGACCCACTTTACTTTTCCACCATTTTCATGGGGAAATAGATATCCCCTTCGCTCTTAGTCTTTGCAAGAAATGTAAACAGTCTGGCTGAAAGTGTCACAGATACAAAATGTAAGCCTGCCAAACGGCCTAACTTTAGCGTACAGGAAAATGGTGGATTGTTGTTCCATTAATCACCAGGGACTCAATGTTTCAAAAACCCAGGCAATGAGAACGGATTTCATGAAACACAATCAATACCAGACAACCCACCACTCTCATCGCTGTCTGAAAGGGGCCAGGGCATAAACAGGTCGAACCATTCAAGTTCTTTGCAGTTCATCTCTACCATACTTGGGATATCAACAACACATCACTACAGCATGTAGGAAAACCACAACAGACACAGCGTTTCTTAAAAGTTTAGGATCAATATGGAAATCTAACCGAATTCCCAAGTTCATTTCGAAAATATATTCACTTTCTTGATCAGTGTGTGATACCGAAGTCAGTAACAGGGAAAAAAAAAAAGAAACGAAGTAATAAAGACCGCCCATAAGATCGCAAACGGTGGACTCCTAACTTCGGTACGTATCTTCAACCTGAGTAGGAACCCTAAAGCTATGTTCCTTCGATCGAATGGCACACATCAAGCTATCCATCTGTTCCATATTCTTTCTTCTGGAGGAAGACACAGCTGTACAAAGTACAAGTATGAAGTCCTAAGGACAGCCT
>CM065716.1:67477844-67487844 GCA_033310375.1 Conus canariensis | reverse complement strand
AAGGCGCTTAAAACGGACGACCAGAAAAATTGAAAACGAAATTCTGAAAGACGGGAGACTGTCCTGTGCATTCGTTGGTCTGATTCGTGTGAGTGGCTGGTTCCCCTAATTCCATCCATGAGCAGTTATAGTAGCAGTAGTAGTAGTAGAAGTAGCAGCAGTAGCAACAGTAGTAGTAGTAGTAGTAGCAGCAGCAGCAGTAGTAGTAGTAGCTGTAGTAGTAGTGGTGGTGGTGGTGGTGGTAATAGTAGTGGTGGTGGTGGTGGGTGGTGGTGGCGGTGGTAGTAGTAGTAGTAGTAGTAGTAGTAGTTGCAACAATTGAAACAGAAGTAGTAGTCGCAGCACCACCAGCTGCAAAAGCAACCTCAGCAGAACGAGTAGTAGCTCTTGTGGTGGTGTTAGTGGTGGTGGTGATGTTGGTGAGGTTAGTAGTAGTAGTAGTAGTAGTAGCAGCAGCAGCAGCAGTAGTAGTAGTAGTAGTAGAAGTAGTGACAACAGCAGCAGCATGAGCAACAGCAGCGGCACAGCACTAATAGAAGTAGTAGCAGCAGAAGTAGTAGTAATTGTAGCAGCAGCAGGAGCAGCAGCAATGTTATGAGTAGCAGTGGAGGCTGAAATTCACGAAAATGTAACAAGAATGTTTAAGTTGGAGAGCACTTTTTTAGAGTATGGGATGGACAGGGCGAGCCGCTGGAGTGTAAAGGGGGAAGGAGGGGGTTAGTAGGAGGCTACATAGCAGCATTTGTAACATTTCTGAAATGTTATGATATCCATTATCACGCTCATAATTTGTAAGGATCTCAACTTTCACTTTACCACTTCCCCTAATAAAACAAAACAAAACAAAACAAACAAACAAGCGAAAATACAACAAATCCAAACAACAACAAAAACAGAGAATGCTCTAACCCCTTACAAAGTGGTGTTCTTTAATATGGGACAAGATCTTTAAAAAAAAACAAAAACAAACAAAAAAAAACAACTAAAAAAACGAACAAATAAAAAACCAAAAACAAAAACAGCGGGAAGACAACTGCGTTTGGCGACTATGTTTACCAAGTGGTAGTTCTACTCTCCCACTTTTTTTTCCAAGTCCCTCTTCCTTCAGCCTTGCCGGCGATTACGTCCTCTCATCTTTTAAGCAACGTCATTGGTGCTTTCTTGGTTGCGTCATCATACAGCAAGGCTCACCTCACCTCATGTTCGCTCCTTTCGTGTCTGTACCTGCCAAATAGCCTTCCCGCAGCTGCTAGGGTTATCAAGACTCACGTCTGTGGGTCCCTTATGCTGACAGCTGGCCGTAAGCTAACAGCAAGGCACACTCCATGGCGGATGTAGCCTACTCATATTTTCTCTCAGCCACGCACAGGGCCGGCACGAGCTTGTCACAGTTCCAACTAGCACGCGCCTTCAGCAAAATTCCCACGCACGTGAAGTTACTGTTTACCATACTTACCAATATGTGCTCTCTCTCTCTCTCTCTCTCTCTCTCTCTCTCTCTCTCTCTCTCTCTCTCTCTCTCTCTCTCTCTTTCCCACCTAGAACAGCATGACGTAGAAGCAGTGTGGATACAAATCACACTGAACAAATCACGATCCATTTTAATCGGGTTTTGCTATCGGAACCCAACAGAAAGAGTCAGCTGGACTGATAAATTTGTTACTATGATGGACGCAGTTTCATTAGAATGTAAAGAGATTGTTTTACTCGGTGACTTCAATGTAGATCTTTTGAAATCAAACAGCCAATGGAGCCAAACGATAAGTGTGTTGAATTTACATCAGATTATCAAAACACCCACCAGAGTCACACCAACTTCAAAGACAATCATTGACCATATCTATGTCTCAAATGAAAATAACATACTAGAAGCTTGTGTACCAGTCTTCTCTTCTAGTGATCATTACCCAGTGTGTGTTACATGGTCTAAACATGGAGTGAAAATCCCAAAACCAGGCCACAAAACCATAACCTATCGTTGCTTCTCAAAATTCAACGAACAAAACTTTTTGCTTGATTTAATGAATTCAGAACTTCATACAGTATACAATATTGCTGATCCAGATTCAGCGATTGACTTTTGGATCGAAATTTTTACAGAAGTCTATAACAGACATGCTCCGTTAAAAACAATCAGAGTAAAGCATATTCCCAAACCACCGTGGTACACGAAAGAATTACAGGAGGCATGCTACCTTAGAGACCTTTTGAAAGAACATGGCTATGAAGAAGAATCAAGATCACTAAGAAATGCAATAAACTCTCAGAAGCGCAGGGAAAAAACAAAATACTATCGCGAGTTATTAACTTCCAAACAAAATCCAAAACTGGTTTGGCAAGCAATAAACCAGCTTAGCAATAACAGTTCTTCTTCAAAATCAACTGTTATCAAAGGTATTTCTTCTGAACAACTTAACACTCACTTCTCTACCATTCCAGATACAGTTGTTACTACTGATCATTCAAGCTCTAATGAACTTAAAGAACTCCATCAATTTTGTCACGACAAAAAAATCACGTCTGAACTACACATTCCACTCATAACTGTGCACGAGGTGTATCAGTACCTACTTCATCTCAAACAGTCAGGAACACGTGGACTTGATGGCATAGATGGCAAAATTCTGAAACTCTCGGCTCCAGTTATAACTGACACGTTAACGTATATCTTTAATCTGTGCATAGATAAAAGCTATTTTCCTAATGCGTTCAAAAAAGCAAAAGTTATACCCATTCATAAATCTGGTGATAATACTGATCCTTCAAACTACAGACCAATATCAATCTTATCTATCCTTTCGAAACCTCTAGAAAAGCATTTAAATAAACACATCCTTCATCACTTCAACAAGTACGATTTGCTCCATCCCGGACAGTCTGGTTTCAGACAGAAACATTCCTGCCATTCTGCATTAATCAATCTTGTAGATGTGTGGCTTAATAATATTAATAACAACAGATATTGTGGTGTCTTATTCGTTGATTTTAAAAAAGCATTCGATGTCATTGACCACAATCTCCTTATTCGAAAACTGGAGGTATACGGTCTTTCAAAATCCGCCCTTATCCTTCTAAAATCATACATCACAAAACGACAACAATGCGTCTTATCGGGGACGACTGTCTCTTCTATAACAACTCTTAAGTATGGCGTTCCACAAGGCTCCATTTTAGGCCCGCTACTCTTCTCAATCTACATTAATGACCTACCCCTACATGTGAGATCTGCATGCGACCTCTTTGCAGATGACACCACAATTCACACCAGCCATAATGATCCTTCCAGTCTTTCAAAACATTTGCAAGAGAGTACCAATGACCTTGTAAAATGGACCGAACTAAATCACATGTCACTTCACCCTCAAAAAACAAAACTGATGTACATTACAACTAGGCAAAAAAGACAAAAGCTCACCAATGATTTCCCTCCTATACACCTCAATAATGTACTTGTGGAACAAGTCACTCATCATAAAGTATTAGGACTAATAATTGACAATAGTCTCAGCTGGAATCCCCACATAACGTTACTATGCAAAAAGCTCTCCCAGAAAGTCTATCAGCTCACCAAAATCAAACACTTTCTTGACCTTCATTCACGAAAACTTTTTTTTCCATGCTCATATTCAGTCTTATGTTGATTATGCATCGACTATATGGGATTCTGCAAGTGCAAACACACTAAAACCATTGTTCAGCCTACATAAACGAGCGCTCAAATTAATCCTTCTGAAGAAAACTAGCCTCGAAAGCTCTGATTATAAACATCTTCACATTCTTCCATTCAGCCAGAGACTCAAATACAACAAAGGGCTAATGATGCACAAGATTCTGACCGGGAATGCCCCAACAACTTTAATGAGACGATTCTCAAAAGTCTCGTCGAGAAACTCCCACAAACTCCATATCCCAATCCCCAGAATTGACCTATTTAAATCAAGTCTAACGTACTCGGGAACCTCTTTGTGGAACTCCCTTCCAGAATCCATCAAACAAATCCATTGTACCACAACTTTCAAAAACACTTACCTTACCCATCTTCTGCGGTAAAAAAACAAACAAAAAAAACAAAAAAAAAACCACAAGTAATACCAACAAGTGATCTCAAAAGCATAAATCATCCCCTTTTCATGTACTTAACCAATTTGTCTTTTCTATTTTTTTTCTTCTTTTTATCATGTATCAAGTATTTATATATATATATGTATACGTGTATGTATGTGTATGTGTATGTATATATATGTTTATATATGTATATATGTATACATACATATATATATCACCAATGTGAGTGTGTGTTTGTATGTATGTATGTATGTGTGTGTATGTGTGTATATGTATGTGTACGTGTGCGCATGTATATGTATGTGCGTGTGTATGTGTGTGTGTGTATGTGTGTATATATATATATATATATATATATATATATGTATATGCATGTATGTGTATGTGTGTGGGTATATATATGTGTGCATATGGATATAATCTTATGAAAAATGATTATATGTTGTGCCCTTTTTTCACTCTCTCTCTCTCTCTCTCTCTCCTCTCTCTCTCTCTCTCTCTCTCTCACTGTCTGTCTGTCTGTCTGTCTCTCTCTCTCTCTCTCTCTCTCTCTCTCTCTCTCTCTCTCTCTTTCTCTCTCTGTCTGTGCGTGCGTGCATGTGTATGTTCCGAATTCCGTACATACTTTGTCATATTCTTTTTTACTGTCTGATTTTATACATGCTAATTGTTGTACGTTTTAGTACATTTCCATTCCAAATCGTTACATTTCATGCTGTTCCCCCTCTCCCTTCCATCCTCTCTCTCTCTCTCTCTCTCTCTCTCTCTCTCTCTCTCTCTCTCTCTCTTTTTTTTTTCTTCTTTTTTTCTCCTCCCCCCCCCCCCCCCCCCAATTTCATCTCACTTTGCTTAATACCTTCTACGTATTTTCATGCCTTGCGAAAAATGATTACATGTTGTGCCTTGCTCTGCCTCTCTCTCTCTCTCTCTCTCTCTCTCTCTCCTCTCTCTCTCTCTCTCTCTCTCTCTCTCTCTCTCTCCTCTCTCTCTCTCTCTCTCTCTCTCTCTCTCTCTCTCTCTCTCTCTCTCTGCGTGCGAGCGTGCGTGTACGTGTGTGTTCAAAAATATGTACGCACTTTGTCATATTCACTTCACTGTCTGTTTTCATACATTTTTTTTTTGTTTTGTTTTTTTTGTTTTTTTTTTTTTTTTTCTCACGTTTTTAATCAAACAATATAGAGATTACAAATACGTCATATGTACATTGGCATCATTTCTGTAAGTTCTATAAACAGTTGTTTTTTTTTAACTCCCCTGATATATATCATACACATTTGACATACATTTGTTACATTACAGCAAGAGCATACGGATAATATATCAATACATAAAAAAGTATGTTGCTTCAAATGTACATTCAAAAACATGTCAATTCAAATATCATGAGAATTTCAAAACAAACAAACAAACAAACAAAAACAAAACAAAACAAAAAAAAAAACAAACAAACAAACAAACAAACAAAAACACGTGAGAAATGGATACTGGGATTACGGAGATGCGTGTTAGATTGAGATTTTGTTGTTGTTATCGATTTTTTTTAAGTATTTGTGTAAAAAATCATCGGCATGTAATTGTACCATTCAGCATCAAACCTGTTTTGATCATTGTTGACTTTAGCATTATAGAGTTCGATTTTGAATCTACTGCTCAGCTAGCTCTGAAAAACTGAAGCATTTGGCCTACGTCTTTCGATCTTACACTTGTAAATATAAGATTTAGCAACCATAACAATAAAGTCAAAAATTGTCTCTGTTTGCATATGTTTGTCGACTCCAAAGATAACAACATCGCGTGTTATTTTAATGGTAAGCGAGTTTCGGCATTTTTCGTTAAATAAATTTTCAACCTCTTTCCAAAAAGTTTGAACGTAATTGCACATCCATAAAAAGTGTTGGATTGAATCTCTCTCTTCATTGCAGAATGTGCAGTTCGTCGTGTTTGTCAGGCCCATGGCATTTAAAACAATATTTGTGCCAATAATTCTGTGAATAATTCTAATTTGAAGCCATTTCAATTTTACATCTTTAATTTTGTGGACGTGGGTAAATACCTTATTCCAAGAAACTTCAGAATTAAGTTTTTGTAGCCATTGAGAGCAACAGTTTGGCTTACGCTCATCTTGAGTAAAAATTTCATAGTATCGTTTAGCTCCTTTTGCTTCTTTCATAATAATATTAAAAGCCCTCGGCATATTCTGAATTGTGTTTGCATTGTTATTATCAGGTTTTATTCCAGTTTTCTTTATGAACTCTTTCATTGAGGAAATCCATCCACAGTATGAGACAAAATTTATAGTATAATCATCATTGGTCATGAATTCTTCAAAGTTCATGAATTGTCCATTTTCCTTCAGAAAATGTTTTATTGCATACTTTCCTTTCTCAATTAATTTCTTTTGTTTAATTATCTCATTTCCTGTTTTTACCTTGTCGTTATAAAAAACAGGTTCAGCTAGAAGTTCATTTAATGTTTGTGGTGTCACGCAAAGACAAAATTCCCTATAGGCTATAAAGGTGTGTCTCCAAAACAAATTAGAGCTCATGTATCCTGTACCAAATGCTGGTCCATAATTTTCAATTTTTTCGCTGAATGGATATATTTTCATAACAATGCTCTTCCATTTGTGATTTGTGATTTTAAGTTTTTTTATCCATAAAAGTTTCAAAGCATTAATATATTTTTTGATGTCAGGTATATTTAAGCCACCTTGTTTTATAGTTTTAATTGTTGTTTTCCTGCTTATTCTATCTTGTTTACTATTCCACACAAAGTTAAAACACATCTTTTGAAGTTTTTGAATTAAGTGGTCAGGTGGGTTGGGTAACAAAATCCAGAGGTGTATGAGCTTAGACAGAATGAGTGACTTGAGAACAGCAACTCTTCCGACTGGTGTTATACTTCTTTGAGACCAAATTTTGAATAATATTTTAACTTCCGAAAATTTATCTTCATAATTCATGTTATCACATTCTTTCAAGTCTTGAGTAAACCAAACACCGAGTATTTTGAATTGAGAAGGGTTCCATATGATTTTTAGATGAGGACAATATTTTTTCTTGGAGTTTTTATGACATCCTAGCCATATTGCTTGCGTTTTTTCGCTGTTCATGAGGAGTCCTGAAACTCTTCCAAACGTGGTAAGGATATCAATAGACTGTTCAAAAGAACTTTTGTCACCATTGTTTACTAATTGAGTGTCATCAGCAAACTGGGATATTTTGTGTTCTACATCGTTTATTTTTATACCTTTTATCTTCTTTTCTTCCTTTATCATTATGGCTAAAATTTCTGCGCATATAATGAATAAGTAAGGAGATATAGGGTCTCCCTGTCTGCATCCTCTTTCTACTTTAAACCACTGAGCAGCCTGGCCATTTACAATAACAGTTGATTTGATATCCTTATAGAATGTTTCTATCCAGTGACATATACTTTCACCAAACCCGAAAGCCCTTAGAACGTTCAACATAAAATCCCAATCGAGTGAGTCGAAGGCTTTTTCAAAGTCTATACAGAGCAGCAGTCCAGGAAGGTTTTTCACATTTAAATAATTAATCAAATCATAAATTAATCTAATGTTGTCGCCCATAAATCTATTAGCCATGAAACCTGTTTGATCCTCACTGATGAGAGATG
Organism: Conus canariensis; assembly: GCA_033310375.1. Taxonomy (NCBI): domain Eukaryota; kingdom Metazoa; phylum Mollusca; class Gastropoda; order Neogastropoda; family Conidae; genus Conus; species Conus canariensis. The sequence continues at coordinate 67,480,140 of CM065716.1, read as the reverse complement.
GTAAAACATTCTTTATTCTTTTTGAAATACATGAGGAAGCTATTTTGTATATTACATTTAGGAGGGAAATAGGACGCCAATTTTTTATATATTCTTTGGGTTTATCACCTTTTGGTATGCAAATAATTAGTCCCTGCTTCTGTGTTGTTGAAAATTCTCCGTCTTTGTATGATTCATTTACAGATCTTACAACCAGTGGGCCCAGTGTTTTCCAAAAGAATTTAAAGAATTCGGCTCCGAAGCCGTCTGTACCTGGGCTTTTACCATGCTTCATATTTTTTAAAGCTTCGCTTGCTTCCTCTATAGTGATTTCTCCTTCCAATATTTTTTTCTCATCTTCAGATAACTGTGGGATATTTTTAACAAGTTTTCTTATTTCACACTTTTCAGTTATCTTTTTCTTGTATAAATTTTCGTAAAATGTTTTAACCTCCTTCAAAATATCTTTTTGTTCGTTTATTATTTCATCATCTTTAGTCACTAGTTTAGTCATTTGTTTACTAATATAGTTTCTCTTTTCAAGGTTGCAAAAGTATTTTGATATTTTTTCACCATCTGCAATCCATCTCGCTTTTGATCTTAATAATACACCTTCCATTTTTTGTTCCCTGATTGCTCTTAGTTCTTGGTTTTTTTCTTCGATTATTCTTATTTCAATTTCTGTTTTATTCTCAAGATTTTCAAGACTTTCAATGCGTTTTAAAATCTTGTTCTCTTTTTCTGTTGCTGTGTTCTTTTTCATTGTGGCGTAAGCTATTGATTTCCCTCGAATTTTCATCAACAGAAAATCCAAAAAAATTTTATCTGAAATCTTGAATCTGAGTCCAGATTTTATTAACTCAGACAATACTGACTGATCTTGTATCGCTGATTGATCAACTGCGTATTCTTTTATAACATCCAGAATTAACTTATTAATTTCGTCTACATATTGCTTATCCTTTAATAGAGATACATTAAATTTCCAGAATCCTTTGAATTTTTCACTTTTACCAAATTTCAAGCATAATGTAACCATCGAATGGTCAGATCGATAACCTGGTTCAATGTCAGATTTTTCATGATAAATATAAAGATAATCAGACAATAGAAAGAAGTCTAGTCGGCTTTGTTTCAGTGGAGTTCGTTTTCGCCAGGTATATCTCCTACAGTCCGGATTGTCTTCCCTCCATATATCTGCCAATCCTATTTCCTCCATCATGTTTATGAGTTCTTCTCTTGCCTTTGGATTATTATCTTGTACATAATTATAGCAGTCTAGATGTGGATCCATTGTGATGTTCCAATCACCCACAGCAATAATATTATTAGTACTGTAGCTCTTTATAGTTTCTTTAAGTGAATTATAAAAAATGGGATTATCTTTATTAGGCCCGTACACATTAACCAGGAGAAACTGTTTTTCAAATGAACTAAATGCTACAATTATGAAGTTTCCGTTTTCATCTCGTTGTACATCTGTAATTTTGAATTCAAAATTATTCGAAAACAATACAGCTACACCTCTGGAATTTGAACAAAACGAGGCAAATAAGCATTTATATCCCCATTCTGCAGTTACATACTTCTCTAGTTTATTAGTAAAATGGGTATCCTGTAAACAGTATATTGAGTATTTTTTCTGTTTTAAATAGTGAAATACATCCCTACGTTTATGTAAATCACCGAGCCCTTGACAATTTAATGAAGCAATTGTTATGCTATCCATGACAATTCAGTGAATAATTGTTTCATATATACAGAACTTAAAGCAAAGTAGGCCAAAATGATCAGAAATAAGAATGGAACCCAGCTCTTCCAAAAAGCACAGCTTATATAACAATGATTCTCATACAATACATTAATGTACCGCATCCCCTGGTGTGATACGCAAAAACAAACAATGACAAACATAAAGATTGAAAAATATATACGAGTTGTATGGATTATACACATCAGAAGTATGATAAATATATAAAAGAAAATCAAAAGCTCCTTGACCATTGCAAGCGGATAATGACGCTACAGCATCTTTGAGGGAATACAAAGATAATTTTTCACACAATCAGATTCGTTTTAACGATTAATATAGCTTAACTTAAAAACAAACAAACTTGGATCCAAAGAGTCACAAAGCATTATCAAATTTTTAACATCGGCAAAAACGATGACACACCGATCAAACTAATGGTTTTTAAATCATGTGAAATACTATCCCCCCCCCCCCCCCCCCCACCACCACCAAACGGCCGGCTTGGTCTCCCATCTGATTGGTTTTGTTTTTGAACACCTCTCACCCCCTCCACCCACCCACCCC
>CM065716.1:67457844-67472844 GCA_033310375.1 Conus canariensis | reverse complement strand
ATATGTACATACATTCGCAAGACATTTGTGTCACAGACTGTTTTTAGACTCACACGAGTCCACACATTCCATGTGAGGATTGTCTGTTTTTCATCGCCCCCCACCCCCCACCCCCGCCCCATCCCCCTCTGCCAAGTCTCTAATGACCAAATCAGAATATTTGGAAACCATTCTTTAAAACATTCTGAAGACAGGTTTTATCTACTAGTTATTGGCAGGCAATGAATTTAAGGGATACGAAAATGTGATCAAAGGTCGTGGTCATTTTGTTTTCCAAGTTGGTCATGTGTGAAGTGTTGACATAGATTTTCACCATGCAGCCTCTCTCTCTCTCTCTCTCTCTCTCTCTCTCTCTCTCTCTCTCTCTCTCTCTCTCTCTCTCTCTCTCCTGTATCATTAGTTTCACTTCATTTTGCAACATCAGTCTTCATCCCCCCCCCCCCCCCCCCCCCCCCCCCATTTTTCTTCTTTCTTTCATTTTACTCCCTCTCCTCTGTCGTTCTGTGTGTCTTTGGTCCAAGCTGACACGACGAGAAAGACATTCAGTCTGATGTCATATGCCACCTGCACCACTTAGCTAAGACGCCACTTTGACTGTAACACGGTGTAGAAAGATGACATCACTGAAACGCAGCTCTTCACTAGTCGATCCCCACCCCCACCCCCTTTTTTCATCCCCCCGCCCCCCTATCTTAAGTCATAAGTAAGTTTGTCACAACAGTTCTGGGTTCTTCCAGACAGCGGGTTACGTGACTTCCGTGGATTGAAGTGTTTGTGCCGCGACACGTTTCACTTCTTCTCCTTGCCCTTTACCGATGGGGTAGCCACGCATGGTGCACATACTTGGGAACTTCAGATCGGTAGAACACGTCACGTGCTCTCGTACATGTGACTCACATGTATTCCACGTAACCTTACACCTCGGTATTAAAAGTTAGAAGCCTCCAAGTTCCGAGGGGCTGTCGCCTGGCATTCCAACTGCCTCAGTTTACAGCGCAGCTGTGGAAGAGCTCACGTATCTGTTCCAAGCCCATGACTCAAACCCACTCGCCATACACAACCTGGCCGCAGATCTATTGCTAGGTACACCTTAAGTCATAATCGATGATTTACATACTAAAGTTATGCCATTCCTGCCTCCTGTTAGTTTCATTACTCACAATGCTAAATGTACCGTACCAGTAGTACACCATAATATGGCAAGGAGCAGCAGCGGCGAGTTAAGCTTTTTGACTTTTGCTGAATTATATGAAAATAACTTTGCGTGTTTCAGCGATAGCTTAACTAAATTATGTGACATATTCGAATGCAAGAACTACAAAATGTGTAAGAAACTAAAGTTTGTGTGAGAGTGAGATGAGCGAGCGAGTGTGTGTGTGTGTGTGTGTGTGTGTGTGTGTGTGTGTGTGTGTGTGTGTGTGTGTGTGTGTGTGTGTGTGAGAGAGAGAGAGAGAGAGAGAGAGAGAGAGAGAGAGAGAGAGAGAGAAAACGAAGGCGGCGGCGGTGGTGGTGATGAGAGCGGTGGTATTAGATGGGTCAGTGGGGGTGTCTCTCACAAAAGCAGAGCCATGCGTTCTTGTTAATTAACTTTTACTTCGTCTTTTTGACGTCTGTATCTGGCATCTTCTCTTCTATTTCACTGTCAGAGGTGGATCCACTGATAATTGTCATCATTCATCTTTTTGTTGGATAATCATTAAGTTCGCAGTCTCTTTGACAGCTTGGCTGGACACACTGAATTGATTGCTGTTTTCTTGCCCTCTAAGTCGCAATACTTTCACAGGCTCATTCTGTCTTCCCCAGACACAGCTAACCTATAGCGGTTCATTCGCAGCCCTAGCACTGACAATCCTTAGGGGACAATTAATATCAGATCATCATGAGGTAACCTATCAGAGTTGACGCTGCACTGTAGCTGAGTCACTCTCTCAAACGATTCTTCCCGTAGACATGGAAGCCTTGGACACGGATTCACCACAGGCTTTGAGGAAATCAATACTAAGGTCACCATAAGAGCAGGGCTTAAAAGGCTATATAAACTTTGAGACTTTGTTTAAAATGATGATAAGGGAGGATGAGGATAATGAAAGCAGTGTAATGGAGTTCTTTAAGGTCTGAGATTGTTATGACAAACCTGTGTTCTACAGTTGTTGCTTTTTCACAAAAATATCATGGCGTCCGTCAGGATTGAGAGATACAGAAAACCACAATGTGGATATGGAAGTTTGAACAAGACATTCAAAGACCTATATATTTCGTGCATGGAAGTCGACTGTGTATGTATCTTTCCAACTGAGTCCATTTCACACCCTCAACATTTCGGGGAGAGAGCCGACCAGGACTGACAATTTCCAGGAATATTTTTCTCTGATGGAACTCGAACCCACAACTTCTCAGGCGGCAGCCCGCGACACTAACCGTTGCACCACGGCGGGCTAGTCTTCTTCTTGTTGTTTTTGATGGCATGCTCATTCCCTTCACGTCGATCAACCCAAGATGTTTTCCTAGCGCCAGTGATTTCCTTAGGGACAATAGGAGGGCCCCGATGTCCAGACGACGTCTATCGCGCGCGACGGAGTCTGGCTTGTTCGGCCTGCAGCATGAGACGCGTGGAGAGAATGCTCTTTTCCCATCAGACACCCTTTTTAGGGATTGCATGCGGACTCCTGGCAGTTTGCCCCATGCCTCCAGGGAGGAAAGGAGAGGAGAGGACAGGGCAGGGGTACGTTCAAGTCACTTCTTGAGAACGCTCTCAACGTCAGCTTAACACCACAATAAAGTCAAACTTGGAAATGGTTTGAACAATATCTTATGTCATATTAGTAAACGTGTCAGGTTTGAATCGAACAATTTTTGTATACATTCGCTCCGTGCTGGAACGTTTTTCAGTCTCTTTCAAGTTGAGTGGGACTCTTTTTAAACTGGACTCCTCTCCGTAGGAAAACCCTTTTAAACGCAGGCAAAATGTGGATGTTACACAATATGATTGACTTTTTCCTCCCAGTGTGTAGTCTGAAGAAAGTGTGAAATCGCTGCCGAAAATTGCACCGGTGATCAATTTCAAAACCGATCAAGTATGTTTCAGGGAAATACACGATTGTGCATATGGTTGCATGAATAAATGACATGTGAGTTGACTTCAACGCGGTGACAGCCGTGATATGAACCTTTGCGGTCGGCTGGGCTATAGGCAACATTACCTTACCTCACCTTACATAATTACATCTGGGCCTTTCAATTTTTTTATATTTTTTTTTACATCGATTGGTAAAAGAATACATGGCGCAGAGATACATAATCTTTGGGCACTACCAATGCAGTGTTGTGCTTTAGTAGACTTTTGGTGTAACCATTCATCGTTTTCCTCGCTGTCTGTTTTGGAAAATGTTCAGAATTAGGCCTACATCATCCACTTTGATTATGGCCTAGCAGTTAGCACTGGTGCACAGATCATTTTTGCCACACAAAAACGCAAGATCATGAAGACGATAACTAGTGTGTCTTCTATCGTCTTTTCAATCACTCCACTCACTACACACACACACACACACACACACACACACACACTATATATATATATATATATATATATATATATACATTTCACTCTTAAGGTTTGAACACTGTCTTATCAATCCGGAGAGCGTGGGCTTGTTTTAGCCCCAGCAGCGCTTGGTGTTGGCAAACTGTGGAGTGGAATTTTTCTGATTTTCAGTATCAAAATACATGTAGATACATATAGTCTTGCTACAGGCGGGAACCCTTTCCTGTGTTTTAACTCGTACAGAGAATCAGACGGGCATGTGGAAGATCTTATAATCCATGTCAGCAGTACGTGGAATTTGGAAATCCTTAAACACACAGTATAAATTAGGATGCGTAGAGCGGGAACGAACACCGCCGGAGCATTCCTCACTGCCCACTGGCATGCTGTGACCGGAACTCAAATGGCAGGATTATCGGTTTGTTGTTGTTGTTGTTGTTGTTGTTGTTGTTGCTTGTTGTTGTTGTTTTTGTTGTTGTTGTTGTTAATGTAGTTGTCGCAGTTATTAACAGTTTCTATACCTACAGCCTAGCGGGTGACACAAGGTCTTTTCAGGGCTGTCAAACATAACAATAGGTAAAAGTAAGGTCACATTGTGATAAGGGCCATATTGTAAAAACGGTCACATTTTGATAAAGGTCACTTTGCGATAAAGGTCGCATTCCGATAAAGGTCACATTCCGATCAAGGTTGTATTCTGATAAAGGTTGCATTTGGATAAAGATCACATTCAAATAAACGTCACATTGTGATAAAGATCGCATTCTTATAAATGTCGCATTCTGATAAACGTCGGATTCTGATAAAGTTCACATCGTGATAAAGATCGCATTCTGATAAAGATCGCATTCTGGTGAAAGTCGAATTCTGATAAAGGTCGCATTCCTCTAGTTGAACTATTGACATCATTAAGATGGATAAGAGTAGATCGTGTTGAGAGTAATAGAAGGAAAAGATTTAACAGAACATTAGTTACAGCAGAAAGGACAGCTAGTGTCCACGCTGGACAATGTGTAAAAATTTCACTATCGAGTCGTCAGATTTCAACCGAACAGCTGCTAAGTGTCCAAACAATGTCAACGATTCTCCAGAACAAAGATAGAAAGATGGCAACAAAAAAAGATAGAAAAACAATAAACGACAGTATAGTAAGACATGTTAATATTAAAAGGAGCCGGCATCGTCACACAGACGTCTCTCGCGGTGCACGTATGACCACTTGGTGGAGGGACAAAAACAAAGAAGAAAAACAGTAAAGCATTAGTAGTCAATTACTCTGGAAATTTCATAACAACAACAACAATATTTAGAAAGAGAGGGGGTTAGTTACCGCCAAGGACATTGACAAACAAAGCACAGGGTGGCCATTTTTTCTGAACACATGGACAGATAAGTCACTCTTCGTTCTTTGTTTGTTCTGTCCTAAATGTTAAATGTGATTTTTTTTTTACCTGAAGAAGACCCAAGAGGTCGAAATGCATTGTGTCTTGTTCTGTGCTTTGTTTGTCAATGTCCTTGGCGGTAACTAACCCCCTCTCTTTCTAAATTTTGCTTCGTTCTCCGCCCTCAGTCACTCCATTTTGAAACAACAACAATAGTAATAATAATGTTATTATCATTATCATTATTATTATCATCATCATTATTATTATTATCATCATTATCATTATTATTATTATATGATTGTTGTTGTTTTTTTTTTCTCATCCACGTGTAAGAAAACTTTTAAGCCCAAAATGAATAGTTTTAAGTTTCTGAAACTTCTTCTTGTATTTTTTTTCTTCAGTCGGTGAGAACCTTAGTCTAAGAACTTGAACTTGTATCATACTGATCACAGAACTGGCGAAAAATACAAATGAGTAAGACTATTTTTACATTGAGGATTCCCAAAACCATAATGTAAGCCGCCTGAAAACAGACAGTGTGCAGACTCGACCATTAATTTTTGTCATCGAATGTGTAGAACTGACCTCAAAAAGCTTTTTTTTTTTTTAAAGTTAAAATCTGCTGTTCCTATCTGTTCCTCCTTCAGATTCCATCCTTCGGTAATGTCTTGGATTTTTTTTTCTGACCATAGGTGGCCAACGTCAACACACTGATGTCCCTCCAGAGTTCTGATCGACTCTGTTTTTTTTGCTTCTTACTTTGACATAGAGATTGTAAAAACCAAAAGCAGGCAATGACTGAAAAAAAGGATGAGGAATCATTTATGTATTTTCTTTGAAACATTACAAAGAGATGGACTCGAATGTATTTAGTGAACATAGTTAAGAAGATTTGACCCAGCAGTTTATTTGTCTGCCTTAACCTCTGGGCCCATTGCCCCCGCTCCGCCTGTCATTCCTCCTCGTCCATAGGTAGCCACACCCAGACTCGCGCTGTCGCAGTCCCAGCACTGACATATAGCAATCTGCATCAGGTCGTCCTGAGGCCACAGTCCCAGCACTGACATATAGCAATCTGCATCAGGTCGTCTTGAGGCCCTCCGCCGGAGAAGACATTTCTTGTTGGTGACCTCGATCTTCACCGCCAAATCAGCTGGAAGTCGCGTTTGGCCATGTTGAAATGGGGCAGGGTATAAAGTTGTTTTTTGTTTGTTTTTAATAAATTCCAATATAAATGGCATTAATTATGTACACAAACATGATATAAGGTTATAAAACGCATGACATAAATTATTACAACTCCATCGAATCATGGCATTCGGAGAAAGTATATTATATTTAATTACACACACACACACACACACACACACACACACACACACACACAGTGTGTCGTGTGTGTGTGTGTGTGTGTGTGTGTGTGTGGTGTGTGTGTGTGTGTGTGTGTGTGTGTGTGTGCGTGTGTGTGCGCGCGAGAGCGCGTGCATGCACATACGTACACACATGCACCCCCCCCCCCTCACACACATACCTAGGTACACATACATACATTACAAAACATAACCATTAATCCTCTAGCAGTTTAATATATGGCTACCATTTTGTTTGGCAGGCAGCGTGATTCATCTCCATCAAGTACAAATACTTCTCCATTTTATATCTATAGTCCAGCTCCTTCAAAAACATGTTTAGATTAAGTTTTGTTTTGTTAATTCTACATTTATAAATGAAATATTTTCCCACTTAAATTATTAGGTCTAGCATATCATCGGTTTTTGTTTTCTCATCCGTACCAAATAATATAATCTCCACATTAAGGGGTAATCTTTCACAGTGTGAACAGTTAACTTTCAGAGCTCTTTCAAGGTCTTTCCAGAAAATACGTCTCCACATTTGGTTTAAGGACTTTTCCTATTACTAACCGCCGAAGTAATTTCAGATATTCAGCACACACATGTACCAACACACTCATATCACACTAACACATTACACAGCTAATCAATCCTTCAGTACACCACCATCAAAGCGAGTAAGCGTGCCATTCGACTATAAAAACTCAATCTGACTTGTCAAGTTCTGGTGGGTAGGTTTTGACCAAATGTGTAGTAACATAATTTAGCTGAACCGGTAACACAACACACAACTTCTAGACTACGAACTCCATCACATTGTCTCAATGTGTGGCTACTTCATCAAAAAATTTTACAAGGAATATCTGTCATCAATATGTATGAAGTTATGGTGTGGACTGATAGCTTGGACTTACCAGATCGATTCCCTCTTCTTAGACCTTTTCCTGTCTCTGTGTCATCTCTCTCTCTCTCTCTCTCTCTCTCTCTCTCTCTCTCTCTCTCTCTCTCTCTTACTTTCACGTCGTTGGTGAGGTGTTTGTGAACGCGACTGCTTTCAGTGCTGGCATCCACATTGCGTCTTCAGGGACATTCATGATGTATAACCCCGGAAAGATAATTTCAGATATCACACACACACACACACACACACACACACACACACACACACACACACACACACACACACACACACACACACACACACACACACACGAGTGAGCGTGCGCATTCGACTATAAAACTCAATCTGAAATTTGGTCGAAGTGCTGGTGGGAGGTTTGACCAAAGTGAGAACCAAATTTGAGGCTGAACGTAACACACACACAACTCCCTGGACACGAGACTCCATCAACTTGCCAATGTGGGTGCTTCATCAAAAAGTGGTTTGCATAGGATTCTGTCAAAATGATGAAGTGAGGCTGTCGAGCACTGATGTATGGACTTACCCAGAACTTTCCCTGGCACTCTAGAGCCTTTTACCTGTCTCTGTGTCATCAGTGTGGACGTCCGCTGTAGCAGCGCCATCAGACGTCACAAACTTTTTATCTCCACTTTGGTGGTCCACCCCCGGCAAAGCTGGGGCTTAGGAAGGGGAGGGATGAGGGTAAGGAGGGGAATGGGGTGGGGGTGGGGTGGGGGGATGGGGGGGATGGGGGTGGGGGCTATAGTGCATGTACTTTCATCTCTTTGACAGTGACAGCCCTGAGTTTGGCCTGTCGGTTTCCATGGTGACTGCAGTACTTTATTCTTGCAGACTGATGATGCGGGACACAGTTGTACCATCTCTCTCTCTCTCTCTCTCTCTCTCCTCTCTCTCTCCTCTCTCTCTCTCTCTGTTGTGTGTGTGTGTGTGTGTGTGTGTGTGTGTGTGTGTGTGTGTGTGTGTGTGTGTGTGTGTGTGTGGTGTGTAGGGGAAGAGAGAGTTAATAATGAATTGTAAGCAGTTTTACTTTGGCTGGGACTGCAAGATAAAATCTCTGTCTGTCTGTCTGTCTGTCTGTCTGTCTGTCTGTCTGTCTGTCTGTCTCTCTCTCTCTCTCTCTCTCTCTCTCTCTCTCTCTCTCTCTCTCTCTCTCTCTCTCTCTCTCTCTGCCTTTGTTTCCTTCTTTCATATTTCTCGTTGATTTGTTTTGAAATCTTATTTCGAGTCTACATGTTTATCCGTTGTTGATTCTGTATGATAATGAAAACTAAACCATATTTGCTTCGATAAGTTTCAGCAGTTGAAGACAGCTAAAGAGCCAATCTGAACTGTGAGTTTTAAAGTGAATGTTTCATGTATGGGCTGCGAGTGAGCTGTAGAGTTTTACCGTCTGCTTTTTACTTCATTCACATGATATGTGGCTTTCACGCTCACATTTCAACATAGACTAAACGACTAGTTTCTTCATTTTCATTTCTTTTATCTAAACAAACTCGTTACTGTGTTGATTTTGTTGTAACATACCAGCGCATTAATCTGAATTTGTAATAAGTCTTATTTTCAGTGTTCAGAAATCAGAATGAGTCATATATTCATGAGTCATTAGAGACAAGGCGAATGAAGACACAACGCGTACGGCAGTAGATAATGCGTATACAAAACCCGGCCGTGCTATTGCAACCACCTGATTTCATAGCTTCATGAAAGAGCTGATGAGGGCTATACTAGCAACGTATCCTGCGACTAGAATGCAGACTATCATTGAGATAATCTTAATACAAAAAAAAAAAAAAAAAAAAATTCGACCGGCCAAACCCCACACAAATTTGTGACAAGGACGAGTGATTCTTTTTCTTGCTGTTCTTCTTCTTCGTTCTGAAACTAAGTATTTACCCAAATTCATTCCCGGGTAGGGAATCGGGTCATGGTGGATGGATGAGTCAGGAGGGGTGGGGGTGGGTCAATTTGGATGTAGCCTATTACGTTTGCTCTCTCCTTACTCTAAGAAGGCTGAGCGGCGAAGCTGACCCTCCGAAGCCATTCTAAAGTATCTTCACTTTGTATGAGAAACGAACGGATGTACAGCTAAGGATGATTGAAAAGGAAACTCTCTTCACAGAGGCGTTTCTCTCTTTTCCAATCTCTGCTGCTGTTCCTTATTATCAGTTGTTGTTTACTTATTCAGTCCTTGCTTTAGCTATTACCCCTGGGCATTGCGGCTTCAAGCCTCAGCGTAGTTTGGTGTAGCATAAATGTGATGTTGCCTATATGTGGTGTAGTCTATATGTGGTGTACTGTTTATGTGACGTAGCCTGCATGTGGTGTAACCCATATGTGGTGTGGCGTTTATGGCCTATGTATAATGTAGCTTTGATGTGCTGTAGCATGATGTGGTGTAGCGCATATGTGATGTAGCCTATATGTCGTATATTTGACGAGGCCTTTAAATGATGCAGCTTTTATGTGATGTATCATATATATGGCGTAGAGTATATGTGATGTAGCCTATATGCGGTGTAGCCCATATGTGATGTAGCGTATATGTGGCATAGAGTGTATGTGGTGTCGCCTAGTAGTTGCGTAGCCTATATATACGGTGTAGCGCACATGTGATTTATTGTATAAGTGGTGTAGACTATTTACGATGTAGCCTCTATGTGGTGTAGCCTGTATGTGGTGTAGCGTACATGTGATATAGCTTATACGTAGTGTTGCTTGTATGTGATCTATCCAGCGTGTAGTGTAGCCTGTATGTGAGATAGCTTATAATGGACTAGTTCGCACGCAGTGACGTCTTCGTGGTGAACCTGAAATGTTCCATGACCTTCTGGACGGCTGACAAACAGCTGCCCTCAGATTCGTTCTCTGGCATTCCAAGCGCATGAAGTCGACAGGAAGCTGTCCGTGCCCCTTAAATACTGGCAGAAAATCTACAGTGAGGCCGACAAACATCACCAGTAAATAAGGAAGTCAAGTGAATGGGTGAATTTTACCTAGGCCGGAGGCCCCTAAGGCCAAGGTAAACTTGCACGCTGAAGTCTGCATTTTTTTTCGTGGCAGTTATTGTCGTTGGGAGTAATGTGTCTGGTTCCGGATAGGGGTTGTCGTCTGTCGCTCTCTCAGCTCTGCTTTAAAGTGAACTCCGGTTCACTCTCTGGTGTTGGTCGGCTGACGATGGGTGTCAGTTTGCTTGTCCTCTATCCTCCACAAAAGGCCTGTCTTCAGCGCCACCAGGCGGTCTTCTTCATGCTCGGGTGGCATTGGTCCTGTGCCGAGTGAGGCCGCCTCAAAAAGGGAGCAGGACGAAAGTCGCTGAAGCGATGCACGATTCCCTTCGATGGTCCACACAGACAACGGCGAGAGGGCAATTTCTCAGCCTAATCCCGAGAGGGGTGCCCACCATGCCCAACCCACAAAAAGTATGGTATCCGAGGCCACGGTAATCGTTGTTGGGCAGCGCTCCATCGCCGATCGCTTCACATCTCTAGGAGTCGTCCCCCGGTGACACAGGCTAGACCCACCGTCACCCATACGGCTGGAGGGTTCGCTCAAAGGACAGCTGCCACCTCGTCTTTGGTGCCCGCTACTATACCATCTGGCCAAGAACTGAAATGAACAAGGATGGTCAAATATTAATGCCACAGTGACATGTCACAAGATCTCAAGACTCCAGGCAAGTACAGCAAGCTTCACTGCATAGATTTTTTTTATGAACCACACTGAGGCTACTTGAATTTGTATTTGTCTCTGTGTGTTGTGCAACAATGATCAACATCACAAGGCCATTTACCTCTTTGATACATACTGAATTGTCTTGGAACATTTCTCCTGCTGATGTGATCGTGTGCATACATAATTGGATGGTGCGTAAGACATACGGACAGTCTTCCGACTGTTCTTTCTGGATGTTCCTCAGCAATTTTCCTTAGAGGTGCGCCACCAGTTTTAACTTATAATGTCTTTGGTTTGCCTGTGCCAGCCAGAAAAAAAAGTGTCCAAGCGATGAAAAATGTATGTCTTGAAATGGAATGTACGTAATAAGATCGTATTATGATCTATGTTTTTATCTGCTGTATGTGTCTTTCACCACATAACTGGAACACATTTGATGAACTTCCCGTCTTTTTCTTCAATGGCAGGTTCATTCCATGCTTGACAATCAGACCAGATTGTTTTGTAGCGCCAGTGATTACCTCAGGGACTCTGGGTCGGCCGCGATATCCAGACAACGTGTCTCGTGCACAACTGTAAGGCGTTATTCTGATGAAAACTCTATTACTCACGTGGATCTCCGAACATCTTACTTTTCCCTTAGTGTAGTCATGCAGACCCTCGTACAAAACTTCAATGAAATCTATAAATGTGACATGATTCTTCTGAAACACTTCCTACCAGTTTCAGATACCAGAAACACAGGACACTGATGAAATGTGTAAACCTATATATGTCTTCAGACACATTTCTAAATTTGTCAGAATACTCACGTAGATCATCATATCTGAAGCTGATGAAACCCTCGCACTTGACATGATTCATCTGAAACATCGCTATCAGATTAATATGTCATATTCACGAATCGAATGATAGATGTAGTTACATGATCTGTGTTAGAACATTTCTGCTCGATTCTTCTTACAGTCGTGCGTTTGTTGAGAAAATCTGTTTCACATCACAGCAATAGCATGGAGTTCTGTAAACAAGCTTGTTTACATCTTTGTTTTGGATATTTTAACCTATCCCATCACTTGATTTACACTGGCACAAGCTGTACACTTTTTTCTGTCTGTCTGTTCGTGAGTCTGTATGTCCGTTTATCCATAAGGGTGTCCGGCTGGCCGTGCACGTGCGCGCGCGCGTGTGTGTGCATGTGCATGTGCATGTGTATGCGTGCGTGCGTGCGCGCGTACGCGCGCGCGCGCGTGTGTGTGTATTTGTATGTGTGTGTGTGTGTGTGTGTGAGAGAGAGAGAGAGAGAGAGAGAGAGAGAGAGAGAGAGGTTGCGTGTGTGTGTAACGCTAGTCTTTATACTTTTTAAAAGCATAATGCATAGGCAGAATGTTGTGAGCGGCAGCATAACTTTACTAAAGCAGTTACAATTGCACTCATATTGTGGCCGAATCTAACTAGACAAACAAATCTGGAACAGTAATGTTAAACGAAAATAAATGTCAGAAAGGTGATATAAATACATGCATTTCATTAATGTATCTGGTATCTCAGTCTGATAGTAATATTTTAGAAAGATCATGTGAAGTTTACAGATTTAATCAAATTCAGGTACGTTTATGTGCTGAAAAATAAACAATGTCAGAAGAATCATATAGTACACAAATCTATTCATTTCCAAGTTTCCAGTATCTAAAACTGGATAAAAATGCTTCAAAAGAATCGTACAATGCACAGATATTTCATCGGATTCGTACACGAAGTTTTACATGAATACTTTGGGGAAAATAGTGAGATGTTAAAACATTCGCGTAAAATGTAAAGTTTTCATCGGAATCGCGCCTAACACACAATGGAATTGGGTTGTTTTTGCCCACGACCATGGGGAATGTGGAGAGAATGGTGTGTTCTTATCAGATAGCCTTCTTTTGTGATTGATTTCTGACTCCTGACATTTTGTCGCAGGATTTCAGGGAGAATGGGAAGAGGCGAAGAGGTGGGAATAGGGGGTGGGGGGTTAAGTGAGTGTATGAAGAGGTGGGGGTGAGGAAACTAACCTCCTGAGAATGCCCATACTGTCAGCAATAAACACAAATACATCGTTGTCATCCGCTTGACCGACTTCTAATGTCACATGTTAAAACATTTTAGCTTTAGAACAAACGGCTTTTGAAGGCATTAGCTCTGTGTTGAAATATTATCGTTATCATTATTATTATTATTGTCATTGTTACCATAATTTCTTTGCTTGTTTGTTTATCTTAACATTTTCAGCAGTTTTGTAAATGATGAGCACGATGAAATCAAAACGTTGTAACAAACAAAATGTTTCAGAATATTTTCGATGGAGAGATTATAGTGTGCGTAGACTATGTTGCACCACCCACTCCACGCCATGTATTTAGTACATACATCAGTCGTGGGGCCAGTAATGTATGATAGAAGTTAATAAAGAAGTGTTGGCTTAAAGCTTTGCCCGAAGTGTGAGAATGTAGATTACAACTCGTGGGGAAAAATAGGGATCTATCAAAATGCTGATGTGGTGCTTCATGAAAACCTGTCTCCGACGAGATTCTATCCAGCTGTTAAAGGGAGGCTATGAGGGGCTGGTGTACGGCTTTACCCAGACCTTCCCTTTGCTGCACTCAAGAGAACTTCACGTGTCTCCTGTCGCCTGCATGGACGTCAACTTCAACAGCGCCACCAGGCGTCACAAACTTTTTACCCTCACTTTCCTTCACGTCAGCACTGAAGGAAGCTAATACTGCATGTGCTTTCATCTCTTTGAAGGTCGGAGCACTGAGTGTGTCTGGTCGGTTGCCATGGTGATTGCCGTGCTGTATTCTTGTACGCTGGTGAAGTGGAAAAGAAATGCACGTTCTCACGTAAACCTTGTCGTATGGGAGAGAGAGAGAGAGAGAGAGAGAGAGAGAGAGAGAGAGAGAGAGAGAGAGAGAACTCATATGATGTCCATGCCAAAGAAATTATTGATCGTTCACCAGTTATTGTTTTCTATGCTGAATGGTAAACAGTTTTTCTTTGAGGAGGAATGGCATTTTTGTTTTTTTAACAGGAAACGGTAAATAGCTTTTCGGTCGCTTGAAAATCTCTTAGGGTTTTGCTTTCCTTCACTCTCTTTTTGCTCCCTTCTTTCCTCTTTCCTTTGCTGATTTGTTACGGAATGTTGTTCAGATTTGACATTGCTTTGCCTGCGGTAAAGCTGCAGGATGACGGCATGTGGCACGGGCATGTTCTATTTTTGTGTCAGTTTATTGCAGAAGGTTTATCACAACCAAAAGTTTAGTGCTTTAGAATAATTGTCTTATGGGTGGACAGCGAGTGTGGAGTTTTATCTTCACTCTTTTACTTCTCTTGGATAATAGATGATGTTCATATTCATAGTTTAACAACAGCTAAATGATGATCCCTCGATGTCTTTCCCTTTTCTGTCTCCAAGTTACCTTCTTGTGTTGATTTGGATATCACTGTAATATACTAACGTTTTCACACGTTTGTGTCCTGTCATGTTTAATCCTTTCAGGCAAAGCCACAAAACAAACACTAGCGATAAAGTATATTGTTCAGATATCAAGAAATTCCTAGGCTTCATTTTTCAATGAAGGCACAGGAATAAAGAATGGTAGTGTGTTCCGGAATGGCGAAAATCGGCTAGGCTATCTTGAACGACAGACTTCGTAGCATCATGAAGATTTGATATGCCTGTACTGACAATCTGTTTCTTAGCTCCGCTCCAAATGCATCCCTCGAGTAGCGTGAAGATTACCATAGTTATAATCTTAACGATAAACAAACATGCGAAGAAGAGTATGACACAGCAAATGAAGGTAGACTAAGGGAGCAAGCGCCTCCGCATATTTACGCGAGTGTATTCCCTGGTGGTAATTTTGATGTTGCCTCTCCCTGCCTGAGGAGACACAGTAGGGAATCTAACAATCCCAAAACTACTGGAAGTGGATGTAACTCACTATGAGAATGAGACGGATGTATCTCCACGGACCGTTAGAAAAGTAGCCGTCAATGAAGAGGTTTCTGTCTCTTTTAACTTTTTTTTTTCTGCTGTTACACGTTAGTCCGCCGCCCACATCCAAAGCCACATTCAGTCTGGTTCTC
>CM065716.1:67440344-67452844 GCA_033310375.1 Conus canariensis | reverse complement strand
AATGCTGACTGACAGTTGTTGTCAACTCAGACAATAGAAACAAAGCTTTCATCACCTCTGAAAGTAGGTGAACAATGCTGACTGACAGTTGTTGTCAACTCAGACAATAGAAACGAAGCTTTCATCACCTCTGAAAGTAGGTGAACAATGCGGACTGACAGTTGTTGTCAGCTCAGACAATAGAAACGAAGCTTTCATCACCTCTGAAAGTAGGTGAGCAATGCTGACTGACAGTTGTTGTCAACTCAGACAATAGAAACGAAGCCTTCATCACCTCTGAAAGTAGGTGAGCAATGCTGACTGACAGTCGTCGTCAGCTCAGACAATAGAAACGAAGCTTTCATCACCTCTGAAAGTAGGTGAGCAATACTGACTGACAGTTGTTGTCAGCTCAGACAATAGACACGAGGCTTTCATCACCTCTGAAAGTAGGTGAACAATGCTGACTGACAGTTGTTGTCAGCTCAGACAATAGAAACGAAGCTTTCATCACCTCTGAAAGTAGGTGAACAATGCTGACTGACAGTTGTTGTCAACTCAGACAATAGACACGAGGCTTTCATCACCTCTGAAAGTAGGTGAACAATGCTGACTGACAGTTGTTGTCAACTCAGACAATAGACACGAGGCTTTCATCACCTCTGAAAGTAGGTGAACAATGCTGACTGACAGTTGTTGTCAACTCAGACAATAGAAACGAAGCCTTCATCACCTCTGAAAGTAGGTGAACAATGCTGACTGACAGTTGTTGTCAACTCAGACAATAGACACGAGGCTTTCATCACCTCTGAACGTAGGTGAACAATGCTGACTGACAGTTGTTGTCAACTCAGACAATAGAAACAAAGCTTTCATCACCTCTGAAAGTAGGTGAACAATGCTGACTGACAGTTGTTGTCAACTCAGACAATAGAAACGAAGCTTTCATCACCTCTGAAAGTAGGTGAACAATGCTGACTGACAGTTGTTGTCAGCTCAGACAATAGAAACGAAGCTTTCATCACCTCTGAAAGTAGGTGAACAATGCTGACTGACAGTTGTTGTCAACTCAGACAATAGAAACGAAGCCTTCATCACCTCTGAAAGTAGGTGAGCAATGCTGACTGACAGTCGTCGTCAGCTCAGACAATAGAAACGAAGCTTTCATCACCTCTGAAAGTAGGTGAGCAATACTGACTGACAGTTGTTGTCAGCTCAGACAATAGACACGAGGCTTTCATCACCTCTGAAAGTAGGTGAACAATGCTGACTGACAGTTGTTGTCAGCTCAGACAATAGAAACGAAGCTTTCATCACCTCTGAAAGTAGGTGAACAATGCTGACTGACAGTTGTTGTCAACTCAGACAATAGACACGAGGCTTTCATCACCTCTGAAAGTAGGTGAACAATGCTGACTGACAGTTGTTGTCAGCTCAGACAATAGAAACAAAGCTTTCATCACCTCTGAAAGTAGGTGAACAATGCTGACTGACAGCTGTTGTCAACTCAGACAATAGAAACGAAGCCTTCATCACCTCTGAAAGTAGGTGAGCAATGCTGACTGACAGTCGTTGTCAGCTCAGACAATAGAAACGAAGCTTTCATCACCTCTGAAAGTAGGTGAACAATGCTGACTGACAGTTGTTGTCAGCTCAGACAATAGAAACGAAGCTTTCATCACCTCTGAAAGTGGGTGAACAATGCTGACTGACAGTTGTTGTCAACTCAGACAATAGACACGAGGCTTTCATCACCTCTGAAAGTAGGTGAACAATGCTGACTGACAGTTGTTGTCAACTCAGACAATAGAAACGAAGCTTTCATCACCGTGCACATGACCAGAGAATTCTCTGTCTCACTACGTAACATCCCTTCCCCTCCCTCCTCCTCTCCCACGCCCGCGCGGGTGCCCGCACCACACACACACACACACACACACACACACACACACACACACACACACACACACACACACACATACACACACACGCACGCACACGCACGCACGCACGCACACGCACACACACACGCGCGCGACACACACACACACCACAACCACCACCACCACCACCATCATCATCATCTTCTTCTTCTTTTTCTTCTTCTTCTTCTTCTTCTTCTTCTTCTTCTTCTTCTTCTTCTCGTCGTCGTCATCGTCCTACTCCTCATTATTATAATTTAGTACGGGCCATTCTAGAAAACGAACGGGAAACAAAGAAGTTAATTCACAAAATAACTACAGTAACCACTCCTTATTATCATAATTTAGTACGAGCCATTCTAGAAAACGAACGGGAAACAAAGAAATTAAATCACAAAATAACTACAGTAACCACTTTTTACATGAAATCTCGGACACTTTACAGTTACAGTTCTCCAATGAGTATTTCATGAATTGTGACTGCAATTTCCACGAGCGTGTCTATGTGAAATATAGTATGTAGGCAGGCATATATGCATGCATTTGTGAAAGACCCTGAAACCACACTGTTCTTACAGACAGGGATGAAAAAAAGGAATACACAACATTACCCATAGTGGCAACATCTTTTGTTGTTACCTTAAGATTTCATTCATATCTACCTCAGGTGGTATGGTAGACGGAAATAGCTATCCCAGGAGAGTGGAGAAATGACTGACTCTACACCACACTACCAGAACGGCAAGTCGTTAGGATGGACATTGAACACGGTCAGTTTTTACGCTTGGCGCCCGAAGTAATCGAACTTGCAACACCTGAATGCCAAATCGGTGCGCTACCGCTGAGCCACCCAGGCATCCCCCCCCCCCACCCCCTCCCCCCAATATTTTCCCCTTCCTCCTGCTTTTTAATAGACGGAGACCAGAGCGACGGAGCGTAATAAAAACGAAAGACCCTGGAGCACGATTAAAACACCTCCCCAGGCCCCTCCCCCACCCACACTTTCCCCTTCCCTTCTACCCCCCCCCCCCTCCCCCATCCCCCCTTTCCCAGTTTTCTCCCGCCTTTTTCATCCTGTCCCTCCACATGAACTGATCAAGCTGTTGCGGAGTCTGGGTCATGGACTCTATTCTCAATACAATGGAGATTTATCGCACCCCGCTCCAAGCAGGCACTTGCAAAATTGCATTGCTAGCCTAACCGCCTTCGATACCAACACACTCTGCATACGCCGCGACCGGTGAAATCCTCTTATCTGATTGGTTCTCGCTGTAAAATACTCACAGCTTCCGCTAAATTTGAGCCTGTGAGAAGTAATGTTGATGAGACACGGATATCTGCTGGGATTCTGCGTTCAGCGCTTTCCATTTTGTCCCAATGAATAAAGAGAACGAAGTGAAAGCAAGCGTTTCTGTGGAAGAATACATTGGTTTCTAAAAGCGAAGACAAAAGCCAGTAAAGCTGTCCAGGATTCTGCTGGCAGAAAATCCAGAGAAAGGGAAAATCTTTGGGTTGAAGCGAAGGGCACACGCGATCGTAAGAATGCAGAAATTGAGCCTGGTTCATTTTCTCTTTGGTTGACGCATTATCTTCCCCACGCACTCCAAGTGACATTACGCCCAAGCCGCTCACCTTGACGGCCCCATACACAATCACATTAATGTTCGCGATGTCGCAACCGCAGCATCAGCAGTTCCGAATAAGCTGTCAACGTCAGCCCTCCTTATGGCCATTAACCAGGACCCCCCCTCCCCCTCCCTTCCTCACCTCTGCTCAGTCATTTCGCCGGAGTTCAGTGGTGCCTGTTTGATTCAACAATTGCAGGAAGTCACTTACTAACGCCAGTAAGTCGCATCGACCGAAATTTGCATCCTCTCTTGAACGGGAGCACCTGTTATTCCCTCTGACAACAGCTCCAGCGAGTTTGTTGGAGGCTTTGACATGGAAGACACCCAAGATGTGGACACTGAAGAATTGCAGACTTTGACACTAAAGACTCTGTGACTTGAAGACACGAAATGTACATCTAAGACACTGAAGATTATGACATTGAAGCTCTGTTACTTGAACATCGAACAGACCAAAGGTTTTGATATTGAAGTCACAGAAAGCAGGCGACTTGCGAGCAACACAGGCCCGGATTTGAATCTCCAAGAAACAGAAACACTAAAGATTGTTGTTGCTGTTGTTGGTGTGGTGGTGTTGTTGTGCGCCTAAAGAGGAGTTCATGACGAGATATCCTGTTCTGTAACGAACGCGCTCGTATGTGACTTTCATTTCATGCATGAGGATGTCAATCAAAACTGAAGTGATGCCATAGGCAGGATATGGATGTCTTCAGTGTTTCAAATATGTGTTTGTTTTTATGCCATCAGGCTTGGTGAGGATGAGAATGCAGCACCGTGTGACACGACTGGATAACAATGTACGCACATCCGTTGGTCATAGTCGTAAGTCAGTCATAGGAGAAAGAATTAGAACAACAATCAAATTTATAATGAAAAGCTTAACCGACCGTGGAAACCACATGAAGGATGAGAGAATGATATTATCCCAACACCAGTACAGTCATAAGGATTATAGCTACCGAAGAGTGAAACTTATCACCGCTGCGGTCATAATCGAACAGTCACCAGCAGAATCATATGCCAACACGATCGCTCAGTCATAAGCGATGACATGCACTCACCAGTTCAGTCCTATGCACAGACAGGCAACCCTACAGTCATATGAAATCGGTCGCCGGCGCAGTACTAAGCAGTTGCGTAAGTGAGTACTTTCACCAGAATTAACTGGCAGTGAAAAAAGCCACGATATCGATGTAAGTCAATATAGCCAAAGACTCAGTATATTGAATGCAATACAGATCATCAGAAGCATCATAAATGAATGGTGTGATCAAAATACGTCTTAAATAAAGATATGACCGGTAAAGTGACAAGCGAACTCAATCACTCACAATCCTAAGCAACTGAGCCATCCAAACATGTGAAAGCGAACAGTCTGTGAACCAGTTGTAAACGAACAGAGTCGCTAGTAGCCAAACGCAGATTACATCACCAAATTCATTCCTAAGCGAGTAGCTGCCGACACATTTGTAAGTTAATACATTCCGTAACATGGTCACAAGCAACTAGAGCCATCAATACCATCGTAAGGAATGGCCACCAACACAATCATACATATTCACATTCAAATCATAAATAATTCACGCAGTCGTAAATGTACATATACACCATACTAGTAAAAATTATCAGCAATACAACCATAAGAGAAAAGCAACACAATCATATAACGAACAGTCCACAAAGATGGTCATAAATGAATAGTCACGAAAAAAAAAAAAAGCATTTGAGGTACATCATGAAATACAGACACAAGAGAACAGACTTGCCAGTACAAGCAAACGTAACAGGGTCAGTCGTATGTAGTCACCAAGGCAATCAAATGCGAAAGAAGTCATCAGGCGAATGAAACCAGTTCAGTCAAAAGTGAATATTCATCAAAGCGAATATTCATTAATAGAATAGAAAGAGACACCTAATCACTGAGAGGTCAGGATGGCCAACTGAAATCTGTGAAACAAATATAAGCGATAAAATAAAAAGTATAACAGCAAAACCCAGAACAAAAGCAGCACAATAATGCACATGTCAGGAACGCTCGATTTTGGATTCGTTTAAGAAAAGAGAACAGGAAACTAGAGTGATTGGGTATCCAGCTCAGCTCATTGATGGATGGACGCACACTACTGGGACACAGGCAAATGACACCAAACTAAATACTGACATGAGCATGAGCAAGTCATGAACAAACTGTGAACAGCTTGAAAAGAACTCAATACATGACAATGGAAGGCATTCAATCACTTGACACTTATGGAAGGATAATCGATACAGAACAGCGGTTAAATCTTGTTTCTAAATGAAAAGTAGAAGTAATGTAGCCATCCATACCAACACTCCTACCCAAAATCAGTAAAGAACAAATTAGAATGCTAATGCTACTATAGACGAAGAAACAAAAGCAAGTGAGAACACCCGTTAACTTACAGCAGTTCATAGATAGGTCACAGAGGAATTAGGCGGGTGGGATCTCGGCTTCGGTTTAATTATAGCTCAGCCGACCATTACAGAGGCCCTTTGAGGGCTGACGCGAACTGAGGAAAAGTTAAGACAGATGATTAAAAAAAAAAGCACACCAACAGATACTCCAAGATTACTGATGCGAACACTAAATCTAGTCACAGAAGATTAACTCTCTCTCTCTCTCTCTCTCTCTCTCTCTCTCTCTCTCTCTCTCTCTCTCTCTCTCTCTCTCTCTCTCTCTCTCGCACACAGACACACACACACAGACACACACACACAGACACACACACACACACACACACCACACACACACACACACACACACACACACACAACAACACACACACGCACACACACACCACCACCACCACCACCACCACCATCACCATCACCACCACCACCAATACTGTCACATATAACATAGACCTGGAGGGAACAGTACAAGTTTTCCGTCTCGCTTCACAAGTATTCGCATTATTTAGAGTCAATAACCACTGCCAGACAACACAGTCACCGCGTGTTGCCAGAGATATGCTTAGCTGGGTCGGCCGCCCTCTACGGTAACTATGTATACCAGCTAATTTTTGTCCGCTATTCAGCGTCTACAGGAAACCTCTGCCCACGGACAAATTATTGTATATGCATGAGCTTCAAACTGGACAGTGTGACGGCTTCAAACTGGACAGTGTGACGGCTTCAAACTGGACAGTGTGACGAATTTCAAACTTGACAGTGTGACGGCTTCAAACTGGACAGTGTGACGAATTTCAAACTTGACAGTGTGACGGCTTCAAACTTGACAGTGTGACGGCTTCAAACTTGACAGTGTGACGAGCTTCAAACTTGACAGTGTGACGGCTTCAAACTTGACAGTGTGACGGCTTCAAACTTGACAGTGTGACGACTTCAAACTTGATAGTGTGACGGCTTCAAACTGGACAGTGTGACGAGCTTCAAACTGGACAGTGTGACGAGCTTCAAACTGGACAGTGTGACGAGCTTCAAACTGGACAGTGTGACGAGCTTCAAACTGGACAGTGTGACGAGCTTCAAACTGGACAGTGTGACGGCTTCAAACTGGACAGTGTGACGAGCTTCAAACTGGACAGTGTGACGAGCTTCAAACTGGACAGTGTGACGGCTTCAAACTGGACAGTGTGACGAGCTTCAAACTCGACAGTGTGACGAGCTTCAAACTGGACAGTGTGACGGCTTCAAACTGGACAGTGTGACGAGCTTCAAACTGGACAGTGTGACGAGCTTCAAACTGGACAGTGTGACGGCTTCAAACTGGACAGTGTGACGAGCTTCAAACTGGACAGTGTGACGAGCTTCAAACTTGACAGTGTGACAAGCTTCAAACTTGACAGTGTGACGGCTTCAAACTTGACAGTGTGACGAGCTTCAAACTTGACAGTGTGACAAGCTTCAAACTGGACAGTGTGACGAGCTTCAAACTTGACAGTGTGACGAGCTTCAAACTGGACAGTGTGACGAGCTTCAAACTGGACAGTGTGACGAGCTTCAAACTGGACAGTGTGACGAGCTTCAAACTTGACAGTGTGACGGCTTCATACTTGACAGTGTGACGGCTTCAAACTCGACAGTGTGACGAGCTTCAAACTTGACAGTGTGACGGCTTCATACTTGACAGTGTGACGGCTTCATACTTGACAGTGTGACGAGCTTCAAACTTGACAGTGTGACGAAGAAAACTGACACAGACTGGAGCTGAAAAAGGCAAATGAGCGAATAACACACAAAACAGTGAGTGCAAAGGAACGCTAATGTAGTATACCATGATAGACAGACAAGTAAATTTTCGCTAAAATCATGTCTTCTTATACATCACAGACACCAGTCATTAAAACACCTAGGCTGTTTCTAGTTCCAATCAGATATTGAGCCATTTTTTTCATTCTTCAAATACTACATCCACCACCATGTATCCTGTGGGATTTAGACTCACACATTTTCCCTCAGACTTAAATGATATGGTTTTGTTTAGAGTTAGCTTCAAACTAATGTCCACCACATACAAACACTTTAAGCCAAACTCTGTCGCGTGCAGCATACTTTACTTGTTTCGGACAAAGCACTCAGACGCACACTGGACCCTGTGTGTATTAGTTATCTGAACAAACCTAAACACAATCATCTTCAGCTTCTCCGTCTGTTTTTCGAACGATTGGATTAAGAGTAAATCAAAATGTGATACATATTTCAGTCACATCTTAAAGCCCAATCCACCCCGTTTATGGCATTAGTTTAATTTCAGAAACCCGTTGAACATAGGAAAGGCAAATGGTATGAAAATGTATCATTTCTGAACATTTTATAGACGCAGAACAAGTAGTAAATATATCTCAGAGAAAAGACACAACTTCAGTGATTAGAGAAAACAACAACACAAAACGTACAAACACTTAGAAAAAGAGAAAAGAAAAGACAGTTGATGGTGGTAAGGGGGTCAGGGTATCTAAACATTAGCGATCAACTGTGTGGTGCACATTGCAATCACTCGGCGCTAGGAAGATGAAGTAACCCCATGGCTAAGCCTCCTTTAACATTTGCAGGTGAACTTTATCTCTTATAGACGCATAGGCTATGTGGCCATCTTCATTCGAATCATCGTAATGCTGAGTAATACCCAGCTTGGGGAAAGGACCAACCATGTCTTCATGAAATAGGAACGAGTAGTAACCTGACAAACTGGTTGTTTTGAAGAGAGGAACTGGCCATGTTATGAAATAAACAAAATACTGCCACAAAATAGATATGTACATTTTGGAGAAAATGATTCACTGGGATGTCAGAATTGCCCATTGTGTGTAGCATACAAGCGCACGCCAACATATAGTTGTTAATACTGAAAGGGGAGTACTTACACCTGTGTGTAGGAGGGTAGGGCTAATATGTGTGAAAGCAAAGACCGCTGTATCGAACATCATTGTGGATTCATGTGAACAATGATAACAAGCTTTCAACAGTTTCCTTTGAAATGAGGGGGACAAAATGTTATTTTTTTTACAGGTGTAGGTGTATAGCCCCCAGGGACAAAGAGAATTATGTGCTGATTATCAAACGAAAACGATTCCCTTTTTATCGCTGTCTGCATGGTATATAACTATGAATGTGAAATGGAAATCCTGGAAGCGAATGGCTCCTTGACAGTAGAAAGGAATTTGAATGTCATGGAATATGTGGCTGTGTTCCTTGAGAGGGATGATGTGTAACTATATTGTTGTGTTAATTTCATTGTTTTCAGGATTTTGTCAGTTCCTCTTTGAAAAAGTGGTTTTTCCACTATTTGTCAGAACAGAAGCAACGGAAGCATCTGTTTCAATAGAATATGTACCAGTGTATGTGTGTGTGTGTGTGTGTGTGTGTGTGTGTGTGTGTGTGTGTGTGTGTGTGTGTGTGCGTGTGTGTGGTGTGTGTGTGTGTGTGTGTGTGTGTGTGAGAGAGAGAGAGAGAGAGAGAGAGTGTGTGTGTGTGTGTGTGTGTGTGTGTGTGTGTGTGTGTGTGTGTGTGTGTGTGTGTCACTTGCATATTTTTGCCCCGTTCCTTTGAGGTTACATTTTCAATCAAAATATTGCAGCGTGTATGGTACATAAAGCCAGAATCATCAGAATAGATACACTGCTGATATATACATGAATACCATGTAACCTTACACAAGTATCATGCATGAGAGAGGTAGTAACTACAATTCTTATGAATTATTTTTGTTAAGGGTAGCCATGTTGCAGAAGAAAACAAAGCGACATCTCAAGAGTGCAAGTGATTTTTCCTGAGTTTTTATCATGTATTGTCACCATATCATGTTCAACTTCCCCGTCTGTTTTTCGAATGATTGGCTTAAGAGTAAATCAAAACATACCACATTTTTCAATCACATCTTACAGCCCAATCCACCCCGTTAATGGCGTTAGTTTAATTTCATAAACCCGTGGAACATAGGGAAGGCAAATGGTATGGAAATGTATCCATTTTTGAACATTTTATAGAAGCAAAACAACAACTAGTAGATACATTTCAGAGAAAAGACACAACTTCGGTGAGTAGAGAAAACAACAACAACACAAAACGCACAAACACTGACCATCTCTATACTACTATCCAAAAATGCATCCCAAACTCATTTCCCCCCACTCTTCCGAAGATTCTCTTCCAGTTTCCTATTTAGCCATAGGTCCTACCCTTTGTTCGTGCCACAGCCATAGGACTCCCAGTGCTAACCCTCCTATTGTTTCTGTTCCATCTCCTCACATGACTACTTCTGCTACTCCAGGACTTGTGGCTGTCACCCTTCCTGCTGCTTCTGTCCCTTCTCCAAGAGCCACCGCATCTGCTACCCCAGTCTGGTCCACGTCTTCAGGATTTCTGGCTGTCACCCCATCTACCGATTGTTCCAGCTGCCAGGGTGATCGCCACTCCCATTCCAGGCTGTCCCACTACACAAGCACTTCAAGCCGTCACCTCACGTAGGTCCTACCACTTCTGTGCCGGCTACCAATGTGACCGCATCGACCACTCCAGGCTATGCCACTTCACGATGGTCACCCTGTGTCCCACTTCTGTACCATCTTCCAGTGTGACTATATCGACTACTCCAGACCGTGCAACTAACACAAGACTTTCAGCTGTCACCAGTCAGACTCATTCATTGTCATGCTCATGGCGGGTGCCATCTGAGGAGAACAGGACTGCATTTTTTTTTCCATTGCTTGCGACGTCTGAAGAAAACAAGTTTTTCAAACATTCACTTGCCTGTTTTGTATCGTGTATGACATAAGCGTTGCTTTGAACCTCTGCTTTGTGTGTTAATTGTATTTTGGCTTCTTGAGTATGGTGAATAGACAGTAAACCCATGGACAGAAGGCAGACAGCAGTCAATCAGGTCAACATGTAGTGGTGAACGCTTTCGATTTGTGCAACGGAACTTTGCTGAAATGCGAAGACACTTTTTCTGTCCCCTCTAGTTCTATGTATGGACTAAAACCATAGACTCCAATGGGTATAGAACATCAATAAAGTTACAGACATGGTGGGTGAATTAAACAAGAACATCCTTGTCGCTATAGGAGACTCAGGAATGCAGAAAAATTGGCATCATCACATGCAGTCTGAAACGAATTGGAAGATTTGAACTGGATCCTCTGAGAAATTTGGACAAAAGGAAGCGGTTGGAGAAGGGAAGCTGGGCAAGGATTAAGAACATTAAAACAAAATATAGGCAATATGGGCAAATTGGTGTTCCAGTTGCCAACATGTCCCCAGTATGTTAAACAAAATCACGGACGAATAGAAAGAGGGGGAAGGCGGAAGTGGTGGTAAAGTGGAGGGGATTGATGTGAGGTGGGGGGAATGCTAGGGGAAGAGGAGATTCGCATTACTGTCATAGAAAAGCCAGGAAAAGCTGAAGTGCTTATGGGTGAACCTCTTTTTCATTTGTTGGATTGAAAAGTGCATAACATTGCAGTGCACTGTTCTGACTGTGATTTAATTTAACGTTACAGTTTGTTTGTTTTGATTGTGCGTTGTCAGAGAGAGAGAGAGAGAGAGAGAGAGAGAGAGAGAGAGAGAGAGAGAGAGGGGGGGGGATTTCGTCATCAATGCTTATTTCCCATGTTTGCATGTGGTTTCTTCACTTACCGCTGTGTACTGTACTGGACCGTGGTGCATTGCGTTGTGCTGTATCGTATTGTAGAGTAATGCAGTGTCTTGCTTAATGTTGCATTATATTGTGGTATTGCATGTCACTGTGGTGTCAGTAGGAAGAAACTCCGAGGAGAATTTACAGCAGATGGTCTTCAGAGAAGAAACTCCCCTGACACAAGTTTAATAGCTCTGAACATCTTACATTCCAAGGGGTCCAGACTACATAAAGGCCATGACCCTTCCCCCCCCCCCCACCCCCCTCCCCAAGTGTCCCTCTGCTGCTAGACTTTTTTTTCCTCTGGCGCTGTGGGGATTCGAACCAGCAACTGCTGGATGAATGGGCGTCTCAATGCGTCCACGTTTTAGACGGATGCCGTGCCCATATTGCTATTGAACACATACCCTAAGCTTTGATCTTTAACCCATATGAAGTTTACTTTTATTCCTCCTCGACCAGATCCAGCTGGAACTCTTTCTGTCATTGCATTTAAAGTTCTGGCCCTCTTCTTACCTGAAATCATGGGCTGTTTCATGACATCATAGGCTGATGAGCTCACAGTCCCCTTGCTCCAACTTCAAGGGCAAGGACTTTGGCTTGGAAGCCTGGTTCCATCGAGCCTCTGCCTGGGCAGGATTGTGAATAGTATTGCGTGATTTAATGTTACAACGATTGTCTGTGAGTGTCATTTGGACTGCTCATCTCTGCGGAAAAAAAGGCATCGCTAGGATAGGAAGCCTTCAACTGTTCTGCTTTTCCTGTCTGCCTATATTTTCGTATACTTTGAAATGTTGAATACATTCCAGTGGCACCTCTTTCTGACGAGTTATAGGTTTGTTTATTTATCTA
>CM065716.1:67432844-67435344 GCA_033310375.1 Conus canariensis | reverse complement strand
ACTAACAACGCTTGTCCCCCCATATCTAGGTAGGCAGCATTTATAAAGAATACTAACAACGTTGTCCCCCCATATCTAGGTAGGCAGAATTTATCAAGAATGACTAACAACGTTGTCCCCCCATATCTAGGTAGGCAGAATTTATCAAGAATGACTAACAACGTTGTCCCCCCATATCTAGGTAGGCAGAATTTATCAAGAATGACTAACAACGTTGTCCCCCCATATCTAGGTAGGCAGAATTTATCAAGAATGACTAACAACGTTGTCCCCCCATATCTAGGTAGGCAGAATTTATCAAGAATGACTAACAACGTTGTCCCCCATATCTAGGTAGGCAGAATTATCAAGAATGACTAACAACGTTGTCCCCCCATATCTAGGGCAATTTCAGATGACTAAACGTGTCCCCCCAATTATCTAGGTAGGCAGAATTATCAAGAATGACTAACAACGTTGTCCCCCCAATATCTAGGTAGGCAGAATTTATCAAGAATGACTAACACTGCTGTCTCTCACACCTGCAGTGTCCCTTACTGCGCTATGATTTGGTTCTTTCTTTATTTATTTCATGTCTTCGTCTATGTAGGCATCAATTCACAAAGACTGAACGACGACACCACCTGAGCTTTGCAGTTTATTCGTTTTTTGAATCTATTTCTTTGTGTAATTGTAGATCTATTGATTGATTGACTGATTGATTGATTTGCTTATCTACTTCGGATAGAGATCAGCAAGGAATAAATGACGACATTGACCCCGTGCTGAAAGTTCCTCACTGCACTATATTTTTCTTTTTCATTATTGATTTATTACGAAGGCAAAAGTCAATACAGAATGAATAGCGAGACTTCCCCAATCGGAGCTGAACATTTTTTTCGCTGCACTAGTACTTGCTTTGAAGTAGGTATGGATGCATGCAGGTATGCATGTATTTATGTGTGTACGAGTGTATGTATATGTATCTGTATACATGTATATATTTATATGTTCGTATGCATACATATATATTCGTCTATTCATTCATTCATGTATGTAGGCAGAAGTCACCAAGAACACTGCTCCCGCCGCAGCTCAAAGTTTCCTAACGGCACTAAAATTCATTCCTTTGTTTATTTATGCATCTGTTTATTTGTAACCTTTAGCAAGAGGGGAGATGTGGGTGGGGCGATCTTTTCACCTACGTCGGTTGGTTTGATTGATGGGTTATTTTTTTTTCTGTATGCCTGTCAAGAAGATTATGCGAAAGCAATCGAGATAATTTTATCGAAACTTGGAGGAAATATAAAAATGTGGACCATTGATGAGGCCATACTAATTTCGAGTAAATCCGAACAAAATAGGGATCCAGAAATATTTTCTCGTTTTTCTAAATGACGCGAGTTGGGGCACTTAAAAATATATATGTTGCTATCCCCCCCCCCCCCCCCCCCCCCCAAGCGCCGCTCACACACACACACACACACACACACACACACACACACACACACACACACACACACACACACACACAAAACCAAAAAGAACCAAACTACAAACAAACAAACAAAAGCATGAAACTCTATAAGAAAAAGGAAAGATTTATTAGATCTGCAAGCTGAAAACATTTAATGCAGAGCCGGACAGTACACGAAGACAATGAGAAAAGGTCTGTTCAAAGGTGGTGGACGTCTGAGCTCTCCCTAAACCCTTCTCCTTGATCGGTTGACTTAGTTGTTTTATTTGTTTATCTGTGTAAACAGAAGTCAACAAGGAATGAATAAACACTGACCCCCGGCTGAAAACTCTCAATCCACCATTCCTTTAGTCATTCTAGCATTCCTATCTGTTTACCAGTTCTTGATTTGTTAATTCATGATCGATTGGTTGATTTATTCATAGATTCGTTCATTTATTTGTTTATTCATTCATTTATTTGTTTGTTTGTTTATTGATAAATCTGGTTGATTGAGTCATTGATTTGCTCATTTATTTATTTGCTTATCTGTTTTTCCCCCTGTTTATTTACAAATCTATTTCTATTTATGTACACAGGCAGAGGTGGACAAGGATTGAATGGCGACACTGAACCGACTTGAAAATTGCCTTCACCTCCTGGTCAGTGTTCTCTTCTAATTCTCTGCCAGTGCAGCGACGGATTGAGTTAACTGCCGTGCCCTGTGAACATCAAGTGTAGGTTGATCAGAGAGAGAGAGAGAGAGAGAGAGAGAGAGAGAGAGAGAGAGAGAGAGGGGGAGGGGTGGGGCTGACAGAGACAGAGAGATGGATGCATATTTACTTGATGTGTCAATATGTGTCACGTCATTGCTCTATCTTTAAGTAAAAATTTTGCGAATCTCGAAGTAATTGTGTGTGTGTGTGTGTGTGTGTGTGTGTGTGTGTGTGTGTGTGTGTGTGTGTGTGTGTGTGTGTGTTCTCTCTGTGCACTGGAGTATACACTTTGAAAACTGCATGTACAATTTGAAGCTCAGTAATTAACAAATTTATCATGACCATATAT
>CM065716.1:67415344-67427844 GCA_033310375.1 Conus canariensis | reverse complement strand
ATGGACCTGTAGTCCTGAGACACCGGAAAATTCTCTGTCTGTCTGTCTGTCTCTGTGTCTGTCTGTCTCTCTCTCTCCTTCTCTCTCTCATCCACCCCTCCCCTCCCCCACCGTCTGTCTTCTCTCTATCTTTCTCTTTCTGCCCCCTTATAACCTTTTAAAGTTTAATATATGTATATAAGAAAAAAACGTGTGTAAAATGATTATTCAATTACTCCCCTTCAAGAGGAGCAATGGTCAGTAGTTGAATAAAACATCTGAATCTGAATCTGGATCTCTTTCTGTCCCCCCTGATTGTTTTGATTCTCAAGATACTGTGCGTGGCGTGTGACTGTAATAGGCAAGCAAAACACATGAGAATACGTACTTCAAGTATCAAATCTTTCTGTCTGTATCTGTCCGTCTATCTGCCTGACTCTTTGTCTGACGATCGCTCTACCTAACTGTCTGTCTGTCTGTCTGTCTGTCTGCCTGTCTGTCTGTCTGTCCGTCCGTCCGTCCCTCCGTCCATCCATCTTTATGTCTGCTGTCTGTCTGTCTCTCTCTCTGACACACACGCGCGCGCGCGCGCATGCACGCACGCTGGTACGCACGCATACACCCACGCACGTACGCACACACACACACACACACACACACACACACACACACACACACACACACACACAAAATACAAACACACACACACATGCGCACACGCACGCGTGTGGGGGAGAGAGGGAGGCGCATGCGCAGATGCGACACAGAACGGTTTTACATTCAAAGAGCTCCGCAAATTAATTAGAATTACGGAGGCCCATTAAGTTGTTAAAGCTTTTACACTCAGCGCAGACGTTGATGACGATACCAGTCAAGCCATGTCAGAAGTTCCACTCACCCTTAGAGCGGTATGTGGGAGTTTTACTGGTGTATCTATCAACTTCGTGTACCTGAGAGCAAAGCGTAAGAGAGCCATGTTTTTGCCGACCTTGAGAGTTCGGCAGAGGTCAGCCGGTGTTGTTTTGGGACTGTTGTTTGACAATTCTGTTTTAAGGGGACCTTTTACACCGGTGTGGTGACGTTGAACAGAACCCCGTCAAAACTGAATGACAAATATTTTATGTCCTATGTTTCACCTTTTCACTTTGCTTGTTTAGTAGAGACATTGGCTGGATTAACACCAGCATTTCCGAATGGCACAGCATATTGTAAACCAATAGTTAAGCTGTCCAACAAGGGAGACATTCTGGGGTGGTTCTTTGAATAAGTTGTTAATTATGTAACGGAAACAATAATCAAACACAGGAATTTCCTTTCGTTTTCTATAAACAAATCATTGTTGGTATTGATTAAGATATTCTTCTCATTTGTTGTTATATCCTATCAGAACTTTCTCCTTATTATAATAGTAGTTGTACAGATAGTGATTTAGAATTACTTGAAAATCTGTTGATTGATACCGCACTATGTGGCGATATGTATGTCTTGGTGTGTGGGGACTTTGTATGCACAGTGGCCCCGGACTCGGCCGTACATCGCGCGGCCGTACGCCGCCCGTCCGGGAGAAAAAACCCTGCTCCGGGTCATCTCTTTTCCAACTTACTGTCGACGGCCAAAGCCGTGCGTAGTGCACCCGGCCCGAGCCGTGTGATGAGAGCCGTGATTTTGCCGGTCGTGCAAACCGTACTTTCCCCGGCCGTCCAAATGAAGGGACCGAACTCCTCGTCTGATTTTGTTTTTTTAACACTTCTTACTTTCCAACTTGAATGACGAAAATCTCATCGCTGCCGTGAGGCTCAGGTGATTTAGTTACACAAAAAGTGACACGAATCAAACCAGCAGAGGTATTCTCTCTGCTGCGTGGGATAACATAGCACGAGAAATGGGGAGAAAATAATAACTAGTGAAAATGGTATTCCTCTCCCCCGCCTCCCCCCCCCCCCCCCCCCCCCCCCCAAATGAACAAAGTTACAAACAAATTTGATCTCCCTTGCATCTTTTGATCTCCCTTGCATCTTTTGATCTCCCTTGCATCTTTGGGTGGATCCTCAAGCATCTTTGGGTGGATCCTCAAGCGTAGGCTCAAAGATTGTCCCCTTTATTTTATACTGTTTGCATAATGTCTTTAGTTTTTCAGCAACTTTTTTCCTCCCCACACTTTCGTTTGGTTTCATTTACTACTCTTCGCTGGCTGCTTTGGAGTGCTATTGGATTCTTTTTTGCACTCTTGGTGGTGAGAACACCACAGTATTATGGACTGTGGTGTGTCTCTATTTGACGCCAGAGCGCAAACACAACCAGCCGTGTCTCCCTGATGAGTCCGACCCAGCGGACGAAAGGCCTCGGAGCAGGCAATACAAATATATCTGCCTTCAAAAGAGGTTGCGATGGTTCCCTTATGCAGCTAGTGAAGAGTTTTCATATCTGTAACATATTTTCTTAATTTCATGTTCCCAGTTTCTCCATCTTCAAATTACCCCCCCCCCCCCCCCCCCTCCTTAAGTCCAAATCTTTGCCAAGTCATACTATGAAGATAGTTCAGTTGTTCGCTGTGCTTGTTTTTTCCCCCACTATTAGATTGTTCGTCTATGTATTTGTCTGACTTATTCAAGTTAAAAAGGCTGTGCAGTCTTGAATAAAAGTTTCTCTGTGTTAGGATTTTCTTATGGGAGCAAAAATACCAACTTGTTTACTGTTTATCGTTTACTGTTCCCTGCCTCATTTCATTTCCGATCTTTGTTTTGATTAAATTGAGTTTTTGTATTTGTTTCTGTCCGTCTGTGTGTTTGTGTTTTGATCTCCCTTGCATCTTTGGGTGGATCCTCAAGCGTAGGCTCAAAGATTGTCCCCTTTATTTTATACTGTTTGCATAATGTCTTTAGTTTTTCAGCAACTTTTTTCCTCCCCACACTTTCGTTTGGTTTCATTTACTACTCTTCGCTGGCTGCTTTGGGAGTGCTATTGGATTCTTTTTTGCACTCTTGGTGGTGAGAACACCACAGTATTATGGACTGTGGTGTGTCTCTATTTGACGCCAGGAGCGCAGACACAACCAGCCGTGTCTCCCTGATGAGTCCGACCCAGCGGACGAAAGGCCTCAGGAGCAGGCAATACAAATATATCTGCCTTCAAAAGAGGTTGCGATGGTTCCCTTATGCAGCTAGTGAAGAGTTTTCATATCTGTAACATATTTTCTTAATTTCATGTTCCCAGTTTCTCCATCTTCAAATTACCCCCCCCCCCCCCTCCTTAAGTCCAAATCTTTGCCAAGTCATTACTATGAAGAAAGTTCAGTTGTTGGCCTGTGCTTGTTTTTTCCCCCACTATTAGATTGTTCGTCTATGTATTTGTCTGACTTTATTCAAGTTTAAAAGGCTGTGCCAGTCTTGAATAAAAGTTACTCTGTGTTAGGTTTTCTTATGGGAGCAAAAAATACCCAACTTGTTTACTGTTTATCGTTTACTGTTCCCTGCCTCATTTCATTTCCGATCTTTGTTTTGATTAAATTGAGGTTTATGTATTTGTTTCTGTCCGTCTGTGTGTTTGTCTTTTGATCTCCCTTGCATCTTTGGGTGGATCCTCAAGCGTAGGCTCAAAGATTGTCCCCTTTATTTTATACTGTTTGCATAATGTCTTTAGTTTTTCAGCAACTTTTTTCCTCCCCACACTTTCGTTTGGTTTCATTTACTACTCTTCGCTGGCTGCTTTGGGAGTGCTATTGGATTCTTTTTTGCACTCTTGGTGGTGAGAACACCACAGTATTATGGACTGTGGTGTGTCTCTATTTGACGCCAGGAGCGCAGACACAACCAGCCGTGTCTCCCTGATGAGTCCGACCCAGCGGACGAAAGGCCTCGGAGCAGGCAATACAAATATATCTGCCTTCAAAAGAGGTTGCGATGGTTCCCTTATGCAGCTAGTGAAGAGTTTTCATATCTGTAACATATTTTCTTAATTTCATGTTCCCAGTTTCTCCATCTTCAAATTACCCCCCCCCCCCCCCCCTCCTTAAGTCCAAATCTTTGCCAAGTCATTACCATGAAGATAGTTCAGTTGTTGGCCTGCGCTTGTTTTTTCCCCCATTATTAGATTGTTCGTCTATGTATTTGTCTGACTTTATTCAAGTTTAAAAGGCTGTGCCAGTCTTGAATAAAAGTTACTCTGTGTTAGGTTTTCTTATGGGAGCAAAAAATACCCAACTTGTTTACTGTTTATCGTTTACTGTTCCCTGCCTCATTTCATTTCCGATCTTACAAACAAATGTTGAACTTCAGATCCAATACTATTCATATGAATAAAAAGTGCCATGTACATATATATTTTCTACAACACCTAAACAACATCGACATTGATTCAAAAGTCCTTGAATGTTTTTATCACTGTTGTTTTATTCAATACATTTTGACGTTTTCTTTTACGTTTTACAAGTGTTTTAAACGGATTGGTATATCTTCAACATTAGATTCAAAACTATCCATATCAACAAAAAGTGCCAGTAGCCGTCCGGGTCTACAATGCGCGCTTCCAAGGACCCGGGAAGAGAGGGGATGGTCGGAATAGAAAGCGGGACAGAGGAATGAAGCGAGTGAAGGTGAGGGAGGTGGGGGAGGGGGAAGGGGGAGGAGGGAAAGTGAGATAGGGGTACGGGGAGGTGGGGCAGAATGGCATAGAAGAAGTGGTTGAGGAGGGAGGGGAGGTCAAATAATGTGTATGTGTATTGTGTCTTTTACACACACACACACACACACACACACACACCCACACACACACACACACACACACACACACACATCTGTCTTTCTATCTATCTATCTATCTATCTATCTATCTATCTGTTTATTAGCTGTTTACCCCCATTGGAACAATGGTGGTAATAATATACATATTCCTAACAGCCTGGTCTTCACCTGTGTCACCGATATCCCTCGGACCATTCCAAAAGTCTGGTCTTCCCCTGTGTCACCGATATCCCTCGGACCATTCCAACAGTCTGGTCTTCCCCTGTGTCACCGATATCCCTCGGACCATTCCAACAGTCTGGTCTTCCCCTGTGTCACCGATATCCCTCGGACCATTCCCAGAAATAAGCGATCTGGCCGTGTGTCATAGGAAGAAACGCTTAGGAGAGCTAGGCAAAAAAGGTCTCAATGCTGCCTTCATGCAAGTATTTGGGTCCTTAACTCCTTGCATTATCAAGGGGCCGGACCGTATCCAAGGCATCCCCGACTTTCTGCTTTCCTCCACCAAGCTCTCTCTCTCTCTCTCTCTCTCTCTCTCTCTCTCTCTCTCTCTCTCTCTCTCTCTCTCTCCACACACACACACACACACACACACACACACACACACACGCGCGCGCGCATACTACATGAATTCTCGCCATATTTACCAGCGCCCATTTCCGTGTTGAGAACACAATATGTGTGAGTATGCGTACGCGCGCGCGCGCGCGCGCGCGCGCGGTGTGTGTGTGTGTGTGTGTGTGTGTGTGTGCGTGCGTGCTCGTGTATATGTGCACGTGCGTGTGTGTATGAATATTGCAGTTGCTGGACTTGAATGGAGCCCATCATTCTTTTGCAGACTCCTCTTTCGATTTGTTGCTGGATTTGTACTGACGTGTTTTTTTTTTTTTTTTTTTTTTTTTTTTATTGCGTAGCGTGTCAAAAGTGACGTGTGCGTGCATATACTTTTTCTTCTAATTACAAGTGTTCTTTTGTATTTTAGGGTATTCTAAATTACTGTTGTTGCATTGGTTGAACAAAGGCCAGTTTTCTAAAGGTTTTTTTTTTTTTTTCAATATATACAAGATTTTTTTTTCCTTTCAGGGAGCAGAAAAAAACAACAACATTTTTTGGCGGACAACCTATCCATATCTGACAAGGGTTTCACGCTTTCTGTTGTGTCCATGGTTTGATCATAATTTTATATTGTTACCGCTATAGTATTTTTTCTTTTTTTTTTCTTGTGAATATCTTTTTCACCAGCAATTTCTGGACTTACAACTACATGATCTGATGTATTAACCGCCTTTAATTTGCGATCGTAAGAACTGCGTGTAATGCGCCTTTTTTGTTAGTATACGCAGTGCACTTAAATAGTCATCATGTCATCTACTTTAGATACATGGCCTTCAAAATAGGGACTTCGCATCGGTTATTTAAATATAAACAGTGCCAGAAATAAGACAGATGAAATCGCTGCAATATTTCACAACAATGGTAATAGCTTTCATGTGTTTTGTATAGCAGAGTCTTGGCTAACCGATATGATTCCAGATTCTGATATGTGCATGCCAAATTATGATGCAATCCGATTAGACCCAAAAGCACCTAGAACAACAGGGTTACTTCTTTACCTTGCTAAATCATTAACCTTCAAAAGAAAAGAGTATCTTGAAAAATACAACGTAGAATCCGTCTGGATAGAATTAAATCTTAAACACTGTAAGCCAGTAATGGTAGGATTCCTATACAGAAACCCAGCAGAAACCACTGATTGGTTCGATAGGTTTAATTTAATGATGGATGCCGCAATACTGGAATCAAAGGAAATTATTCTTTTTGGAGACTTTAACATAGACTTAACTGTGCCTGGGACTAAATGGAGTCATACGTATGCAATGTATGGGTTGGAACAAATAATCGATCGTCCTACTCGAATCACTGAACAAACGGAAACTCTTATTGATCACATTTACGTCAACACTGAAGATAACATAGTGGAAATGTGTTCTGTACAGACAGGCTGTAGTGACCATTGTTCAGTTTGTCTAACATGGTCAAAGAAAGGTGTCAAAATTCCTAAGTCTGGACATAAGGAAATTTTTTATAGACGCTTCACGCATTTTGATAAAAATGCCTTCCTTAATGATTTGCTTCACTCTGAATTAGATTACATTTATCAGATTAGGAACCCTGACGATGCTGTGAACTTTTGTATAAGTACATTCAATTCAGTATATGATAAACACGCGCCGTTTGTAAGAAAAAGAGTGAAACATGTCATTAAACCCCCATGGTTAACAAAGGAGATAGACAATGAGATATACAAAAGAGAGCATATCCTCAAGTCAAAGGATAAAGTGCCGTTCAGAAAACAAAGGAATAAAGTAAATTCCATGAAGAGAAAAGCAAAGAAACAATATTTTCAAAATTTAGTTTCGTCTTCTCAAAATTCAAACTTAATTTGGAAAGCTATCAATCTCTTGACTAACAATCATTCAAGAATGCAAAATCCAATAAAAGAAATATCACCAGAAGACTTCAACTTTCATTTTGCAAATGTAACTAAGGATGTTATTGTAAATGATAAAACAAAGTACAATGATCTATGTATGTTAGAAAAATACTGTCGATGAAAAAACATTTCTTCATTTTTTGACATACCACCATTGTCATTACATGAAGTATTTGATTATTTAACACACTTAAAACAGTCAGGGACAAGGGACTTAGATGGAATCGATGGCAAGATACTAAAAATCGCTTCATTGACCATTGCTGAGACACTCACTTACGTTTATAATTTGTGTATTGATAAAAGCCACTTTCCCTTAAGATTTAAACAAGCAAAAGTTATACCTTTATATAAAAAGGTGATCCCACCAATCTCTCAAACTATAGACCTATCTCAATATTATCCCTGTTGTCTAAACCACTCGAAAAACATGTTCAAACACACCTACATTCTCATCTTAAATATTACGATCTGATTCACGAAAATCAATCAGGTTTTCGAGAAAATCACTCTTGTCACACTGCTCTTGTACAACTTATCGGTAGATGTCTTACAAATATTAACAATAATGACCTTACTGGAATTCTTTTTGTAGATTTTGCAAAAGCGTTTGACGTTATAAACCATTCCCTTCTAATAAAAAAAGCTTATGTGTTACAAAGTATCGAATACAGCCTTAAAAATCTTTACCTCGTTTCTCACTGATCGTCAACAGCTTGTTGAAATCAACTCCATAAGGTCAAAGTTACTCCCTTTACAATTTGGTGTCCCTCAGGGGTCAGTATTGGGACCCCTACTCTTTTCTATTTATATAAATGACTTACCATTGTTTATAGAATGTTGTTGTGAAATGTTTGCTGATGATACCTCATTACAATCTCACAGTAGTAACCCTACTGAACTGGTAAATAACCTGCAGAAAAATATCAACAAGCTAATTATATGGACAGAAATGAATCATATGTCCCTCAATGCTAGTAAAACCAAATGCATGTATGTCACTACACGCCAGAAACGACAGAAAATGACATCCTCATTTGCGCCATTACATGCCCAAGGACAAAAGATTGAAGAGGTTACATCGCATAAAGTTTTAGGTGTTATCATTGACAACGATTTATCTTGGTCTTACCACATTGCGGATCTTGGAAAACGTATTTCTAAGAGAATATATCAACTTTCAAAGATAAAAAAATTTCTAAATCTTCACTCCAGAAAGATATTCTTTCATGCGCACATTCTTTCTCTTATCAATTATGCATCCACGTTATGGGATAATGCCAGTGAAACTAATCTGAAACTAGTAAGTCGTCTGCATAAAAGGGCCATTAAATTAATTCAGTTGAAATCCAATACCTTGACAAAGAATGATTACAAAACTTTAAATATTCTTCCATTTGAAGACAGACTCTACTTCAACAAATGCTTGAACATGTACAATGTAATGAATGGATCAGCCCCGAAGATAATCTTTGAAAGCTTTGTCTTCAATAGTTACAGACATACACATAAACTGTCTCTTCCCAGACCTCGATGTAATCTTTATAAAGGGACCGCATGGAATAATTTGCCTTCCTCCATAAAATCATGTCGCTCAAAGTATACATTAAAAAAAGCACTAAAAATGCATTTGATAGAAACTCTGCGTATCAGTTGAAGTCATTTCCTTTAATTCAATCCCCTTATTCCCATCTCTCTCTCTCTCTCTCTCTCTCTCTCTCTCTCTCCTCTCCTCTCTCTCTCTCTCTCTCTCTCTCTCTCTCTCTGCTTGAACTTGAAGTTCCAACAATAGTTTCATTATTGTTTCGGATTTCATATGAGAGT
Organism: Conus canariensis; assembly: GCA_033310375.1. Taxonomy (NCBI): domain Eukaryota; kingdom Metazoa; phylum Mollusca; class Gastropoda; order Neogastropoda; family Conidae; genus Conus; species Conus canariensis. The sequence continues at coordinate 67,418,808 of CM065716.1, read as the reverse complement.
TATGTACTTGCATGAAAGAAATTGTGTGTTTTAAAAATGTTTTTTTGAGCTTGTAGTTATATGTTCAATTAGTTTTTTTCTTGTTTATGAGGGCAGGATGTAAAAAAGCTGGAAAGCTTCTTCTTTAACCCTCAATAAAGATAATTTTGACTTGACTTGACTTGACTTGACTTCACACACACCACAACACACACACACACACACACACACACACACACACACACACACACACACACACACACACACCATTTTTGCGCCGAATATGAGTGGTTTCTCTTTCTTCGTTTTCATTGTCCTAAATGTTGTTTGTTTTTGCCTGAAGAAGACCCAAGAGGTCGAAATGCAATGTGTTTTGTCCTGTAATCTGTTTGTCTGTGTCCTTTTCGGTGACTAACTCCTTTTGTTTCTAAATTTTGTTTCATTTACAAAGGTAAATGAGAAAATTCCAAATCTAACATAATATAGTCATTGATAGGTATTTTCCCTCTAGATATACACTAGGAAACAATTTCAGTGTATAGAGGAGAGCGGATCAGTCTTAGAGAAAGTGGATCGCACTGAACTGCTCTTCAGATGCACACAGAAAGGTCACCGGGAGAAATCAGGTGTGATGTTTTCAAGACTGCCCTGTTCCTTGCTATTCATTACTTTGACAATTTTGCATTTAGATGGTTTATTTTGTGTGTTGTGTGTGTGTGTGTGTGTGTGTGGTGTATGTGTGTGTGTGTGTGTGTGTGTGTGTGTGTGTGTGTGTGTGTGTGTGTGTGCGCGCGCGTGCGTGCGTGCGTGCGTGCGTACGTGTGTATGTACGCATCCTTTCGTTTATTCAGAAACATGATTACATATTTTGACATTCCACATGTATATCTGCACAATGACATATTGAATATGAGTGTGACTCATATCCTTTTCTTTACTTCCTTTTTTTTCGGGGGGGGGGGGGGGGGGGGGGGGGAGGGGGGAGTGGGGGGCATCTGCTATAACTTAACAAGTGATTTAATTTTAGATCTATCATCGGATCAAAAAGTAGAATCAATATTTGTCTTTACGTGATATCTGATATAGATTAAAAAAAAAAAAAAGTATTAACCTTTTCGAGCCACAGAATATGCCCCACATTTATATGACAAAAAGTTTTTCTTCGTCAATGCTGTATTCACAAAAAAGGACATGCTGATTCCCTGTGCGGAACCATCTTTCATTAGCATCCAAACCTGGAGTTCGTGGCCTAAATCGTTGGTAATTTAGTCGGTGCCATTTATCTTTATTGATATTAAGATATCTTTATTGATGTTAAGATATTGTACAGAATGCCTCATCACGTCCCCCCCCCCAACGACCCCAGCGGTCAGGGGATTGACTGACTGAACAGAATGGAGTTTTAACTCTCTTCAGTTCTTTCCCTTGAATTTCGATCACCGGTGATCGAAGGTTTTCTTCCTGGAATTATGGTATTTAAAACTACATTTTTGTTATCTAAAGCAACATATCGCCTAAAAAAACCGAAATAGACACATTCATCACAAAAATATTATTATTTTAGAAAGAATGCGCAGAATGTTACGAAAAAAAAGAACATCCGTCATGCAAAATGCAAAAATCTCAAAAACTGTTGAGAGATCCTACGTGTCCATCATGTGCCTATACCTGCGACACCCTCAAAAATCCAGTCCCATGTGGCATTGAATCTTCTTTACATTACAACCGAGTTTTTTTGTTTTGTTTGTTTGTTTGTTTTTGTCTATTACAGAAGATAAGCTTATGTCCACAAACGGAGCTGTGAAATTCATTCTCAATCAACGCTGAATGAAACAGGGACATGGTCCTACACACAGAAAGTACTTGCTCTTTCCCTTACATAAAACTCTGTTACTATCAGATGGGTGAGTGCTCGAACACATTCAGAAAACTCTTCAAGCACTTGCTTTGTGTGTGTGAATTAATCTCTTAATCCTCATAGTTTGTTCATATTTTAGCCAATTATGTGAATAAGGGGTTTATTTGTGTATCAGACGGTTTGCATAATGGGAAAAAAATCAGTTGAGCTAGATGGATAGAGAGAGGGGGGAGTTGCAAGAAGAAGGGGAGAGAGAGAGAGAGAGAGAGAGAGAGAGAGAGAGAGAGAGAGAGAGAGAGAGGAGGGGGCGGAAAGGGCAGAAGGAAAAAGAGAGAGAGGAGGAATTGGTGACAGAACAGAGGGAAAAGGGGTGCAGGACACACACACACACACACACACACACACACACACACACACACACACACACACACACACAGAAGAGGAAGAGAGAGAGAGAGAGAGAGCCCTCCCCCAACCCATCACCCCACCCTATAGTAGTATGATGTCACCGCACAGACTCCCACAACCTGTCCCAATCTCCTACCCTCACTCCCGCCGCCATCCCCGACTCCCTTCTTTCCTCCACCACGCTCTCTCCTCTCTCTCTCTCTCTCTCTCTCTCTCTCTCTCTCTCTCTCTCTCTCTGCTGGTCGTCTCTTCCCTAACGATGCTGCTGTTGATGTCGCTGGCTGCGGTGGTGGTAGTGACGGCACGTGCATGGTGGACTTGCGATATATAGATTTTCCCCGTCCGCATTCACACCGTCGATGGCTCGAGGAAGACAATTTCGCCTCTGTGTGAGTGAATGTGTGTGTGTGTGGCGTCAATGAAGTCGTGTTCACGCACGTTTGGACCCTTGTTTCCGCCTGTACTCACGATGCTAGGACAAAGACTATTAGTTCAGACTTGGGGTGAAAAGGCTAGCTGGAGATCAATTTGAATCAATATTGTTCAGTCCAGAAAAGCAAATAAACGAAAGTGTAGTTCTGAATTAGACCTGTTAAAAAGCAAACAAAGGATGACAGAAAACGACAACAACAACAACAAAGAAACAGACAAACGAAACACACACACACCCAAAAAAAAACAACAACACACAATAGATTTTGAAGATACTGTGCACGTGTTGTGCGATGTATTTTCACAACTAAATATGCTATTATCACCTTGTCAATTAATGCCGATGAGTGATCTGTGCCAGAAAGTTCGTCGAGAACAAAAAAGGAATAAAATTATAACAAACATGCGAGAGAACTTTCTTCTGTGACGTCAGATGTGACCAACTGTGAAATAAACAAGGACAGCAAGCGGAAGTTGCAACGATCGGGGTGAAAAGTTTCCGACTTCGACTTCTGAGGATATTTCCGTCTGACGTTTTCGATTAGAAATGAGTATGACAAGAAAAGTCGACGAACTTCAAATTTTAGTGTTTAATATGGCTGAAAAGGGGAGAAAACTGCTTTTAGTTTAACTATCTATCTAACAGCACCCAAAACACACTGGCTAAGAATGAAAGGTGAAGCCTGTGCTTTTTTTTTCTAGCACTTGACTCTGGACAGCTGGCTGGAATAAGGGACAACATTCTCATGTCAGGATTATTCCAGTGTTTTTTTTTTGTTTTTTGTTT
>CM065716.1:67387844-67410344 GCA_033310375.1 Conus canariensis | reverse complement strand
AGACAATATAGACACACTCTCAGAGACACATCCATTCAGTGTTAATTGAGTGAAACTCGATTGTTTGGTTCTAGTCTTCGCAGATGCGCCCGTAGCTAACTCAGCCCAGGGTAGGAGCGATCGGGGCCGAAAAGTTCCATAAATAAATTAATGGCCGTGATGGGAATCAAACCCATGACACCCCCCTGCCCCTCCGATCCCGCCCCCCCCCCCCCCCCCCTGCAGCCTAGAATTTGCGACACTAAGCACTTCTCCACAGTGTCTGGTTGCTGGTTTATCCTTGGCTGCAGGGCAAAAACAAAGACCTTTCCTTCGATAAGATTGAGACAAAGATCTTTCCTTCCATGAAATACCAAGCAAAGGAATAATGAACTCATGGATAGACACAAGGATACAGAAAATCGGGGGAAAATGTTTTGTGTGCTAATAAAGAAGCCTCACTCATTTTTAGTATTAATATTTCTAATCAGTCAAAATAAACTATTTATTCTGATCAATCGGAACGCAGTTACGTATAGATAGATGCGGGATGGCTCTTTAGCGCCATAATCACAACAACGTTCAATATAGATTCAATGAAACCATATTCAGCCAATCCTACAGATCAATCGCATTGACGGCCTGTTTTAACCCATGCAGAGGAACGATTTGTTCGCATCATTTCAAACAAATATTGTTTCATGTAATGTTTTGTATATTTATTTGTATATTAAATCGTTTTCAGCGACGCTTTTTTTCCGTTCTTCTTGTCATGATTTTACTCACCATTGCTACCAATCACACAAAAAATAACAATTATTGGAAGGACACCTTCTGTTTAAATAATTATGTCCAGTACCCCTCTTGAAAACAAAGTGGGTTTTCTTGTTTTTTTTCTTTTCTTTTATTTGTTCTTTTTTTTGTAGTTTGCAAATATTCGACTTGCCATAGCAAGACGATCAACACAATCCATACTGCGAACTGTATGAACGGAAGTTTATTTCCCCGACACCTGTCGAAACGGCGCTGTCCGCAAGTTCACAAAGGCATAGGGAAACATGCTTGCCAGAGCTGGCTACCCCCCCCCCCCCACCACCCCCCACCCCCACTACGGTCGCTTGGTGAACGGCAGCACAGAGTCTATTTGGGGAAAAATGAGTAAAATTACATGCGCCTTGTGAAGATCAAAACCCTGGAGCAGTTATCATCATCACAAAGGAAAAATTTACATAGCGCCGATTCGAGAATAATTGTCCGGCGCTCGCCACTTTTGAATCGCAGAGAATACCGATGGAAAATTATTAACACACGTACACACACGAATTAAAAAAAAAAAAAATCAGCCAATCATTTTTTTTCAATTGGCATAAAACGAGTACACGTGTCTCTTATTAAACAAAATAAAACAATTATAGTTAAATTGCCATGTTGTTGACAGCCCAGTCGACCAGGAATGGCAGGGAAAGGAGAGCGGAAGGAAGTGGGGAAGGAGGAGGGACAGGGAGAGAAGTAGTGGAAGGGGATGGAGCAGGGAAGGGGGACATGTCAGGAAGACTAACCAGTACATAGATTCGGTCTCACAGTTATTTTACATAGACAAACCCGCATGCACTTGCACCACCAAGTACTGGACAATTGACATACAGCATCCGAATCTGAGTTTAGCAGCAAAAAGGCAGATTTCTTGTTAGAGGAAAATTTCAAGCGCTGCTTTTAAAGGCAGCAGCATTTTCGGTCACGGAAGAACATATATAGATAAACTGTTATGAAATTTAGAACTATGACATACTGCACATGAACACGTTTCGCCAAATGCGACATAAAAATGTGTAGGAGTTTGTCAATTATGTTGAGTCATTCACGTGACGCCAAACGAAAGTAGTGACCTTAATAACCTTAATGAAGGGAGTAAATAATACATGTCTTTGTGGCTCACGATCAAACACTAAACGTCGATGGTTGAAGTGAACTCCGGAACAAATGTACAATGTAAATGAGGAACAAATGTACAATGTAAATGAGCAGAAGAAAACAACAGAGGTGGACCAAGATGGAGTGTTTCAGGATTCTGAAACACGTCGACCTCCCGTTTTCAAGTTCCTCCATCCCACCCCTCACCTCTCCATCCCCCCTTTCTCCCCCGGCCCCTCCCCGTCCCCCCGTCCCCCCTCCCCCACCGTGTCTTGTCTGTCTGTCTCTCTCCTTCTGGCCCCGTTCCGAAAAGAAATCTGAAAGCGCCTTAATGAGCCCACTCAGGAAAAAAAAAAAGGGGAGTAAATCGTCCTAGAAACGCGTCATCAGCAAGTAGGCCTATGTGCGGATAATGCACAGCGTCTCCATGCGCCTCTCACCTTCACCACCCATCCCTTATCCAACAACTTTTTGGCCAGTGTCCTTCATTTGGAAAATGAGAGTTCCCCCACCCCCATACCCTCTCCCCCCACCCGCCTTCCTTCCCCCCTCCCGCTTCCCTAACTCGACAAGTTTTCGGCGAGTGGACCTCTCTCCCTAAACGAGAATGAGTTCTGGTTCGCACCCATCCCTTCTCCCCTCCCCCCCCCCCCCCCCCCCCCCCCTCTTTTCACACTCTTCCAGCTCAACAAGTTTTCTGGCTATCTGAACGAGAAACCGAACCTCTCCCCTCTCTCTCCATCCCTCCCCCCTCCCCACCCCCCCTCCTCCTCCGCAACCTCCATGTCCCATCCCCGCCCCAAGCGCTCTTCCCGAAACGAAACGTCACATGTGAAGACAAACTCAGTCAGAGACCCACTTGGCTACAGTCTGCCAAGAAAACTTTAAAAGATTCCTCCCTCCCATCCCCCACCTCCTCCTGCTCGTTCCCCCCCCCCCATCCCCCTCTCCCCTCTTGCTCCCATTCCACACACACACACACACACACACACACACACACACACACACACATCTAGTATCTTGTCTCGGTTCGAAACGACTCGCAATAACGAGACATGTTTTCGCATGTACACGTGCGGATTCTAACATGACTGTGTTTCCTGGGGTTTACCGCCTGGTCCAATCTCACTGATTTCAATGTTGGTCGGCACGTTTGTCTTTCCGTTGAGCGTGCAGAGAATGCCGCCCTCTGCACTTCCAAGTCACTGGGGACGACGGAGGATGGAGTCATGGGTGGATCACTTCCAACAGGGAAGAGAGGAAGAGTTTCCGCTTTTCTTTCTTTCTATCTTTCTTTCTTTCCTTCCTTGTTTCTTTCCTTCCTTCCTTCCTTCCTTCCTTCTTTCTTTCTTTCTTTCTTTCTATTGAAAGATCCATAGTGTAAAAAAAAAAAGTCGTTGAACGAAGAAATGTGGAAGGTGGTGGTGTATGTGTGGATGAGATGTGCTTTTTTTTTTTTTTTTTTGGGGGGGGGGGGATAAATCTTCACATTGTACCAGCCGCCGTGGCGAAGTGGTTAGCGTCGCGGACTCCCGGCTGGGAGGCCGTGGGTTCGAATTCCATCAGAGTCATGTGGGTTTTTCTGCCCCGACCGGCTCCTACCCAGAGTTGAGTTTGCTGCGGACTCAGTTGGGAAGACTGGGACCACACAGTCGAGTTTCTGAGAGTATTGCTCAAATTTCCTGACCAACACTGCAGGTGCCTGTATCTCTCGGGCCTGGTTAACGCCGGGATATATTATCAAAGGAAGCGTAGAGTACAGCCCTGTCATGTAGTCTCAGACCGAAATGGAAATCCGTAGCGTCATCTTAATCATCCTCATTCTCATCGATCAACATAAAAAAAAATGTCTCAAACTCTGTGGCCCTTCATGCCCTGCTCTCATGGTGACCTCAATTTCGATGTCCTCTCCACGTTTGTGGCCTTGGTTTGGTTCCGTCGGGGTCACCGGTATCGGCGAGTCCACGGGGGCTCTCGTTGGACGGACGTGGTGGCGCCCTCCGGGGGGAGAGCTCACTCACGCCGGCTCCGCGACTAAGCAATTATTGTCGTCAGCAGGGGCTTAGTAGGTGTTGTCCTGCGTATGTTAGATCAGAACAGGCGCCACTGAACACCACCGAAGTGACTCGGCAGCAGTGCAGTGTCTCCTCCGGTGGGTTGCCTCTTGACGACTTGACATTGACTGCTCCCTGTGGATTGCCGGTGCCGTGGCTGTGGCGGGGCCGACCGGCTGTGGATGTGGACGGGGTGTCGGAATGAGCGGCGTGGGTGCACTGCCTCTGAGTGCCAGAGTGGACAAAAAAAAAATCCTCACATTGTGTTGAATATTAAAGTTGATTTTTTTTTCTTTTCTTTTCCTGACTCATGGTACTTCAAGCATTTACGGTTGGTTGACATCCAGCAATTCCATGCATGCTTTAAGTTTGCGCACACTAAAATCCGAATCTTCTCGACGACAATTGCACTGCAAACGATCTTTGCAAACGATCCATCAAAACTTTATAAAGTAACTTCCAGGCCAAGTTTCTTTTCAATCTGTAGATGCGCATTTGGCACGCACATTTCCTTTGCCACGCAAACTTCGAGTCATTGCGGAATACACCAACCGTCTTGGAATGAATCCTCACGCACGCGCACAGATACACACACACACACACTCAGACACATCCGAGTGCGTGCACTTACAAGCGCGCGCGCACTCACACACACACACACACACACACACACACACACACACACACACACACACCACACACACACACACACACACACACACACACACACACACACACACACACACACACACAACTCACACACACACACATACACACACGCGCGCGCGCACCCGCTCACACACACATACACGCGCACGCACGCACGCACGCACACCACACACACACACACACACACACACACACACCACACACACACACACACACACACACACACAGCCCGGCACAGTCGAGCTCTTTGACTCTAAAGCTCATTCACTGAATTACATATTTGCAATGCAAACACATTTTTACACATTCAATCCCATCCCCAATCCTCGCCGCCACTTCATTTGCTGCATCTGCCCTTTACCCTTCATCCTCCCTCTCCACAGCACATTCACACGTGAGTCAACAAAGTGAACAGTCTCTCTAGGGATGCCTGAGTGGCCCCGTGGTAGAGCACCGTCTTAGTGGTCAGATGTGGAGAGTTCGAATCACGCTGGCGTCGGACATCAAAACTGCTGTTTTGGCTGCCGATGTTGATGTGCTGTGGGTGTGGGTGTTCCCCTCGGTGTCAGAAGGCCGCATGCCTCCACTCTCCTGGGATAGTCGTCTGCTTCTTCTCTCTTCACTCCATGGGGAGACACTGGGACACTTTCATGAAGAAAAACTCACCAGGTCGCTCCCGTATTGTCTTGTAGTTGTTGTGTGGTGGTGGTGGTGGTGGTGGTTGCAGTTGTTGTTGTTGTTCTTCTTCTTCATCTTCTTCTTCTTCTTCTTTGTTGTTGTTGTTGTTGTTGTTGTTCTCTTCTTCTTCTTCTTCTTCTTCTTCTTCTTCTTCTTCTTCTTCTTCTTCTTCTTCTTCTTCTTCTTCTTCTTCGTTGTTGTTGTTGGTGGTGGTGTCTTTGTAGTAGTTGTTCTTCTTGTTGTCGTCTTCCCCCTTCTCCTTCTCCTCCTCCTCCTCCTTCCTCCTCCTCCTCCTCTACTACGCTGAAAAAAAAAATTCTCCAAGTTCCCGTGGTCTGGCCTTCTTCTTCTGCCTTATAGCTCCACTGGGAGTCACTGGGGGCGCTACACTGAGGAACAGTTCATTTGGTTTCGTCCAGTCTGACTGGTGTGTGTCAAGGTTTGGATGAGAGAGAGAGAGAAAGAGAGGGGGGGGGGGGTGTTAAGTGGCGTGGTCTAGACGATGAAATGAATTGTGTGTACATTTCCTTCCCCTAAACTCTCTCAGGAGTCGTTGGGGCACCGCCCTTTAGAACACTTCACTGGGATCCTCCAGTTCTGTCGATAGTGTACCAAGACCTTGGTCTCTGCAAATGTTTTATCCCTGTCCACTCACCAGTGCTGTCGGCCACCTTCTGTGTTTCTTTTCCATGGTCTCCTTATCGCAACAGTTCCTTGGAGCAATTTTCTTTTTTTTTGGCAAGGCCATTGGATCTTGTTACATGGCCATATCAAAGTAGTTTTCTTTTTCTAAGTAGTGTCAGTAGCTCTTCACGTGGTCCGAAGTGCTGCTTCGTGGTTTGACGGCCCTGTTCATTGGTGACAGGATCAATGTATCTGATGTTCAGAATCCTGCAGTAACACCTCATTTCTATGGCGTGGATTCTTCTTTTCAGACCCGCTGTCATGATTCATGTGTGGCATGCATATGTGAGGATGAATGGTGCCAGTGCTTGGGGGAGCCCGATCTTGTTGCATGGCGCGCGATGTTGTTATCTTTACATACAGCTTTTTGTCGGGGCAGTGCTGATGTTTCTGCTGTCCTCGGGAGGATTTCTTGTCTGTATCTCTCTTTGCTAATGATACACCCCAGGCAAGTAAATTTTTAGCTTATGTTTATGGGACAGTTTTTTCAGTATTGATGGCGGTGTTGTGACTGACCATTCCCGGAACGTCAATGGCCAGACGCAACATTACTATTGAGGATATTTATAGTCATATGTCATATCATTTGAAGAGAGGTGTAGGCATAAAACCTGAACGGAACTGGCGTCTCCTGTTTTCTTACTGCTAAAAAGAGTGTAACTCCATTAGACCCCACGCGGATGTTTCCAGGGTGGATCACGCTCTGGTCCCAATAAATAATCACTTTTGTATGTGCACTATTGAACCATATTCCCGTTCGTGTATTGCCATTTTGTTTTGCCTTATTTCATTTCTTTTCACCGTCACAGGACAGCAGGACATAAGGAGTCAGTGTTATTCAAAAGTAAGCGGGCAGGGATCTCATTAGCCTACTGTGCCAGTCATGTGCAACAGGGTAGAGGACCTATCTCCCAGTTTAGTCTTTTCAGTTGTTCATCCAGTGATTTTTCGGTCTGCCTCTAGAAGGTCCACCCTCCACTGTACACTGCAGGACTGTCTTGGACTGAAGTGAGATAGACATACCTATCTGTTAAGAGTATGGTGCTAGGTAACTTCGTTGAGAAGTTCTGTCAGTGTCTTGTGTTGACTTGTTGGCCGACTTCGCCATGTCTATGTTGTTCATTGTAGGAGATGAGGACGGTCCTTCTGAAGCGTTTATCTTTGAACACCTGGATTTCTTCGTTTAAGCTCTGCAGTCAGTTGCATTTATATCTAGCGTGTCTTCATTCCTTGTGTATGTTACTTGACTAGAAACAAGAATAGAGGCTATTTACGATAATGTTTTTGTTTAGATCGTAGCACACCTTATTATGTCTCTCCTTACCTCTCATATCTGTCTGTCTGCCTGTCTGTGTGTCTGTCCGTCCGTCCGTCTGTCTGTCAGTCTCTCTCTCTCTCTCTCTAAAAGGTAAATGTTAGATTTTTTCGAGAAAAATATTACCAGCAGCGAAAATAAAACAACCTCGGGCAAAGCCTGCTTCTTGATTTTGTGGTGAAGTGTGACTTCTTTCGCCCGCCGTGCATCTCAAGAGACCCGTTTCTCAATACATGGTTTGCGTGAAGACTACCACTCTGGCCAGTTATCCCTTCCCCCACCGCTCCTCCCTCCGGCTCACCATACCTCCTCCCACCCCTGCACCTTCCTGCCCCTCTCCTCACCGACGCTCTCAGCATTAACCTGTCGGTTCCGCCGACAACCTTCTGTAGCACATCACGATCAAAGCCCACATCAGCCAGCCCAAAGAATAAAAGGACAGCCAGCCCAAAGAATAACAGGAGGAAAAGCCATAGTACAGGACACTACGGTTATCAGAAAGTCGAGGAGAGATGAACTTAAGCTTGGTTATATCCGAGGGTTCTTATTTAAGAGGAGATCTACCCCTAACACACAACACACACACACACACACACACACACACACACACACACACACACACATATATATATATGTATATGTATGTTATATATTATATATATATATATATATATTGTTTTGAGTGCATGTTATCATAACCGAGATTTGTTTGAGTACTGACTGTATATGACGTTTATTCTCTTTCTCTCTCTCTCTCTGAGTGTGTGTGTGTGTGTGTGTGTGTGTGTGTGTGTGTGTGTGTGTGTGTGTGTGTGAGAGAGAGAGAGAGAGAGAGAGAGAGAGAGAGAGAGAGAGTGTATATGTGTATAAACATGTGTGTGTGGTGCCTTCTCGTTAGATCTTTGTGGTATTCTGTTTGCAGCGCGATCGTATTGATCACTAACTTCTTCATTTTTGTTCCTGAAGCAAATAAATGCGACAATATTCTGAAAATACAACCCTGCAACTCAATGTTCTGTTCTTCGGGGATTGTTTCCTATTTCCACTTCACTTGGAATGATAAACAGGCACTTCAGACGAGGCTGTGAAAAGACACCCATTTTAACTACGCATGCATTCTGTATGTGTAATCCAAGTTAGGCTACGGTTCCAACAGTTTCATGTTAATGTCGTCATTCTTTGAGCCCTGTGCCTTCTGCTGTTTCTGCTCGTGTGCTCCACTTGAGAACTCATCATCGGTTTCTCCTGATCTCTTGAGCACAAGGTGAAGGCAAAGGAATCTTGATCACTATCGATTCTCTCTGCAATGAATGCCTTTTTCTTTTAGGGGCTACCGTTTGACGGCATCTATCATTTTGATTTTCTTATTCATACAAAGGCTTTGACCTTGTTTAACCTCCCCTATTTCAGCTTAGCTGTGTCGAAAGAGGAAAGCCACGATCACTTTAACAAGAAATGACTGGCCGTTAGGCATTGTCATGTTTTACGTATTTGCAGTCTCGACGAAATAAAGAAATGCAATTTCGCCTGTCTAGTAAACAAGCGGTGGTTATCCGTCTTTTCTCGGTCGGTCTGTCTGGAGTACATCCGGTTGATTCCGTTCGGTGTAGGTATTTTCGTCACCGTCAAACAAACGAGGTGACGTAAATGCACTTACTTACAACCGAAATTGCCGGGGGGGGGGGGGGGGGGGGGGGGGGGGGGGGGGGGGGGGGGGGGGGGGGGGGGGGGGGGGGGGGGGGGGGGGGGGGGGGGGGGGGGGGAAGCCCTTGACCATTGACAAAACATTCTACATAACCAATAATTATTCTGACGTCCGGGAGAGAAAAAAACGGGGTCAGCTCGATACCCCCCCCCCCCCCCCCCCCCCCCCCGCCCCCCGCCCCCGTATCGATAGATCCATTGCTCAATACTCCTCTTGGTCAATGCTTCCTCTGTTCGATATTTCCTTATCTGATACTCACCTGCTTGCTATGACTGGTGTCTTTGTGTGGGTGCGCGCACATGGTCTTCAAGCTGTGGTATGGAAAAGATTTCCTTTCATACCTCCTTCCCGGGGGGAAAAAAGGCTTTTTTTTCAGTTGTGGATGGGTCGGGGGAGGGAGTGGGGTGGTATCCAGCAGGGGCAATGTTGACTGCAGGACTGTCATGCAGGGGGGGGAGACAGGTGTGTATTAAGCAGTGACATGTAGTGAGAGTATCGAGCAGGGGGAATATTGACGGAGGAGTCTTAAGTTGGGGAAATATCGGGGGGGGGGGGGGGGGGGGTAGTATTGGACACGTGCTTTCTGAATATGCGAAGCGTTTCAGGAATGGTAAAAAGCTTGTGACAGGGGAAACATTTTTGTTTTCTTACAGGTACTTTTTCTTACATTCGAGTTTCTAAAAGCAGAGTCTGCTATAGCAGCAGCAGCATTAGTTCGCCGTCGTCGTCATCCTCATCGTCGTCGTGTTGATAGTGGTAATGGTATATAGTAGAAGTAAACGGCGAGGAGAAAAAAAGGTGTAGTGCTGATAGTAGTATTTGCCAGGGAAGGAAGAGGAGAAACAAGAGAAGAAGAAGGGAAGGAAGAGGAGAAACAAGAGAAGAAGGGAAGGAAGAGGAGAAACAAGAGAAGGAAGGGAAGGAAGAGGAGAAACAAGAGAAGAAGAAGGGAAGGAAGAGGAGAAAAAGAGAAGAAAAGGGAAGGGAAGAGGAGAAACAAGAGAAGAAGAAGGAAGGAAGAGGAGAAACAAGAGAAGAAGGGAAGGAAGAGGAGAAACAAGAGAAGAAGAAGGGAAGGAAGAGGAGAAACAAGAGAAGAAGAAGGGAAGGAAGAGGAGAAACAAGAGAAGAAAAGGGAAGGAAGAGGAGAAACAAGAGAAGAAGAAGGGAAAGGAAGAGGAGAAACAAGAGAAAAGAAGGGAAGGAAGAGGAGAAACAAGAGAAGAAAGGGAAGGAAGAGGAGAAACAAGAGAAGAAGAAGGGAAGGAAGAGGAGAAACAAGAAGAAGAAGGGAAGGAAAGGAGAAACAAGAGAAGAAGAAGGGAAGGAAGAGGAGAAACAAGAGAAGAAGGGAAGGAAGAGGAGAAACAAGAGAAGAAGAAGGGAAGGAAGAGGAGAAACAAGAGAAGAAGAAGGGAAGGAAGAGGAGAAACAAGAGAAAAGGGAAGGAAGAGGAGAAACAAGAGAAGAAGAAGGGAAGGAAAAGAGAGAAACAAGAGAAGAAGGGAAGGAAGAGGAGAAAACAAGAGAAGAAGGGAAGGAAGAGGAGAAACAAGAGAAGAAGAAGAGGAAGGAAGAGGAGAAACAAGAGAAGAAGGGAAGGAAGAGGGAGAAACAGAGAGAAGGGAAGGAAGAGGAGAAAACAAGAAGTCACAGTAGGCCTGGCAGAAGTAGTCAGAGGAGAAGGGAAGAAACATAAGTGAAGGTTTGGAGGGGGGGGGGGGGGGGGGGGGGGGGGGGGTAGAGGGGATGACAGATTTTTAGGTGGAAACGGATCATGAAGTCAAATGGAAGAGACATGCTTTTAAGACATTATCTGTACGAGCAAGGTAGCTAACAAGGAAGCAACAAACCGGTCAACAATAAAACAGAAAGGTAAAAAAAAATGACAACTGCATACAGTAAAGGATACTTTCCGCCATTGCCTCACAAATCATAAAGGGATTCCTTCTCGAACACCATTACAATCTGCGGCTTGCAAACGATTTTGAGTATGCCATAGCTTTCAACGTTTAAAACTGCAGTATGTGAACCAAGAAACATCCATTTCAAATCATTTTTAAAGACGTTCACTCAGAAAACAATCCTCAAAAATTTCATGAGTATTTGCTTAAACGTTTACTGGTTATTTTGCAGAGAGAGAGAGAGAGAGAGGAGAGAGAGAGAGAGAGAGATGTACTACCTACCCAACATATGATCATCAGAATTCTAACCGATCTACGGACCATCCCGTTTACGATTTCACTCACTGCCATTTACTTAACACATTATGGCGTTATAAAGGTAATCTAGCCAACTAAAACAAAACAGCGAACGTTTCAAGCTTGTCACTTTCAAACACTTTGTATCTGGCAATCAGTGTGTTTCATAGTGTTGTTATTGTTTTGTCGTGGAAAACTTTTGTCAGTTTCCAAAGTTTTGCATTCAATATTTTTGGAGACATTGTGTAAGTTTCAGCTGTTTTATTTTGTTGTCGTTTCTGTGTTTGTTTGTTTGTTTGTTTGTTTGTTTGTTTTTTTTCTTTCCAAGCAGTTTTGTTTGCCTACCTGCCTTCTTTCTTTATCTTTGTCTCCGTTTATGAGTTCACTCAATTTGATTTGAGTGCGCACGCGCTTGCAGAGACTGCTGATCGTAAATGCACGTAGACCAGAAATCCTGTATTGTCAGGTCAGTCAACCGTTGCTTTACAAACTGTTCTTCCGAGACTAATATAAAATTCTCAACCTACAGTCAACTCCCATCTCAAGTTTATAAGTGAAGAAAGTTTCATGGAACCATCTGGCGAAACAAAAATATGAAGATAAACATTACTTATGATGTAGGCTCGAATGACGACCATTTTGCTCGAGGTACATTTAGGACATAGTAACTGAACAAACACCGCAAGAAATTAAAAAAAAAATTCATTAGTGTTTTCTTGAGTATATGTTGCGTTGTCCCACAGTTTGACAGAATGTATTTTTCTTTCTTTTTTTTTTCTTTCTTTCAAGCATGTTGTGGCATACCTCTCTACACTCGTCCTCCACGCTTTGCTACCTGTCAAGTCCTAAGACCAAAACGGCCATTACTTGCAGTGTGCTTTCCTTGTGGAGGATCTAAAAAGAATATCTTACGTTTTGTTTTCATCCATGTTAAAAGTTCTGCCTTTTTCAAGTTCAAAATTAGCTGTTCTCTTTCCTGTTTTGCTATTTAACTTTGGATGATGCAAGGACTCCCAGACGGTGCTGATAGAAAGTGATAAAAAATAAAGCGGATATGGCTGAACGAAAACCGTTAACAGGGAGTTACGGTCCCGTTTCGAAGGGCGACCACTCTTTTTTTGTAAGTAAAACGTAAAAATACTGAATTCCGATTTGATGTGAGTGAGTAAGAGAGTGAATGAGTGTGTGTGTGTGTGTGTGTGTGTGTGTGTGTGTGTGTGTGTGTGTGTGTGTGTGTGGTGTGTGTGGTGTTGTGTGTGTGTGTGTGTGCGCGCGCAGCGTCGCTGCGCGTTCACACCTGTTTCCTTCCATCTCTTTGCATGTTGTTTTGTGCAATCTTCAATAATATGAGAATAGCACATGTTATCATTGAGATTCGATTATTTCTTGAGCAATCTTAAACAATAGCCATGCTTGTGAAAGGAGAAAGGCAAGTGATTTCATTTCCATTCCTTTGTCCGTTTCCGTCTTTTCTTTCTTTATTTGTTTCGCTCTTTGTTTGTCTCTTTGCTCTGCTTTACTTCCTTCGGTTTCCTTTCCTTCTTTATTTTTCTCTCTCTCTCTCTCTCTCTCTCTCTCTCTCTCTCTCTTCTCTCTCTCTCTCTCCCCCCCCCCCCCTTCTTTTCTTTCTGTTGTCTTTCTTTCTTATTTTCATCTTTTTCTTCTCCCTTTCTTTCTTTCTTTCTTTCGTTCCGTCTGTCTTTTACTCTTTTTTGTTTGGGGCATAATTGTCTATTGAGACCATTTGATCTTTAAAAAAAAAAAAACCCTGTTGGTTTCGGTGTTTGTTTGCTTATCTGTAAGTTATAAATAAAAATGACATTTATGAAACACAGATTTAGTCATTTATTTTTCGTTGTGTCCGTATTTTACCCAGTGCAAAGAAATAAAGAAAGAAAAAGTGACGGAAACAAACAAACCTGTGGCTCATTTAAAAAAAAATGAAAATAGAGGTAGTACAAGCAAAAAAAACACAAACAAACAAACATTTTCACAAATCTACAATATCCATGACAGAAGGTGAAAGCCTCAGTATTGTTATCTTCTCGTTCTTGCTCTTTTTTGTTCTTGTTCTTCTTTTCCTTTCCGTCCGTCTGTGTGTTTCTTTCTTTCTTTTTTTTAAACGTTCGGATAAGGGAAAGAGGTGATGGCGGTGGAGATTGGAGGGGTCTGAGAAGGCAGACAAGTTGGAATCCGAAGGCATGAAGGTCAGTGGTATCTGGCATCTGTTATCGATGCATGCATGCAGATGTTATGTTTACGTGCCATATATCGCTCGAGTTCAGAGTCATCTAGGGCAAGAACGGGTTTGTTTGGCGAGTTTTGGGGTAAAACGATGGATGTGACTTCAAGGGGCCTATCTGATTCATCTGTCATGATATCTGTATGTATTTCTGTCTGTCCAACCATTGACCTGTCTGGCTTTCTTCGCTTGTTCGCTCTCTCTCTCTCTCTCTCTCTCTCTCTCTCTCTCTCTCTCTCTCTCTCTCTCATTTGCGTGTGTGTATATATGTATACACCAGTGTGTGTGTGTGTGTGTGTGTGTGTGTGTGTGTGTGGTGTCGTGCGTGCGTGCGTGCGTGCGTGCGTGCGTGCGTGCGTGCGTGCGTGCGTGCGTGCGTGCGTCGTGCGTGCGTGCGTGCGTGTGGTGTGTGTGTGTGTGTGTGTGTGTGTGTTCGCGTGCGCACTTGTGTGTGTATGTGTGTGTGTGTGTGTGTGTGTGTGTGTGTGTGTGTGTGTGTGTGTGTGTGTGTGATGAATGTACATTCCTTTCTTCCCTTTCTTCCCTTGTGCTCTTGCGAAATCACGCGACTTGAAAAAATCGTTCTGAATGGTTTTTGTTTTTCAGTTTAATTTGCATTTCTTGATTGTTTTTCAGTTTAATTTGCATTTCTTGATTGTTTTTCAGTTTAATTTGCATTTCTTGATTGTTTTTCAGTTTAATTTGCATTTCTTGATTTCAGTTGCCTTGTTCTCTTTTCCCGCATGCATTTCCCTTTCACCTTTTTTCTGTGAAGTTCGTCAAGAATATCAGTATCATTCTTATCTGTTGGCAGAAGTATGCTTTGTGTATTTTGTAATTAAAAGAGAGAGAGAGAGAGAGAGAGAGAGAGAGAGAGAGAGAGAGAGAGAGAGAGAGAGAGAGAGAACGAATCAACGAACAATACTTTCCCATTAACTTGCCGTCGAGGTGCAGTAGTTTGTCTTCCGGACTCCGGGCTGGCAGATGGTACGTTCTCAGCCTCATCGGAGACAAACACTCGCGGCATTTTTCGGTCCCCCTGAACGTCTACCCAGAACTGCTGAGTGTGCTACAGATACAAAAGAGAACCGCAAAGACCAATTTTCATTCACTAAGTGCAATGCGTTTCTGTGCTGATCAAATTATCTTACCAAATGGCATGTGTCTGCACCTCTCGAATCGTGTTGACCCGGGGATATATATAATTGAAGGAAGCATATAGTACTGTCATCTAGTCTGATCTCAAAATCGAACTCCATATGTTCCTAATCGATCTTCACTTGTCATCTGTAAAAGGCAAAGGCTCAGGTGGTGACGTCAGTGTTAAATTCCTATCCATGGCATTGTCTCTGGTGAGTTTGGTTCGGTGTCGTCAAGCTTGTGGGAAATGCCGTCGCACAAACACGGTGGCACCCTTCAAGAATAAACCCTCACTCGTGCTGGCTCAGCGACTAAACTATCAGTGTCGTCAGCAGATGGTGTAAGGGGCCCATGGTCAAATGGTTAGAGCTCTCGGCGGCAGCAATCTGATGGTCCTGAGTTCAAACTGCTCGTGTGTCAACCCAGCAGTAATCGGGTACCTGATTCAGTCCAAGGAAGCTTAGGGCTGCGGAAGGTGATGGAAAACTCCATCGTCTGTACTCCCTTACCCTCCTGACACGGCGGATCTGTAACAGGTCACTGCCCCTACTACCATTAAGCTATAACGTATGAGACTCAACAGATGGTGTGATGTTGATGTTGTATGAGAGCCAGTGTACCTAATACTGCTGAAGGTTACACAGAAGTGGATTGTGTCGCCTCGGTTGAACTGTTTCCTTTTGTATGAGAGCCTGTGCACCTAATACTGCTGAAGTGACACAGAAGTGGATTGTGTCGCCTCGGTTGAACTGCTTCCTTTTGTATGAGAGCCTGTGCACCTAATACTGCTGAAGTGACACAAAAGTGGATTGTGTCGCCTCGGGTGAACTGTTTCCTTTCCAACTGATACTGAGCGCTGCTATAAGCAACATTACCTTAATTTCCTTGTGGACCGGTGCTAGGTGTGCTACGTTTGCTGGTATGGATGATCGGAATGAGCGGCATGGATAATGCCACTTACAAGGCATACCTCACCACCACCCCGATCTCCCTCCATTAGCACATGACACGACAGGACTGCTTCAATGGCATTTTGTTCATTTTACAGTCTTAACGTGGATTGTTTTCTCTTGTCTTTTCTTTCTTGTCCCCCCCCCCCCCCCCCTCCCAGTGGTGTGGTGTTACTCACCCGCCGCTCATTCCGACGATCCCCTACACACAACGCTTACGTTTTGCTTTGTCGCAGCCCCCAGGCACCGGCAGTTTACAGGCAATATCAATATGAAGTCGTCTCCAGGCACCCCCACCAAAGGAAACACTGCACTGCTGCGGAGCCATTTTGGTGGCCATACAGTGATGCCAGTTCTGATCTGACAGACGCAGGGCGCTACCTGTGAAGCCGTCTACTGATCACAATCATTGCATAGTTGCGGAGCGAACGCGGGTGAACGTTTCCTTTCTGAGGGCGTGTCTACCTCCATCCAACAAATCCCTATGAACTTTCACACACTCGTGATTTTGACACGAACTTCAAACGGGTGTGGACGTGGACAGGAAGTGGAACTGGGGTCATACGGAGCAGGGCACGAAGGGCTACAGACTATAAGGCTTGTTTTTGTTTTAATTATAGAGAAATAAAGATGAAAGAAATGGTGCCGTGGAGTTCCTATCTGGTCAGAGACTACTAGAGAGGGCTGTACTCTACGCTTTCTTTCATAATACATATCCCGGCCTCAACCAGGCCCGAGAGATACAAACACCTGCAGTGTTGGTCACGTCATTTGAGCAACACTTCCAGAGACACATCCACTGAGTGAATGAAACTTGAATGTGTGGTTCCAGTCCCTTGATTCGAGTCCATAGCACACCCAAGCCTGGAGTGAAACCAAGAGGCGTCGAAAATTCAGACCAACGACTTCTCAGCTCCTCAACACTAACCACTGCACTATGGGTGCTGCTCAGCGAGGGACACATGAGGCACAGCTTCTTTCCGTGAAATGTCAAGGTCGATTTATTCATTTAGTAGACATCTCCCCATTTCAGATGTGATGGAAAGGGGGTTTCCTTACAGGATATTCTTGACTTGAGCAATCCACTTTTTCATTGTTTGTTTATTCGTTTATTTATTTCTGTATTTATTCATTTACTTATTTATCTATTTATTTATTCAATCGTTTATTTATCTATTTGTTTGTTCTTAAAGTTACAAGATGGTTACATGAGAGTTTTGTGAAAAACGTGTTGGAATTAACACCTCTCGCTCTCTCTCCTCTCTCTCTCTCTCTCTCTCTCTCTCTCTCTCTCTCCTCTCTCTCTCTCTCTCTCTCTCTCTCTCTCTCTCTGTCGAGCATATTCATCAAAACCACCTGCGGGTGTTGAACTTGAAATGCTACGGACCCACCCCACCCCAACCACGCGCCCTTTCGCATTCACCCCGGCCCACCCTAATTCCTGCCTATATTCCATCTACCATCCATCAAATATTTCTGGTAAATATAACAGGTTAAATGTCCGACGTATCAATGTATCATCTGCCCAAAATTTCCCCCGAGAGTACATCTGGCATTACAAGCAACATTTATTTAGAGACTAGGTGTCGGAGTGGGGTGGTTGGTGTGAGGGGCTATACCGTCATGAACCACCACTATCAACACTCCCTCCCCCACCATCTCCACCTCTTACTTCCTTTTAAGTCCTATTGCCTTTTCTGTCCGCACCCCCCCCCCCCCCCCCCCCCCCCCCCCGCCCCTCTCGTTTTAATGCGTATCTTATGATTGGTATGATGACTGTAATGTAATCATGAATGTTTACAGCTACCAGACCATCAAAAAAGACCATTAGGAATGCCCGCATTTATCCACCCCCCTCCTCCTTCCTCTCACTCCACCTCCCTTCTCCCCCCCCCCCCCCCCCCCCCCCCCCCCGTCGCGCTTCCTGAAACGGTGCAAAGGATGCTAATGATGAAGATGGCGGTAGCATTGAGATGGTGATGATATCGGTGATAACAGTAATGCCGGCGGTCTCAGGGGTTAGAAGGGTTGATGATGAGATGATGACGATGTCGATGATAACAGTAATGCCAGCGGTCTCAGGGGTGAGAAGGAGTGATAATGAGATGATGACGACGTCGGTGATAACAGTAATGCCAGCGGTCTCAGGGGTTGGAAGGGGTGATAATGGGATACTGCTGGCGGGGTTGGAGTTGTTGCACTGCCCTCGTGGGGGGTCAGGGAAAGGGATCGGGGTGGGTTTTTATTACACACCTTAGAGCACTGAAAAATCACACCCTAGGCCTACACACACACAACATTCACGCAAGCACGCACGCAAACAAACATACATACATACATAGAAGAATTGTTAGCCTGAACTTGTTTTCTCCCACTACTTAATTGTTTAGCAATATATATATATATATATATATATATATATATGTATATATATATATATATAATCAAGAAGTCGTCCACTCAGTGTCTTCCCTTCTTTATTTTTTCAAATTTTCGCCTTTTTTCAAGGCTTCATCAGGAATCTGCATTATCGGAAAAAACAAGAAACACCATCAGAATCCCAAAAGTAAAGACAAAATCAGTTTACATACTTGTATCTATGTCTATGTCACACACACACACACACACACACACACACACACACACAATTTCCAAAAATTCTAACCATTGTAGAGGTAATGAAACCCCATTCCTATCCAGTATGGTAAAGTTTGACCCTCGAGCCCCATCCAAGTTTAATATTATAAAGAAGAACCTTCATCTCTTATATTCAAACCCCAGCAATAAGGACTTTTTCCTCCGTAAAACCATAATACTGCTAATAGAAGATTAGACAATCTAGGTGAAATATATAAACCAACAATCCCAAGACAGTTTGTCCAACATGGCCCCAAACAATGTTCTGTTTACCATACTGGATAGGAATGGGGTTTCATTACCTCTACAATGGTTAGAAGTTTTGGAAATTTGTGTGTGTGTGTTGTGTGTGTGTGTGTGTGTGTGTGTGTGTGACTATAGACATAGATACAAGTATGTAAACTGATTTTGTCTTTACTTTTGGGATTCTGATGGTGTTTCTTGTTTTTTCCGATAATGCAGATTCCTGATGAAGCCTTGAAAAAAGGCGAAAATTTGAAAAATAAAAGAAGGGAAGACATTGAGTGGACGACTTCTTGATTTTATATTGATCCAGTAATGGTTTTATCGTCCAGACTCTTTCAGCTGCTGGGAGCAGTGCCATTTTTAGTGTTGGGTTTTCTTTTTTACCTATATATATATATATATAATGTATGTATGTATGTAGTACGTATATGTATATATGTATGTATATATGTGCACGCGCTCATGCGCGCGCGCGCGCATACCACACACACACACAACACACACACACAACACACACACACACACACACCACCACTCGAATGACAGCAAAAACATCATAGCCCCCTGCTCCCCCTCCCTAAGCCCCCCCCCCCCCCCCCCCCCCCCCCCCCCCCCCCCACCCCCCCCCCCCCCCCCCCCCCCCCCCCACACACACACACACACACATACACGAAAACAATGATGACTCATTTTCAAAGTCTCCCTAGATAATAACGGGAAACACGGATTGTGAACTACACATAGTTCAAAAAGAATCACATTTGACATACATGTGTAAACAGAGCCTATATGCTATGCAGTCCCCCTGTTCTGGTTGTAACTGCGTGTGCATAGACGCATCCTGCTAAAAGTACCTAAGAAAAATCGTATGAGTTTTCATTTAAGGTGAATCAAGCAAGTGACGCCCCATCAAAAAGAAAATAAAGCAAGTTTTCTTGTTTCAACTGTAACATATCTTTACAAAAGGTATTGGAGTGCATTATACACGTCGTATTCTTGACTGACGAAAGAAAAGGGTGCTTATAGAAAGAAAACCCCAAGTGCATGCTTAGAATACAAGAAAGCGTCACGTACGTATAATAAATAATACATCACATGATTATGAGGTCAACAATTTTGATTATGCAGACCAGGAATGCGTTGACTACCTGTCTGCTAAAAAAAAGGGGTGAACTGAACCAAAGTGTCAATGATAACTGGGTAATCTACATGCTAATCAAACTGGCCAGTATTATATGTGAACATGTTTTGTGTGTGTGTGTGTGTGTGTGTGTGTGTGTGTGTGTGTGTGTGTGTGTGTGTGTGTGTGTGTAATTGAACAAGAAAGGTGGAAAAGGGGAAAAAAAAAGGAGAATAAAAAAAAAGTGTCTCTGATTGAACTTCATCGCTGGCATGAACTTTTCACCTCACTGGAGAAGAATGAGGAGATGAAAACTTGGCAGAACGATCCGGTTTGTTATAGCAGAGAGAGAGAGAGAGAGAGAGAGAGAGAGAGAGAGAGAGAGAGAGAGAGAGAGGGAACTCGGAAACTTTAATTGTAAGGCCACCAGCCTGTATACAATGAGAGAGAGAGAGAGAGAGAGAGAGAGAGAGAGAGAGAGAGAGAGAGAGAGAGAGAGAGAGAGAGAACACGTACAGTCGGCTGACTGTTGCAATTCAGCACTGCTGAAACAGCTAAAACCAATTTGAGCTCGGTGTGCACGGGGGATGAGCGCAGCGGTAGGACGAAGTAAGGAAGGCGAGAGGAAGGGGACGTGGAGGGGGGGGGGGGGGGGGGGGGGTAAGGGGACGGGAGAAGGGGAGGGTAAGGGGACGTGGAGAGGGGGGAGGGGGAGTGCGAAGATGCGCGGTGAGGCTTGAAACGTGCCCACCATATTCCAGTAGAGCGGTACTGGAGATAAGGTTCCTGTTAGGGTTATAGTCGACTACCACAAGCCCATGCAGTTTTGTTTCGAATCTGTCTGTCTGTCTTTCTTTTTGTCTGTCTGTCTGTCTCTCTCTCTGTATATAGGTATGTATGTATATTTATTTATGTTGTGTGACTGTGCGCGCGCGCGCGCGCACGCGTGTGTGTGTGTGTGTGTATTGTGCATGCAAACTTGGGTGTATGCGCGGGTGTGTCTGCAGTGCAATGTTGTATGGTGTGTGTGTGTGTGTGTGTGTGTGTGTGTGTGCCGTGCGTGCGTGCGTGTGTGTGTGTGTGTGTGTGTGTGTGTGTGTGTGTGTGTGTGTGTGTGTGTGTAAGGGGAGAGTACCACTACAATAACAAATTTGACCCAGCCGGAGTCCGGATTATGGCAGTGAGAGACTTGATAATTGATACTTAAATTTTTTTTCAGTCTTCCAGGATAACCTCTAGAATAGGACATGTTTCTTCGGCAACTTAATGCTAATCATTGACAAAAAGTGCGTACCTGCGGTTGTTGGATCTGAATCTACATGTCTTTACCTTCCCCCTTCATTCCTTCCGCCCTTTGTCTGTCATTGTCTCCGGGTCGTGTGTTCGTAATTCAAACAGGCGTTGTCTACTCGTTTACGTTACACCTTACCCTTGTGTTATCAAAGAACCATCATTATGCTCCAAAGCTTCGTACTAACCTGGCGCTTCTCCTTTACAAGAAGGAATCTAATGAGCAGTGGCACTAATGGCCATGTCTGAGACAGAGGCGAATATAGCAGTGACTGAGAAGCACCCCAACATTCTGATTCTAGGTCAGACTTGTGCACCGATATGAATACCCTCTGTGGAGACATATCTTTGTCTGAGCATAGGCAGGTTACAATCTGTATGACAGTAAAAAAAAAAAACAAACCCAGACAGGTCATTACTTTGTACATGGCCGGCGAGGGAAGGAAGAGAGTAGAGAGCCGATGGGATGGGGTGTCGTCAATGTAGATAAGGGAGGTAAAGAGAGCATCCCAGGCGGTATACATGAAAGGCAAGACTGGGGCGCGGGGGGGGGGGGGGGGGGGGGGGGGAGTAAACGTGGGCAAGGATGGGGAGGAAGAGGGAAATTCTAGTACAATACCAGCATCACTCGAAAGAAATGCAATATGAAATTCAATGATCAACATATAAAATAATTCACGCAAGCAATCTATAACTCTAAAACAGAAAACTGCGGAAACAACAACAACGACAACAATGACGACGACAACGACAACTACGAAGACGACGACACCAGCAGCAGCAGCAGCAGCAGCAGCAGCAGTAGCAGCAACAGCAAAAAAAAAAAAAAAAAAAAGCAAACGAAAAAGGTTGTTGGAAACGCTCCCAAATTTCAATACCAAATATAGAAAACCACCTATAAAATACAATAAAGGCGATTCATTTCAATGCATGACAATATGACATACAACGCACCATAACACACTAAGAAAGAATCAAATTCAGAGGAATAAGAAGCAATGCGATTTGTGCAGCACAACCAACCACCATGAGAAAGAATCAAATTCAAAGCAACAAGATGCAATGCGATTTGTGCATACAATACATACTACATCAATGTGTGAGTTAGCTCCGTCTTGAGCCGACGAACTCTCTTCATCCTTACTGGCGTCTTCTAAATCAAAGGAAAAGGCTCAGAGGAGTGGTAACGTGACGTCTGTTCGAGGAACGATGGTCCACAAAGGAAGTGGGAAGAGGATCATAACAAAGTAGTGATTTATAACATCCTTCCAGGCTATTGTGTTCTTATTGCTCGCATGCAGAAGCAGTAGGTCCTGTTCCAAATCACTCACGGCTGGCAGACACTTCTGTGCACAGAACTGGGTCGAAGACGATGAATGTGCGTCGGAGGACATTTTTTTTATGTGTCCTACTTAGAGATGCTCTCCTCCCAAACTGGATATATTCACATCTTTTCCTTTTCTTTCTCTGGGATGAAAAGTGATGCATTATTGTTTGCAGGCAGCCGATTTATTTGTTGCATTGCTTTTATCTTTATTGCCTGCAATTTTTCTCTCTTTTTTCCTTCTCTCTCTCTCTCTCTCTCTCTCTCTCTCTCCTCTCTCTCTCTCTCTCTCTCTCTCTTTCACGTTGGATATTCCAGTTGTTTGCGTTCTGCTTCACGGGGTTTATAACTATTT
>CM065716.1:67355344-67382844 GCA_033310375.1 Conus canariensis | reverse complement strand
AGAAAAGAAAGAAGAAAAAGATACCAACAAGAAAGAAACAACCAACCGAAAAGCCACGAAGAAAGACTAAATGTAATCTTAGACCTGTTCAGTAATCGGATGCCCTGACTTCCTCCCGCAGTGTCTGTCTTCTCCTCTGTTCTGCTGCGGTAACACTGCACCGCCGACCCAGTAGTCCCCAGGCTTCCTATCTTGGTGTGGAGGCGTAAAGCACGTTGAGGAAGCCGGGGGCAGGCAGGAAGGGTTTGTGGACAGGGCCATGGCGGTCATCTCTGGCAGCAAGGGTTCCCGTGGATCAAATGGAGAGAGAGAGAGAGAGAGAGAGAGAAGAGAGAGAGAGAGAGAGAGTCATTTCCTCCAAAGGAACCACCATATGTCCAGAGCTGTGTGTGATACTCACACTCCTGGCAGGCAGCTGTGGATCTTACATATATGCCAGGACTTGCTGACTGGCTCAAGCGGAGGGACTCAGACTCTGCAGGCAAACAGCTCAATCACTGATGTCTCGTCCACAGCTGCCACATCTAGCACGAACATAAAGGTTGCAGATGTCATGTTAGCTTTTTTTCTAGCTTAAGTCAGCTAAAGCAATTTTCATAATTTCACAACAGGCAGTGAGGCAGGCAGTGAGGCAAGCAGGCAGACAGGCACCACACACACACACACACACACACACACACACACACACACACACACACACACATACACACACACACACACGCGCGCGCGCGCGTGCGCTCAGCAAGCACACACACGTACACACAGACACACACACACACACACACACACACACACGCACACACACACACACACGCACGCGCACACACACACACACACACACACACACACAACACACACACACACACACACACACACACACACACACACACACACACACACGTCGCCTCCAGCGCACTTCCCCTACCACTAGCCCCTACCCCCACCCCCACCCCTAAATTAAAATGTTATTATTGCCGCTGAGGATTTATGTCTTCTTTTTCCCCCCCTAAAACTGGCCAGCCATTCATCATTCGTTCATCAATCCAAGAGAGAGAGAGAGAGAGAGGGGAGAGAGAGAGAGAGAGAGGAGAGAGAGAGAGAGAGAGAGAGAAGAGAGAGAGAGAGAGAGGTTGCAGTGAACAGAAGATAAGCACCCGGAGTCCAGTGCCTGTCATCTCTGATGGGAAGTCATGGCACACAAGCCTCGATACCATCTAACCTTTCGGAATGACTACTTCACTCCGCGGGAAATCGTATAGGCAATGATCTTATTATGTCTCTGCTTTTGTCCGTGCGTTTTGCTTGCCAAAGACTCGCTCACAAATCGTGAAACTACAGCAGAGATCTGCTGCATTCTCTCCTGATACGGTCAGATAGATCGTGAGACCATACAATTTTCCTATCGAGGCAACACCTGCGCACAGGGCCCTTTTAGATTTATGCAACCAGAGTGTAGCATCAACTAAGCCCACTTTCAAAAATACGATGAACGGCAACAAGGTATTTGTCATTGACAAAATACAGGAAAAAGCCACTTTGAAAGGTAAACTTAAGCACACGCAAGCCAAAAAAGAAACAAAATACAGGGGGCGCTGTATTATGACGACGCGTTTTCTCCGAGGAGAGAAATCTGCTGTGACATTTAAGATATTCAAAGTAATACAAGACTGACTGACATTTTGACCATCTAGCAAAACTGAGAAGAAAAAAAAACCCGACTACTTTCATACTCCTTGATGCATAAAAAAGAAAGTAAACAAGACTACACACAACAGTAGAGTTGCGCTTGACTACGATGGCGCCATGCTTTTCCCTGGGATGACGGTAATACAATACGTGGCAAGGTAATGTACGTTGGAGATACCAGGAAAAAGAAAAATCCGTAAAATCTTGGCTTGTACTTTCTCATTCATATGTATCTGATTTTTGTTTAAGCAAAACGTAAAATCTTGGTTAGTACTTTAACATATATAAGCATCAATTTTGTTTTTGTTTTTACACCTACGAGCTGACATGTCTCCTCTGTCAAAAAGCCAAAAGTGTGCGCTGAAGAAATAGACTACAGTGGATGGTTCTGCACTATAGCTTGCAGGGTAGGTGTGTGTGTGTGTGTGTGTGTGGGGGGGGGGGGGGTGTCAGTTACATGTCAGGCGATTACGAATGAGTTCCCCCCCCCCCACCTCACCCCACCCCCGTTCCTCAATTACACGTCAGGTGATTACGAATGATCCCCCCCCCCACCTCACCCCACCCCCGTTCCTCAATTACACGTCAGGCGATTACGAATGATCCCCCCCCCCCTCCCCCGCCCACGTCACCCACCATCATTCCCTTGCCCTACCGCCCAACTCTCAATCCCAACTCTCCGTCCTGTTCTCTCATCCCTCCCACACATCCTCTCCCACCCCCGGCTCATGTCCTGATGCTGAAAGATTTCAGCCATTTGCTTTGGGCGCTTGCTCTCTTCGTTAGTTCAAATCGATAGCTGTCCGTGTCAGATGCCGATATCACCAGATGAAGCGATGGTATGGTGGGCAAGACTTCGATTTGCCTGCGTTAAAGAACCCACGTCAATAGGCGGTTTGTTCGTGGTAAAATTCATTAGAAAATCCATCTGAATGGGTTAAAAAAAAAAAGTGCAGAAATAAATTGGAAGATAGTGTGCTATAAAAATGAGCTCTCCCCAGTGACGGTACTCTGAACTTAACACAGAGAAATTTGCTGTGTCGAGTTACGCAAACCAATGCAGCACAATAAAATCTGCCCAACACTAGCGTTTTTTTCTTCTACGTCATCTGTGTTCTTCTCAAAATACGACAAAGCCAGCACATTCTTTCAAAATTCTACACTTAACAATTTCCTACTTTTTACCCTCTCTGTGTATGGATGCCCGCCAATCTCTCTTTAGATGATTTCAGCATCAAAAGCAGTTAATAAATATGTGTGTAATCTGCTTCGTAGGACCGCTATATTTTCAACAAAGAAGAAAAAAGAAAAGAGAAGAAAGAGGAGGGAGAGAATTGTGATGAATGGAAAGAGCCGTAGCGGCGAAGAAGAAGAAGAAGAAGAAGAAGAAGAAGAAGAAGGAAGAAAGAAGAAGAGAGGAAGAAGAAGAAGCCGAAGAGAGTGAAAAAACACAGAAGGGCAAAAAGAAGGAGCAAGAGAAGGAGAAAAGGGGCGAGGATCGACAAATAAGAAGAAGAGAAGGATGGAGGAGGAAGAGGAGATGTAAAAAGAAGAAAAAGAAGAAGAAAAAGAAGAAGAAGAAGAAAGAAGAAAGAAGAAGAAGAAGAAGAAGAAAACAAGAGAAGTAAGGAAAGGAGGAGGAGGAGGAAGAGGAGAAGGAAAAGGAAGAGGAAGAGGAGAATCAAGTAGGTGAAAAGGAAGAAGAGACCAAAGAAGAAGAAGAAGAGTGGGAGGAGAAGGGGAGTAGAAGAAGAAGAAGAAGAAGAAGAAGAAGAAGAAGAAGAAGATAATGACGATGACGATGCTGCTGCTGCTGCTGCTGTACTGTTGTTGCTACTGCAACCTTTATCTCACTGTGTGTCTTGTACCTTACATTTTGAACGCACCAATGGCTAACTGCAGAATGTGATCAGTGTTTCAATCAATTCTGCTCTGCTTGGGGGTTCATATCACTGGCATGAATATCATTATACAGTCATTACAATATCTACCAGGTGACAGAGGGCAGAAAGAATAAGAAGAGGAGGAGGACCAGGGAAGGAGACGAAAAACAATGAAAACAGCTATATTCATCATCATCATCATCATCATCATCATCATCATCATCATCATCATCTTCGTCGTCGTCGTCGTTGTCGTCGTCGTCCGTTGTCGTCGTCATTATCGTCGCATCATCCCGTACAGCGTATCAAGAACGCTGCGCTTTTATCATCATCCATCATCATCATCATCTCGTCGTCGTCGTCATCGTCATCGTCTCGTTGTCGTCGTCGTCATCGTCGTAACTATTATCAAGGTCGTCAACATCATCATTATTGTCATAATAACCATTATCATTATCATCGCGTGGTGGTGTGTGTGTGTGTGTGTGTGTGTGTGTGTGTGTGTGTGTGTGTGTGTGTGTGTGTGTGCTCTCGTGTTTTTTTTTTTTTTTTTTTTCCTCTTTTTTTTTCTTCATTTTTTTTCCTCTTGGTACTCGTTGTCAAGGTGGTCAGATCGTGTTGTCGAGTTCGTTATCGCCATCGTAATGATATTATCGTCATCATCATCATCATCATCACAGCAGCACAGCAGCAGCAGCAGCAGCAGCAGCAGCAACAGCAGCATCATAATCATCATCACCATTATTGTTGTAGTCGTCGTCGTCGTCGTCGCCAGTCGTCGCCGTCATCGACGTGGACGTCATCACCGTCATCATCGTGCTTGACCCATCATCATTATTATCTTCTTTTTGGTGTTTGGTTGGTAGTGTTTCAAACGTTTATTTCAAGTTTCAAATCTTGGAGCAACAAACACACACACACACAACACACACACACACACACACACACACACACACACCATGCATTGACGCACGCACACACACTCGCACAGATAATGGTGCCGTCAGAAACCAATTTTGTATAGGATTAACCTTTGGCTGGTTGTTTTACGATTAAAGATGAAAAATAACTGACTAACGTTCTAGTTACAAAATGGACTTCAGAAGCAGGAGGAAAGTGTGACCTTTTGCGATTTCCAAAGTAAGATAAGAAAATGATTAATTGTTTGGTCCGATATAATTTGGAAATACTCAAAACTTAAGCACGCACGCGCACGCACGCTCGCACGCACGTACGCACTCATTCACACACACACACACACACACACACACACACACACACACACACACACACACACACACACACACGTATGTGTGTTCCCTCGCGCACGCTGAAAGGAAGCTGGCAACATGGCCTTCCTATCCGTTACACAAAAAGGCAAAGTCGAACAATTGTTTGAAAACATTATAAGAAATTCAACACTGAGAAAACGAGAAAAGTTTGCAGGAGAAACAGCTAGAGATAAAAGCTGCAAGATCATACGTGTGAAGCAAGCTAACACTGAGAAAATTAGCTTCGGCCCTGCACGCTACGTAGCCTTACAGAACAGGGTATTGTGTTTTGATGCTGTTTGTGTGTTTGTCTGTACTTCAGATCATTCTACATAAAATGGACAGATTATCGTCTGTATGGGTAACATTGATCAACTATTGATCACAAAATGCGTGTGCCAAACTGGAGAAATACCTAGTATCCATAGTACAATTTATTCTCTTGGTTGCAGAACAGAGTGTTTGGAGCGCGCAAGGCTCGCGTCCAAGATGGAGGTCGTGTTTGTCGGCCTTGTTTATCTCTGCAGGTAGCATGACTTCAGGAACGTGAAAATGATCTGAAGCCAGTTCAATAAAAAAAACGGGGGTGGATTAGGATGGAGGGGGAGCGTCGGATGGTTGAGTCTGGGGATGGCAGGTGGGTTGGAAGGATCCAGGATCCCCCATCCACTTTCCCACCTATTCTTTACAAACGATGATGACACCAGCCTCTGTGGCGCGGTGGTTAGCGTCGCGGATTGAAGGCTGGGAGATCGTGCGTTCCATTCCCACTAAAGCCATTTACTTGGGAAATATTTTGGCCCAATCCAGAGTTCAGTTTGTTATGAGCTCGAATGGAAAGTCTGGAAAAACACGGTCGAGTCGCATCTACTCACTGGATACATATTTGAGAGTGTTGCTTAAATTTCCTGATCAACACTGCATGTGTCTATACATCTTGGCCCTTGATTTTGAACCTTCAAGAAAGTCCTGGACTGTCCTACCTCTCCTCCCACACGAACTGACCTTTCCTTGCAGCAATTAAGTGGACAGGGGGCTGTAAATACAAGTTAGAACATCCATCAGCAACTCAGCTTTCTGAGGCACCAGGAGCCACCGATGAGAGCAGGGGAAGACAGTCATCAGAGCTTGAGTGGTCCAAACAGCTGCGGCAAATGTCTTGTGATCACCATAAGTGTGGTCATTTAGTGGAACCACAACAATGACTGAGAGAGAAAACAACAACCATACCGCCACTTTAAAAGGCAGCACAGGTATAATTCCTGCGCCAAGGAAGGGTGCTTAAGAAATCGAGATTATATAGGTAGGCGCAGCTAAAGATAGTTATCTGCATTGTTAAAGAGGGTGAAAGTGTATTACCCATCTCTTTTTATTGTGACAAGTGCATCAAGATATAGGCCTATGCTAGGTGATAACCAGACAAATTCAAATCGACAGACTGGAACAGGCAGAAAAACCCAGGCTGAAGCAAAGGTATGGCCACTAATGGTTTGGAGAGCTTGGGAGCGAAAGTTAGGTAGAGGTATGGGACAGATCTAGGATGGCGTGGTTGGTGTTCCATGGATTTGCGCTGGGTGGTGTCATCTTTAAAAAAAAAAAAGGCTGTGCTAGGACTGCTGGGGGATTGATGTATGAGTGCTGATTATAAATAAAAGAAGAAAGCTGAGGCAGTTTAAAAGCCTGATGTACTTCGGAAGGCTGTCGTAAGCTGAATATGACTCGTCATTACCAAAAGTGCATGTGAAATTGACCAGTTCTAGGTGACGCTATGAATAGAAAGTGTAGAAATGCATTTCTACTAAAAATAAGAACTACGGCTGTGCGCTTCTTCAAAACTAAGTTGTGAGATTTTAAATTGTGTTGGTTGGTGATCTGAAATTTTGAGGACATCGGGCATCAAGGATCAGCTAATTCCACATTTAGAAACTCATAAGCAATAATTCATCTCTGAAAAAAAAATGAAAGATTGCAAGAGACTCTTTATCGACTTCTATTGCATATATTACCAAACGTGTACATACATTTCCATGATTCAAAACTAGTTTTCAAAAAAGGTCAGTCATTTTCGTTGGCTTGTTACGAGAACTGTACCCGTACGACATCGATGAAGGCGACTAGTCATGCTGGGTTTACATACATAACGTGTGGCTACTGGTTCTTAATTGTGGCGTGTGGCCACAACACACAGATGTCAGCGGGAACGGTCAGATGACAGCACAACAGACGTCATCGGCCGGATTCTCATCAGACTCTGACCTCAGGGCAACGGAAGGAGTGAAGGTCGGGGGAGGAAGAGGGCGGAGGGGTGACGGGTGGGGTAAAGAGGGCAGAAGTATTGCCTGAGATGAAGAAGACAGGAGGAGGCCGAAGGTGGTGGTAGCAGTCGAGGAGATGGTAGGCGAGATGACGCAGCGGGGGAGACAGAAGAAAAAAGAACAGGTGTGGGGGTGGGGTTTTTCCCTGATTGTTGGGGTGGGGGGTTTAAGGCACTCGATCTCCAAGTGATGCCAACGGCGTAGACTGTGTAAGATATCGGTGGAGTGGTTTGCGCAGTAACCGGCAATAAGCGCAGTCAGCATTGTGTGTTTAGTGGTATCGCGCTATACTGAAAAGTGTGGCCACCCTGTCTTCTGTATAGCTTATACATATGTACTCACGTACACGCGCACAAAGAAAGATATACAGACATACTCGTACACACGAACAAATAAACATTTACACACACAGACACAAACTCTCTCTCTCTTTCTTTCTTTCTCCCAAGCGCGCGCGCGCGCACGCGCGCGCGCGCGCACACACAACACACACACACACACGCTCGCGGGTGCACCAGCACACACGCCCACACACACATGTCATACAAGCGTGTGCCTATCTATCCATCTAATCTGTCTGTCTGTCTGTCCGCCCATCCATACATCCATCCGTCCGTCCACCTGTCTGTCTGTTAATCTGTCTATCTACATGTATTACACACACGCATGTGGGCTGCAACACACACACACACACACATATATATATAATATATATATATATATATACATATATATATATATATATAATATATATATACGCGCGCGCAAGTGTTGTCACCGTCTCTCACACATACGCAGACACACGCGCGCGCGTTCACAACCTCTACAGTACGTTTTTCGAATTTTCTAATGCAATGACAGTACTCTTAAAATAAAAGAAAAGAATAGCGAAATTATATACGCTACTTTGACGCTAAATTGTTTTATTTAAACGAAACCAGAAAGCCCTTCCACGTTTTTTGTTTGTATGTTTTGTGTCGTTTTTGTTTTTTTTCCCGACATTAAACAACTTCATTTTTTAATCTGCTCGTGAAAAGCTCATTTAGATTTCATAAAGTTGACTATGTTCAAGGTTGACATTATCTTAGGAAAGTTTCTGACGATGGAAATAAGCGAGAATCTATCTGAAAACAAAATAGTGTTTATATAAAAGAAAAAAAAAAAAAAAGAAAGAAAAAAAGGGAGACTCACTTTCCGAATTATCCCCCATTTGGTAAACCCACTTTATAGGTTAGGAAAGTACTCTCTCTCTCTCTCTCCTCTCCTCTCTCTCTCTCTCTCTCTCTCTCTCTCACACACACACACACACACACACACACACACACACACACACACACACACACACACACACACATTTTTAAACAATATGATTAGCTCTATTCGGTTATTAATATCCCCTTTCATTGGAGATAATACGGCAGGGGGATAACTTTCCCAGAAAAGTGGTGTAGGGCGCCTATCTAACACCACACAGAGACCACCAGATCCACAACACGTTAAAATGGACAACGAAAATGGCAGTTTTCTTGTTGGGCTCCAGCTGGATTCGAACTCACAACCGCTGACTGCAAACTCGTTGCTCTACTTCTAAGCCAAGCTGACATCCTTTGGACCGATGAGGTGGCAGGAGGCCCAGTACACGGCCAAGACACGAGAGAATCACGTGGTCCATTCTGCCCAGCTTTTTTTTCTTCTTCTCCCCCTTTCCGAAAGACCTTAAGTTGTGGTGGTCTGAGAGGTAGTGTTTCAGACGGGGCAACAAATCACAGTCCCGCGACCGCCATGCAATTACGTCATGCAGAATAACCATGCAACAATACGAGTGTTGTCAACATTTTGCAGAAATATATATTTGGAGAAGTCAAACACAAACAGGGAGAAACAGATCCCCCCCCCTCCCCCCCCCCCCCCCCCCCCCCCCCCCCCCCCGCTGCTTCTTCCCCTTAAAAAAGGCCATGGTATCTATCCAGGGGATAAACAAACAGCCCAGATTT
The DNA here is from genome assembly GCA_033310375.1 of Conus canariensis. Classification (NCBI taxonomy): domain Eukaryota; kingdom Metazoa; phylum Mollusca; class Gastropoda; order Neogastropoda; family Conidae; genus Conus; species Conus canariensis. Next base: position 67,373,695 of record CM065716.1, on the reverse strand, counting down.
CACATAGATGTCACATAGTTAAAGTAATACATAATGACATGTCTGATGGATGGTCAGTCCAGTGAACTGGTCATTTCCGCCTCTCCACGACCCCCCCCCCACCCCCCCACCCCCCCCCCGCCCCCCTTCCTCCAGCACATCAAGTGTGTATCAGTTTGGCAAAGGATAAATACCGGTTAGATGACGATTATTATTCATGATACCTTGGGAGAATTAAAAAAAAAAAAAAGATGAAGACGGTGTGCTTATTTTTTCTTCTTCCACTGCGGTCGATTTAATAGGGCTGCGTCCGATCTTTAGTCCTGTCGCCACAGTGAATTCCATAGTCTTCTCAAGGTTTTGACGGCTGTCCCAAACTGATTCTGCAGCTCTGTGCCCTCTGGCTAGGGTTGACGCCATAGAACATCATGGGCTGGACAGTGTTGGAGGATGTGTTCTGGGGTCTGAGATCCAGTGCCACATGGATATTCATCTGTGTGAGCAGTCTTAATTCGACTGAGGTGGCTTAGCAGTCGGCAGTGGTCGGTTCTCAGTCTGAAGAGAATTGTTTGCTGCTTTCTCTGGAGCTGATGGATTGGATCAACACCACTGTCTGCACCCAGCCTTCTCTTCCACTGGTTTTGGTATCGGGTATGGAGATAGTTTTGTCCTATCTGTAAGTCACTGGGTGACTAAACTGCTCCATAGTGCTGTCTGCCTTGGACAGAGATTCAGCCTTCTAATCCCCAGTGATCCCACAGTGCTTCCTTTAAAACGGGTTTCTCGTCACACCTCTCTCCCTTAAACACAACATGTATTTAGTCTGCATCGATTGCCAGAAAGAATCTGCATAATAAACTGGGTTGCGTGCACTTTGTTTGTTTGTTTTTTTTTCTCTCCATCGCTTTCCTTTTCATAGAGGCCTTATCGTTTATGCGTGGAACTACGTCACTGGCCGAGTTTTATTACCTTCATCGCGATTTGCAATAACAAGCAGGACCATTCAGCCGCTACAGAGCAGAGCACATTTTGTGACTGGAGAAAGAATAACAAACACACAGAGCAGAGGACATTTTGTGACTGGAAAAGGAATAACAAACACACAGAGCAGAGGACATTTTGTGACTGGAAAAAGAACAACCAACACAGAGCAGAGGACATTTTGTGACTGGAGAAGGAATAACAAACACACAGAGCAGAGGACATTTTGTGACTGGAGAAGGAATAACAAACACACAGAGCACAGGACATTTTGTGACTGGAGAAAGAACAACAAACACAGAACAGAGGACATTTTGTGATTGGAGAAGGAACAACAAACACACAGAGCAGAGCACATTTTGTGATTGGAGAAGGAATAAGAAACACACAGAGCAGAGGACATTTTGTGACTGGAGAAGGAATAACAAACACACAGAGCAGAGGACATTTTGTGACTGGAGAAGGAATAACAAACACACAGAGCAGAGGACATTTTGTGACTGGAGAAGGAATAGCAAACACACAGAGCAGAGGAAATTTTGTGACTGGAGAAGGAATAACAAACACACAGAGCAGAGGACATTTTGTGAATGGAGAAGGAATAACACATACAGACCAGAGGACATTTTGTGACTGGAGAAGGAATAACAAACACACAGAGCAGAGGACATTTTGTGACTGGAGAAAGAACAAGCACACAGAGCAGAGGACATTTTGTGACTGGAGAAGGAATAACAAACACACAGAGCAGAGGACATTTTGTGACTGGAGAAAGAACAACAAGCACACAGAGCAGAGGACATTTTGTGACTGGAGAAGGAATGACAAACACAGAGCAGAGGACATTTTGTGACTGGAGAAGGAATAACACACACAGAGCAGAGGACATTTTGTGAATGGAGAAGGAACAACAAAGACACAGAGCAGAGGACATTTTGTGACTGGAGAAAGAACAACCAACACACAGAGCAGAGGACATTTTGTGACTGGAGAAAGAACAACCAACACACAGAGCACAAGACATTTTGTGACTGGAGAAAGAATAACAAACACACAGAGCAGAGGACATTTTGTGACTGGAGAAGGAACAACAAACACACAGAGCACAGGACATTTTGTGACTGGAGAAGGAATAACAAACACAGAGCAGAGGACATTTTGTGACTGGAGAAAGAAAAACAAACACACAGAGCAGAGGACATTTTGTGACTGGAGAAAGAATAACAAACACAGAGCAGAGGACATTTTGTGACTGGAGAAGGAATGACAAACACAGAGCACAGGACATTTTGTGACTGGAGAAGGAATAACACACACAGAGCAGAGGACATTTTGTGAATGGAGAAGGAACAAAGACACAGAGCACAGGACATTTTGTGACTGGAAAAAGAACAACAAGCACACAGAGCACAGGACATTTTGTGACTGGAGAAAGAATAACAAACACAGAGCAGAGGACATTTTGTGACTGGAGAAGGAATGACAAACACAGAGCAGAGGACATTTTGTGAATGGAGAAGGAACAACAAACACACAGAGCAGAGGACATTTTGTGAATGGAGAAGGAATAACACACACAGAGCAGAGGACATTTTGTGACTGGAGAAGGAATAACACACACAGAGCAGAGGATATTTTGTGAATGGAGAAGGAACAACAAGCACACAGAGCAGAGGACATTTTTTGAATGGAGAAGGAATAACAAACACACAGAGCAGAGGACATTTTGTGACTGGAGAAGGAATGACAAACACAGAGCAGAGGACATTTTGTGACTGGAGAAGGAATGACAAACACAGAGCAGAGGACATTTTGTGAATGGAGAAGGAACAACAAGCACACAGAGCAGAGGACATTTTGTGAATGGAGAAGGAATAACAAACACACAGAGCAGAGGACATTTTGTGACTGGAGAAGGAATGACAAACACAGAGCAGAGGACATTTTGTGACTGGAGAAGGAATAACACACACAGAGCAGAGGACATTTTGTGAATGGAGAAGGAATAACAAGCGACCCAATGAGTTGCATCAATGAACAGAACAGTTCCTTAGAACACATGCACTACAGTCCCAGCAGAGAAACGAGAAAACACCCATCCTATAACTGATCATGATAACACTTGTATTCATTCTATTAGAATAAAGTGAAGGCTGTCTCTCTTGCGAAGCTTCATGCGCCATGAGATAAGTACAACACATTTTCATACTGTAAAGGTTAAAAAAAAAAGAGGAGAAGTTTAAACACACACACACACACACACACACACACACACACACACACACACACACACACACACACACACTATCTCTCTCTCTCTCTCTCACGCATGCACTCACGCACGCACGCACCCACACACACACACAACACACACACACACCACACACACACACACACACACACGCGCGCGCGCGCGCGCACACACACACCTACACACCACACACACACACACACACACACACACACACACACACACACACACACACACACACACCATGTAAAAAGTGGAAATCTTTTTCAACACAAAGCGTGCTTTTCCGTTCCCTTTTAAATCACACACGATATAACTTCATGGTTAGGGACACACATTATTTTGATGTATAGAACATTAAATCAACACTAGGCAAACAAACGACATTTATTATAACATGAAACACAGCTCTCTCTCTCTCTCTCTCTCTCTCTCTCTCTCTCTCTCTCTCTCTCTCTCTCTCTCTCATGTACACACGCATGCACGTACGCACGCAGCCACCACCCACCCACACATCCACCCATACCCACCCACCCCCACAAACAGTAGCAGCTACAGCAACAGCATTAAGTACTGAAGTTGGTAGATGGCTTGTCCATGTGTACTCAATCGTTTGAAAAGATGAACTTAGCAGACAAAGGTCGTCAGGCCTGATTTAAAAACCACGCAAAATGTCTGCATTTTGAAGGGCTGCAGATAGTGAATTAAAGACAGAGACACCAGCCAGGTAACAGGACGCAAGGACAAAATTCATGCTCTGTGGATCTATCAGTCTTGAAGTTGTTTCCTCGTTTGCGAACGATTTAAAATGGGTTTGCTTTCCGTTTCATGGCAACGAATTTATGATAATTCACGCTTTTAAATTTGGACCCCCCCCCCCCTCCTCCCCCAAATCGTCATAGAAAATGTTATCAGCAAACAGGTCAGGAAAGGTGCGTGTTACGTCAAACTAAAACACTAATTATTTATGCGTCACGTCAAAATTTCCAAGGAATAAATTCGAGAGCTCAATGCCTGTACACGCATCTAATAATAATAATAATAATAATGAATACTTATATAGCGCCTATTCTCGGCTAGAGACCAAGCTCTAAGCGCTTTACAATCAACACTCGTTTACACAACGGGCTGCCTACCTGGGTAGTGCCGACTGAAGAGCTGCCAGCTGGCGCTTCATTCAGTCGTTTCCCGTGTCATCCAGTTAGTATCGTTCAATATCGTTCACTCATTTTCCTTACTTCCTTCATTCTTTCCATTTCTCACGCAGGGTGCATGCTATGTGTAACGTGTCATCCATACCAACGGCCAAACTGGCCTACTCTTCCGAAAGTTGGTGATGGGATTTTACGTGTGTGCAAGATGTTATGCGTGCATTCACACACGGAACCTCGGTGTATAGTCTCATTCGAAGGACTGTATGGGAAATGGAGTCAGAACCAATGTTAACTCCGAGGGAAAAATCCCCCTGTGCCGAAACGCCCCCGGCGGAGGTTCGAACCCGCAACCCCAGGATCACCAAGATTACGAGTCCGGCGCTCTACCAACTGAGCTATTCCGGCTTGTAAATACTTGTAAATAAAGGGCATTTCTATCTATCTATCTATCTATTTATCTATATGGATGTAGATATATGTACCGTGACACAGCGCTACACTTGTTTAGGCCTGAAAGCGTTTAATAACAGTCCTGTACTTTTTCTTCCCGGCTGAATCCCAGATCAGTGATATAAACCATCGGAGTAGTTAGTCACCCAAAATATGCAACGTTTCAGCGGTTGCTTAATTTTTTTTTCAAACTTTAAAGCATGATAACTCCAGTGTTATGTTGTTTTGCATTGAGAAGGTGTTCGAATCGCGATGGCTAAACCGCTCAACGTCACCATTCCCCGTTTCTTTAATATTTTGGCGTGCACGCGCACGCGCGTGTGAGTGTGTGTATGTGTGTGTGTGTCTGTAAATACTCATGTTCGTTTCGCATTGGAGTTGCATGAGTGCAGTCTGCAGAGCAGGGGGGGGGGGGGGGGGGGGGGGGATTGGGGGTCAAATTATTATAAGCACCGTTGAAAATGACGGCTTCATGTCGGTCATGCTATGAGAACCAGCGATTGAAATTCGAAAGATTATTTCTCCACGCACTCAACATGTGAGTAACGTTTCAGAATAATGGCCTACCGTAAAGTGGAATCCAGAAACAACGCAAAATTGGGGTGAAAAAGCATGCCATTAACTTCCCAGTATACAATGAACAGAAACGTTTATTCTGCTGGGTAGTCTGTCCAATGTTACACTTTTTCACATAATATAGATGCAGTGATTTTATGGAGAAGAAAGGACATTTCGATTTTGTGGAAACAGACTTAAGTCGCAACAACCTCGCACCCCTGTAGTAAGGAATGGACTCGGCTTCTCTGTAATGATGTATGTTTTTGTAGCGGAAACGGACAAGTGCCTCTGGTCTTTTTTGAGTCTTCCAGAGTTTTGCCGAAAATAACGACAACACGAATTACCATTGAACAACATTATACAATGCAAAAACTTGTCTTCGCATGGGAAAACAAAATCACAAAAAGAGAAGGGATAATTGTTTCAGTTATTGCGTCCAGTTTTTACAAAAGTTCACAAACTGCGGAATTTTACACTCTGTCATTTTTTTTGTTTTTGTATTTTGTTTCCCTTCCATCATTCTTTCGTTTATTGTGTCCTTTTTTTTTTTATCGCGGAACAGAGGTCTACATCAATGCAATTTGAGAAAAGAACAAATACTCTCTGTCTCTGTCTGTCTGATCTCTCTCTCTCTCTCTCTCTCTCTCTCTCTCTTCCTTTTTTCGTCCATTTCTGTTTCGGTTCATCCTTTCTCGCCTTTGCTTTCATACAAAACAGAAAAAAAGAGTGTGACAGACTCTGACATGAAGCGTTCATTGAGAGGTAAACGATGTGAGGGGATGAATCTGAGTCACAGAGGCTGTAACGATGCCCGATTACGGGGACTGCAATAGAGGGTAATTGCCTATACATTGATTGCAGGTTGATGCCCTCCATCCTGGCCTGTATGGCAGCACTGTAGCGTCTTAACGCGATAATAGCTGTTTTCCCTCAAGAAAACAGCTGCTCTCTTTGTGGAAAAGAGAGAGAATAGGAAAAAGCAGTTATTGTCACTGTTATTGTGTGTGTGTGTCTGTGTGTGTGCGCGCGCGCGCGCGCGCGCGTGTGTGTGTGTGTGTGTGTGTGTGTGTGCGTGCGTGCGTGCGTGCGTGTGTGTGTGTGTGTGTGTGTGTGTGTGTGTGTGTGTGTGTGTGTGTGTGTGTGTTGTGCGTGTGTGTTGTTGGTTATGTAAAGCGCTTAGAGCACCATTTTTTAGAGAGTAGGCGCTATATAAATTGTCATTATTATTATTATCAATAAAGATGATGTTTTCTGTAAAACCACATCCGTCTTCGTTAGAATCAGTACTATTTTCCAAGTTTTCTTTAGGATGATAAATGTTATCCCTCATAATTTTGTATCTCTATACATAAATTAGTTCAGAGACACATCGTTGTGGCTCTGATGTATCGTGTTGTTTCCTCTGTTTTCCTTCGGGTAATGACAGTTAAACCTTGTTTTCCCTTTGAAATTGGTCTATTATCTTGAGGAAAACAACGACCATAGGGAAATCAGTTATGATCGCTGTTTTCCTTGACAAGCACACTCGCACTGGTATTGTTGGTATTCCTTCGTGGACTGCTGGTTTTCATGGATTTTTCTTCCTATGTGCGCCGTTTTCCCTGTGGACAATTACTGTTTTCCGACAGAAATAGGGAGAACTGTTGAAATCTTTACGTGTATTGATAATAACTATTTTCCTCGGGAAACGAGGGAGAAACAGTTGGGATTATTCTCAGGGAAATAATTATGGAGAGCAGTTATCATCCAAAGGAAAACCGTTCTGATCCACTGGCTTAAAAGCGTCACACTGTTTTCCTGGAGAATGTCACCTGTTTTATGTCTGAAAAGCAGAGAAAATAGACATTATTGGCTCCTGAAGCAAGTATGTTCCAATAGCCCACCCTGCCCTATGCTCTTCCTGCCTCTCCTGCCCCCCCCCGCCCCCCCCCCCCCCCCCCCCCCCCCCCCCCCCCCCCCCCCCCCCCCGCCCTTCCCTCCTCCTCCAGTCTTCTTCGTTTCCTATGTGCCACAGTCAGAGGATTTTATTCCCCATTAATTTGAAGCGAGTTAGAGGATGTTGAGAACAGGGCAGTTTCGATTTCTCTGTCTGTCTGTCTGTTGTCTGTCTATCTGGTCTCTCTTTCCATTCATAGTTCCCTTCGGTCTTCCTACTCGGATTGTGCGCATACATTTTATACATATACGCGTAAGAGAGAGAGAGAGAGAGAGAGAGAGAGAGAAGAGAGAGAGAGAGAGAGAGAGAGAGAGAGAGATGGAAAAACGTTTCCAAGTTTTCAAAACTCTGCTTTAGATTCCATTTCTTTCTGCTATATATTCCACCTCAACTTCAATAAGAGCAAGATACAATGTCTTCAGGGGCATCTTTTCTGACTCCTGATGCGCCGCTCTTACGTTTCCCAGCTGTACATTCTGCATGTGCTTCCCACACACCTGGCACAGAGAAAGTGAGGGCATCAAAATACCTCACGTTGTCTCAGTTCAGGATAGCATACCCATGTATTCGACTGTACAGGTCTAAGTCACACAGTCAAATGGCACCGACATCCAATTTGTGAAATAATGTCATTTCGCATCCCGTTTTAACGTGTTGTCCTTGTGGTGCTAACAGTAGAGTGTTCGATAGTTCTGCAACCCCCACCACCACCCTTCCGCCTACCCTCTACCCCTACTCTTTACTCCCCCCCCCCCACCCCCTCCTGCCAATTCTTTTCGATTTGTTAGTCATGACTGCCATATCACCTGATGTCGATGTGGAAGTTGAATGTCGATGGAGTATAACAATAACACGACATTGCATTGGCTCACCAGAACGGCGCGAACATCAAGAATGGGCAGTGGAAGCGGCATATTTGGCTGTTTAAGGAGGCCGGGAAGGATGAGGATTGGGGAGGGGAGGGGAGGGGGGGGAGGTAAGGGGATGGAAAGTGATGACAGGGGGGAAGAGATGAGGGTGAGCGCGGCACGGGAATTGAATTGCGGCCCTCGGACATCGCAAGAGCGACGATCTGGCAGCTGAACTTGTTGCATTCCCATCAGGAGACTCATCGATCCTGGCTGACAATAGACCGGTGTCACCTTCCAAAAGACACCCCTACCCCATTCTTCCCACCTACTCCCACCACACACACACGCATTCCAGCCCCTCTCCGTGTCAAGAAGGATTCCTTCATGTGTGCTTTTGGTCCAGTCTGTTTGGTTTTGAGTCATGAGGCATAAGACGCCCGCAGTCATGTTGGACGCAGGTATCTCCACCCCCCCCCCCCACCCCCTTTCTATATCATTTAGAATCGTCAGTCTTCTCTCTCTCTCTCTCTCTCTCTCTCTCTCTCTCTCTCTCTCTCTCTCTCTCTCCGTTCGTCCGTCCGTCTGTCTGCCTGCCTGTCTGTGTGTGTGTGTGTGTGTGTCTCTGCGACTGTGTGTGTGTGTTTGTCAGTTTTGATACTTTTGTTTATCGTCAACCATTCATGAGGGGCAATAGCCTACAAATGATCAAACGTTTCATTCATTTATTCATTCATTTTCATTCTCACATTACACACACACACACACACACACACGCACGCACGCACGCACGCACGCACGACGCACGCACGCTCGCACGCACTCACGCACGCACGCACGCACGCACGCAAGCACACACACACACACACACACACACACAACGCACGCACGCACGCACGCACGCAGCACGCACGCACACACAGACACACCACACACACACACACACACACACAATTCTTCTTCCGTCATTTCACGTGCATGCATCTCGCAATCTTTATGTGAACAGAAATTAGTCAGAGCTACTCCCTACCCTGACCAAGTTTTTCACACACACACAGGACATGCATGATGCACGCACACAATCAGCAGAGAGAGAGAGGGAGAGAGAGAGGAGAGAGAGAGAGAGAGAGAGAGAGAGAGAGAGAGAGAGAGAGAGAGAGAGAGAGAGGGGGAGAAGAGAGAGAGAGAGAGAGAGAGAGAGAATCACAGTTCGCTGGGTTTCAGTTAATGCGCAAATAATTGATCTCTCTTCCCTCTCTCTCTCTGTGTCTCTGTCTCTGTCTGTCTGTCTGTCTGTTGTCTGTCTGTCTCTCTCTCTTTTCTCTCTCTTGTGCGTGTGTGAGTGTGTGCGTGTGTGCGCGTGCGTGTATGTGCATGCATACTATGTGCTTATGCGTGCATGGTGCATGGATGCGTGGCGCGCGCGCGCGCGATTCGTCGGAATTTTTTTCTTCTTCATGCTTTCATTCCTTTCCATTCTTTATCTGCCTGTCCGTTTAGTTCTTTAAGTTTTTTTTTTTTTTAATTGGAAGTGTGACCTTCGGTGCAGAAGTTGATGGTGATGATCAGGAGCAGGGCGGCAACTAATGTTTGAGTGGTACATTTTCTATGCCTATTTTCTGTACGAAAAGTTAGAAGAGATTATTTCAAATTTCATTTTCTCTCATTTTATACATCCGAGCAATATTTCGATATAACGATGTGTATATAATGACACACGGTAACGCCGGCATGTCTCCGATTAATGCTTCTAAGACTGTGGCTTCCTCGTGTCGGAATGTGAATGTTGGTCTATAGCACTGTAAAAATTACTTGGAGACAGAAACACCGTGAAATAACCCATGTCGTCATTGATGTGCTGAATGTTGCACATGCCCCGATCCTCCATACTTGCTGCCGTTGTTACTTCTGCTGCTGCTGCTGCTGCTGCTGCTGCTGCTGCTGCTGCTCTTTTTGTCTCAGGAGGAAAAGGAATTGCATCATGGTCAGTTGGTTGTCGAGTTACAGCCCTTGACGTGGTTCTATCCCCTGCGACCTTCACCTCCCTTCCTCCCCCACTCCCAATTCTGGAGCGGCAGACCTCGGTAAGGCCACTGCAGGCGGGTGCCATGCTGACACTCTTCTCTGGTATCGCGCTCTCTTCTTCCTGCCACTACTGCTTCCTCTTCTGGTCGCTCCTGTCTGTGCTGTCCCTGATGGCTTGACTCCACGTGCTGCAGTCAGCCGCCAAGTCTTCCCATCCTGTTGGTTTGACCACGTGCTGCAGTCAGCCGCCAAGTCTTCCCATCCTGTTGGTTTGACCACGTGCTGCAGTCAGCCGCCAAGTCTTCCCATCCTGTTGGTTTGACCACGTGCTGCAGTCAGCCGCCAAGTCTTCCCATCCTGTTGGTTTGACCACGTGCTGCAGTCAGCCGCCAAGTCTTCCCATCCTGTTGGTTTGACCACGTGCTGCAGTCAGCCAAGTCTTCCCATCCTGTTGGTTTGACCACGTGCTGCAGTCAGCCGCCATGTCTTCCCATCCTGTTGGTTTGACCACGTGCTGCAGTCAGCCAAGTCTTGCCATCCTGTTGGTTTGACTACGTGCTGCAGTCAGCCAAGTCTTCCCATCCTGTTGGTTTGACCACGTGCTGCAGTCAGCCGCCATGTCTTCCCATCCTGTTGGTTTGACCACGTGCTGCAGTCAGCCAAGTCTTGCCATCCTGTTGGTTTGACTACGTGCTGCAGTCAGCCAAGTCTTCCCATCCTGTTGGTTTGACCACGTGCTGCAGTCAGCCGCCAAGTCCTCCTATCCTGTTGGTTTGACCAGGTGCTGCAGTCAGCCGCCAAGTCTTCCTATCCTGTTGGTTTGACATTGCTGGCCTTCAGTTCTCCTGTGCAGGCGTCTTGGACGCGTTGTGTGAGTCTTCAATATTCGTTTATACGGAGATCAACAAGTTTGTAACCCATTCAGTCAGTGTGGAATGTAGCCCAATCCAACGCCGAAGTCCAAATTGCGCAGATGCTTTTATTTGTATAGCGCAGATCCTTTCATCACAATAAAATTACATAAATAAAATTCTATCACATAAACATATAGAGAAAAAAATCACTAGCAGAAAAGAAACAAAAACGCATCATAAAAAACTCTAAAAGAAAATAAAGTAGCAAGTATGTAAAATCCAGAGCTGCCTCTAGTTGGACTTCTCCGCGTAATTCACAACCAGAGGATAAAACAAAAGCAAACAAACACCCTGAAGATAAGCGGTATATTGATGTGGTTAAAATGAATACATGGTCAGACAATTCTCATCGGGGTAATCTTGCATCATTTGGCGCCAAAACTACAGCAGACCATAATATTTCAAGAGAGAGAGAGAGGAGAGAGAGAGAGAGAGAGAGAGAGAGGTATACATATAAGAATTGACTTTAGTAGTCATTTCAGTACAGCCGAGTAGAAGCACTCACCCTAAAGGAGTTTGTGTTCCATGCTTTACTTTGGGCGGGGGCGCTACTCCTGTGGCGCTTATTTCTGCTCCCATCTTCACCCCCACCGTTCCCAATCATTCCACGCCCTATTCCCACCTTTCTATTCATCCCTTATGCCATCCGCCCCCCCTGCCCTGCCTTGAGGCATCCCACCAGGGAAGATGTGGTGTTTGAATCACTTCCACGGTGCTTGTTCTGACCAAACACAGACAAGACATTACCTACTACTGAGGAGACAACCTTATGAGTGATGAGAACTACTTAGTTATGGAATCACACACACATACACACACGAGCGCGCGCGCGCGCGCCTGTATACACATAGGTAGATAGATCGATAGATAGATAGATAGATATATAGAGAGAGACAGACAGACACATACAGAGAGAGAGAGAGAGAGAGAGAGAGAGAGAGAGAGAGAGAGAGAGAGAGAGAGAGAGAGATTTTATTAACGGGATATATATTTATCAGATAGCGACATAGGAAGACATTTTTAGAGGAGGGGATTGGGTGGGGGCAGCCTGAACTAACAGGCATTTTGACAACACCAAAACACGGCAGTCTGTACACAGTCCTATTTTTTCTAGGGAGGACGGGGAGTCGAGGAGACGGAGTGTCAGCAGGGGGGAGAGGGGGGGGGGGGGGGTTCCATGTCCTTACAAGGGAGGGATGAAAAGAAGGCTGCACTAATCTTCCAGATACTGCTGTCTGCTCTCATCTTCCAAATTCTTGAAGAGAGAGGAATGGGGAGGGGGGGTGGAAGGGGGGGGGGAGGGGTCTTCCAGTTTCTTAAAGTAGGGGAAGCGGGGTAATGGAAGGGTCTCATCTACCAATCTTTTTGTAAAACCCGGGGGACGGGAGTGGTGGTGATGGTGGGGAAAAGAGGGGGGAAGGCCGGGGGAAGGGGGGGGGGGGTGAGAGGGGACGGGGGCAGGGGAACTCCTCTCATATATTGAATTCTCGCTGAAGTAAAGTGTGTGTTGTGGGGGGGGGGGGGGGGGGGGGGGCGATACATGGGCGAGGAGCGGTGCATCTTCCAATTTTTTTTTTTTTGAATGAAAGCGAGGGGGTGTGGATGGGGGTGGGGGTGGGGGGAGTGTGGAGAAGGGGGCGGGAATGAGCACTCCCCCCCCCCCCCTCGTCTTCCAAGCTTTTGTTAAAGAGGAAATGGAGTATGGGATGAGAGGTACGACTCTCATCTTCTAAATTCCTGTAGAGGCGGAAGGAAAGAAGGGCCGGCGGAATAAAAGGACTCTCACCTTCAACTTCTTTTAGAAGCGGGTGATGTGGCGGGTGAGAGCCAGGAAAAGGGGGGTAGGAAGGGGGGTGGGGGGGGCCAGAGGGGGGTCATCTCTATTTTTGATTGAAACATGATTTAGAGTATGCTGAGAAAAAAGATGTTCGTCTCCTTCCTTGTCTGTTATTTTTGTCTTCTTCTTTGGTATCTCTTTGGTTTCGAATATTTGAGGATAAAAGGGAGCGGGGTGGAGGAGGGTGGGGGGGGGGGGGAGAGAGGCAGAGAATTTAATCTGTCTCCCTCACCACCTCTCCGATGTAGGGTGGGGGTGGGGTGAGGCGGTAGGCAAGCAGAGCGTGTGAGAATCACTCCAGTAGTGTATGATAGCGGAGCGTGCGAGAGTCACTCCGGTAGTGTATGATAGCGGAGCGTGTGAGAGTCACTCCAGTAGTGTATGATAGCGGAGCGTGTGAGAGTCACTCCAGTAGTGTATGATAGCGGAGCGTGTGAGAGTCACTCCAGTAGTGTATGATAGCGGAGCGTGTGAGAGTCACTCCAGTAGTGTATGATAGCGGAGCGTGTGAGAGTCACTCCAGTAGTGTATGATAGCGGAGCGTGCGAGAGTCACTCCAGTAGTGTATGATAGCGGAGCGTGTGAGAATCACTCCAGTAGTGTATGATAGCGGAGCGTGCGAGAGTCACTCCAGTAGTGTATGATAGTGCCTGCTCGGACTAAAAATGTGCAAGACACCACAGACTACGCACCTTGCCACTGACAATAACTGCATTGTCAATGACACATCTGAAGATAAAGATTTCGATTGATCAATACGTTTTTACTGACACATTAGATTTTTTTTTCAAGTTCTGTATTCATTAATCTGTTATTGCCATTACCTTCCCAGAAGATGTCCTGTTTTCGTTTTCATCTGCCGATTCGTGTGACTAAAGTTAGCATTATATCTTAAACACCAAACCGTTTTGTTTCTTTAATACAAAACTTGATTTAAAGATGAAATGTAGTTCAAGGACAAACCCTTCAATTTTCAGGCTGGTCCCAATCAGATGGTGGACACAGTTTCCGTCTTGGTTGTGGGATTTGTTTAGCTGTTTCACAAGAAAAGTAAAACATAGTTTCCACAGATATAACCAATGATTTAAAATGAGTTACGCGATTTTAGAACAGCATCACTTGAAGTCTTTGAAACTGAAGGCTGATTAAAGCGAATAGCATCGGTTCCACCGCACCGGCGTGTTGATTTTGTTAATGGATTGTAAAAAAAGACCAGGTCTTGAGAAACGTGAGAATTTAATACACAGAGTAAGTGTTCGACCTGCGCAGAAGTCTGCGCTGCACCAAGTGCCCTTCTGAGTAATATCATCATCATCATTATCATCATCGTCACTTATTATTGTTATTATTATTATTATCATCATCTTCATTATTACTTTTTCTATCATTGTTTTTGTTATAATTATTATTATTATCATCATCATCATCATCATCATCATTATTATTACTATTATTATTGTTGTTGTTGTTGCTGTTGTTGTTGTTTTTGTTGTTATCATTACTATTATTATCATTATTATTATTGTTGTTGCTGCTGTTGAAAATGTTGTTGATTTATTTACTTATTTCTTTTTAACATTATAACGGATATTATTATAATGATTAATGTCATCATATTCTTCATTATCATCATTTTAAAGTCACTACCGTTATTTGATGTTATCATTATTATTTAATGTTCGTCATCATCCTTTTCATCATTATCAAATGATTATTATTGTTCTGATTTTGTTTTTCTCTCTTAGCGTGGAGGGATGGGCGGGGGGAAGACTTTTGGCCCCTTACACCGGCTGCCACAGCATCAGAAACAGAGGGGGTGTAGGGTGAAGATGAATAATGGATGGGCTCCTTGTTTGACCAGCTGTTTTCCTGTCATCAGTCCCCCCCCCCCCCCCCCACCCCCCACCCCCGGCCCCAGTTATCGGGTGTCAAGTTCGACGGAACGTCGGAAGGCGGTGATGGAGATGGCGGAAACTGTAGGGGGACGGGTTGAGAGGTCCTGGAGTAATGAGGACACTGAGCTGTGTGTGTTATATTGCAATTAGACATCAGGAGAGAGAGAGAGAGAGAGAGAGAGAGAGAGAGAGGGGGGGGTGCCGGCACACGGATGTGTTTGCATGTGTGTGTGTGTGTGTGTGTGTGTATGAGAGAGAGAGAGAGAGAGAGAGAGAGAGAGAGAGAGAGAGAGACAGAGAGAGAACAGGGAGAGCACACACACACACACACACACACACACACACACATTCCATCCCTCACGTGCCGGTGGGATGGGTGACATAAAAAAGAACTATCCTTACACATCAGTGTCGTATTTAAGGCGTCATCCCTGAAGAAGGAATGTAGCTGTCCTAACGGTGGAACTGAAAAAATAGTCACCACGCTCACTCAGCACCCGTCAAGTGCTGAACTTGGGAGTTATAGCCGAGGAAACAAGAAGAAGAAGAAAAGATAACTCCAACAGCGAGTCTTAGGGGCACGTAAACACTGCACGTTTGGACACGTACTCACCACACGTGTGGATGGAGAGTAGAAGTAGAAACGGCAGGACTGTAAATAAAAGAAAAAAAAAAAAAAAAAAAAAAGAAAAATAAGGTCACAAAAAAGAATGCTTGTTGTTTCTGTTGCATACCTTGAACGCAATATTGTAATAGCAAATGTGTACGCGCCTAATGAACCAAATGATAAGATTTCCTTTTTTCAAAGCATGAATGACATTTTTGGTGAATTTAATGAAGAAGATCTCATTATCCTAGGAGATTTAAATTGTGTTTTGAACAATGAACTTGATATTATATCTGGTAGACCACATGATATCAGAGAAGTTAAGGTATTAAATGAGATCATCGACAGTTTAAGTTTAACAGATGTATGGAGAAATCACCACCCATTTGACAAAGACTACACGTGGTGTCGATATAAGCCATTTATTGCGCGCCGTTTAGACTACTGTCTTGCTTCCGAAAGCATTCTGAGTTCATGTGTATCATGCCAACATGTGCTTTCTCCCAATTCGGATCACAAGGCAATTGTACTGGATATTAATGAAGGAAATTTTATCCGTGGTCCTGGTTACTGGCGCTTCAACAATAGTTATTTGAGGAATGAAGAGTTTGTACAGAAGATAAACAATATGTTAGATTCCTTTTGGTTAGAGAATGATCATGTTAACAGTGTAGAGAAATGGGAGTTATGTAAATTAGAAATACGGAACCTGTGCGTTGAATTTGGTAAAAATTTGTCTTGTAAGAAAAAAAACGAACTTCTGCAACTACAGAGTCGCCTTCAGCAAACAGAGAGAAGAATAATAGATGACCCCCAAAATGAACAGCTTCAGACAGATCTCTTGAATGTAAAACAAAAACTAGAATTAATACAGATTGAAAAAACAAAAGGCGCACAAGTAAGAGCTAGAATTAAATGGATTGAAGAAGGTGAAAAGAATTCAAAATACTTTTTAGGCATAGAAAAATCCAGAGGCAGAAAAAATTTAATCACTCGGCTTGTTACGGACTCAGGAGAAATTATCACTGGCCAGAAAGAATTATTACGGGAACAAGTGTCATATTATAAAACGTTATATAATCAGAAAACAAATGTTGCAGATGTAAAGGCAGCTACTGATAGTTTCTTAGAGGAAGAGACCATGGTGAGATTAGAAGAAGAAGATGCTGCATTATGTGAAGGTGCAGTAACACTCAAAGAAACGACTGATGCTCTCAAGATGATGAAAAATGGTTCCGCTCCGGGAAGCGATGGAATAACCACCGAATTTTATAAATTCTTCTGGAGCAAAGTAGGTCGTCTAGTAACTGATTCGTTTAATGATTCATTTAATAGAGAAGAGCTGTCTTTTACACAAAAGCAAGGAGTCATAACATTACTTCACAAAGGTAATGATTTAGATAGAGATAAGTTAAACAACTGGCGACCTATTACGTTAACAAACACTGATTACAAAATACTGGCAAAAACCTTAGCGGTGAGATTAGGAAGGGTGATACCGAAATTGGTTAACGAGGATCAGGTAGGGTACATAAAGGGTAGAAACATAGCAACTGTTGTAAGAACGATAGATGATGCGATAAATTATTTAAATATAACGGGTAAATCAGGATACCTTGTGGCTTTAGATTATTCCAAAGCTTTCGATTCCATATGTAAAAAATTCATCTTGCATGCTTTTAAAGTGTTTGGTTTTGGCAATTGCTTTCAGACATGGATATCGGTTTTAACCAGCAATTGCCAGAGTAGCATTAACCATGGTGGATGGATCTCTGAGGCTTTTGATGTTAACTGTGGAATTAGGCAAGGCTGCCCATTCTCTCCCCTTGCCTTTATTTTAGCGGTAGAGATTTTGGCAATAAAGATAAGAAACAGTCCTATCTCAGGTATTATGACACCAAAAAATAATGTTAACGCTGTATTGAAAATAAAGCAATTAGCTGACGACACGACACTATTTCTTGAAAATAGAGAGGATATGATAATGTCTTTAAACATACTCAATTCGTTTGAAAACTTTTCAGGACTTAAACTGAATTTACACAAAACCAAAGCAATACGACTAGGTAAAGGAGGAGAAGAACGGAATTTACCGTTTCCCATCGTTGATAAAATTAAAATCCTGGGAATTTATTTCCAAACAGAAACAATGGCTAGAAATATTGAAGATAATTGGAAAAGTCGAGTTAAAAGAATCCATAATTTGATAAAACAGTGGAGTAGAAGGGATCTCAGTATACATGGCAAAATTGTTATAGTTAAATCCTATATTGTCAGCCAGTTGACATTCATTATGCAATGTATAGGTATCCCGGAAGTAATTCTTAGGCAGGTGAACACATTGTTGTATAGGTTTATTTGGCAAAGAAAATTTAGCAACCGTAAAGCTTTCGAAAAGGTGAAAAGAAAAACAATGGAAAGTGACTATAGTGAAGGAGGATTTCAAATGATTAATATGTTAGAATTTCAAAAATGTTTGTATTTACAATGGGCTGGAAAGCTGCTTTGTGCTACTAACGAGAACTGGACCTTTATACCCAAATGGCATTTGGGTAAACTTGCTACAGAACAAAATATTTTCAGGATAAACTGCAGATCAAAGCAGCTACAAAACGTGAGTGAAATAGAAAACGACTTTTGGAAAGAAGTCATTATTACATATCTAGATAATAAGAAAGAAATTAAATTAGAGGATGTAGACAGCAAGAACTTTCATAGTCAAATGCTATTTCATAACACTTTAGTACAATATAAGAGCAAGGTTTTGTATTTTCAAAATTGGTTCGAAAATGGATTTGAATGTGTTCAAAACATAGTGCATGCACATGAAAACCGACTCTTGAGTTTAGAAGAAGTTTCAACTGTAATAGATAAAAATAAAGCAAATGTAATTTTTGAATACAACGCTCTTTGCAA
>CM065716.1:67347844-67352844 GCA_033310375.1 Conus canariensis | reverse complement strand
ATCAACATTACTTCTGATATCACCATATCATTATCATTATCTATCATAACTGCAATTATTGTTATCTACATAATCGCCTTTGGTTTTAAAGTGAGGTGACTGGGGGGGGGGGGGGGGGCGATTGAAACAAACTTAAAAGAAAAATTACCACTCCGCCGAACGAGAGAAAGAAACAAATGACAAGACAGACACGACACGTTTGGACCTCTCTGATGTTCTTCAGGCAAGGAAACAACATCAAACACAATGAAAACGAAGAACGAACAATCAAAATGGATATTCTAGCATCCATTTTGCGCCCCATTTTAGGAGATAAGTGATTGTTCGTTCTTCTTGATTTCATTGTCTTGAACGTTGTTTGTCTTGCCTGCAGAAGACCAGAGGTCAAAATGCGTCGTATTTGTCTTGCTTTCATTCGGCAGGATCGTAGCTTTTTGTTTTAAGGGTATAATCGCCCTTGTCTTGATGGTGATGCTGATGATTCGTTTCATTACATGATCCCTTTCGGGAGAGCAGAAGCCCCAACTCACTGTAAAAACCCACTGGATGCTGTAACGGAGACCGGCGCAGAGGAGTCATTCTTGCTCTGTAATCTGGCAACGGTTCACAGAAAGGTGACCAGGTCGCGGGTCTCGCTAAAGAACGGGTCCCCAGGGCGGGACGACCTTGGCCATCTGTATTGTTTTATTGCCCCAAGTCCGTAGGAAATAGCTCTCTTCCCGCCTGTTTCCCCAAGAAACCGCCAGAACATCTATCAATTTAACTCCCCCTTACGACACGCCAGTGGGACACTGTCGGTGTAGGTTCTCAAAGACTGACAGGATCAGGGAAGGGTCGGCTGCATGGGGCTCACTAAGACTGATAGCACTGAGAATGCCTTTTGTCGGGAGTCTACAGCTCACAGGCTGCGAGGATTGAGTGACGGTAAGAGATGGTGTGGAGAGAGCGAGGGGGCCAGGGGTGGGGGTGGGGGGTGATTGATGACCAGTGTGATTCCAAGGGGGGAGAAGCAAACTCTGTCAACCGCTCATTCCCGACTTGAAATAACACATTAGTATGGAAAATAGTGAATGTGACGCTGAACGTCGTTCTGGGAATGATTCCCACCCACCCCATACCCCACCCACCCCCGACCACGTTACCCTCAAAGTCTGTTTCCTCTATTGTCTCCCTACTTCATTAATATTGATTTCTGGATAACAAGCAAACTGAGTCTCAAAATATTGATTGTGTGTTAAACCATGAAGACAAGACCACCACCACCACCACCCAAACCTATGGATAGAGAGTATGTGAGTTCTTTCAGAACCCCATGTATGAAACACACACACACACACACACACACACACACACACACACACACACACACACACACACACACACACAAATTCACACACGCGCGCGCGCGCACGTATACATCCCAACACCACCACCATCACCCCACCACCACCACCGATAAATAAACTCAGAGAACACACCTTTATGGGTAATACACAATTTGTTGCAAAAAAACAGATCATGGAGTTGTAAGGGGGCTGACCCAAAGAGTCTCCCATTGAAATCCACCCCTTCTACCCTCCGCGCCTGTGTTGACACACGGATATCTAGATGAACAAATCAAGGCTTTAAATAATTCATGAAGCCATTCTAAGATAGGCCTCCAAAGACTTCCCAAAGCCCAGTCTCTGCCACCGGCTCCTCTCCTATTTTAGAAACCTTGAATATGTCTAAAAAAGGGGAACTTAATGCTACCCCCCCCCCCACCTCCTTCCAAAGCCCCGTCCACTCCACTCTAGACCAATTCACCCCAGACGGGAAATAACACGAAACCTATTCCTTGGAAAAAAAATCGCTTGAGACTACAAATACTGATAGTCATTCTGGTCCTTACTACTAAAGATTTACGAGGAGGCCTCAATTCACTTCCGTGTCGTGAAGTAGCACATAATTCTGAACAGCAGTGAACCTGATGCCCAACATATTGATTGAAGCATTCTGGGCCTCACCTCCAAAGAGGTCTTCATTCTCCTCCCTGTCTTGAAATAGCACATAAATCTGGAGAATAGTAAATCTGGTGCCACAACGATTGATTGAGTGATTTTAGGAATAACCGTAAATTACCTCCCCGAAACTCTCACTTTCCACCCCCATCCACCAATCCCACCCCTGTTTTGCAGCGACAGGAATTCATCTAAAGTAAACAACCACAGGCTAAAAATACCGACGGAATAATTCTGAAGTTTATGCAATGTAACTTCATGCCCCCGTAATCATTTCTGAAAAATGCAGATGTAAAAATATTGGAATCATTTTAAGCCGGAATAGTGAAATCCCCAATTCAAATGTAACCCCACTTTTGAAATTCCAAATGCGACAACACGCTATTTTTCTCAACAATAAGGGGAAATTAAGATTGTGTAATGGAAAAGGAAGTTGGAGCTAATCTGGGGTGCACGGTGACTTCAAGAACGGCTCTCTATGAAATAAGTCCAATAGAGGCTAATAGGAGTCACTTCAAGGTGCTGTACTGGTCATTCCACTGATAAAAGGTTGTACAGTGGACTCTCCATTATCGACCCTTTCGCACAAACGACTCCTTTCTCACAACGATCCCAAATCCTGTAACAGATCATTTCTCTCATACTGCGGCACTGTTCTGGTCGTCTGGTGAACGACCCCTCCCTATTGACTGATCAACTATGGTCTGCAACAACTGTGTGTTTTTTTGTGTTCGTTTATTTTCTAAGGTGTTGAAAAAATACCACCAACATCAGCCTTTACATGCATTGTATAATGTAATCGTTTATTTTCTAAGGTGTTGAACAAATACCAGCATCAGCCTTCACATGTCTTGTATAATGTTTTCTGTGTGACATTCGGGCTGCCATCCCCCCAGGGAAAGCCTATCCGTACATCACGGCATCACCCGATATTTTCTGTTCACTTCTTTCTGTCTATCTGTCTGTCTGTCTGTTTATCTCTCTGTCTGTATATCTGTCAGTCCGTCCATCTCTCTCTCTCCCTCACTCTCTCTCTCTTTCTCTCTATCTATCTGTCTGTCCGTCTGTCTTTTTACCTATCTATCTATCTGCCTGCCTGCCTGCCTGCCTGCCTGACTGCCTGTCTAGCTATCTGTCCATCTGTCTGTCTGTCAGTCCGTCTGTCTGTCTATCTTTCTATATACATACATAAACAGATACAATTTTCCTTGCTCTGACAAAATAAATTATCTTACAGAATTTTCTCTGGACAGTTTTCTTGTTGTCATGGGCTCTTTAACGTGCACCAAGTGCATGCTACACACGGAACTCCTCTCCCAAGCAATTGCGTTATACACAGTGCTACCTTTCCGCCTAATGGAATCAGTCAACACATGCGGGGGTTACTGTCGAGTCGAGTTCATGCGAAGGCAGAGTAGACTGATTCGTAGATGATTTTGAACTGTGAGACGTATGGGGAAAGAGGTTGACTGGTAAATAAAGAGATGAGGTAAAGGAATAGCTACAGTCGTTATGGACAGAAGGGTAAATTGTCAAGGAAAGAGAAGAGTAAGTGATGACCAGGGAAAAAGTGGTCGTTTGACACATGGAGATTATGGGCGTGAGTGATGACTAGATGTTCTATAAAGTCTGAGTCATGCTGTTGAACTTAAACTTGAAAACGAAATCTTTCAAGAATGCTAAAACTCTCTCTCTCACTCTCCCCTCTTCTCTCTCTCTCTCTCTCTCTCTCTCTCTCTCTCTCTCTCTCTCTCTTTGTTGATTCTTTCTGCAAAGGGATGAATGTTACTCGCCCTCGTAACTTTCACAAAATTCAACGATGGCATTCCCTAGTGGTTGCCTGCCTTCCACGCCTCCCTTCTCCCATCCTTTCCCTCTCTGTCCCTTTAATCACCCGTCCATTCATCCTTCCCTGTGACCCTCGCTATCCCCACAGGCACTCCTCTCCAAGCTCCTCATCTTCCCCGTACCCACCTATTGCTCTCCACCATGCAAAACGGCCGACTTGCTGTTTTTTTCCCCCTCATCAATTAGGGATTGCAGTGATAGCTGAAAGCAAAGCTATTCACCGAGACATGTCTAGGAAAAGCCGTTGTTTCTAACTGCAATTATTTCTACATCTCACGAGGTCAGTAGTAGATGTCTTTGTCCTAATGGCCAAACTATCAGAATATTGTTATAATCTCCTCTGCAGATGATGAAGATTGCCATCGATCGTTTAGAAAACAAGACGTGCAAGGTCTGACGTTTAATATCCATTTTCCAATTTCAGTTTGGCTGGCTCTTTTTTATTTGGTTAAAGAAAATGCGAGCAAGCACACACACACACACACACACACACACACACACACACACACACACACACGTATATAATATATATATATATATATATATATATATATATAGATACATATTATATATATATATATATATATATATATATATATATATATTGTTATATTAAAAGCAAGTTAAAATCAAGCTTCTAAAAACATCTACAAATTTGTTTCACGCTGTGCGGTCGTCAGGATGTGATGAGCTTGTGTTGCCAGTGCCACGTATATATATAGCTAGCTGGTTTGCTGTTGTTTTTTTCCCGTGCTACATGTGTTTCTCAGGTGTTGGTTTTTTTCGCTGATAGGAACTTCCATCTGTGTCTGCAATTGTTAACCATTTCTGTTCTAACATTTAGAGTTGCCAACTGTGGTTTACATAGTATAATGTATTTCTCTGTTAGGCATAGATTGCATTTTTTTGAAATGTTGTTGTATGATGCTGCTCTTTTTAAAATTTTCCAAGATATGTTGTAGTCTATGTTTTTTTCTTTAAGTTTCCAAATGTATTTACTCAATTCTGTTTGGTTTTTGTATCTTTCTTTGTTGAATGATTGTTTATGGTTTGCATATCTAGTTTTGAATTGGTTTTCCGTGATACCTACATATGTTTCTTTTGCGTTCTCTGATGTTACAGTGGCTTGGTACACAATGTTGTTATAAAGGC
>CM065716.1:67337844-67342844 GCA_033310375.1 Conus canariensis | reverse complement strand
CCTTTCGGAATGAGACACGCTTTGATGTTAAAATGGTTTATGAAGTTGCTCTGGGGCTGACCCATAGAGACTGTCTTTGAATTGCATCCCTTCTATCCTTCACGCCGGTCCTCGATATCTAAGTGAATAAAATTAAGGCTACAAATAATTCACGAAGCCATCCTAAGACGGATGCCCAAAGATTTCTCGAACCCCAGTCTCGCCAACCCGCTCCTCCTCCAGTCTTGAAACAGCTGATATGTCTGAAAAGGGGAAACTTTATGCCACCCCTCCCCCCCCCCCCCTCTCTTCCGATGGAGGCCACCGTCCATCCCACTCTGCACCTTCTCAACCCAGACAGGAAATGACACAAAACCTATTCCTTGGAAAGAAACGGCCTGAGGCTACAAACTGTGATAGAGCCATGCAGGGTTCACCTGCAAAAATAACTAAGAGACCTCGCTTCTCCCCCGTGTCCTAGAATAGCTCATCATTCTGGAGAATAGTGAATCTGATACACAAATATTGACAGAGTCGTTCCAAGAAAAACCCTAAACTACATCCCCGAAGCTCCATCCCCGTCCCCATCCCCTACTCCCACACCTGGTCTGCAGCAAGAGGAATGCCTCTAAAATGTATCATTGAAGGCTGAAAATGCTGATGGAATCGTTTTGAGGTTTGTACGTGTGGAAAATACAGATAGAAAACTACTTGATTTGTTGAAAGCCGATCTTGGAAGATTTCTTTTTCGAATGTAACCCCCACCTCTGGTCAGAAGAGGAGTAGGGGCTGTGGCGCGGGAGGGGGGGGGGGGAGGGATCAAGATATTTGAAATGGAATAAAAATGGGGTTGAAGCAGATATGGGGCATGGGGTGGATTAAAAAAAATAGCTTTCCATGAAATAAATTCCAAGGGAGTGAATAGGAGTCATATTTCGCGGCGCTGTACCGACAATGCCACCGACAACAGATTGCACAGTGGACCCTTCGTTAGCGACACCACCGAACAAACAGCTCGCTCCTCACAAAGAACCGAAGTCCTGTGACAGCTCATCTCTCTCATACTGCAAACAGCTCGCTCCACACAAAGAACCGAAGTCCTGCGACAGCTCATCTCTCTCATACTACAAACAGCTCGCTCCTCACAAAGAACCAAAGTCCTATGACAGCTCACCTTTCCCATACTGCAAACAGCTCGCTCCTCACAAAGAACCAAAGTCATGTGACAGCTCATCTTTCTCATACTACAAACAGCTCGCTCCTCACAAAGAACCAAAGTCCTGTGACAGCTCATCTTTCTCAGACTGCAAACAGCTCGCTCCTCACAAAGAACCAAAGTCATGTGACAGCTCATCTCTCTGATACTACAAACAGCTCGCTCCTCACAAAGAACCAAAGTCCTGTGACAGCTCATCTCTATTGTTCTAAACCTCTGTAGAACGACCCCTTACTATCGACTTGCCTATCAAAGTCTACAGCAACTGTGTTTGCTTGTTTTCTAATGTGTTAAAATAATATAATCCCAGCATCAGCCTTTACATCTGTTGTATGATGCAGCTGCCATAACAGATATCTCTCTGTGAAATTTGGTCTGCCCTCCCCTGAAAAAGCATATCGGTATAGCATGGCGTCATCTGATTTTTTCTCCTTGCGTCTATATATCTATCTATCTGTCTGTCTGTCCGTCTATCTGTCTGTCTATCTGTCTATCTATCTATCTATTTGTCTGTCTGTCTGTCTGTCTGTCTGTCTCTTTTGCCTGTTTCTGTGTCTGTCTCTCTCTCAGTCTATCGATCAATCTATCTGTCTGTCAGTTTATTCATATATATATATATATATATGAATAAACAGACAGACAGATAGATTGATCGATAGACTGAGAGAGAGACAGACACAGAAACAGGCGTGTGTGTGTGTGTGTGTGTGTGTGTGTGTGTGTGTGTGTGTGTGTGTGTGTGTGTGTGTGTGTGTGTGTGTGTGTGTGTCCAGGACAGTTCCCTCTTTGTCACGGGCTCTTTAACGTACACCAAATTGCATGCTACATACAGGACCTCAGTTTATTGCCTCACCCAAAAGGCTAACGCCAAGACCACCGTTTAGGTCCAGTGGAGAGAGAGAGAGAGAGAGAGAGAGAGAGAGAGAGAGAGAGAGAGAGAGAGAGAGAGAGAGAGAGAGAGAGAACATGAATATGAATATGAATACGAATGATAATGTTCAGATTAAGGCCACAGTTTGTACTGAAGGGATAATAACCGTAACACACACATAAGAAGGATCTCCAGCAAAGGCCATGAAAACAAAACAGTAACACAGACACACACCATGCAACCTGTTATGAATATATTGGTCCTGGACGCTTTGTGCTTCATGATAATGCATAGCAAGGTCGAAAAGGACATTTTCATTTCTTGTCGCTAGTAGTAAGTTGAACATAAAACTACGAAGGTCAAAATAATATTTAAATTCAATAAATTCGACTCTGAGTTTACTGAGAGCGAGACAGCATAATACAAAAAATGCCTTCCATCTTCCTTAGCCTATTACACAGGCAACATATCAATTAATTTCCTTTCAAAGCGTTATATGGAAAGCAATGTCAGAGACAGCAAATCTAAACTTACACAATGCACTCTTAATATACCCACTCACATTCATCTTAATGACCTGTGTTGTTTACAAAAGTCTGTATGGTGCGCATCTGTCACTGCTGTGGATGGTCATGCCAGTCTTGTCATCTGCAAACGATCATTCTTTGTTTAAAACATTCGAAAAATCCTGATATACTTTCAACGCCCTGGTTGTCCTGATCATAAGCAAAGCTATCTGAATTTAAGCACTGACGAACATTGGCAGCCCATGTCTTCTCGCCATTACAATCCAAATTTCGCAACATCTTATAAAGCTTTAAATGGTTTATTGGTTTCCTCCATTCTGGTCATTTTCAGCCAATACTTACTACATTTCAAAAATGAATTCAGATAAATCGGATACCTTCTCAGTTCATCTTAAACCAAACCATTTGGTGTTCCAATGTCTACATTCGAAAATTGCTTTGTAGTATACAAATGAGCATTCTGTATAACGACACCTTTCTCGAATGCCCAAGTTTCCGCTCCACACTGTATGATTGGTAGCACCTGAGATCAAATAACTTCGAAAAAAAGAGAAAATAAACAGAATATGAGCTACTAGTCAATGCATATAATATCAGCACTATAACTAAGACTGCTCTCTTTGCTCTATTTGCTATATCTTAAAACTTAAATCTGGTAATGAAACTGAATTCAAGATACATGTATACATTGACTACGATATATTCATCCTCGTAGATCCCTTTCTCATTACATGCCAAATATCCGCCTCTACAAAACACAGTGATATTCCACTTATTCACGTCAACTTTTAATTCTAATTTAGCAGCATCTGAATACACGCTGCTCAGCTGTCTTTAAATTAAAGACCAGCTGCAGTCGTAGGCAATAAAATGATATCGTCAGCTAAAAGTCCATTTTAAGTATCCCCCAAATCCTATTTATTCATGAACATAAAAAATGAAAATAGACTACAAACTCCCTCTTGCTTTAACCCCTCTTGTACACAACAAAATCTGATCACGTTGCTTCCGATCTGATGCACGCATTTTACACAACGATACAACTTACCTTTAATTCCATTTTTAACAAAATGTGCAATAACAGTTTCCGTGAAACTGAATCGAAAGCTTTTTTTTTTATTTTTTATCCACACATATACATCTTAACGTTATTTGCAAATTGTCTTTGAATTGCAGCTAACAGATTAAAAATTTGTTTAATGGTGGAACGATCTTTTTTGTATTCCTGCTTTATATATATATATATATATATTGTGTGTGTGTGTGTGTGTGTGTGTGTGTGTGTGTGTGTGTGTGTGTGTGTGTGTGTGTGTGTGTGTGGAGAGAGAGAGAGAGAGAGAGAGAGAGAGAGAGAGAGAGAGAGCCGGTCCACTAGAATTAAGGACTTGGGATTCCTTTCTCTCCCAAGCGATTGCGTTATCTACACAGCCACCTTTCCGCCTGATGGCATCAGTCAACACAGGCGGGGATTACTGACGAGTCGAGGCCATGCGAGGACAGAGCAGACTGATTCATAGATCACTTTGAACTGTGAGACGTATGGGGAAAGGGGTTAGGTGGTAAATAGAGGGATGAGGTGAAGGAACAGTACGGAGAGAACTGTAAATTGTTAAGCAAAGAGAAGGGCAAGTGATGAACTGAGCTGAACAGTGAAAAACGGATCATTGGACACCTGGAGAGTGAGGCAGACCAGATCTCCCATAAAGATTAATTCATTAAATAAAAGAGAGTGCCACTGTTGAACCTAAACTTGAAAAAAAAAATTGTTCCTTACCAATCACGTTGTTTCATTGGTCGTATTTCAGTTCCTATCCTTCTAAAACTGTTTCCACGTCCTTTCCCTCCTCCCCACCTTCCCCTCCACCTCTCCGATCTGTCTCTCTGATGTTAGGAGTACTGGACAAGAGACGTCTCTCTCTGTCTGTCTGTCTGTCTGTCTGTCTGTCTGTCTGTCTGTCTGTCTGTCTGTCTGTCTCTCTCTCTCTCTCTCTCTCTCTCTCTCTCTCTCTCTCTCTCTCTCTCTTCTGCTTGTCTGTATTTTGTCACCGACGTTCCCTCCGATATTTCTTATTTCGGTCCGAGTGTAATCTCCCACACTAGTATTCGGTTTTGCACTCCTTTTTGTAATTCTTCTTTTACTTCAAAATTACTTAATTACTGCCCCTACTACTTGTTCCGATATTTCTGTATTTTCTCCATACAGATTGTCTACAAGTATATATTTAGGATAAACTGCTTGATTTCTTGACGACCGCCGTGGTCTGTACGCATTATGCGTGTCAGGGTTAGGAGGTGTTTTTTTTTTTTTTTCCCCGTCGTTTCCACTCAAACTCAGAGCTGTTGAAAAAAGATTTATGTTTAGTTGTTTGATCAAAAATATGTCTAAACAACACTTGTGTTACGAGAA
>CM065716.1:67322844-67332844 GCA_033310375.1 Conus canariensis | reverse complement strand
TGCAGTGCAAATAAATGCGTGATCAGCTATCATAACTTTGAATCATGTTCAGAGAGGCTGCTGGTTGAGGATAATTCAAGCAAGCCCTGTTGCATGCAGAGCTATTGGAATAAAATGTTATGAGTTAACATCCTGTATCTCTCGTTTATGGTGGCACAGGATGCTCTTAAACTGCAACAACATTCACGCATCACCATCATCGTCATCATCCTTATCATCATCATCATTATGATGAGGAGGGGGAGGAGGAAGAGGAGAAAGTTGATGATGATGATGATGATGAAAACAAAGAACACTATCAATGCAAGGCAATTCTTGTGTCTAACTACTCATTGCACTTTCATCCACCATTATATGTATTTCATCTCTATGAAATAAGTAACTAACTGCAAACGTTTTGTGCATAGTTATGAGAGAAATAGTACGTTTTTTAACGTCTATTCGAAAGACGGGTTCTAGCTGCTCTCCCTGCCAGGAGGGCAGATTTGAAAAATAAGTAGGAGGCAGCGAGTTCCAAACAGTTGCGGCAGCAAAGGGGGGGGGGGGGGGGGGGGGGGGGGAGACTCTCATCAAACGGTTTTAGCTTTCGCTCTGGGATCTGCATGAGTATTTGACTACTTTTAGCAGTATACAGTGACCAACATACGGTGGAGTATAGGCCAGGTGTGGCAGAACAGAGCTATCGAAGAAACGGAAGGCGAGAGTAATGAGCTTGTATTGGTAACGGCATTGAACAGGCAGCCAGTGAAGTTCCTCTAGCGGTGGTAGGTGTCACATGATCCTGCTGTTTTGTCTTGAGGACAAGACACGCCGTGGCGTTTCGAATTCGCTGAGACTAAATTTACCGTGGGGAGAGAAAAATGTCTCGTACGCAGATCCATTACCAATTTTCACCTTGGAATTCTACCTAAAGAACAAAGAAGAAGAAACACTTTGCGTCTGCTCTCATGGTTTCTAACGCTTTTTTGCGATCCTTCATGATCACCGGATCAAAAGCTTCCATAAATAGCTGGTCCACCTGTTTTTATTTTGTTTACTTGGAACCGTTTAGAATGAATAAGAACGAGGAAAAACCGATGTTCAGACACAAGAACAACATTCAGACAGCGCCCATCTGCGTGTTTGTTTTTTGTTGTTGTTGTTGTTGTTTTTTTATACGCCATCCATGGCTGAGGAATTATGAGCGTGCTACAGCATCGCGGCATAACACGGGCTTCTGCAATAAGTGTGGACACTTCCCCAAGGGAATATGATCACGGTATTGCTGCTGGAAGCAACAACGCCAAGTGACTACAAAAGGTTGGCATCAGACTGATTGTTGAGAGAGAGAGAGAGAGAGAGAGAGAGAGGAGAGAGAGAGAGAGAGAGAGAGAGAGAGAGAGAGAGAGAGAATGGACGTGCTCGCGCACGCGCTCGGGGGCTTGTCAGTATGTGAGTGTGCGTGTGTAGCATACAGTGTGCGTACGTGTGTCTGTGCGTCTCTCTCTCTCTCTCTCTCTCTCTCTCTCTCTCTCTCTCTGTATGTGCGTGTGTATGTGTGTGTGCGTGCGTGCGTGCGTGCGCGCGCGCGCGCGCGCACGCACCCGCTCTCGTACGTTTGTGCATGAGTGCATGTTTTGTGTGTGTGTGTGTGTGTGTGTGTGTGTGTGTGTGTGTGTGCGAGCGCGCACGCTGGCTTGTGTGTGTGTGTGTGTGTGTGTGTGTGTGTGTGTGTGCGCGCGCGCGCGCGCGCGCTCGCGCAAGCGCGTGTATATGTTTATGTGTGTTCTGTTTTTTTCATCCGCCTTCGTTACACAACACACACACACACACACACACACACACACACACACACACAACACTCACACACACACACACACACACACACACACACACACACACACACACACACACGCACGCACGCACGCACGCACACACACACACACACACACACACACACACACACACACACACGCACACACGCACTCACGCACGCACGCACACACACAGGCACACACACACATATATATACACATAACACACAAACGCGCGCACACGCGCGCGCGCGCGCGCGCACACACACACACACACACACACACACACACACACACACACACACACACACACACACACACACACACACTGTGCTCTCTCATTGTGGAATTTCAGCAAAAGAAAGGGTGAATCGGGCTGCCAAAAAAAAAAAAAAAACGTCTGCCCAAAGTGAAGACAATGCAATTTCACTTACTGTTTGTTAAGATTTTATAAAGTGCTATTCTATGATATACAAGCATCAGATGAATGTTTCAGAAACTTTTATGTATAAACTCAAACGTAATAGCTCAGTTGGTTGAGTGTCGGAATAATAATCCCGGTGATCTTGAGGTTGCGAGTTCGAATCACAGCCGGGCTGTTTTGGTACGTGTGGATTTCTCCTGGAATTAACATTGGTTCTGATTCCATTTTCCGAAAAGTTAGTCCAGTTGCCTAAGAGCAAAGGAATTATTTTGCACGTTTGATGTTTCATATGTCATCTGATGAATCAGCTCCGTCGCCTCTCCGAATTTCCATTGGCTTTTCTTCTTCACTCTGTTCGCGAACATTTGTTATTCATTTTTGATGATTTACTTATTGATTTAAGTTAATTTGTTTCAGACATCATTCACAAAAGTATTCCTCTTGTATTATTATGTAACGCACTGTCTGAAGTGAACTAGCACACACCCTGGATTCTTGCACACGGATACACTCACCCACACTCCAGATCCCACTCCCCCCCTCTCCCTCACCCAAACACGCACTCACACACAAACGTGCAGATATCGGACAAACACCGGCCTCCGTGCATACACATACATACACGCATGCACGTACCCACTTACACACGCACACGCACATGCGCGGACGCACACACACACACACACACACACACACACACACACACACACACACACACACACACGTGCGCACATACTCATAGTACATGCTTATGTATATAAACACACTGACACTGACTGATTTCTGCTCATCGCAAATCACCAAAACGATAGATAAAGCATACTGTCAAAGCCTACAATCATACCAACAGATTCACATACACATTCAATCGCCGAGCATAATTATTGTCTAGTACCACTTTTGTGGAAAGATGAAAAACAGATGAACTAAACACTGTAGGACGCGTTTACTCTCTCTCTCTCTCTCTCTCTCTCTCTCGGGGGGCGCATTTCCGGTTGTTTAGTGTAAACACCGGCTGTCAGGAGCTCCGTGTTTAAAATCGTACTACGGGAGCGTAAGCCTTACCTGGATCCTGAAACGTGTTGGAGGTGACCATGCCGGAGGTAACTTTGGCTTTTCGGGCCGTCTGTGGCGGATTTGTACCGGTGTTCATTGCATTCATGTATCGTCGAGCAATGCAAAGAAAATCTTTGTTTTTGCGGACATTGAAAATCTCAAAGCTACGGGACGGTGTCATCGTTGGTCTCCTCCTGGCGTATTTGTACCTCGGCGTTTTTCTGCATCGCTGTGGCGATGTGGAATTGAACCCGGGACCCGGACCTGCTGGGAAGGCAGAGAGCCTGAGACAGACTCGACTGGCATCCGCAAGCGGTGGCTCTTCCGGATCCCCATCTACCCCATCTAAGACGTCTGGTGACCCGATGATGAAGGAAATTCTGGCCTCTCTCAACGATTTGAACTGTAAGTGTGATGGCTTGAAGAAAGATGTGAAAGAAGTGAAAGACATGTGTGCGGGATTACATGAAGAGGTTGCATCTTTGAGGGAGGAAGTGAGGGATTTAAAGCATGAAAATCAGCAGTTGAAGGAGCAGAATCAAACTCTGTGTGAACGGTTGGAAGCTTTAGAACAAAAAACTGACGATTTAGAGGGACGCTCGAAAAGAAACAATATCATCTTTCATGGAATACGAAGACGTGACAACGAAACCAGAGATGAATGTGAAGGACTCGTGAAAGACTTGCTGACAGACACACTAGAGCTACCCCGGGACATCGAGTTCGATAGACTTCATCGCTTGAATCGAAAACCTGACTCCCCAATCATCGGAAGGTGTACGTTTTATAAAAGTAAGGAACAAATTCTCAATGCCAGATACAAATTACGGGGCAGTAAAATCTTCATTGGCGAAGATTTTACGCAAAGGGTGAGGGAAATACGGAGGAACTTGGTTCCGCATTTGAAGAATGCGAGGAGAGAGAACAGAAGAGCCACCATGGTCTTTGATCATTTGATCATAGACGGAGAAAGGTTCTGTCTGGATGGAGATAAAAATCTTAAACCGATGGCTTAACAATCCGGCCGGCCTGATATTGACAACAGCGTAAGTTCTATCTGTCCTCCGAGACAATCTTTTGTCCACAATTTTTCAAATGTCATAACAGGAACAAATCAAATCAAGTCACCGTATCGCTTAAATTCTACCCCTCGTTTGCGCGTGCTGAACAGGGCGATTCACTGAATTGTGACACGGCGGGTGACACTGCTACCGTGCTGTCGCTGCTGTCGAACGGCAGTGCTCACGGCGGCCTAGTTAGCTCGCCTGTCAGCTGTCGTCAGTCGGTCACTGGGTCGACTTCATTACCGAGTGGTCCTTCTAAGGAAAGTAAGAACAGCTACACTGTTGATCTCAATAAGTGTAATAGGAAAGATGTAGATGGTGATATTTCTGTGTCAGTTTGCTCTGATACGAATGAAACTTTTCAGATTGATCATTTTTGTTGCGAGCATGGAAACAATGGTTCAATGAGAAAACAGGAAAATGTACATCGTGTGTGTGAAAGTGATTGTCGAGCAAATGGTGTATATAATACTAGATTTGGCATGTCTTTATTACACTGGAACGTGAATGGCTTGTTGTCGAAGTTAAAGGACCGCAGTTTTATCAATTATATTTTGTCATTTGATTTCATATGTCTCGTTGAAACTTTTGTTGAAAACTTTCAGTCTAGTGTGTTTAATAATTACAAAATTTTCTGCAAACCAGCGACTCAGTTTACAGCGCAAGGGAGAAGATCAGGTGGTATAATTTGTCTAATAAAAAATGAATTATCAAAATATGTACAAAAAATAGATACTGAGTGTAATAATACGATGATGTTTCTTATTTCAAAATGTATTTTGGGTCTGCCCAAAGATGTCTTGCATATTTGTACCTATATACCACCAGAAAGCTCACCTTTTTATTCCTTCTTTGGTATAGATAATGGCATCAATATGCTTGAAAATGTTATTACTGATAAAATTTTGGAATTTCCTGATGTGTTTCTTTTACTAAACGGAGACTTCAATGGAAGAACAGCAAATGTGGGTCCAGAACTATCTGGTGAAGTGAATGCTTGTTCTCCTCAACTCAAAAGCTCTTCATGTTGTGGCAACAGGTGCTCTGAAGACAATGTGCTTAATAGGTATGGAAAACTCCTTCTGAATATGTGCACAGTGTTAGAATTATGTATAATGAATGGTGTATGTAATGGCGACCGGCAAGGTCGTCTCACATACATCTCTGATACAGGGAATAGTGTTAATGATTATTTTTTGATGTCTATTGACTTGTATCTATACCTAGAACCATTAATGCATTTGTATGTAACAGAACGTATTGAGTCTGACCATCTTCCTTTGGAACTGCACTTTGGCTTTTCACAAATTGTTGATCCTGTTGCAAACAAGTACAAAGAGGTTGAATATGTCGAGAAACTGATATGGAATGATGAATATGCGAACATTTTTCGTAGTCTGATGAATGATGATGATACCCTGCATGTACTAAAAACAGCGATTCGCTGCATAGATGAAGATATTAATGTAGCTTTATGTATGTTTAATGATTGTATTATGACCAAAGCAGAATGTATGAAAAAGAAAATCAGAATACATTCAGGTGAGAGGACTGAATCATGGTATGATCAAGAATGTAAAGTGACTAAATCAAATACGAGGAAACTTCTAAGAGTGTTTTGCAGAACACATGATAGCGAAGACCGTGTTAAATATTGTAAGGCTCGAAGAGAATACAAAAATATGTTGCACAGAAAGCAAATAGAGCACAACAAATCTTTACTGAATTATTTAATAAACTCAACCCATGACCAGAAGGAATTCTGGCAAAATGTTCGTAGATTTTCTGTAAAGACACCTCCTATACACAGTAATATTTCTACTGAAGAGTGGTACCAGCATTTTAAAAATTTGCTAGAGAACGATGTTTGCAGTGAAGCAGACACAGAAGAAATTGAAGAATCAGGTTACTTGGATAGTCCTATTTCAAAAGAGGAAATCCTATTTTCAGTAAGACATTTAAAGAATGGAAAATCTGCTGGTCCTGACGGTTTGATTGGTGAGTTATTCAAGAATGGTGGGGACATCGTGATTGATTTCTTTCTTAAATTTTTCAATACCCTCTTTGATAAAGGATTATATCCAGAAAGCTGGACTGAGTCGATTATCATTCCATTGTTTAAGAAAGGTGCCGTAAATGATCCTGGTAATTATAGAGGAATCTCATTATCTGATATAAGCAGCAAATTGTATAGCTCCATCATCAATAACAGATTACAAAAATGGATCGATCAAAATAACATTACTGGTGAGTATCAAGCTGGTTTCAAAAAGAATCATTCCACTGTAGATCATATGTTTACTCTTCTAGCTCTCGTTCAAAAGCAGTTTTCGTGTAATCGTAAGTTATATGTAGCTTTCATTGATTTCGAGAAAGCGTTTGACTCCGTTTCTAGAAAATTACTCTGGCCAATACTGAAAAAGAACGGTATCAATGGCAAATTATATCAGTGTATTAAAAGTATGTACTATAACGTTAAAGCAAGAGTTAGATCAGGTGGAGAACTTACTGACTATATTTTATGTACACAGGGTGTAAAACAAGGTGATGCTTGCAGCCCTGTTCTTTTCTCATTGTTCATAAATGAACTAGCTTTAGAAATAATAGCAAACGGAAGACATGGTGCAACGCTTTCTCCCGATTTTATTGAACTATTCATCTTGTTACTAGCTGATGATATTGTTTTATTATCTGAGACTCCAATTGGCCTCCAGACCCAGTTAAACAATTTGTGTCAAACAGCCTCTGAACTTAAGCTAAAGGTAAATTTGAAAAAGAGTAATATTGTGGTTTTTAGAAAAGGAGGTTACTTGGCAGCAAGCGAAAGATGGTTTTTTAATGGACAGATGATGGCTGTTGTAAATTGCTACAAATACCTTGGCATTTATTTCTCTACACGCCTAAGCTTTACAGCTGCTTGTCAGGACCTGGCAAGCAGAGCCAAAAATGCCTTATTGTGTATTTTGAAAAAATTAAACATGTTAAATAATAACTCCTTGACAGTGTTTCTAAAACTCTTCGATGCACAGGTTCAACCAGTTGCTCAATATGGTGCTGAGATTTGGGGCTTAGATAAATCTGCTACTCATGTGGAAAAAGTTCATTCATTTGCTCTTAAGAAATTTCTGGGGGTTCATATGAAAACACCGAACGAATGTGTTTATGGGGAAACACACCGTTATCCTATTTATATTAATTCATCTGTACGGTGTATTAGATACTGGCTGAGGATAGTACAAATGGATGACAATAGATTACCACTTAAAGCATATAATATGCTGTTGGGACTAGAATCGCGTGGTAAAAAGTCGTGGGTTACAGATGTTCGGGATTTTCTGTTTTTTAATGGATTCGGGTGTGTCTGGATGTGTCAAGGGGTTGGAAATGTAAATGCTTTTTTGAAACAACTCCGGCAAAGATTGATTGATAACCGTTGGCAAAACTGGCATGAAAATATCCGGAACAGTGAGCGATATTCGTTTTATAGAACTCTTAAGACATCCGCTGGTTGTGAAAAATATCTCTCACTTAATATTGACAGGCATATTAGAAGTTACCTAACAAGATTTAGATTAGGAGTTACAGACATCAAAGCGCATCAGTACCGATATGCAAATACTAAAAACGTTGACATGCTATGTCCTTTATGCAAAAGCGAGAATGAAGATGAAGTGCATTTTCTGCTTTGTTGTCCTGTCCTACAAGATTTAAGGTGTGAATACATACCTCGGAAATTCTTTGAAAACCCCTGTTTGTTCCGAGCTGCTCTCCTCATGGCAAATCAAAAGGAAGACGTACTGAAGAGCACGTGCATTTATTTATATAAGGCCTTTAAAAGGCGCACTATTATGGTCAGTTAAAGGAATCCAACTCTAGTATTTATTGTGTACATTTTGTATGCTTTTCTGTCTGTTTCTTGTTGTCAACTATGACATGCTATCTTGCTGTATGAAGTATCATTATTGGTATTGTTGTATTGTACCCCCATCAGAAGGGGCCATGGCCTATACTGATTAAAATTTTTCGTTCGTTCGTTCGTTCTCTCTCTCTCTCTCTCTCTCTCTCTCTCTCTCTCTCTCTCTCTCTCTCGTTTATTGCGCAAATGAACATCTTCTCATATGAATAATTGATTATGATAGCTATTTCAGGCATTGTTTTATTTTCTCTCTCTCTCTCTCTCTCTCTCTCTCTCTCTCTCTGTCTCTGTCTCTGTCTCTCTCTCTGCCTCTGTCTCTCTCTGTCTCTCTGTCTCTGTCTCTGTCTCTCTCTCTCTCTCTCTCTCTCTCTCTCTCTCTCTCTCTCTCCGTCTCATTTATTGCGCAAATGAACACTTTTCTCAGCTTATGAATAATTGATGACGAAAGCTCTTTTAAGTTTTCTTTTACTTCTCTCTCCCTCACTCCCTGTCTCTGTCTCCCCCCTTCTCCCCCCCCTTCTCTCTCTCTCTCTCTCTCTCTCTCTCTCTCTCTCTCTCTCTCTCTCTCTCTCTCTCTCTCTCTCCCCTTCCAGATCCCAGCATCATCAGTTATTTTGTTTTTTGACGCAAAACCCGCAAGTGATATTTGGCAGGAAAACGGCGAAAACACTTTTTCCATCCGTATTGTTTTCATATTCTTTGCATTGCTAACAAACACATTTGTTATTGTTTTTGTTGTTGTTGTCGTCGTCGTCGTCGTCGTCGTCGTCGTCGTCGTTGTTGTTGTTGTTGTCGTTTGTTGTTGTCTTACGTTTTTGTACACCAGGGAGACCAGTGCTGTATTTTACCCTGCGCGTACATCAATAGAGGAGTTACCATTTACGCCATTAGGGGAGTTGCCAGTGACGCCAATGAAGGATCTGCAGTTAAACAACACCGCGGAAATCACGCGGAGTTTGTGCATGAAATTATGCCGTTACGCCGATATCTTTCACACGGAGTTTGTGCATGAAATTATGCCGTTACGCCGATATCTTTCACACGGAGTTTGTGCATGAAATTATGCCGTTACGCCGATATCTTTCACACGGAGTTTGTGCATGAAATTATGCCGTTACGCCGATATCTTTCACGCGGAGTTTTTGCATGAAAATTATGCCGTTACGCCGATATCTTTCACGCGGAGTTTTTGCATGAAATTATGCCGTTACGCCGATATCTTTCACACGGAGTTTTTGCCTGAAATAAAGCCGTTACGCCGATATATCTTCCAGGGACTACAGACGATTCCCCGTACTGATCTGCCAGCAAGAAGAAGCCGTACAAACCGATACCTTCGGGTCTGATTGTGTCATGATACATTGTCTGTTGGTGCGTGTATGCATGCGCGTTTGCAAGTGTGTGTGTGTGTGTGTGTGTGTGTGTGTGTGTGTGTGTGTGTGTGTGTGTGTGTGTGTGGGATGTCGTCGTTTTCGAAAACGCTTTTTCTTTCAAAACGTCTTTTTTCTAAATCCGGTCTTTCGTATTCTGCATAGTTCAATAGCTTGTTTCTTTTCATTATTATTAACCTTCTCCGTCCCTACCATACTATCCTCATCTCACCTTTCCCTTTGTTTGTTGATTTTTTAGGGAAGGGGGGGGGGGGGGTGGTTGTTGTTTGCTCTGTAGATCGTCGCAGATCTGAAATGAGAATTTCTGAATTCAGAGACTGAAATTACCAACATGAATAAAACAGGCTACAAATGAA
>CM065716.1:67304571-67322744 GCA_033310375.1 Conus canariensis | reverse complement strand
AAAAGAGGGTACTTTAATGATACCCCCCCCCCCCCCTCCCTCCTTTTTTTTCCAAAAGCCCCGTACACTCCACTCTTTTCAGACTACAATTCACCACAGAAGGGATAAATAACACGATAACCTATTCCTTGGTAAAAAAAAAATCGGCTTGGAACTACAAATATGATAGTCATTCTGGTCTTACTACTAATGATTTACAGAGGAGGACTCAATTCACTTCCGTGTCGTGAAGTAGCAACTTAATTCATGAACTGCAGTGATACCTGATGCCCTTACATATTGATTGAAGCATTCTGGGCCTCACCTCCAAAAGAGGGTCTTCATTCTCCTCCCTCCGTCTTGATATTAGCACATAAATCTGGAGAATTGTTAAATCTGGTGCCACAACGATTGATTGGTGTTTTTTTTTAGGAATAACCGTAATTTACCTCCCGAAACTCTCTATATTTCCAACCCCCATCCACACCTATTCCCCACACCCTGTTTTTGCAGCGACTGGATTTCTATCTATAGTAAACAATACCACAGGCTAAAAAAAATCCGACGGTAATAATTCTGAGTCAAGTTTATGCAATGTCTAACCTTAATGCCCCCGTTTTCATTTCTGAAAATAATGCAGATTGTAAAAAATATTGAATCATTTTTAAGCTTCGGAATCAGTGAAATCCCACAAATTCATATGTAACCCCACTTTTGAATTTCCAAAATGCGACCATAACCACGCTTTTTTGTCTCAACCAATAGGGGAAATTAAGATTGTGTAAGGGAAAAGGAAGTTGGCTAATCTGGGGTGCACAGGTGACTTCAAGAAATCGGCTCTATATGAAATAAGTCCAATTTAAGAGGCTAATAGGGAGTTCACTTCAAGGTGCTGTATTGGTCATTCCACTGATAAAAGGGCTTGTACAGTGGACTCTCCATTATCGACCCTTTCGCACAAACGGATCCTTTCGCACAACGGATCCCAAAATCCTGTTACAGACAAATATCATTTCTCTCATACTGACGGCTCTGTTCTGGTCGTCTGGTGAACGACCCCTCCTATTGAACTGATACAACTTATGGTTCTGCAACAACTGTGTGTTTTTTTTTGGTGTTCGTTGATTTCCTAAGGTGTTGGAAAAAATACCACCAACATCAGCCTTTACATTGATTGTATAATGTAATCGTTTATTTTCCTAACGGTGTTGAACAAATTACCAGCATCAGCCTTACATGTTCTTGTATAATGGTTTTATGTTGTATGGACATTCAGGGTGACCATCCCCCCAGGGAAAAGCCATATCCGCTACATAAAGCGGCATCACCCGTTTATTTTCTGTTCAACATTCTTTCTGTTATCTGTTCTGTCTGTCTGTTTATATCTCTGTCTGTATATCTGTCAAGTAGTCCATCTCTCTATCTCCCTCAACTCTATCTCTATTTCTCGCTATCTATCTTGTTCTTGTACGTCTGTCTTTTTACCTATCTATCTATCTGCTGCCTGCCTGCCTGCCTGCCTGACTGCCTGTCTAAGCCTTAATCTGTCCATCGTCTGTCTGTTCAGTCCGTCTGTCTGTCTATCTTTCTATTTTTACATACAACCCCCCCCCCCCCCCCCCCCCCTCCCCCCCCCCCCACCCCCCCCCCCCCCCCCCCCCCCCCCCCCACCCCCCCCCCCCCCCCCCCCCATAAACAAGAGGATACAATTTTTCCTTGGTCTGACAAAATAAATTATCTTTTATCAGATTTTTCTCTGGACAGTTTTCTTGTTGTCATGGGCTTCTTTAATGTGCAACCAAGTGCTTGCTACACACGGAATCTCTCTCCCAAGCAATTGCGTTATAACAGTGATTACCCTTTCCGGCCACTAATGGAATTCAGTCAACACATGCGGGGGTTTCTGTCAGAGTCGAGTTTCATGCACGAAGCAGGAGTTAGAATGTTTCGTAGATGATTTTGAACTGATGAGACGTATGGGGAAAGAGTTGACTGAGT
This sequence comes from Conus canariensis, assembly GCA_033310375.1. Lineage (NCBI taxonomy): Eukaryota > Metazoa > Mollusca > Gastropoda > Neogastropoda > Conidae > Conus > Conus canariensis. Next base: position 67,320,767 of record CM065716.1, on the reverse strand, counting down.
TATACTAAAGAGTTAGAGGTAAAGGAATAGCTACAGTCGTATGGACTGAAGGGTGATTGTATTGTCCAAGGAAAGAGAAGTGTAGTGAGGACCATGGGAAAAAGTGGGTCGTTCTGACACTTGGAGATTTTTGGGGAGTGAGCGATTGACTAGATTGTTCTGTAAAGTCTGAGTCTTGCTGTTCGAGGCCTTAAACTTGGAAAACGAAATCTTTCAAGTTGCTAAAACTCTCTCTCTCTCTCTCTCTCTCTATCTCTCTCTGATCTCTCTCTCTCTGTTTTATCTTTTCTGCCAATGGGGATGATGTTACTCGCCCTTGTAACTTTCACAAAAAAGTCTAACGATGACATTCCCTAGTGCTTGCCTGCCTTCCACGCATCACTTTCCCGTCCTTCCCTCTCTTTCCCTTTAATCACCCGTACATTCATCCTTCCCTGTGACCCTCGCTATCCCCACAGGCTACTCCTCTCAAGCTCTTCCTCATCTTCCCCGTACCCACCTATTGATCTCCACCATGCAAAACGGCACGACTTGCTGTTTTTTTCCCCCTCTCAATTAGGGAATTGCAGTGTTGATTGCTGAAAGGCAAAGCTATTCACCGAGACATGTCTAGGAAAAAGCCGTTGTTTTCTAACTGCTATTATTTCTACATCTCACGAGTGTTCAGTAGTAGATGTCTTTTGTCCTATTGGCCTAAACTATCTGAATATTGATATAATCTACCTCTGCATGATGATGAAGAATGCCATATCGATTCGTTTAGAAAACATGACGTGCAAGGTCTGACCGTTTAATATCCCATTTTCCAATTTTCAGTTTGGCGTGGCTCTTTTTTATTTGGTTAATGAAGAAAAATGACAGCAGCAAAGCACCACACACACCACACACACCACACACCTCTCACACCACACTCACACACACACACGTTATATTTTTATATAATAATATATATATATAGATTACATTTTATATATTATATATTTATATATATTTATGATATATTAAAAGCAAGTTAAAATCAGCTTCTAAAAACATATACAAATTTGTTTCACGCTTTGTTGCGGTCGTCAGGATGTGATGAGCTTGTCGTGTTGCCAGTTGCTCACGTATATTTATAGCTAGCTGGTTTGGCTGTTGTTTTTTTCCGTGCCTACATACCGGTGTTTCTCAGGTGTTGGCGTTTTTTTTCACGCTGTTAGGAACTTCCATCTGTCGTGCTTGGCAAAATTGTTAACATTTTCTGTTCTAAAATTTAGTGGAGTTGCCAACTTGTGGTTTACATAGTATATTGTTTTTCTATGTTAGGCATAGATTGCATTTTTTTTGAAATGTTGTTGTATGATGCTGCTCTTTTTAAAATTTTCCTAGTATTGTTGTAGTCTATGTATTTTTCTTTAAGTTTTTCCAAATGTATTTACTCAATTCTGTTTGGTTTTTGTATCTTTCTTTGTTGAAATGATTGTTTATGGTTTGCATATATCTAGTTTTGAATTGTGTTTTCCGTGATACCTTACATATGTTTCTTTGGCGTTCTCTGATGTTACAAGTTGGCTTGGTTCACAATGTTGTTTATAAAGGGCATTTGTTGCTTAGGGGGCACTGTTTCTTTTTTGGTACAGTTACAAGATTTCCTTTACGTTACCCTCCTTTTTTTTTTCTGTGCTGCTTTTCATTTTGTTGGCTGAATCGATGGCTTTTTTAAGGTTCGGCATACATGATTATGGGATAATTTTGATGTTGTTTTTGTTGAATATCTTAAATAATTTATGGTTCTTTTGGGAAGATTGATTGTCAAGATTTTAAAGAATTCTTGCCACTAAATTTGTTTTTAACTCTTGCATCAATATGGGAGGGATTGTACCATTTGATATTCACTTTTCCTGTTCTTTCTGCATCTATTTTCTATTCATTGTCTGGATCGTATCTTAGTTTGTAATTGTAGCCACTTGTATGTAACGCCTCTTGGGTTTTCATGCCTGTAGCGTTGTTGAATATGTATCGTTACATGAACAAATTGGATAGTCTTTTTATTTATGCTTTTGGGTATTGTTTTCATGGTTTGGAGGTGGGTGTTTGCTTTTGATGTTTACATAAACAAGGGTTGTCATTTGGTTTCTTGTAATGAGTTTTATATGTGTGTGGTTGAGGTCTAACGTTTATGTCTAAATAGTTCACTTTTCTTTTTGTTGCTTCTATTGTGATTTTTAAGTTTTGGTTGTTGAAAATTTTTACAACAATTCTTTTTTTCTTATTTTCAATATTTCATAGGGTTGTCATTCAGAGCGGCAAGGCCGTCAATCACTTGTACTGTCCAGATTTGTTTTCCAAGTTTTTTTGATTATTGGATAACTTGAATTGGTCGACATGCTAGCTAGTCTCGGCACCATGTTTGATCCCATTGTGACATCGAAAGTTGAATCCTGCTTGTGTTATTAATCACAGGTTTCTTTTTTATTGTGCAGTTTTTAAAGTTTTTCTTTGTGTGGAAAAATGATTTCCTTTTTGACCATGTTATTTCATGTGTACTTGTTGGCAAATTTTATAGCTTTAGTAAGTAGCTTTTATCTATAGGAATGGGTTAGGAATTCTAACTATGTCACAAATGTTATAAAAACGTATTTTATTGTTTATTGAGGTTTTTGAACCATTGTTAAATTACTTCATATTGTGTTTTTCCAGTGATTGAGTTTGTTCGTTGTCTTTACTTTTGATGGTTTTTTATGGTTTTCTCTAAGATTTTTTTACTATTTTCCCTAGGTCAGATTTGGAAAGGGTTTTATCAGTCTTAATGTGGCGGTTGTTCAACAATCATTCAACAAAGAAGATACAATAAACCAAACAGAATGAGTAAAAATACATTTGTGAAATTAAAGAAAAAAAACATGACTACTACATATCTTGGAAAATTTTTTAAAAAGAGCAGCATCATACAACAACTTTCAATAAAAAATTGGCAATCTATGCCTATACAGAGTGTTAGACATGCTATACTATGTAAAACCACTGTTGGCAACTCTAAATGTTAGAAAAAGAAATGGTTAACAATTGCAGGGGACCTAAGTTGGAAAGTTCATTTCAGCGAAAAAAAAAAAAATACCCCTGAGATACACATGTTAGTTATAGCACTGGGTGAAGGGGAGATAACATATACAACAGCAAACCAGCTAGCTTTATATATACGTGGCACTGGGCAACACAAGTCATCACCAGCCTGACGACAGCACAAGCGTGAACACATTTGTAGATGTTTTTTAGAGCATTGATTTTTTATCTTGCTTTTAATATAACAAATTGGTCGCTCACCACTGTGGTTGTGCACTTATGTTTTTAGATTGCGCTGATCCTCAGTACATTCTCCGCTCTCTCTATATATATATATATTCATGCACGCAGACCCACGTCAGTGTATGGCATGAAAACGCTTCAGACGCAGACTACACACAGAACACAGACAAACAGACAGACACACACACACACCACTCACACACAGACACACACAACACACTCAAACACACCACACACACACACACACACACCAATCAGACACAAAATCAGTCACATTTGCACAAACAGACAGGTACAGACAGGACAGGCAGACAGACAGAGAACGAAAGAGTGAGTCAACAGCAGAGAGGGGATGTAGGGTAGAGGGGTGGAAGTCGAAGGCTTACTTGCCTGGCAACTCTACAGTATTACACAAGACCTGCTGGTACTACACAAACACCATTTGACAGTTGGGACTGGTTGTTGATCATGCTAACATAACACAAGCCGGCCCCAGATGGGGTGTTTATCGGATGGTTAATTGGGGTCTGCTGCCATCAGACCATAAGGGACGCATTCAATACGCATAGTCTGCAGAAATCACGTTTTGGTCACATGCCTGTTCTCAGATATTAACCATCATTGAGCGTTTATTGCTGCAGGTAGACACTGTGCAGGTGGCCTAGCAATTCGTTCGACAGAAATTCGCTTGTTGCTTAACATGATACAGATTACATTGGCCTACCACAACCACTCACAACTATAAAACAAATCAACACAACACACACACCACACACACCGCACACACACACACACAAAACACACTCACAAACACACTAACACACAACCACACGTGATTAATTTCTTACATCGCGTTCTCCCCAACACCTCCAATGTCTTATTTTTCTTTGCTTTCCATTTTGCATATGCCGTTTCTTACACTCCCACTAGCCCACTCCCCCTCCCTCTCCCCTGTCTTCCTTGTACTTCATTTCATTTTCTTATGAGAGGGTGTTTTGCCCTTTAAAAAATGCAAATTATTTGCTTGATCCAGTGTTTCATCGTAAAAGAAAAAAAACTGACTTTGACACAAAGACAGAACGAGAGAGAGAGAGAGGTAGATGAGGAGAGGAGAGAGAGACAGAGAGAGAGAGAGAGAGGGAACCTTCCCCCCCCACCCATGCCCTGCTGGGGGAACTTCATTCCGTTCTTTTCCTCTACCAAGGCAGTTGCGTTACACACTTAAGCCTCCTTTGCGCCTGATGGAATCAGTCATCCAGGCAGGGATTAACTGTCAATATCGATTTCCTATTCAAAGGCCAGAGAAGTCTGCATTCATAGATGATTTTGAACTGTGAGAAGTATGTGGAAAGGGGTTAACTGGTATGTATAAGGGATGAGGTTAAGGATAGCTAACAAGCGTTATGGACGAGTAAGGTTACAGCGTTGGTGAATTTTCAAGGTAATGAGATTGAGTTAAGGGTTTGACCTAGGGAATAAAAAAAGTGGGCATTTGAGACACGGAGATTATGGGGGGATCCCTTGTGCGATGAAATAGGGTTGTTTATATTGTTTGTTTCATTAGTTGGAAATGATAGTACCTCTGTTGAAATTATATAATTGGAAAAAGTATGCGTTGCAAGTTTAGCTAAATCATATGAGGCGCGAGACGCGTAGACGACAGCGCGCCTCTTTCTCTCTCTCCCCCCTCCCTCTCTCTCTCTCTACTCTCTCTTACTCTCTCTCTCTGCAATGGGATGATTGTTACTATGCCCTAGTTACTTTCCAACAAAATTCAACAAATGAATTTACCAGGTGACCGCATTCCACGTCCTCCCTGTCTCCCGTCCTTTCCCTCTCTCCGCGCCCTTTAATCACAGTCCCATTCTTCCTTCCCTGTGGACACTACGCTAATCCCCACAGGCACTCCATCTCCATGCTCCTCACCACACCCGCCCACTCAGTCTTCTCCATGCACTACACGACCGATTTGCTGTTTTTTTTTACGCTCGTCGTTTTAGGGGATGTGCAGCGGTGGCTGAATGGCAAGCTATTTCACCGAGGACTTGTCATGGAAAAGCCTTGTTACTAACTGCATATTATTTGCATCTCACGTGGGGTCAAATAGCGGAATTTGTCTTTGTCCCTAATGCCCGATAACTTTCGGTGTGATTGTTTAATCTCTTCTGCAGTTGATGAAGATTGCCCTCGATCAATTATTATTATTATTTTTAGTTATTATTATAATAATTATTGGTTATTATTATTATTACTATTGTTGGTTGTTATTATATCTTCATCATCTCCATCACAACAACATCAACATTTGCTATAGCTGTTTCAGACATTATTCGTTATACATTATAATTGCAATTATTGGTATCTAGATAATTGCACTTTGTCATATTGATAGTGTTTGCTGATGTATTTGGTTTCATTATTGCCTCCTTTCGTGAGTGCAAAAAGCCCCCAACTCACTGTTAAAAAACACTATTAGATGCTGTGTTAATGGAGGTCCGGGCAGAGATAAAAGTCGTTCTTGACTATGCTAGTTTGGCAACGGTTCACAGATAGTTGGACCACGGTCGCAGAGATCTTGCTTAAAAGATACGGGGAGTTCCCTCTGGGCAGGACGACCTTAGGCCTACTGTATTGTTTTAGTGCCCCAAGTCCGTTGGAATTAGCTCTCTTCCCCGCCATATTTCACCAAGTATCCGCCAGAACATATATCAATTTAACTCCCCCCTTACGACACACCAGTGCGGGACCCTGTCGGTGTAGGTTCTCAAAGAGGTCAGGATCAGGAAGGAGGGTCGCTGCATGGGGGGTCTTTTTTTCTCCTACTATTAGACTGATAGCACTGGAAATGCCTTTTGTCAGGGAGTCTACAACTCACAGGCTCGCGAGGATTGAGGACACGGTAAGAGATGGGGTGGGAGAGTGCGAGGGGGCCAGGGGGTGGGGGGGTGGGGGGGTGATAATGACCGATGTGGATTAGGGGATGGGGATATAAACGTGCTCTGTACGACGCTCATTCCACGACTTGAAATACACATTTAGTATGGAAATTAGTGATTGTGACGCATGAAAATTATTTGATGGAGTTGTTCTGCGTATGCATTCACCCTACAAACCCCGAAGGCCCCACCGACTACAATGACCCCGAAAAGGGTGCTCTCCTTCCTTTCCTTCCGTCTACAGTATTATCTATTTCTGGTTGATAATCAAAATTGTGTCTAAAAATATGGATGGAGTCTTTCGGGTGTTACCCTCCCCACACCCATTCCCCACCGTAATAGACCGTATGGATAGAGTAGCGTTCTATGGATTTTCATTTTTGGGGAACTCTCGTTTCTGCTGAAACACACACACACACACACAAATAAATCCAAAACATCTCACACGCTACGACAAACCGCACGCACGCCTACCGCCTCGAACTCACAAAGCCCGCAGCGCGCGCGACACAACACACACACTCACACCAACCACACGCTCACTACACATTCACGTTAAACTCAATGCACTGCGCACTAATACACACAAACATACAACACACTCTCACACACTCACGCACACCCAATTCACGTACACACACATGCACGCGCACATACACACAAACATAACACACACACACACCAAACACACACTACACAATTACCTCCAACACCACCACCCACCACTAACTCCACACAACCACCACTACCACACAGAAAATAAATCATAGATCACACCTTTCGGAATGAGACAACCGGCCTTTTTTGGTTGTTAAAATGGTTTATGAGTCTGTCTGGGGCTGACACTAGAGGTATGTCTTTGATATTGCATCCCTTCTATCCTTACGCCGGTCCTCGATTTCTAAGTGAATATAAATTTAGGCTACAAATAATTACGAAGACATCCTAAGACGGTTGCCCTAAAAAGAGTTCTCGAACCCAGTCTCGCCAATCCCCGGCTCCTCCTCCAGTCTTGAAAACAGTGATATGGTCTGGGAAAAAGGGGAAAACTTTATGCAACCCTCACCCCACCCCCCCCCTCCTCTTTGCCGTAGGGTGGCCACCGTCCATCCCACTTCTGCAACCTTCTCACCCAGACAGGAAATGACACAAAAACCTACTTCCGTGGAAAAAGAATCGGCCTGAGGCTACCAATCTGTTGATAGATGCAACTTGCAGGGTTCACCTTGCATAAAAATTAACTAAGAGACCTCGATTCTTCCCCCGTGTCCAGATATAGCTTTACATCTGGAGAATAGTGAATCTGATACAAAAATTTTGACAGAGTACGTTCCAAGAAAAACCCTAATCTACATCCCCGTAGCTCACATCCACGTCCCCAAATCCCCCCTACTTACCACACCTGGTCTGCAGCAAGTGGTATGCACTCGTATAATTGTAGCATTTGTAGGCTCTGAAAATGCTGATGGGAATCGTTTTGTGGTTTGTACGTGGTCCTTCGGGATTTTATTTCAGATTACGAAATATACTTTGATTTTGTTTGGAAAGCGATCTTGGGAAGATTTCTTATTCGAATGTAAACCCCCACTCTGGGTCTGAAAGAGAGTCGGGGCTGTGGCGGGCGAGAGGGGGGTGCGGGGGGGGGGGAGGGGATCAAGAATATTTGAAATGGAATTAAAATGGGGTTGAAGCAGATATGGGGGCATGGCGGTGGTTTATTAAATAAAAAATAGCTTCATGGAAAATAAAATTCCAGGGAGTGAATAGGAGTCATATTTCGCGGCCGCTGTACCGACAATGCCCACCCGACAACAACAGATTGCACTGTGGAACCTTCGTTAGCGACACCACCGATACAAACAGCTCGCTTCCTCACAAAAAGAACACGAAGTCCTGTGACCCCAGCTCATCTCTCCTCATACTGCCAAAGCAGCTCGCTCCACACTAACAGAACCGAAGTCATGCGAAGATCATATCTCTCATACTACAAACAGCTCGCTCCTCACAAAGTATCCAAAGTCCTATGGGACAGCTACCTTTCCCATTACTGCTATACAGCCTCTTCGCTCTCACAAAGAACCAAAGTCATGTGACAGCTCATATTTATATATCTACAATAAAGCTCGCTCCTCACAAAGAACAATAAGTCCTGTGACAGAGCTCATTCTTTATAAGACTGCTAAACAGCTCGACTCCTCAACAAATTGAACCATAAGTCATGTGACGATCATTACGCTATGATACTACAATCCAGCTCGCTCCCTCATAAAAGTAACCTAAGTCCTGTGTCATGCTCTATATAGTGTTAGTTATTCCTCTGCTTGTTAGGATACCGACCCCATTACCTATAGACGCTTGCCACTATCTATGGCAATACACAAACGGGGTTTGCTTGTTTCTATAATGTGTTAAAATATTCTACATAATATAATCCACAGCCATATATTCAGACACTTTATCATCTGTTGTATGATGCAGCTGCCATAAACAGATTATCTCTGTGAAATTTGGTCTGCCACTCCCCTGAAAAAGCATATCTGTATAGCATTGCGTATCTGATTTTTTATCCCTTGTCGTCTATTATATCTATTATCTGGCTGATCTGTCCGTCTAATCTGTCCTGTCATCTGTCTATCTATCTATCTATTTGTACTTGTATGTCTGTTGTCTGTCTGTCTCTTTGCTGTTTCTGTGTCTGTTCTCTACTTCTGTCTATCGGATCTCATTCTACTCTGTCTGTTCAGTTTATTCATATTATATATATCTATATCATATGAATAAACAGACAGACAGATTGAGATGATCGATAGACTGGAGAGAGAGGACTGACACAGGAAAACAGGCGTGGGGTGGTGTTAGTGTGTGTGGTGTGTGTGTGGTGTGTGGTTGGGTTGTGTTGTGTGTGTGTGTGTGGTGTGTGTGTTCGTGTGTGTTTGTTCCAGGACAGTTCCTCTTTGTTCCACGGGGCTCACTTTTAACGTACACCAAATTGCATGCTCTCAACAGGACCTCAGTTTATTGCCCTCACCCAAAAGGACTACGCCAAGACCACCGTTTAGGTCAGTGGGAGAGAGAGAGAGAGAGAGAGCGAGAGTGAGAGAGAGGAGAGAGAGAGAGAGAGGTAGAGAGAGAGAGAGAGAGAGGAGAAACTTTGAATATGAATATGAATACGAATGATAATGTTCAGATTAAGGGCCACAAGTTTGTACTGAAGGGATAATAACCGTAACACACACATAATGAAGGATCTCAGCAAAGGCACATTGAAAACAAAACAGTAACACAGACACACACCATGAACCTGTTATGAATATATTGGTCCTGGACGGACTTTGTGCTTACATGATAATGAATAGCAAAAACAGGTCGAAGCAGGTCATTTCATTTCTTGTCTCTGAGTAGTAAGTTGAACAATAAAATACGAAGGTCAAAATATTATTTAAATTCATTAAATTCGGACTCTGGAGTTTACTGAGAGCGAGACAGAATAATACAAAAAATGACTTCACAAATCTTACTTAGCCTATGACAAAGGCAACATATTCAATTTTAATTTCTTTCAAAGCGTTATTATGGAAAGCCTAATGTCAGAGGACAAGCAAATCTAACTTACCACAATGCACTCCTTAATATTCCCACTCACATTCCATCTTATGTACCTTGTTGTTTTCAAAAGTCTGTATGGTGCGCATCTGTCACTGCTGGGGACTGGTTCATGCCAGTCTTGTCATCTGCAAACGATCATTCTTTGTTTAAACATTCGAAAAATCCTGATATACTTTCAACGCCATGGTTGTACTGATCATAGCAAAGCTATCTGAATTTTAAGCACTGACGAAAACATTGGCAGCCCATGTCTTCTCGCCGATTAACAATCCAATTTCGCAACATCTTAATAAAAGCTTTAAGGGTTATATGGTTCTCCTATTTGGTCATTTTCAGCCTAAACTTACTACATTTCACAATGAATTCAGATTAAATTCGGGATAACCTTAATCAGTTCATCGTAAACCAAACCATTGGTGTTCCAATGTATACTTTCGAAAATTGGACTTTGTTGTTCGTTATACAAATGAGCATTACTGTTTAAACGACACCTTTCTCCGATATGCCCAAGTTTCCGCTCCACACTGTTGGATTGTAGCACCTCATGGAGATCAATATAACATTCGAAAAAAAAGAGAAAAATAAAAGAATATGAGCTACCTAGTCAATGCATATAATATCAGCAATATAAACTAAGACTGCTCTCTTTAGCTCTTTTTGCTATATCTTAAAACTTAAATCTGGTATGAAACATCGAATTCAAGATACATGTATACACTTTGACATACGATATTTTTCTTCCTCGTAGATCCCTTTCTCATTACATGCCAAATATCCGCCTCTACAAAACACAGTGATATTCCACTTATTCACGTCAACTTTTAATTCTAATGTTAGCAGGCATCTGGAATACACGCTGCCCTCAGCTGTCTTTAAATTAAAGACAGCTGCAGTAAGTAGGCATTAAATGATATCGTCAGCTAAAAAGTCCATTTTAAGTATCCCCCAAATCCTTTTTATTCTGAAACATAAAAAATGAAATAGACTACAAACTCCCTCTTGATTTTTACCCCTCTTGTTACACAACAAAAATCTGATTCACGTTGCTTCGATCTGATGCACGCATTTTCAAACGATATATACAACTTACCTTTAATTTTCCCATTTTTAAACCCAAAATGTGCTATAACAGTTTTCCGTGATAACTGAATCGAAAGCTTTTTTTTTTATTTTTTATCCACCTCATTATTACATCTTAAACGTTATTTTGCTAATATTTGTCTTTTGAATTGCAGCTAAAACAGATTAAAAAAATTTGTTTTAATGGTTGGAAAAAAAACGATTCTTTTTTGTATTCCTTTGCTTCTTTATATTTATATTATATATGTGTGTGTGTGTGTGTGTGTCGTTGTGTGTGTGTGTGTGTTGTGTGTGTGTGTGTGTGTTGTGTGGTGAGAGAGAGAGAGAGAGAGAGGAGAGAGAGAGCGAGTGAGAGAGAGCCGGTCCACCTAGAATTAAGGAATTGGGATTCCTTTTCTATCCCAGCGATTGCGTTATCTACACAGCCACCTTTTCCGCCTGATTGGCATCAGTCAACAAGGCGGGGATTAATGTCGAGTCGAGGCCATGTGCGAAGGACAGAGCAGAATGATTCATAGATACACTTTGAAACTGTGTGACGTATGGAGGGAAAGGGGTTAGGTGGTAAATAGGAGGGATGAGGTGAAGGTACAGTACGCGAGGAGAAACTGTAATTGTTTTAAGCAAAGGAGAAGGGCAGTGATATGACTGAGCTGAACAAGTGAAAAACGGATCATTGGACACCTGGAGAGTGAGGCAGGACCAGATCTCCCATAAAGATTAATTCATTTAAATAAAAGAGGTGCCACTGTTTGAAACCTAAACTTGAAAAGAAAAAAATTGTTCCGTACCAATCACGTTGTTGCATTGGTCTGTATTTCAGTTTTCCTATCCTTCTAAAACTGTTTTTTTTTCCCCACACATCCTTTCCCTCCTCACCACCCCTCCTTCCCCTCCACCTCTCCGATCTGTCTCTCTTTGGGGGGGGAGTTAGGAGTACTGGTCAAGAGAACGTCTCTCTCTGTTGTCTGTCTGGTCTGTCTGTCTGGTCTGTCTGTCTGTCTGTCTGTCTGTCTCTCTCTCTCTCTCTCCTCTCTCCTACTACTATTCTTCTCTCTCTATCTCATCTTCTGCTTGTCTGTATTTTGTCACCGAACGTTCCCCACGTTATTTCTTATTTTTCGGTCCGAGTGTAATCTCCACATAGTATCGGTTTTTGCCACTTTCCTTTTTGTAATTCTTCTTTTAAATTCAAAATTATCTTTAATTACTCGTGCCCCTACTACTTGTTCCGATATTTCTGTATTTTTCTCCATAAGATTGTCTACAAGTATATATTAGTATAAACTGCTTGATTCTTGACGACCGCCGTGGTCTGTAGCATTTTGCGTGTCAGGGATAGGGGTTGTTTTTTTTATTTTTCACCGTCGTTTCAACTCAAACTCAGAGCTGTGTGAAAAAGATTTCATGTTTAGTTGTTTGATCAAAAAATATGTCTATACAACCTTGTGTTACGAGGAAAGTGTCACTCATTTGAAAACAACGTGATAAGGATGCACTGTTAGCAGACAGCATACAAGAAAAAAAGTGATTTGATTAACCAAAAAATCGCTACCCACATATAATAGATTACTGACAACGTGATATGGAAAAAAAAAAAGGAGAGATAGTAAACACGAAGGGCGTCGCCCTACGTGACATATGCACGCAGTTTGGAACACGCAGTGAAGGGATAATTCGTAATAAATGCGTAGGAATAGTTGTTATATGCAGATTGTATGGAAGATAAGGGGAAAAGTGTATACACCATAGGAATGAGTGTGTGGTCTGTGTTATGTTGTTAAAGGTGAAGTGATAGTACCACTTGTTGTGGTGACTGTTTATCTGCAAGAGTGGAAGTGATAAAGGTGTAAGGAGCGCCAGAAAAAACAAACAAACCAAACATATAGTTAGTATGAAGGGAATCTGGGATCATGACAGCTTGGGAGCGGCCCGGTCCCCATAGAGAGTGAGGACGGTTGGGCCGAAGCACTTGTCGGGGGGAATTTAGGCGGAGGGGGGGGGGGGGGGGGGGACAATTTCTTTCTCTGAAGAAACTACTTGCTGTCCAGCTTTCCTTGTGTTTCTTCCATACCTTGTACCATACTTGTGATGACTGATATTCGCTAAAGGTGGAAGTGTTAAAGACGTACGAGTGGCTAATATCTGCTAGTGGCATAGGAGTAAAACGGCTAGAAGGCTGTAAACACTGGAGGGTAATAGCATATGTACGTGGTACGGATTAAAGGGGGGGATGTGGTTAAAGACACTAGGGGTAAGTTGGTATCTACAAATGGTACGGAGTATGGGGAATAAATTGTAAATATGTGGGGTTGTTTGGTATTTGCAAGTCCTATGCTTTAAAAGATTAAACCGATAAGAAATAGATAGGTGGGACTGATATCTCGTAATGGTGTGCTTGGAGAATCTTAGTGAGGTGAACTAAACATCCGAAATTGTATAGTGTAAAGAGTAAATTGGCAAATACAGTGAGGTTGAGTGGACACCGGAAGGTGTTACGGAATCGAAGGATGACTTGGTGAATACAGTGAAGTAAATGACATCCGACCAGCGCTTATGGGAGTGGAGGTTATATATATCTGAATCACAGTGATGTCGAATGAGACCAAAGTTGCTAGGAAGACAGGGCGATTGGTAAATACAGTGAGGTGAAGAACTCCCATGCTTTGGCGTGATGGGTTTTAGGTGAACACAGGGAGGTGAGTGACAACCGAAAAGCGCGTATGGAGGCACAGGTTATACTGGTGAATTCAGTGGAGTAAATGACAAACAAAAAGTGACTTTGGCCTGAAATTTGTTGGTGGAAACACCGAGGACAACTGATCTTTCATGGCACGAAGTGTGTTAGAGACCATACTGGTTGGATATTACAATCATATTCTCATACCCCACCAAAGTTATCCTATTTACCAACTCTCTCTACGCAATTCCATGCGAGCCACCCCCGCGCACACAACACCACACACACGCACACACACACACACACACACACACACACATCACATACACACTCTCAAACACACAGGCAACCGCTCGCACGCACGCACGCTCGCACGCACGCACGCAACAACCACACACACACACACACACACACACACACACCACACACACACACACACACTACATACACACTTTCCGTTCAATGCATTACATGATTGAAGAGTGAGCTGAAAATCCTAAAGTTTTTCAAGAAAGCTAAATCCTCTCTTCTTCTCTCTCTCTCTATCTCTCTCTCCTCTCTCTCCTCTCTCTCTCTCTCTCTCTCTCTCTCTCTCTCTTCATCACTTTCGCTTTCCCAAGCGTCGTGAATGTTACTCGCCTTGGATCTTCCACGAAATTCCAGTGATTGCATTCCAGCTGATTGCCTTTACACCACGTCCCTCCTTTCTCCCGTCATCTCTCCTCTGTCCCTTGAATCACCCTTTCTCCATTCATCTTCCCTCCGTCCTCTACCTTTCCCACCGGCAATCCCCATAATTCTTCTCACTCCTACCCCGCACTCCGTGTCTCTCTCTCTCCGCCATGCAACACGGCTGATTGTGCAGTTTTTTTCCCCTCTCGTAGATTAGGGATTGCAGCGATGTCTGAAAGCAAAGCTATTCACCGAGACATGTCGAGGAAAAGACCGAGGTTACTCACATTCAATTACTTTCTACATTTCACGAGGTCAATTGCGGTTGTCTTTGTCCTAATGGCCAAACTATCAGAAGATTGTTAATTTCTTCTGCAGATGGTCGAAGATTGCCCTCGATCGTTCTAAAAAAAAAAACGAAACGTAAAAGGTCTGCCGAAAGATACCATTTTCTGGAACATTTCTGTTTGCCTGTGTCTATTTATTTAGGGAAACAACACGCGAGACTCGACTCACAACCCCACAAACCTCATCCACACCACCCTCACACCACACACACACACATACACACACGCGCGCGCGCGCGCGCGCGCGCACCCGCACACACATGAGAGAGACAGAACAGACGACTAATGGGACAGACAGACAGGAGCCAGCAGACAGACAGGCAGGCAGGACAGACAGACAGAGAGACAGACAGACATCAGACAGACAGAGTGATATCGTGAGAGACAAAGTCAAAAACGAAAGGTAGACGGATGGTGGAAACACAACCTCCTCGGCTAGACAGCATTACCAAACCTTCTGGAATACACTACACCCTTTGACGTTGGGAAATGGACTTTGATAACGTTCACTCGGTGGCCTGAGGTGTAACCCGACTGGCAAAAGGATTGCTGTAGCACAGTCTGTCGCATTAGGGACACAATCAATATGCAAAGACTTGGTTCACCCATCTCGTACTTAGAAATAAACATCAAAAGAGGCGTTATTCTGACAGGTAGTCATTGAGCTAGGTGGTTAAACCATCGGGTAAACAAATCGTTTATTTAACTTGACTTAGACAACAGGCACAAAGAAAGCCACCCCCCCCCCAATACCAACACCCACCTCTCAACCACACACACACACACACCACTCACACACACACACTCTCAACACAAAGCTCGCACGCGCGCTCGTGCACACACCACACACACACCACACCACACACACACACACCTCACACACACGCCTCACACACCCACACACACCACACACCTTTAATTCCTTTTAACTTCCCCTCCCCTCATCAATCCCCTTCAGTTTCTTTTCATTTCGTTTCCATTTTGTATATGCTCGTTTTCCAACCCCTTCAATTTTATTTCACACTTTTCATTTTATTATGACAGGATTGATGTAAATATGTAAAATTACTTGTCTATCCAATATTTCCATCTGAAAACAAAAGGTTGACTATCATACGCTGGGAGAGAGAGAGGTTGTGTGTGTGTGTGTGTTGGGGGGGGGGGGGGGGGGGGGGCGGAGAAGATAGGAAAGAAAGGAAAGCGGGAAGATTAAAAAAAAAGAAAAGAAATAGAAAGATGGTAGTAAAGCAACTGAAAGGTGAAAACACCCAATTTTTCGAATTCGGCTTCTTCTCTTGATAATCACCAACAAATTATTACCTTACGAGATATAAAATATTGTCATCTTTGTGTGCTGAATGTTGGATTGGAACAGGCACCATGGAGTAGTACTACTAAAAGGGTTCAGCAGCAGTGCAGCGTCTTCTTTTACTGGGTTGCCACTGACTTCCCCCTTGTATCAATTGTTGTCTTTTTGACCAACGGTGTTTAGGGCTACAACGGGAACAAACCTTGGTGTGGCATGGTGCAAAGGGGAGCCCAAATGAGCAGCGTGTTGTATTAACCCACAGAGAGGGACACGGATGATGA
>CM065716.1:67289571-67299571 GCA_033310375.1 Conus canariensis | reverse complement strand
CTCTTTTTAAGTTTTCTTTTACTTATCTCTCCCTCACTTTCCCCTGTCTCTGTTCTCCCCCCCTTCTCCCCCTCTCTCTCTCTCTCTCTCTCTTCTCTCTCTCTCTCTCTCTCTCTCTCTCTCTCTCTCTCTCCCCTTCCAGATCCCAGCATATCAGTTATTTTTGTTTTTTGACGCAAAAACCCGCAAGTGATATTTGGCAGGAAAACGGAGGAAAGCACTTTTTCCATCCGTGTTGTTTTCATATTCTTTGCATGTACTTGTCTGACTATGTTCAAGATCGAGAAGGCTGTGCCAGTCTTGAATGAATATTAATTTGTATTTGTTCATTTCTCCAGTTCTTGTTGCTGCGAGCTGCGTCCGGTCCAGGGTATAAGGGCAAGCTTGGAGCATCCTTTTTGGGGGGGATGTTTCCTTGTTTGCTCTGTGTGGTCTGTGCTGTCATGTCTGCCAGGCGCCACGGGGTCGTAAGCAGCGTTCCGTTGGAGTTACGGGCGTGTGTTTGTTTCATCGCGGGAGCAAGAGTTACTCTACTTGTTCACTGTATAATTAAAGTCAGTTCAATTATGCCTTGCTGCTGGCGTTTCATACAAATAAAAAAAAAAGTTCCGTGCCGAAATGGTGTAGTTGGGAGAGCTTTAAACGGAAGGTTCCTGTTTCGATCCCATGTTCATATTTTTTTCCTTTTTTTTTTTTTTTTAATTCGAAGCCCGCCTGAAGCTAATAGAGGCTGGCAGAAGGAGGGAGAGCGGTGGTGGGAGGGAAAACGGGTGGAGGGAGAGCGGTGGTGGGAGAGAGAACGGGTGGAGAGGCGACGGGAGAAGAATGGGAACGGGGATAGGAAAGGGAGGGGTTGAGGGGATAGGATAGGGAGGGGTTGAGGGGATAGGATAGGGAGGGGTTGAGGGGATAGGATAGGGAGGGGTTGAGGGGATAGGAAAGGGAGGGGTTGAGGGGATACGGAAGGGAGGGGTGGAGGGGATAGGATAGGGAGGGGTTGAGGGGATAGGAAAGGGGAGGGTTGAGGGGATAGGGAAGGGAGGGTTGAGGGGATAGGAAGGGAGGGGTTGAGGGGATAGGGAAGGGAGGGGTTGAGGGGATAGGAAGGGAGGGGTTGAGGGGATAGGGAAGGGAGGGTTGAGGGGATAGGAAAGGGAGGGGTTGAGGGGATAGGAAGGGAGGGGTTGAGGGGATAGGAAAGGGAGGGTTGAGGGGATAGGAAGGGAGGGGTTGAGGGGATAGGAAGGGAGGGGTTGAGGGGATAGGAAAGGGAGGGGTTGAGGGGATAGGAAGGGAGGGGTTGAGGGGATAGGAAAGGGAGGGGTTGAGGGGATAGGAAGGGAGGGGTTGAGGGGATAAGGAAGGGAGGGGTTGAGGGGATAGGAAGGGAGGGGTTGAGGGGATAGGAAAGGGAGGGGTTGAGGGGATAGGAAGGGAGGGGTTGAGGGGATAGGAAGGGAGGGGTTGAGGGGATAAAGGAAGGGAGGGGTTGAGGGGATAAGGAAGGGAGGGGTTGAGGGGATAGGAAGGGAGGGGTTGAGGGGATAGGAAGGGAGGGGTTGAGGGGATAGGAAGGGAGGGGTTGAGGGGATAGGAAGGGAGGGGTTGAGGGGATAGGAAAGGGAGGGGTTGAGGGGATAGGAAAGGGAGGGGTTGAGGGGATAGGAAAGGGAGGGGTTGAGGGGATAAGGAAGGGAGGGGTTGAGGGGATAGGAAAGGGAGGGGTTGAGGGGATAGGAAAGGGAGGGTTGAGGGGATAGGAAAGGGAGGGGTTGAGGGGATAGGAAGGGAGGGGTTGAGGGGATAGGAAAGGGAGGGGTTGAGGGGATAGGAAAGGGAGGGTTGAGGGGATAGAAGGGAGGGGTAGGGATAGGAAAGGGAGGGGTTGAGGGGATAAGGAAGGGAGGGGTTGAGGGGATAGGAAAGGGAGGGGTTGAGGGGATAGGAAGGGAGGGGTTGAGGGATAAGGAAGGGAGGGGTTGAGGGGATAGGAAAGGGAGGGGTTGAGGGGATAAGGAAGGGAGGGGTTGAGGGGATAGGAAAGGGAGGGGTTGAGGGGTAGGAAGGAGGGGTTGAGGGGATAGGAAGGAGGGAGGGGTTGAGGGGATAGGAAAGGGTGAGGGTTAGGAGGGGATAGGGAAAAGGGGTGAGGGGTAGGAGGGAGAGGTAGGGGTAAGGGAGGGGTTGAGGGGATAGGGAAGGGAGGGGTTGATGGAAGAAGGTGGGACGGAGGTTGGGGAAAGAAGGTGAAATAAAGGGATAGAGGAATAGGGGAGGAGGCTGTGTGTGACAGGGGGGGCTAGGGTTGGGAGAGGGCACAAGGGATTTAGGATGGGGAAAACGGGTGAGGCGTGGACGGGGTGGGGGTGGGGGTGGGGAGGGGGGGGGGGGCGCTGACGATTTGTTTGATACTAAAGATTTTTTTTTTTAACTATGATCACAATGTCCTATAGTCTCGTAAGCCCCAGAGAACCCGGAAAGCCAGCTAGACTAGGACACTGGCCGTCGACAGATAAAACAGAATTTAAAAGAACGATTCGTGTGATGTAAGCAGTACCGTCGACTGCAGTTATCGATTCGAACGAATCTATGATTCAAAATTTACTCACCTGTGACCCAGTTTTGCGCACGCTTTATACAATGCGGTGTACATAATTCAACAAACTAAACACAAGAATCAAAGAAATGAAAAAGAAAAACATGAAACATTGAAGGACGGTAGTGACCCGGGTGTATTTCCGTGGTCTATCAGTCTAACCATATTAAGCGGAACCTTTTTTTTTTTGTTTTTCAGACACATATCACAAATATCAGATACGGTTTTTCTGTGAGCAGTAAATAGACGTTTATTTCGTAAAGCATTACATTTGGGATGTTCCAGGCCTATATTGAAATGAAACTTTACTCCTATAACGTTGATTTTACCATTTGTACATACTTTATCCTTTCTAGGGGTGCGAGTTTTTCTGCCTGATTCATTTTGTAGTGTTTTACGGCTGCCTCGAAATTTGAAATGGATATTAATGTAATATTAGGCAAAGTATTTATGCACTTTTTTTTCTACCTTTGCATAGCTCTCGACAACGTAGTGAGTAAAATGACACTATGAAGTCATGACGTCAAATGAGGCACGAACTAGGACACGTAAGCTGCTGATTTCATTCATTCCGTCAGTTCACAGCACACGGTGTTGCAGACAGAGTATTTCATAAGGAAAGGTCGGACTACATGAGGTCAGAACGGTCTCCAGAACTGTATGGGTTAAGGGGTTTATGGGTTTAACTGTATGGGTCTTCAGACCCTCCCCTTTCTTTCTCTAAAATATCACCATTAACGAAAAGCTCAGAAGGTGACGGGTCTGTCGTTCACAGCAGCAATAGTCACTGATGCCAGATGTCTGATAGTCCGGAGGTAGCCTAAAAGACGCCCCACCCCCACCCCCGGTCCAGCCTCTTCTGTTTGGCTTCCACCCTCCAAGACTCGACACTACCATACACTCCGGTCACCCTACCCCTATGGCTCCTCCCCTCTCTACTCCCCCCCCCCCACCGCCACCCTACCCCCCGCAACACACACACACACGCACGTACGCATGCACACACGCACGCACGCACGCACACACACACACACACGCACGCACGCACGCACGTACGCATGCACGCATGCACGCACGCACGCACGCACGCACGCACACACACACACCACACACACACACACACACACACACACACACACACACACACTTACCGACTATGCCCCAAAATTTTAAACGTCGTACTTTGGCTTTAGAAACAAGATCCTCGAGAATATTCACACAACACTCTTTCTCCCCCCACCCCTCCCCCTCCCCTCCCCCTCCCTTGTGCTCGTTCTCGTTCCCGTTCCCCCTCCTTTCTCGATTTCCCCAGCTGATAACTTCAATTTTCGGGTCTTGTAGAACACGTAAATAGCGCAGAAATCGGTACGCGTACACAAACGCAAGTACGCTCGCGGGAGAATTCCTTCCTCCCACTCCTTTCTCCCACACATTCCATACATTCGTGTGCATACATAACACACACACAGACACACACAGACACACACACACACACACACACACACACACACACACACACACACACAGAGAGAAGCACGCACACACACATACATACGTAAACGCACTCACGCATACATATCATGCAGAAACTCGCACACTTACGGATAAACGCATACAAACATAAAAACACGCTAACATTAAAGGCGCAAACAAACACATTCAAATAGACACACACACACAACACACACACACACACACACACACACACACACACACACACTTCTGATATGAGTTCTGTTCTCACACTTGTATTCGAAAATTTTAGAGCTTGTAGGACTGATTTTGAATCAACGCAAAGTAGTATCTGAAATGCAGGAAATTGAAAATCAAGAAGAAAGTTTAATGCCATAATAATGGCAACAAGTTCCGCAGTAAATATGGAAATATTCTTACCAAGGTGGTAACCTTTTATATAAGTTTCATTTATATGTGACTTAACATACGTTGGCAGCTAGGGTCCATCACTTTTTTTAAAACTTGTATAGTCTATGTCATAATTTGCTCTACTAAGTTCCCATTCCGGGATAGTGCTAAAAGACACCCGAGGAGCTACGTTTTGAGGGGCAGTGCCTGCTTTTGTAAATAAGTCAGATGTGTATGAGGCTATCGATTTTAGAGAATCGATTTTTTGTG
This sequence comes from Conus canariensis, assembly GCA_033310375.1. NCBI lineage: Eukaryota > Metazoa > Mollusca > Gastropoda > Neogastropoda > Conidae > Conus > Conus canariensis. The sequence continues at coordinate 67,294,842 of CM065716.1, read as the reverse complement.
CCCGTTTAGGAAAATTTCTTTCTGATTTTAATTCAGTTTCACTGGTATTAAGATTTTATAGTGTATGACTTCTTAAAATATATTTTGCACATGCAAGTTTCATATTTTCTTCAAAAGGCAATATTTCCCGATCTCCATTTAAGTTCTTAAAGTTGATGTATGAACCGGGACACCAAGAGCTATCTTGTAAGCTTTACTATCGATACTCTGCAACTTTTTAATTAAACATTTTGGGGCTGAGAAAAATGTCTCCTGGGCATAGGATAATTTTGATTGTACAAGCGCAGTAGCTAAATGTGTTAATACTTTACTGTCTTTACTCCATGATTGTTGACTCACCATTTAAAAAAAATTTAAAGTTTTCTTAGCTTTTGTTAGAATAGTTTGTATGTGATAATTCCAGCTCAATTTAGAAGTTAAATTTACTCCTAAAAATTTTACAACTTTTTTATATTCAAGGCACAATCCATCTATTTGAAATGAAGGCAGAGGATTATGATCATAACCAGTACTGAACAGAACCATGTGCGATTTTTCAGCTGAAAGGGCCAATCCATTTTCAGTCATGTACCTACTAATTTTATCTGTCTACCACTTAATTCATTTTTTGCATTTACGTGGTTCCTATGTCGATTTTTGTTGGGTTCCATCACACTGTGGATTATCTGCGAATGAAAGGGTAGACCAGTTAGCCAAAAAGGCTGCTATCACTGAGACTGATTTAACAAAGATATGCATTCCTTTATCCTTACATGAGAGTTGTAGTCTTTTAAAAGACGTATCCTGGAACTCTATTTCAGATAAGCGAAAAGGCACCAGAAACAAAAAGGGGATATTATTTAACAAGATATCAGACAATAAAACAGGTATCAAGAATCTCTACCAAGAGTGGAATTTAAAAAGTTTGATTTTTAGATTGAGGCTTGATGCCTTTAAAACCAAATTCTGTAAACATGTGACTTGTATTTGTGGCCAGCAAATCACTCCGTTCCATCTACTTTTTTGTGCGATAGAATGAAACCCTACTTACCTGCTTGGTTGTTGAACACTGAACCGTCGATGTCAGCCTTTGAAGACGTCATCTCCAACGAATCAAACATTTTTGAAGTTGTTCAAGGACTGATTAAGAGCCCAGTTGGACATTTACTTTAACGTCTATGTTATTTTCCCCATCCTGGTGTTAGTTGCTTATTTAGTGTTTCTTTTAAAGTTTTGGATTCAGTTATGTGGAGGTTTTTTTTCTTCTTTTTTGTATTTTTGTGTTTGTTGTTGTTGTTATTGTTGTTGTTTTTTAAATTATTATTCATTTTATCTAGGCTTAATTGCATTATACATACCTACGTACGCCCAAAATCAACACCAACCGTTTGCATGCATGGTACACCCAAAAACACCACATGCAAACACACATAACACTTACATACTGTCTAAGATCACTGTTAGGTGGATAGACGTTAAATTAAAGAACGAACAAGAACGAACACACACACACACACACACACACACACACACACACACACACACACACACACACACACACATGTGCACATGCACAACTGCACACTGACATATATGTATACTGCACTTACCCCTCCCCGGCTCCCCCCCCCCCCTCCCCCTCCACCTTTTAGTCATTTGATTTTGGAGGGATTAACAATGTTTGCCTCATAAGTCGTGTATCTAGTACAAAGTAAAACAACTCACAAACAAAACAACACTTAACGGGCATGTTTAGTAGCTGCAGGCCGGGATGTGTGGGGGGTTGGGGGGTTGGGTGGGAGCTGGCGGTGGGTGGGTGGGGTTTGAGGGTCCAGGTGCTGCCAAAATCCGACAACTTTAACCTGTTCGTGACGCACGGATAGCAGAGTGGTCTGTCCCTGAATGGCGCTGTCTGTGGCCCTGGGCCACGGCCGATTCTGTCCCTTCCAGGACAGCTGTGTTCCAGCCAGATCCTCTCTACCTCTTGTCATTGATCTCCTCTGTCTGTCTGTCTGTCTTCTGTCTATCGGTCTGTCTCCCTGTCTGTCTCTGTCTCTCTCTTCCCACGTATATATACACAAACCATTTCTTATAATATTCTAGCAATCCCAAGGTGTGCACACACAATGTGTGTGTGTGTGTGTGTGTGTGTGTGTGTGTGTGTGTGTGTGTGTGTGTGTGTGTTACTTGTGTGCGTGCGTGCGTACGTGCGTGCGTGTGTGTGTGTGTGTCCGTGCGTACGTGCGTGTGCGTGCGTGCGTGCGTGTGTGTGTGTGTGTGTGTGTGTGTGTATATGTGTGTGTGTGTGTGTGTGTGTGTGTGTGTGTGTGTGTGTGTGTGTGTGTGTGTGTGTGTGTGAACCCGCACGTGCTCCAAAGGAGAAGGAGAATGAGGGGCAGACTTCCGCTGATGAGAAACAAGATGATTGGTGAGGAGATTTAAGGGGGATGATGAGAGAGAGAGAGAGAAAGAGAATGATGGGTGACACGATTACGGGAGATGACGACAGGTAATACGACGTGGTATAATAAAAAGAGACAACATGATAACAGATGATGAGGAGGAGTCAAAAAGATGGGAGACAGGGTGATAAGCACTCACCTCTGATTTACACCCAGAATCACTGCACAAAACAGTCGAGCGGCTTGAATGTTTTGGATGGGATGGACTGAAGAGGGAGGGGATGGACGTGTATGTTAGGGAGGGGGGTGGGGGTGGGGGGGGGGGGCTGATGCCCCCGCAGATGTACGTGCGTGCACCTGTTCATGTGTGTGTGTGTGTGTGTGTGTGTGTGTGTGTGTGTGTGTGTGTGTGTGTGTGTGCTTAGAGCGGGAGAGAGAGAGAGAGAGAGAGAGAGAGAGAGAGAGAGAGAGAGAGAGAGTGACAGATAGACAGACAGAAAGACAAACAGACAGATTATATATATAAAGACTGAGAACATGTAGGAACAGACAGCAGTGCGGTTTCCTTTCGTACATCCCTGTCGAAGAAAAATTTCTTTTCGTCAAATATTGAGGGTTCTTGACCGAAATCTGATAACATGTCATGTTCTCTTTGCTTTTTTTTTTTTTTTTACAGCTTTCTCGATATTTTCTTTCTTCTTCACCTTGATCTTGGACAAAAAAAAAACCCTCCCGTACAGGAGAGGGGTATGAAAGGTAATTTTCGAAAGGAAAAACCCAACAGCTCGCTCCCATCCAAATCACATTACTTTCAGCTGATGTAGATCTTTAACCTAATCAGCCATTCTCCCAACAGTCTGCGCGGGGCGCCTACAACGTCGTTCTCTCTCTCACAATACGTTCCGGGCTGCTCCCTGGCGGAGAACATCTGAAGCAGCCGAGTTTCCATGAGCACGGTAAAAGGTGTCTGATTTGGCTCTCTGGGGTTACGTTGGTCTCAGGAAGGTGGAGTCGCTCTGTAGAAGGATTACGCGTGGGCTGACGTGAACATGTCATGGTGTTGGTGTCAGTTTTCAAGCGTGTATGGGGTGCAGCATGGCGGACTTGGAAGTTGTGTGTTCCCCTGGCTTGTTGGTTGTTGTTGTTGTTGTTGTTTTTTATGTTTGCGTGTGTGCGACAGACACACACACACACACACACACACAACACAACTACTCACACATACGCGCGCACACACACACACACACACACACACACACACACACACACACACACACAACACACGAGCGGGCAAGCACACACACACATACATACATACATAACATACATGCGTGCATGCATACATACATACACACACTCGCACGCACAGAGAAAGAGAGAGAGAGAGAGAAAGACAACACACACACACACACACACACACACACACACACACACACACACACAGAGTTAGATAATCAGCCAGAGACAGTAGAGGGGGAATAGAAATAGAGGAAGAGAGATAAGAGACAGAAAGGCATCACAAGATACAATGATGCACAGAAAGACCCAAAGAGGCAGACAGCCAGAGACAGACGAATGTTGTGACTGGTCACAAGGGAACTTTTGATCCTTCCATCCTCCCACGACCCCCCCCCCCCCCCCCCCCCCCCCCCACACCATCTTCTACATCCCCACCTCTCCTGAAATCACATCACTTCCAGCCGATCGACGTCTTTAACCTTATCAGCATTCCCCTTACAGTCGGAGGAGGACGGCCCATTACATCCTTCTCTTTCACATAATGTGTCCTGGACAGATCCATATCGGAAGTCTGTGGGCATGGTTTGACGTGCTGGAATGGTGCCAACTGGAACGAGTCAGGTTGCGCACGGTATGAACGACTTTGGAATTGATCATGCGTGGTATACAGGGAAAAACATTGAACTTGGTCTCTTACTAAGGAGTGAATTCAGCATGTTTTTTTTTGTCAAGTAAAGGAATAGATCAATGGTGACATTGTCAGCTATCAGTGTGTGTGTGTGTGTGTGTGTGTGTGTGTGTGTGTGTGTGTGTGTGTGTGTGTGATGGATAATTTTTAATGTTAGCTCTTTCTTCAGCATCACGAGCACCAGCAAAACAAACTTGCCAGGGTGATATTTGTTAAAAGTTTCCAGACATTTTCTGTAAGTTTTTCTTTACGAAATGAAAAAGGCGGTAAATCTCAGATTTATGTTTAAGCCACTTTTTGGTTGTTATAAATTGACACTCGCGTTAATAAAGTGAACGGTTACAAAACTTGAACGTGATCTACTGATAAAAACATGTAGTAAATGATACACTACACAAATAGCGCATTTAAGATTGACTTACACTTTAATAAGAATCAGACCATTTAATGCCATTTCTACCAGGCAAAGGAGAAGATAGAAATAAATACGTTTACTACATTTCGAAGAAACATTGATGGATTTTACCAAATACAGTATGGTACAAGTTATAAGTTGTGTTGAATCAAACAAATGAAGCAACATTAAAACAACACAATTTATCAAAGAGCCTTACCTTTTTGGCAGTTGCAGTTACCAGACCATGCTACATATATCTGCTTTAGTGACTCGATCACACAAAATTCAGTGGCACCGAAGTATATTGGGAAAATGCGGAAAGGAGTATCAAGTAAGACATAAGCCTACGTCATAATTTACGTGTAAACGAAATACGTCGTACATTTGGGACAAGTCCGTGCGTGATGCTTATGCGACGAAAAAGGTAGGCCATCGTTTTGAGCTCTGGCTCACTGTCTCACACAACTTTTTGTAACACACCCTCCATCTCACCCCACCGCCTTCCCCACCTACTTCTCATTGCACGCAAGTTATTACTGCCTATATGAGAAACAAGTTGTCTTGAC
>CM065716.1:67279571-67282071 GCA_033310375.1 Conus canariensis | reverse complement strand
AGAGAGAGTTCGGGATAGAGACGGGCAGCAGAACTGGCGATGCAAACAGGGGGCAGAGAGATCGAGCCAGAGATAGGGAGATAGATCAGGATAGAAACGGGGGTGGGAGTGGGGGTGGAGTGGGGAGGGGGGGAGGGGGGGGGAACAGAATTCGCGACAGAGCCAGAGGTAGAGATCAGGACAGAGTGAGAGGACAGAGATCAGGACAGAGTGAGAGGACAGAGATCAGGACAGAGTGAGAGGACAGAGATCAGGACAGAGTGAGAAGACAGAGATCAGGACAGAGTGAGAGGACAGAGATCAGGACAGAGTGAGAGGACAGAGATCAGGACAGAGTGAGAGGACAGAGATCAGGACAGAGTGAGAGGACAGAGATCAGGACAGAGTGAGAGGACAGAGATCAGGACAGAGTGAGGGGACAGAGATCAGGACAGAGTAGAGGACGGAGATCAGGACAGAGGAGAGGACAGAGATCAGGACAGAGTGAGGGACAGAGATCAGGACAGAGTGAGAGGGACAGAGATCAGGACAGAGTCAGGGGCAGAGATCAGGACAGAGTCAGGGGACAGAGATCAGGACAGAGTGAGGGGGGACAGAGATCAGGACAGAGTGAGGGACAGAGATCAGGACAGAGTGAGGGGACAGAGATCAGGACAGAGTGAGGGACAGAGATCAGGATCAGGGGAGGTCAGGGACAGAGTCAGGGGACGAGACAGAGTGAGAGGACAGAGATCAGGGACAGAGTGAGGGGACAGAGATCAGGACAGAGTGAGAGGACAGAGATCAGGACAGAGTGAGGGGCAGAGATCAGGACAGAGTGCGGCAGAGTGGACAGAGACATCAGGACAGAGTGAGAGGACAGAGATCAGGACAGAGTAGGGAGGTGGACAGAGTCAGGACAGAGTCAGGGGACAGAGATCAGGACAGAGTCAGGGGCAGAGATCAGGACAGAGTCAGGGACAGAGATCAGGACAGAGTGAGGAGGACAGAGATCAGGACAGAGTCAGGGGACAGAGATCAGGACAGAGTAGGGGACAGAGATCAGGACAGAGTGGGGACAGAGATCAGGACAGAGTCAGGGGCAGAGATCAGGACAGAGTGGGGACAGAGATCAGGACAGAGGGGGACAGAGATCAGGACAGAGTCAGGGGACAGAGATCAGGACAGAGTCAGAGGACAGAGATCAGGACAGAGTCAGGGGACAGAGATCAGGACAGAGTCAGGGGACAGAGATCAGGACAGAGTCAGGGGACAGAGATCAGGACAGAGTGGGGACAGAGTCAGGACAGAGTGAGGGACAGAGATCAGGACAGAGTCAGGGGACAGAGATCAGGACAGAGTCAGGGGACAGAGGATCAGGGACAGAGTCAGGGGGACAGAGATCAGGACAGAGTCAGGGGACAGAGATCAGGACGAGGAGGGGACAGAGATCAGGACAGAGTCAGGGGCAGAGATCAGGACAGAGTAGGGGCAGAGATCAGGACAGAGATCAGGGACAGAGATCAGGACAGAGTGGGGACAGAGATCGAGGACAGAGACAGGAGGAAGAGATCAGGACAGAGTAGGGGACAGAGATCAGGACAGAGAGGGGACAGAGGAAGTAGCAGAGACAGCAGAGTCAGGGAGGCAGAGATCAGGGACAGAGTACAGGGGACAGAGATCAGGAGAGTCAGGGGACAGAGATCAGGACAGAGTCAGGGACAGAGATAGAGATGGGGACAGAGATCAGGACAGAGTGGGGAAGAGATCAGGACAGAGTCAGGGACACGAGATCAGGACAGAGCAGGGACAGAGATCAGGACAGAGTCAGGGGACAGAGATCAGGACAGAGACAGGGAGCAGAGATCAGGACAGAGAGGGGGACAGAGATCAGGGCAGAGCAGGGGACAGAGATCAGGACAGAGAGTCAGGGGACAGAGATCAGGACAGAGTAGGGAGACAGAGATCAGGGCAGAGTCAGGGACAGAGATCAGGACAGAGACAGGGGACAGAGCGGGACAGAGATCGAGGACAGAGAGTCAGGGACAGAGATCGGGACAGAGATCGGACGAGGGACAGGGGGCAGGGGGGACAGGACAGAGATCAGGGACAGAGATCAGGACAGAGGGGGACAGAGATCAGGAAGAGCAGGGAGGATCGGACAGAGTGGGGCAGAGATCAGGCGACGAGAGACGACAGGAGACAGGGACAGAGTAGGACAGGGGGGACAGAGATCAGGACAGAGACAGGGGGGTGGACAGGCAGGGGCAGAGATCAGGACGAGACAGGGGAAGGGAGCAGGACAGAGAGGGGGCAGAGATCAGGACAGAGACAGGGGCAGGTCAGGGAGAGCGGGGACAGAGATCAGGACAGAGACAGGGAGAGATGGGGACAGGGATCAGGAGGACAGGAGGAGAGTCAGGAGAGGTGGGGACAGAGATCGGACAGAGACGGAGGAGAGTCGGACGAGTCGGGGCAGAGATCAGGACAGAGACGGAGGAGGCGGAGGTCAGGGGCAGAG
>CM065716.1:67257071-67269571 GCA_033310375.1 Conus canariensis | reverse complement strand
TATGCGTGCGTTCACATACAAAACCTCAGACTATAGTCTAATTCGAAGGACTCGCTGGGAAATGGAGTCAGAACCAATGTTAACTCTGAGGGGAAAATCCCCCTTGAGGTGAGACGGCCCAGCGGAAATTCGAACTCGCGACCTCAGGATCACCAGGATTGGAAGTTCGGTGCTCTACCAACTGAATTATTCGGGCTCCTCGCTAGTCCATCCCCTCTCCACACCCACCCACCCTTCTGCTCTCCTTCCCTCTTACCAGTTTCCCTTCTACCACTTCCCCCACCTTCCCCTCCATCCCGCCTGTTCCCCTTCCCCTCCATCCTGCCCCACCCTTTTGCCTCTTCCTTTCCTGTTCTTAGAGACTTGTGGTGTGTCACCTACTCACGTTCTTATCCCGTTTACCCTTTCCTCCTTTCATCTCTCTCTCTCTCTCTCTCTCTCTCTCTCTCTCTCTCTCTGTTCTCACCATCATCCTCATACATTTCTTTGTTCTTTGTACTAACTGTTATCTAACCCATTCTTATGAAGTCAATAAGTTTTCGTAAAATATCTTGACGTCTTCTACTCACAGATGGTCTGAAGAAGTCCCTATGGGTGAAACGTCGCATTTTTTGCCCCTACTCTTTAAGCCCAAGTACAACTGTTGTTCAGTAACTGTTTGTTCATTATTTGTAAAAAGCACGTTCTTCATATATTTGAATTTTTCAATGTAAGCATATGTTGTCGTGTTTCTTTGTATGATTTTTTTTTTTGTTCCTCTGTTTTGCAACCTAAAGAAATCCGGATTTCCCCACTTTCATTTCCGATCTATCCTTATTTTTTACTGTCTGCCATTGACGTTCAAAATTCCATCTGCATGCTTAGATCAAAAAATAACAATACAAGCTAGCTAGCCTAGAAAAAAGCACCCTGCCACGCAGAACTTATTGATGTATTTCCAAACTTCCAGAACATTTTTACTGATGGCTTCAATTCAGACAAAGGTGCTGCTTCGGTACCTCCTGTCCTTCTTCAAACCATCTGCTGTGTAAACACAATCTTCTTGAGAGCTCTGTCTATACCACTACACTGACCATTCTAATTCAGTCTCCACATATAGACTTTTTGATTTTCTCTGATCCCCTTTCTACTTTTAAGGCCATCGGCATCCCCAGCAAAATCGATCCTATATTCCTGTTATTCTTTGAACTGAAAAAGTCTCCCCAAAACGATGGCAATAAAATTGTTGTTGAATGGATTTCAGGGCATGTCTGCATTGAAGGCAATAAAGCTGTTGGCTAGCTTGCCAGTAATGCCAGAAGCGATGAGCTGTAATCCAAAATACTAATTCATTCAGAGACCATAAACCAAAATCCCAAGGATATGTGAAAGGCCTTTGGAAAGAGGAATGGAACGCCCACAAACTGACGAACTTATGGTCACACCCATTTACTCTTTCTTTTCTTTTAAGATCCATATTGTGCATACAGCAAGATAAACCATTCAGCATAAACAACAATTCTTTTATTGAGTACGGGGATATGTATGACGTATGATGCAAACATTTTACTGTGGATTCCATGAAGACAATGGTCTGAGATGTTCCAAGAAATAAATAGTATTCGTTAGATCTGACTTGCATGTCAATGGTGATACACTTTGTGACAATTTTTTCTTTTTGTTTCAGCGCTTGACTGAGTCTGGATTTTTTCCGTCTCAGCATTTTAACTTGTTTATGATTTTGATTTTAATTGCTCACAGCCCTGGTGTGAAAGCTGTGGTCCTTCAGACACCTTCACTTATCGCTTGACATCGTCAGTTGTCGCTGGGGCTTCCTGATGATCTGGCCACCACTCTCCTCCATATGTCCCTGTCCTCCACGGCTCGCTGAGATTCTGCTAGGCTCATTCCAGTCCACTGTTGGATATTGTCTTCCCACCTCTTCCTTTGCCTTCCTCTGTTGCGGCTTCCTCTGACTGTTCCTTGCAGGACTGTCTTTGCAAGGCCTGCTGAACGGGACACATGACCGTACCACTTCATTTTCCGCTTCTTGACGACTGTGAGTAGGTCTTCATGGGGTCCAATTGCTTGTTGAATTATTCTACGGACTTCTTCATTTGTCACGTGATCTGTGTAATGGATGCCCAAGATCTTTCTGTAGCATCTCATTTCAGTTGAATTCTTCTTTATAGCTCTGCTCTGAGTGTCCAACTTTCACATGCATACAGAAAAACAGATCAGTTTCGGATAGATATGATGACTTCACTTAAAAGGATGAGCAGATTTTTGTGGTCATCTGGGCTGTAAAAATGTTGATAAATGACTTGATTCAGCAGATTTTTGTGGTCATCTGGGCTGTAAAAATGTTGATAAATGACTTGATTCGTGAGTGCGACTGAGTATGGATGTGTATTTGTATATACAAAAGTTGATATGAATGTGTTTGTGTGTGTGTGTGTTGTGTGTGTGTGTGTGTGTGTGTGTGTGTGTGTGTGTGTGTGTGTGTGTGTGTGTGTGTGTGTGTGTGTATGAGAGAGAGAGAGAGAGAGAGAGACTGTCAAATCGGTTTTCCATGTAATTCAATCGTACATTCATGGCGTTGTGTTCCGTTTTCAATCTAAAGATGTGAATATCACGGGAAGACAGATTTTGTTTTTTAAAAGCGTCATTAGCACGCGGAGTAGCTGTCTGGTTCCTTGGGGACGTATGCCCCTGTCTCTCCTTTCAGCGGATGGTGTCACTCACACGAGCTCAACAATGGTCGCGTGACTGATCTCATTGTCCATGTTCTGTCACAGAGTGTGCAGGATCCGGAGATTTTGTGGACATGAGCTTAAATGAAGTAGCACGCAGACTGAGCGGAACATCGCGTGCGCTTTCTGATGTTTTGGCTTCTCTTGCTTACAAGTTATTCTAGGTTTATGAGAGGTGATTTGTGGGAGGCTAATGTCGAGTTACTTCTATTGTTTTCTTTTCATCTTTGTCCTTTTTTTGTTTGTTTCTTTGTTTTTGTTGTTGTTGATTTTTGCTGTCTCAGCTTCCGTACAATTTCAGAGTGGCATTGTATCCAAGCCGCTCGTTCTGACCCCCTCCCCTCTCCCCGTCCCCCCCGTCTACAGCCGTAGCCTGGCCCATCCTGTCACAGCCCCGGTAACAGCAATCCACAGGGAGCAAGTCTGATGAGGTAACCCACCAAAGGAGACACTGTGCTGCTGCTGAGTCACTTCTGTGGTGTTCAGTGATGCCTGTTCTGATCCAACATATGCAGGACGCCACTCACTCGACCCCAATTGATGACAATATTTGCTTTGTTATGGAGCCAGTGTAAGTAAGCTCTTCCTCCAGGGGGCGCCACCACGTCCGTCTGGCGACATTCTCCATAAATCTGCCGATACCGGTGACCCCAACAGAACTAAACCAAGAAAATAGTCAACTACGTAAACCTCAGAAGGCTCCCAACACAAAACAGTCAACATCTGTTTTAACATTCTGTATAAGACTTCGATTTTATTTAATTCCACAAAATGTTTGATATAATTCTATTTTCCATTCACTTGACAATGGCTGTTCCCTGTAGATTGTCGGTGCCGGGTTTGTGGCGGGCCTGGCCGGGCTGTGGCTGTGGACAGGGGGTCTGAATGAGCAGCGTGGGTGCACTGCCACTGAGGTGGCGCTGAAGATGGGACAGCAAAAAGAGTTCTATTGTCGATTGCAGTATTGCACGTGCCAGGGATAGGAAACTGGATTGTATAAAGAAGCTAATAAAATATGTACTGGGACACATTTTATGGTGTGCATGTCTGCTCTAAACATGCCAATCTAAGAGAGAGAGCGACAGAGAGAGAGAGAGAGAGAGAGAGAGAGAGAGAGAGAGAGAGAGAGAGAGAGAGAGAGAGAGAGAGAGAGGGAGGACCGTTTAAACAAACAAAATTCAATATAACACTAATATTTACCACCCAGTCGAACGATAAATCAGCCATTGATTTAATTTATTGTGTGTCTGTTCTTTAATGATCCTTCCCTCCTTTGGCAAATCAAGCAGTTTCTTTTCCTCTGACTCTGTGCCATATCAGTCACCGGTAGTCTGAGGGACCGGACAGTCGGGTTGACAGCGTCGCCATTTTCTCTTTTCTCTTGCCAACCTCTTCCTGTACATTCCTACAAATGCCAGATTGATACCTCCTGGACAGTTGATATGAAGCACGGTGGAGGTTTATGGACAGAGGTATACTGGACGAAAGATTGCCCCCTCCCTCTCATGTCCTCTACTTCCTCTCTCTCTTCTCTCTCTCTCTCTCTCTCTCTCTCTCTCTCTCTCTCTCTCTCTCTCTCTCTCTCTCTCTCTCTCTCTGAAAACAAGTGACAGCAGCGTAATATATAGCCTTTGCGGATGGTGTCTGCGCGCTTTAAATTAATCTTTTTAGAGGGTGCCGGGTGGGAAATCGCTCATCCCGTTCAGGCGTGGGTGGACTTATCGTTATTGCCACCAAGGAAGTTATGTCTTCGCCCGCGTCTTTCCATTTGTCTGTCTGCCAGCAGTTTCAGGAGGTGTCACTGCGTGCGGACTAGTCCATATACGCCACATCTGCTAAGTTTCTTGAACCCACTGCGCACGATTTAAAGCTGACGGATAAATGAATGAACGACTACGATGAGGGAATTTAGAAAGAGGATCTCATGGCAACGATTTAGGAGATGTCTGACCTACGTGTTAACCCAACGCACTGATCAGACCTTGGGTACCTCCCTAACGTTGGCTGTACCTTTATTATCATTGTATATGTCGTGAGTGTACACGCGTTCGCGTGTGCATGGATGTCTGGGCGTGCGCCCATGTGTGTGTGCTAGTGTGTGTGTGTGTGTGTGTGTTGTGTGTGCGCGCGCGCGCGCGCGCGCATGTGTGCGTGCGCGCTAGCGTGCATGCGTGTGTGTATGTGTATGTATGTGAGTGTGTGTGTGTGTGTGTGTGTGTGTGTGTGTGTGTGTGTGTGTGTGTGTGTGTGTGTGTATGATCTGCGGGATTGTGTGAGCATGCCCCTGCACACACGCATTTGCTCATGTTTATATACATCTACGTGTGTATTTGTGCGTAATTTTGAACAAGGGCATACACGCATGTGTGCGTGTGTGTGCGTGTGTGTGTGCGTGCGTGTTGTGTGTGTGTGTGTGTGTGTGTGTGTGTGTGTGTGTGTGTGTGTGTGTGTTTTGTGTGTATGTATGTTTGTGTGCACGCGCACGTGCGCGTCTTGTGTGTGTGTGTGTGTGTGTGTGTGTGTGTGTGTGTGTGTGTGTGTGTGTGTGTGGTGTGGTGCGTGTGTGTGTGTGTGTGTGTGTGTGTGTGTGTGCGTGTGCGCGCACGCGTACACGTGCTCCTTTGATTATTTGTGGGAAACGATTCAGAAGACGACCTAGTAACAAGAACAAGAACAAGAACAACACACACACACACACACACACACACACACACACACACACACACACACACACACACACACACATACACACACACACCAGCGCATACACACCTGTGACACATCTGTGGACTCTCCATTTTACACATCCGCATCGCCCCACCGATGTTCACGTATCAGAGCACACGTCGACACTGGGCTGCCTGAGAGATTCAAAGTCTTATCTCAATTGACATTTGTTTGATCATTTGTTCTGTTATTGGAAAGGCCCAGTATGAGTCTGCCCCAGTCTGTACGAGTCTTCGCAGTGCTGGCCTTGAGATTATTCCAGTATTTGTTTCGTGACGTTTCTCTCTCTTCCTGTCAGTCTGGATGTGCGGCCACTTCCTCTCTTGAGTGTCAGCTCTGAAAGATGGTCTGTAGTATAGCGGCTTTGCTCTTGCTTGCTGAGATGATTCTTTAGATTTCTTATCACATCAGAACTGCCAAGCTGTAATCTTACCGTTGTATTGCCTGTCAGTGTAGTTGCTCTCTCATTTCCGTTAACACCTGCATGTCCTGGGCAGTACAGCAATATGAGTCTCTCCAGTGGAAGGCTGCACATTACTTCGTGCCAAGTTGGACTTCCCATTCCGTTGTTCACTTTTTGAAGTAGACTTGAAAGAAGATTTGCTGTTCCACTAAACGAAAGAGACAAACAACTTACAAGACAAAACACAACGCGTTTCGACCTCTTTGGCCTTCTTTGGGCAAGACAAACAAAATTCAAGACAATGGAAACAAAGAGCGAACAGTCACTTATCTCCTCAAATTGGGCGCAATATGGATCCACAATTTGCAGTAATAAAATGCGCCACAGCTGACAAGAAACGGTTTTGTCAGATTTATAGAGGGAGATACTTGTCATTTGTGCTTTGAATTGTTTAAGCACACATGGTTTGAGTCCGTTTGTGGACAATTCTTCCATTGTTTTGTTTTTGAGAGGTTGAAGAAAAGTCGGTTGAAAATAAAAAGATTTTGATTTTTCTACCGTTTTACTGCGCATTTGTCCTATCACTGCACTCTTAAGTGGTCAGCTTTCTCTTCTCCTTCCCTGCTCCTCTGCGTCCTCCCCTCCACTTTTCCTCATCTCCTCAAATATTCCTCTCTTGACCCGTCTTTTCATTATCCATCCCCCCCCCCCCCCCCCGGCATCCCATATCCATGTCCTCGCCTGTTGGAAACCCCTGCCCTTTCTTTTTGCTTTCCTCTTTCTTCAGTCTTCTTTCTCCTACTCTCAGCTCCCTTCTCCTCTGTTCCTTCCCCGGCCATGTGCCTTGACACCACTACGCCCTTATCAGTCCACTCCCCAGAAAAAAAATGACAGTAATCACACCATCTGTCCTCTGCTGGTATCCTCAGAGATGGCAGCGCGTAATTCACGCCGACGGCTGTCAGCTAGCTGTGGTGTGTGTGTGTGTGTGTGTGTGTGTGTGTGTGTGTGTGTGTGTGTGTGTGTGTGTGTGTGTGTGCGTGTGCGGGAATATATATATATATATGTCTGGTATTTTTCAACTCAGCGTCCTCAAAAATGTCATTTTTCTGATTTGTTTTTGTTTTGCGTTTTGGTAATTTGTTGAACTTTCATAGTGTCTTGTCTTCTGGGACCCTCCAGTGGCATCACTCCCACAGCACTCGTTTGCACCCCTCCGCCACCCACCCCCACCCCCACCCCCCTCACACACACACACACACACACACACACACACACACACACACACACAACCCCACCCAGACGTATCCTGTCGCAGCCTCAGCACCAGCAGTCCACTGGGAGCAATCAAAATGTGGTCGTAACGACTTATCAGAAGGGTTGCTGGGTCATCTTGGTGGTGCTTGTTTACAAAACTGGTGGTTCTGAAAAGTTCAAGATCAAGACTGGATCCTAGGAGGTCTTTGTATTCAACTCAGTCTTTCCCAACCAATAGCGTTTTCGTGAGAAATCGAAGGTGAATTTGTTTAGTCATAAACGCGCCATCTCCAGAAACTTGGCTGGCCCTTAATGACTTTTGTCGATAAGACTAGTCTTCGGCTCGGCTGGGGCCGGGGAATAGGAAAATAGGAAGGAGGACTTGTGTTCTCAGTCTTGTGCATGTAATTTAGCAGCGAAAGACACGTTTTATTACCAAATATTTTTATATCCAGATCCGTCACTGTCACCTACACTGCTGTTTGACCGATTCCACGCTATCACAGAAATGGAAACAACATGGGCTGCTTTTTCCGTCTTGTGATTTGTTCTTGTCAGTTTTCGTTTGAAGCTTGTTTTTGCCCAAACGCATCAATAATTCTGACCCGGTTACTGCTTTCCACATCACAGACTGCAAATCGCGACTTGTCATTGTTTTTCACTTCTGCTTCTTTACCCTTTTATCATTACAAGAAAATAATGAGTCAGCTGATTGTCCTGATTTAGTGACCGTAGGATAGCGTCATCTTCGTCATTGACCGGTGGTAATTGTCATCGTTGCTTTCACGGGAAGTTCTATACATACGTCTGCCAAAACGATATCTAAAATTACTTTCAACGTTTAACCTTTGTAATGTGTAAAACAGTACCTCAGAAAAATGTCCGGTGACTTTTAGCGAAGCACATCAAATTTAGCATTATGCTTTGATCAGCTCCTTTGTATGGATGAAATACTTTCTTGATAAATATGCATATATATTGTCTTTAAATATTCAACGATGCGATGAGTGTGTGTGTATATATTATTTCTTTCTTTTTTTTTTCAATTCATGTTGATGATTGTTTGCCTCTTGTTATCATCGTCCATGCCCCAAATGGGGTTACAGGAAATAACTGCTATATTGTGTTGTATTTAATGATTTGAGTTGAGGCGAATACATCAAGCCGGCCAATCAACCAGATATCATGATGGTAGATGGGTTTTTTTTATGTCACCAGATTCCTGGTCAGTTCAGTTAGTAGTGCTGCAGTGTCACAGTCTGGCATAGTGCAAATTTGATACAGTGGTGTCCATCAACACCAGAAGTAATTTTTGCTGCCCATGTTTATATGTTGTCACTCTGGTAGAATGCATTACTGATTGCTCGGAAAATCAGCATATTTGTATGAAGGAAATAAAGATTCTTGTACGCTTTTTTGTAAAAGTTGCTAGAAGTAGTATCAGAGCTACCTATCTATTCGCCAAAATTATATACCACGATCATTCAAAAGTCGTTATAGACCATTGTTAAGCCGACGACAATGCATTAATTTTGCTACTTTCAGTAGATTTATCGACATGTTTAGCTGCTGCAAGACCAGGCATCAGAGCAGTTATTACACAATTAATCTGAGTATCAATATGCAAACATAAAGGGCTCTGACCTGATTATCGTGTGTCTCCATCTTTGACTTGTCCATCAGTTGACAGAGGAATGGGAGTCTTCTGCTTTGAAGATCTTGCTTTACATTCATGCACGCCATAGTTCTGTTGACGACTTGCTCTGTGAATGAGTGAACCATCAAGCTGATACTCTGATCTTGCCTCTGTAAGCGGACACTGCCACAACTCCAGCCTGAGTTGTGCACTCTGTCAATACGACCATTTTAACGAGGAATTCCTTGAAAGACTCTAATTTAGGATGGTGAGTTCACAGAAGACCCTCTTCCAAAACCTGGGAGTGAAGTTTTCTCATTCAAAGACCGACTGGGAGATTCTCCAACGACTGAAGTTAAGTTGTTCAGGTACCAGTTCGACATAATATCTTCTGCCACTACTATTGGCTGTGGATTCTGTTTATTTCCCGTTTGCTGAGGTAATCGTTCTTGTACAGTGTCAGTTGTAGCTGCCCCCACCTCATTGTCTGCTTGGTCTTGGGGAGAGTATGCAACGAACAGGGCCTGGTAAAAAAAATGCCTCTGCTCATCCAACGCTGTTTTTACATGATAAGAGCCATAGAATAATTCATTACGTACTTTCTCCCGTGTAGATCCAGTGACTTAAGTTGAGGATATAGACGGTCTTTGTCGATTTAACTTGAAGGCAGCTCTGTTCATCCATGGCTGCCTTCGACTGCATTCACTGCTCTCGTTTAAAAGCCCCCCCCCCCCTTCCCCTTTTCATTCCTCATTGATCACCCCTCTTTCATAACAGCGTTTCTGTGCGTGGTTTTCCCAAAACTGACAATGACTTGCTGTGTATTGTCTATGAAGTCAACAGCGTTTCTGTGCG
This sequence comes from Conus canariensis, assembly GCA_033310375.1. NCBI lineage: Eukaryota > Metazoa > Mollusca > Gastropoda > Neogastropoda > Conidae > Conus > Conus canariensis. Next base: position 67,259,961 of record CM065716.1, on the reverse strand, counting down.
TGGTTTTCCCAATACTGACAGGACTTGCTGTGTATTGTCTATGAAGTCAACAGCGTTTCTGTGCGTGGTTTTCCCAATACTGACAGTGACTTGCTGTGTATTGTCTATGAAGTCAACAGCGTTTCTGTGGTTTTCCCAATACTGACAGTGACTTGCTGTGTATTGTCTATGAAGTCAACAGCGTTTCTGTGCGTGGTTTTCCCAATACTGACAAGTGACTTGCTGTGTATTGTCTATGAAGTCAACAGCGTTTCTGTGCGTGGTTTTCCCAATACTGACAAGGACTTGCTGTGTATTGTCTATGAAGTCAACAGCGTTTCTGTGCGTGGTTTTCCCAATACTGACAATGACTTGCTGTGTATTGTCTATGAAGTCAACAGCGTTTCTGTGCGTGGTTTTCCCAATACTGACAATGACTTGCTGTGTATTGTCTATGAAGTCAACAGCGTTTCTGTGCGTGGTTTTCCCAATACTGACAAGGACTTGCTGTGTATTGTCTATGAAGTCAACAGCGTTTCTGTGCGTGGTTTTCCCAATACTGACAAGACTTGCTGTGTATTGTCTATGAAGTCAACAGCGTTTCTGTGCGTGGTTTTCCCAATACTGACAATGACTTGCTGTGTATTGTCTATGAAGTCAGGGTTGGGGATATGCACATGGAGTTTTTTCATGGTCACCGTCGCGTCCTATCGTCTATCTTTCAGAACTGTATTTTTCTTCCAGTCATGGACGTAAAACTCAGGTCCTACCCAGGGATGATTCCTGAGGCTTAAATCATGGACTCTTACACACTTTTTTTTTAATTTGTCTGCGTGCAACAGCTCACGGTTCTGCAAAGTGACAATCCAGTGTTTAGTGTCATCATGTTGTAAGATAATGCCATATGAACATTTTAGTGTTAGTGTTGAAATTTTCTCTGCCAGAGACACATGCATCTCTCTGCCTTTATCTTCCAGCCCCATCCGTTTCACAGTGTCGTGGAGTACGTTTGACTGCACATGTTTTTTTCATGTCTGTATAGTGTTTCACCATAATCCCCGACCCTGAGTTCTGCAGAGGAGTTAGTCAATGTGCCTGACATTCCCTTGCACTCCCTATATCACCAGGTCAAGGGTTGCTTGATACGTGGAATGTTCTTACACACAGCGTAAAAATTCACACATGTCATTTGTGTTGCATGTTGACATTGCGCTGGTCGATTGCAGGACCCAGGGACAGTATTGACTGCAAACACTACTGGACTTAGGAAAATCAACCCTTTCTGGCTTTTAGGTGGGGAGAGGAGGTGGGGTGAAGAGGGTGGAGTATTCTGTTGGATGTTGTCCGTCTGTGAAGTGACAGTCGAGAAAACCGGAACTAGACCCAAGGACTTTCAGATGCAGGAATTGCGGCAGTTTGCACAAAACTTGTCATCGTCTGCCATCCTCTGTTGCCCTTTCAACCTGTAGAGCGCATACAAAGAGGTGTACTGTAACCCACCATTGTGCTGTGCTGTTTCAATAGGCATGTTCGTATGTCATGTTTCTCTCTCTGTCAGTCTGTCTGTCTGTCTGTCTTCTTCTCTCTCTTCTCTCTCTCTCTCTCTCTCTCTCTCTCTCTTCTCTCTCTCGAGAGAAGAGAGAGAGAGAGAGAGAGAGAGATGAGATTGGGGGTGGGGAAAGGAAGAGACTCAAGACTCAAAATTCAAATCTCAAAGCCTTTATGCTCCAGACTGAAATTCTTAAGCGATGCAGATTTGTCATGCAATATTGGACAGAGAGAGAGAGAGAGAGAGAGAGAGAGAGAGAGAGAGAGAGAGAGAGAGAGAGAGACAGACAGACAGACAGACAGACAGACAGACAGACAGACAGACAGGTGAAGAGGATGGACTGGTTCTCATTAGCAGCCTCTGTTACCCCCCCATCCTGTTTGCCTGACTACGTCAAGACGGTGTAATTGATGGTCCCTCCATTGCCTTCCATAGCCGTTGTCTTCCTTCCCTGGCCTGGAGATGGTGAACGTGAAGTGTGGGAAACAAGCGGAGAGCATCGTCAGGAGCAAGTTGCCTCCCTTTCTGTGCCTGCATTCATTTTTCTGCCCTCTCACACCGCCCCAAGCATACCTCTGTCCTTGTTGACAGCAGCCTGTAAATTGTAGAGAAGTTCAGGTTCGGGCTTTTTTTTTTTTTTTTTGCGTGTGTGAATCTTTATGAAATTGTGTGCAGTCCTGGAGGTAATGTTCCCAGAGTTCAGAAGCTCAGTAAGTATTTTCTCCATGAAAGACAGTTTTCTTCTTCTCTATGGTTGACTTAAAATATCAGCAAACTCATTTATTTATTTTGTATTTGTAGGTCATTTATGGGTACTTTCTTATTGAAGTCATCCTTATTTTGAGGGAAAAACACGACGGTGAGAAAATATGTTTGAAATGAATGAAGATCAGTGAGTGTGAAAAATAGGGGGCCCCTAAACTCCGGGTTTCTGAAATATTATTGAGCTTTTGTCTCGAGTCTGTATCTTGAAGGGGTTAAATGTCGATGTGTCTGGGAGCACAAGGTTGTGCCCACGATGGCGTTAATGTGCGCAAGGTTTCAGTCTGTCCTTTGTACGTGGCGTTCTTTTCTCCTGTCTCTGGACATGGTATTCCTGTCTTCCTGTCTCTGAACATGGTCTTTATGTCTTCCTGTCTCTGAACATGGTATTCTTTTTCTCCTGTCCTTGGACAATGATGTTCCTTTCATTCTGTCTCTAGGACATAATGTTTCTTTCTTCCAATTTTCGTATCTTTGTAACATGATGTTCCCTTCTTCCTGTCCCTAGGACATAATGTTTCTTTCTTCCAATCTTCGTATCTTTGTAACATGATGTTCCCTTCTTCCTGTCCCTAGGACATAATGTTTCTTTCTGCCCAT
>CM065716.1:67239571-67249571 GCA_033310375.1 Conus canariensis | reverse complement strand
ATAAATTTCAATTATTTGAGCGGGAAAAAGCATCATTGGAACAGTTCAACTCCCTATATATTTCATCAAGCTGCTAAAAAAGAATAACATGGTAATGATTACTCTTCTTTCATAAATTCCCATCAACTAGATGAAAATGAACATCGTATTACTTTACCAATAACCAGTAAATTTCATTCCAAACATATCTGTATCGATCAATACTGATATGTATTGATCAGTATAGGAGTCATTTACACTCCCTTACCAAGTTCAATCAACGAGGCACAAACCAATATCCTACTATTTTACCCTTCCCCCATCAGTTACTATCAAGCAGGTAAAAACTGTTTTATATCTGTCATCTATTTATGAATTTTCATTAGAAAGGTAAGAACCAACATTGTAAATTGTACCATTTCATTCAAAAATGTCTACCAAAATAGGTAAAAACCAGTGTGGTAATCTTAAGTCCTGCCTCCATAAACTTCCCAGAAATAGGTATATTTGGTAGTGTACTGTTTTACACATCTCTTTATAATATATTTCCACTAAATGGATAAGGAGATAGAAACCAACAACTAAAAATTCTACCTTTCCGTCATATATTTCCATCATACAGATAAAAGCCAGCATCGTCATGTTTTAGACCTTCCTTTGTAAAACTTCATCAAACAGGTGAAAATCAAGGTAGTAACTTTTCACCAGTCCTCCATCCATTTCTGGCAGCACTACAACAAATCAACTTTTCTTTGAAAAAAAATATCACACAGATCAAAACCAAGGTTGTCACGTGTCACCCTTACCCCATACATTTCCACCACGTTGAGAAAACCTACCATTCCCCAAATAAATTTCCCCCAAATTTTTTTTTTAAAGTAATAATAAACCTGCGGTTTTACTCGTTTGGAAATAAATCTCTATGTAACATGTTGCTGAATGTTGCTGAAAAGTTGCTCAGTGTTTTAGTCTTATCTCCCTCTTGTTGTTCGTAAAAGGGTATTTTACGACCGTTATAAATGTTCTTTCACCTGGACCGAGGTTTTCACGTGAGTGTGTGTATATGAGGAGGGTGGGAGGAGAAATGTGCGACGGGGGACTGGGGCTAGGGGACGGGGATGGAGATCATATTCTATGTCTTGGATGTGTATGCTTGTTGGTTGGACAGGAGTGAGTGACATTTTTTGACATAGAATTTGCTGGCTGGGTGTGCCGATTTCATTTGCTCTCTCTCTCTCTCTCTCTTCTCTCTCTCTCTCTCTCTCTCTCCTTCTCTCTCTCTCTCTCTCTCTCTCTCTCTCTCTCTCTCTCTCCCCGGTTTCTACCTCTCAAACCCTGAAAGGGCTCTGCTGATGATCATTAGCCATGGCTCTCTAAACCACCAGCCCGCTTCCTGATCGTTTGGCACACTGCTTTTTTTGTTTACGTTGCGCCCACGGCAAACAAGAATTTCCAGAGACAGATCTCTATCGATACATTCTTCCCTCTATCGTGTTATTCTTCTACATTACCTTATGGGATCTGTTTAAATCAGTTCTCGGCTCGTATTCCAGCCGGCACTGAGGGTCGTCTCATGGATATATGCACTTTTCGACACTAACCGTGTGAACATTGTTGGGGGGGGGGGGGGGGGGGGGATATCAAGAAAAAATGTTAGTGCATGAAATTAAAAAGAACTGCTCTGAAACTTTTTTTTTCAATCAAAACGTCAAATTAATCAAACGAAAAAAGTTAACTTCCCCTACAAAACTTAAAAAATGACATTAGAAAAAACATCTCTGAAGAATGTCCTTGAAGAATTTGCGGTGCCTGATGTTATGTCAGTCCCAACGGTCTGAGAGGAATAAGATACTAAGGCCAGCTATTCCACGTAATGCAGATCTGAAAAAAAGGGAGAGGGAAAATGACAAATTTGTCAGTGCCAACAAATGAAATTGAATAAAAGCTGTATGGAGAACTTGGCGCCGCATAATGGACAGCTAGGGCCCCTCTCTGGACTATGTTTACTGTCTTACAACTAAGTCGCCAAGCTACAAATAAAAAGAAAGCTGCGATGCTATACATTGTGTAAGAGAAAAAGGGTAAAAGCTTTCCAGAATGAAGCCAGATGAAATGGCCATAAATACAACACAACAGTGACGACAGGAGAGCAACATTCTTTAAATGTAGAGTCAGATACTATGGCAGAAAAAGTATTAAAAAAAATTGGCACGGGATATATATAAGTTGGGGATACAAATTTATTCTGATAGATCACCCTGTGTTCCCTTGAGGAGGACAAGTCTGAGTTACTATGGTGAACTAGGTATCCAGCTGCCCCAAAATAAGCTCTCACACCACTCACAATTTACAAAACGACCTTTATCTCTAGACTGACCTTTTCTTTCTTTAATGCATTTCTTGTGATTCATCTCTCTCAAACTCTTTAATGTGCCATGATCGGAACTGACATACTAATGCAAATAAATTACGCTAAAGCGTTTAACCTTCACCTCAGGACAGGGTAGCAAACATTTTCTGAATGGATGTCCGTCACATAAGGTAAGAAAAAAAAAGAAGATATATTTGTGGCTCTGTAATCTTGTTATTTATTGAGAACATCATATTTTTTCAGCGAAGGCATTTTTGGTTCTTGTCTCTCCAGCGTAAAAATTTTAAGTATTATTAATAGCGAACCGCCAAGAAAAGTGAATGAAGATAAGTGATTGCTCGTTCATTTTCGTTGTCCAGCGTGTTTTGTATCTTGCCTGAAGAAGACCTAAGAGGTCGAAACGCGTCGTGGTTTGTCTTGTGATTCGTTTGCTTACGTTTTCTTGGCGGTTCGCTATTAATTACATTTAAAATTTGTTGAGATTTCCGCCTGCAGTCGCCTCACTTTGCAACTAGAATCTCTCCAGCGCAATTAGACTGTATTTCCTGCGGCAACGGGTTGACGGAGTTGGGTATTTATACAAGCCGCTGATTTAGGGATGGAAGAGTGTATTGTTAGTCCCTCAGGGGGAAGGGAGAGAAGGGCCGGGGGAGAGAAAGGCATTAAATCTGGGTCTCTTTTTCCCCTGCTGGCTATATCCCAATGCTTATGTCCCGATGCGGCGCCAACATTGAATAGCCCTGATGTTTTTCCTCCAGACTGAAGTCGTTGTGTGAGCTTCCACTGATTTGTCTGTTTGTAATGGTTAATTGGCATCAGTGAATGGAAAGCATTATATTTATGTAAGATGGAGTGGATTGTGATTCATATTGTGCGTGAGGCTGAGAGTGAAACGCATTATATTTATGTAAGATCGGGTGCACGTGGATTGTGATTCATAGTGTGTGTGAGTCTGTGAGTATCTTTTTGTGTGTATATATGTGTGGAGGGGGGGGGGGGGAAGAAAGATAATGGTCCAAGAGAAGGAAAACATTTTTCCTCTGGTCACTATAGGCAGATGGAACTTTCTATTTTATTTCCCATTTTAAGAAAATGAATGTGCACAGACATACACATAAACATGCACTCAGACTGACAATGCAGGCACACATAGGCAGGCAGGAACACTCACAGAGAGAGAGAGAGAGAGAGAGAGAGAGAGAGAGAGAGAGAGAGAGAGAGAGAGAGAGAGAGAGATGCAAACACGCACGTCATCTGTGCCACTGCTGTGCCACATAGCTACCTATTCACAGCCACACCGTGGCTTGTGCCGTTGCAGCCCCAGCATCAACAATCCACAGGAGAATCAATGTCCAGTCGTCATGAGGCAACTCACCAGCGAAGACACTGCACTGCTGCAGAATCACTTTGGTAAAGTTTAGAAGTGCCTGTCCTGATCCAACACACGCAGGAAACTACCTACTGAGCCTTAATTGACGACAATAATTGCTTAATCGCCAATTCAGCGTGAGGAGGTGCCACCATATCGGTCCAATGACAGTCCCCATGAACCTACTAATACTGGCAACCTCGACATAAACTAATCAATGGTATAGACGTAGAGAGGGAACCGAAACTGAGGTCATAAGATAGCAGGGCATAATATTGTTTATGCTTTTTTATGCTTATTTATGCGGATGAGTATGATGAAGATGATGCTATGGAATTCCAGTCTGGTCGGAGACTGCATGTCAGGGATGTACTTACTGCTTTTGTTCATTGTATATTCGCGGCGTCAGTCAGGCCCGAGAGATACAGACACCTGCAGTGTTGGCCAGGAACTCTCTGCGACTCATCCATTAAGTGGGTGAAACTTGACTGTATGGTTCGTGTCTTCCCGACTGAGCCCATAACAAACGTAACTCCATGTACAAGCCGGTCTTCTCTTTCTCTGTCTCTCTCTCTCACCCCCCTGACCGAAACTGTGTGGTATGTGCTTCAAAAATTGAGGATGAAAATCACTTCATATTTGAATGTCCTTTATACACTGATCTCAGAAAGAAGTTCTTACAACAAATCTCAGCAATGCCTTTGCAGTCGTTACTCCGAGCAGTGAGAAGGATAGATTGTCAATACCTAACCAAGTATATTTTCCATGCTATTAATATGCGAAAACAGTTTCTCGAAGCTGACCACGTAAACGATAATAAATGAGTTGTGTGTATATTTTGTTACTAATGGAGCTATTAGTTTTTTTGCTTGATTTTTGTTTTTGATCACCCCTGTCCCCCACGCCTCCATTCTCCTTTTCCATCTCCCTGCCATCCCTCTTTTTGTGTTTGTATTATGGCCTATGGCTGATGTACAATAAACACTCGGACTCGGACTCGGACTCAGACTCTCTCTCACCCCCCCCCCCCCTCTCTCTCTCTCTCTCTCTCTCTGTCTGTCTGTCTGTCTGACTGTCTGTCTGTCTGTCTGTCTCTCTCTATTTATAGATAGATAGATAGATAGATAGATGGATAGATAGATATGTATACATATATATACATACATATGTATATATATATATATATATATATGTATACCTATCTATGTATCTTTCTATCTATCTCTCTGTCTATGTATCTATGTATCTCACTGGCTGTCTGCCTATCTTCGTGTGATATCTTTTCAGTGTAGACCAATTCTCGCAAAACTGTACAAGATCTTTTTTTTCTTTAGCAAAAGACTGGTATACTTTCATGATTTCCAAGATTTAATTAGAACCACACATTTTGATGCAAAGGTTGGTGGGGTTTTTTTTTCCACAAAACCTCTTGTATATATCTGGACGACCATATCGATCGATATTTCCTCTTTTCCTCCTCGAAAGAGCTTTGCGTCTCTCGTACAATTATGTTCTGGAGAGCTGTTTCCTGCTGCCAGGGGTGTTTATATCTACAACCTATTAACAAGAGGTGAGGAGTCGGGTGGCCTTGTTCCCTCAGACGGTGGGAATAGAATCTGGTTCCTTCCGTGTCCCTCTGGCATTTCTCATCACTTGCTTGCCTCTACTTGAAGAGAGCGCGAGGTGTTGGGAGGCCTGATGCGATTGGCTGGATTGGACAGAGGTAGAGAAAAAAGACGGCTTGGAAAATTGTAAAGGTTATATTTTTCTGCTGTCTCTGTATGGAAAAGAGCAAGTGATTGTGAAGGGTTGTAAGGGTTGCTTCAGGCAAGACGATGATTTGAGTTTTTTTTTTTTTTTTTTTTTTTTTTTTAAAGTAATATGGAATATACCGGGAAAATCAAGTATCAAGTGGAGGCGGAGGTAGAATGTGGTTTAAAAGAGGGAGGGATTTCTTATGTTGTGGCCAAATCACAGCCCACCATGGTATCACACACCTCAAATAAATACACATACGCGCGCGCGCGCAAATACAAACACATATTTACACACATACACACACGCGCGCGCGCGCCCGCGCGCCCGCGCGCGCGCGCGCGCGCCACACACACACACACACACACACACACACACACAACACACACACATACAGACGTACACACACACACACACACACACACACGCACGCACGCACGCACGTACGCACGCACGCACGCACGCACGCGCACACACACACACACACACACACACACACACACACACACACACACGCACACACACACACACACACACACACATACGCATGCAGCGGTGTATGCACGCGCGAACGCACTGACAAAGAAACACACACACACATACGAGAGCGCGCGCGCGCTTTCACGAACGCACTAACGCACACACATACGCGCGTGTGCATGCGCACACCCACCCACACAAACACACATACGTATCCACGCATGTTTAAGCTCTCTTGCGCATAGCCATATGCGTAAAAACTGTCAGCGTGCATCACGTTTTGCATTTGTGTTCATGGAGATGTTTTGCAACAACTCATGCCATCAAGCCCGTACATAAAGTGAATTGACAGGCAAACGGAGTTCTGTGAATATGCACATAGAGAAACAGATAGGCCGCTCTCTGTAAGGACAAATTCCTCTCCTTCTACCATGGACTATACTACTGTCACAATTATCACTGCTACTGCTAGCGCAAGTACAATTACCACTATGGGTACTACCAATAAGCATAAAAATGGTAATAATGAAGATTTTTCGAGCGTTTTTTTTCCATATGAATGCAAAGCATTAATTTCCTTTAAAAAGGTTACTCAGAACACAAAAAAGGTGGAAACAAACACAAACAGGCCAAAAAAAAAAAAATCCGATCACATAAAAGAGATGGCTAAATAGAAACATAGACGTCTACAGAAGTAGACATGGATCAATAGAAAGACAGACACCAAATAGCCATACATGTACACATACATGATGGAAAACATAAGAAGACACCCTCCCCTTTCTGCCCCCTTCCACCCCCTCCCACAACCCGCATCTCCAGCCTTCCCCGGTCCATCATTCCCTCCCCTGGAATCCACCAATTTTTTTTTTTTTTTTTTTGTGATTTATTTATTTCTGACATGACTTTTGTCTGCCACTGTTTTCAGAGCGCTCGCTTCACAAGAACAAGAAGATGCCCCCTCTCGACCACACCTCCCTTCCTTCCTCTTCCTCTTCCTCCTCATTTCCCTTCTCCTTCAACGTGGCGCCAGGCAGTGGCGACGGCGGGGCCAACCACAGCAGGGGGCCACTAGGGGGCTTTGGCGACCCAGGAGAAGGCGTCCTCCTCCACGATCTGTCCCAAGGTGAAGACGGGAAGGACTTCTCCTGGATGTACCCCCACTTGGAGCAGATGAGGAACGCACGGAAGTTCGACTCCTTCACCGAGTCCCTGCTCATCCTGGCTTTCGCGCTCTTCATCACCTTCGGAGCCCTGGGCAACGGTCTGGTGTGCTTCGTGGTGGCCAGGAACCCCCATATGCGCACCCCTCGCAACATCTTCATCATCAACCTGGCCATCTCGGACCTGACGCTGTGCGTGTTCACGCAGCCGCTGAACCTGTACCTGCTGATCAAGACGCAGTGGGAGCTGGGCAGCTTCATGTGCAAGTTCGTCACCATGTTCCAAGGCACCAACGTCTTTGTGTCCACCATTAGCATCACTGCCATTGCCCTCGACAGGTTTCAGGTAGGAAAAGGGGGATTGAGTTGTTTGGTGGTGGTGGTGTTTTGTCTTTGTCTTCCATGTTGTGTTGTGGAGCCATGGTATTCTTTTTGGAAGCGCGCGCGCGCGCGCGCGCGCGCGCGTGTGTGTGTGTGTGTGTGTGTGTATGCGTGCGTGCGTGTGTGTGTGTGTGTGCATGCGTGCGCGCGCGCGCGCGCGCGCGTGTGTGTGTGTGTGTGTGTGTGTGATTAGATTTGACAGAGTTCTTAGTCTGGTGAACATCTACAATCAAATGTGAACATTCTATGTTCAAAACTGAAGAACGAATCAATACAGCGTCCCGCGAGGGAAAGCAGTCGTCAGTTGTATAGCCAAACAGCTGGCGTACTGTGGTGAGAGAGGAAGGTGTAGTGGGCCGCACCCTTATTGGGAGAATGTTACGTTTCAGTGGTGGCGGTACTGCTAGAACTGGTAACGGTGTTCATTTGGAGGTGGTGGTGGTCATCATCGTGTTATTAATTCAGCACTTTTTGAACATTGTGCCCGTTTGGTTTTATTGTTTTCGTTCCTGCTGTTCGTTTTCTTTTGCTCTTGCTTTTGTTGTTGTTGTGCTCTCTCTCTCTCTCTCTCTCTCTCTCTCTCTCTCTCTCACGTGATGACGACAATTATTCAGAATGTTTTGAACTCCCGGAAGGTGTCAAACAATGTCTTTTCACTCCGCATTCGTTTCCATTTTTTACATAAACAGTCGGCCACTGAAATTATAAATCAAAGCAGAGATAGTGTTCAGTTGATCCCATATGCATCTGAATCATTCCTGCTACTCCTGGCTTATGACGTCATATGTTATTGGAAACTCCTATCAGAATGCAGAACAAACTAAATCTGTGAAAACGACAGGCGAAAAACATATAATTGTCAGGTGATATGAAAAAAACGAAATTTCGTATGAATATTTTCGAATGGTTTTCACCAGAAAAAAAAGGAGTTTAACTGACAGTTTAGAAAAACTGAGTAGAATGGGTGAGAAAGGGGTACTAGAGATCCATGAATGTGCACATGTGTTAGTTTTTCTTAAAGCTCTGTATTGATCCACATGTAAACTGGAAAATTTTCGACTGACAGTCCATTTGACGGACACTGGAATACAAATGGGACTAAAGCGATACACTAATCAAGGAAATTCACACGTATGCAGCAAAGAAAGATTCTTTCAAGTGTGTTAGTTCACTTTTTTCCGATATAGTTGTTCAGGAGGAGATTAAATATAGTCGGTATATATCCTTTAAAAATGTATCATGTATAAAGTATTGGCTAGATTTTGACTTGTCTGTCTTAGAAAAGGGTTTGCAGACAAGCATAAGGTATGCTTTATGAACAGCGGGAATCAGGTCATCAAAGCTGAACGTTCATGGTGATAAAAGTACGTCAAAAATGATTCGGCCTTTTATGGATTATGTCTCTGTCTGAGTGCCTCTGATGTTATCGCTATTCTGATTGCAGCACTGCGACGTCACGACTAATCTGTGTTATTCATTTATTCATTTTTGTTTCTGATGTTGTTGTTTTCCATTTTATTATATTTGGGTATTTATATAGCGCCTATCCTCGGTCACAGACCAAGCTCTAAGCGCTTTACAATAAACACACTACCTCACTCACTCAACGGGCTGCCTACCCAGGTAGAGCCGGCCCGAAGAGCAGCCTACTGGCGCTCATTCAGTCGTTTCCCGTACCATTCAAATATCAGTCACTCATTTTTCATTTATCTCATTTATTCCTCCAGTTTCTCACATAGGATGCATGCGATGTTTATACGTGTCCTCCATTTCCACCGGTACACGATGGCACACGATAACAGTAAGTGACAATTTTTGTGGCTTGGTAAGAAATGCCAGGCGGCTATCTTCAATCTACATCAATTTTGCCAGGGCAGCGGGGAACCCCCCTGCTCTTTTCGATTTTCAACTGCCGTGGGTTCTTAAACGTGTGCAGGGGCCAGGAAGGCACACGGGTCTACTCGCTTTTAGTCCCCGTCCGATGGACTTGACGTTCAGTTCGATTTGTCATTCAAACTGGGAAAGAAAGAGCGAGAAAGGCAGGGCTCGAACCCGCGCACTTCTCACACGTTGGATTGGCAGGCGAACGTCTTAACCACACTTAACTATTCTGTTTTGCCACACGGTGTGTTCCTTGACACAACATACAAGGGAATGACTTGTCATATTCAATGTAATACGAAGTGCGTGAGTTACCTTGTCAGTTATCCCTCGATGTTATGACGCGTAGTCGATATTGTCTGTACACATCCTCATCGTTGTCCCTATATAATGAATGCGTCCTATGGCCGAAGACAAGTTTGAATGCAAAACGTTTCTAGATGAAAACAAAATATCCGCCACTGTGTACAGCAGTATTTAGTACCTGGTGGTGGGGGAATAAGTTAGCCTCTGGTTAGAGCGTCGACATAGAGTCATTACGTACTTCGCGTTTTAGTAGAATGCAGCATAGTCTCATGTGAAGCAGGGTTTAAATGGCCTAGAGAATTATCCTTTTACCTC
>CM065716.1:67224571-67234571 GCA_033310375.1 Conus canariensis | reverse complement strand
ATCCACATAGGTTACTGATCATGGATGAAAAGTAAAGGCAATGGATTAAAGTATGTAAATCACTTGTTCGGGGCTATGTGTGTGTACACAAAGTACCGATGTATTTCATGTTTGACATAACAAAACTGGACTGAAAACAGAGAAAGAGCCTTAATAGTGACCATTGTAAACAGTTCACTGTGGGTGAGATGTTCAAGCTCTGGATGAACGGCTTGCCACAAAGCAAAACGTATCAAAGAAATTGCCATACTCGACGATTATTCACTTGGATGCAATGAACTGTGATCATTTCACGGTTGGTTACAACGCCTCTTGTTCTTCATGGACTGTTCCATTAGATGACTTCCCCTCACACGCATCCAGCATAATTTGACTATGTCTGAAGACATCTAAATGTTGACCATTCACATACCCTCGTTCCCAATATATAAACGCTGGCGCATTATGACATTGACGTCCTTTTACATGAAAGAACAACGCCATTGACGTCGCCACGAGAAGCAGCTATGTAGCAACGTCATCACTGTTGTCATTCCATTTTCTCTTATTATCGTCATGCCCTCGAATATTAAGTCTGTCAGCCCAAAGGGCGTAGTGTAAAACGTCACTTGTAGATAAGTGTGAATAATTATTAGAACTGAAACGTACCGACGTAGAATACGACGGACAAGAGGAAGGAAAAAAAAGAGAAAGGAGGAGGAGGAGGAAGAGAAGAAGAAGGAGGAGGAGGAGGAGGAGAAGAAGAAGAAGAAGAAGAAAAAGAAGAAGAAGAAAATGTTGTTGTTGTTGTCGGTGATGATGATGATGATGATGATGAGAATGCTGCTGCTGCTGCTGCTGCTGATGATGATGATGAAGAAGAAGAAGAAGAAGATGGAGGAGGAGAAGGAGGTGAGCAGAAGAAGAAGTATAGGGAGGAGGAGGAGGAGGAGGAGAAGATCGCTGTCAACCCGTGTTTTGTTTGTTTGTTTTGTGTGTTTTAAATCATATCCAAAATTATTAGTCACATCATCATTGCTATGATTGTCGTCGCTTTTGTGTCTGTCATCAGTGTCACGTTTAATAAGACAAACTGTTTTGACATATCCCAAATTGCGTCATTTCGTATTGAGGGATACGGCTTGTATTTCTGCATGTGCAAAACGTTGTACTCTGATTAAAGTCATGTACATATATGATATTCATGTTGGAACATTCAACTTCAGTGACAAGTAATTTTTTCCAGAACAAAAATTATCATTAGATCAGCGTAGCTTCGTGAACTAGGCTTATTATTATTATTATTACTACATCGTCATCATTGTTAGTAGTAGTATTATCATCAGCAACATCATCATCATCATCATCATCGTTGACATTAATATGATTATTTCGTTTATTATTATTATCATTATTGTTATAACTATTACTATTATTGTTGTTGTTATTATATTATCAATATTATCATTATTATCATCGTTATTATTATCATTATTATCATCGTCATCATTATTATCATTTGCTGATGCTTTTTCTTCAATTTTACCCTTCTGATATTGGTCAGTTTGTACGATGAATTTCTATTGCTCCTCTGTTTGGTTACTCATTCAAAAATGTTGATTTTTTTTGTAAAACCATAACCGAACATATAATTGAAAAAAGGGCGTTTGATACATTTATTTCTGGTATTATTTTTCTCTATTAGTCATTGCGTCAGCAAAATTTGCTCGCTTGATAATCAGAGGCTCATAATGAGATCATATGTACTGTTATGGACGACACTAGAATGTTACAAAAATGAATATGTGCGCGCAACAAAGAAATATGAGAGTGCACAGCAAGTGATTTTAAACGTAAAATAAATGTTATCATTGTAGCAGTTTGTCCAAATATAACCTGACGTACGCTTATAGGATGAAGAGTTTTTCCCTAGCGTGAAACAGGGCTTACGCTCTGCCGCTTGTTCCGTTCTATTACTACGTCTTTGTGCGTATGACATTGCCGTTTTCATCATTACATCAAACGTCTGTATTCCAGCCTTTGAATGACTCTGTCTTGTCGGATGGCGTGTATTTAAACAGAAACTCTCTCTCTCTCTCTCTCTCTCTCTCTCTCTCTCTCTCTCTCTCTCTCTCTCTCTCATGCACACAGACACGCACGCACACGCGCGCGTGCACACACACACACACACACACACACACACACACACACACACACACACACACACATGCACGCTCGCACACATGCACACACACACATGCTTGCTCGCACACATGCACACAGACGGACACACACACACACACACACACACACACACACACACACACACACACACACACATGCTTGCTCGCACACATGCACACAGACGGACCCCACACACACACACACACATACACACACACACACACACACACACACACGCACGCACGCACGCACGCACGCACGCACGCACGCACGCACACACACACACACACACACACACACACACACACACACACACACACACTATTTTTTGTGTCCTTTCACATCTTTGCAGTGTCTGACCAGATCTGTCATGAACTTTCAATCTGACACTTTGTGTCTATACAGTTTTGTCACTTCGTGTTATAATACAGATGTTGTCGGTGTTGTTGCAACTGACGTTCTGTATAAGGAAACAGAACATGTCATTTTGAAACTGAATTAAACCAACACTAAATTTCCCTTCTGTGGAATGTGTGGTATGTACTACGTGTAGGTCCATTCGTCACAGGTCTAAAACAATTAGCCGTACACTATGATGGGTTGTTATTATTGTTGTTGTTGTTGTTTACATTCTGCACATTTCTCCTGCGTAATAGACGGTAGAATTTACGATTTCTCAACCTGAAGATTCCTACTGCCAAAAT
Source organism: Conus canariensis (assembly GCA_033310375.1). Taxonomy (NCBI): domain Eukaryota; kingdom Metazoa; phylum Mollusca; class Gastropoda; order Neogastropoda; family Conidae; genus Conus; species Conus canariensis. The sequence goes on along the minus strand of CM065716.1, from coordinate 67,231,704 downwards.
CAAAGTCTGTATCAAGTCCAGATTCCAAAGAAAATCATCAGTGGTCTGTACGTACGGCAAACAACTCTGAAGACAAACTAGTGAGACTGCTGTGTAAAGCAGTGATGTCACACAGGGTTTCAGTGAGCAGGACAGTGATTTTGCCGTGATAACCATTGTCTTTGGGATAGGTATGGAGAGATGAGCTAAAAAGAGGTTGGGTTTCACATTAATTTTGGGCAACAAGCTATATTGGCTAATTTGTATGTGTGTAAATCATGATTTGCGCAGCCTGCATATCTACAGATAGTTTAAGCGTTGTCACGTACGCTACTACGCACGGATCCCTGCTCCTGCCCCTCCTTCCCCCTTTCCGTGTTCCACTCCCTGCTTCCAGACCCCTGTCTTGTGTGCATTGCACTGGTTGAGTATATTTCGCAAGACTGAATGCAAAATGGATGCCGTCTATCTCGAGAAGGGGTGTTAGCTACATTCATCCGTTCATATCCAGTTTACCTGCAAACAGTCAGCGCGGTTCCTAGTTCGGTAGTTTCAGCATCGTCTCACGGAGGCGTTCAGTGTCACCCCCCCCCCTCCTTCACATACCCCACCAGAGGAGGTCCTGCACTACCTTTGGGTCATTTGGATCATGCTCAGCAGCACATGTATAGCAAGTACACTTCCTACTGAACCTTCTACAGACGATGATCTTGTTTGTGTTCTTTTATCGAATGGTTTTGATTTCAATCCCCGTTTGATACAATCAGGTCATCTGTATACACTCCGATCTCCTCCAACATTTCAGAATAGGAATATCCGGTGTGGCGCATGGCAGGAGTTAGCATCCCCTCCAACATTTCAGAATAGGAATATCCGATGTGGTGGAGGAGTTAGCATCCCTCCAACATTTCAGAATAGGAATATCCGATGTGGTGGAGGAGTTAGCATGCCCTCCAACATTTCAGAATAGGAATATCCGATGTGGAGCAGGAGTTAGGATCTCCTCCAACATTTCAGAATAGGAATATCCGATATTGGCGCAGGAGTTAGCATGCCCTCCAACATTTCAGAATAGGAATATCCGATGTGGAGCAGGAGTTAGCATCTCCTCCAACATTTCAGAATAGGAATATCCGATGTGGAGCAGGAGTTAGGATCTCCTCCAACATTTCAGAATAGGAATATCCGATGTGGAGCAGGAGTTGGCATGCCCTCCAACATTTCAGAATAGGAATATCCGTTGTGCGCAGGAGTTAGCATCTCCTCCAGCATTTCAGAATAGGAATATCCGATGTGGGGCAGGAGTCAGCATGCCCTCCAACATTTCAGAATAGGAATATCCGATGTGGCGCAGGAGTTAGCATGCCCTCCAACATTTCAGAATAGGAATATCCGATGTGGTGGAGGAGTTAGCATCGCGGGTTTCCGGCTGGAGGTCGTGATTTCAATTCCCAGCAGAGCCATTTATGTTTGTCGGATATTTGGGCTCGTAACCGGCCGCTCCTTCCCACACATGGGTTTGCCGGGCTCAGTTGGGAAAACTAGAACCACGCAATCGAGTTTCATATACTTATTGGATGCGTTTCTGAGACTGTTGCTCAATTTTCCTGAAGAACAGTGTACATGTCTCTACTTCTCCATCCTGGTTGATGCCCAGATAATTCATTAAAGTGAGAGTAGAGCACAGCCCTGTCAGGCAGTCTTAGTCCGGAATGGAACTCGACAGCATCACCTTCATCATCCTTATCCTCATCGGTAAGTATTTTTTTTTAAAAAGAAAGAAAGAAAACTCTGGATCGGACCGTAAATCTAAATATTGTGTTTGAACACACGATTGAAGAGAAAACAAAAAACAATTTTTTTTTTAATCTGGCACTAACATGAACACACATTCCATTGTTTTTATAATCGTGAGCCATCGTGACGGATGTCATACGACACTCAAAAAAAACAAACAAACAGACATTTGACTAGTAATTAATGGGGATACTATCAGGTACAAGTAAGACGGAAGTTTACAGAGTCCAGCAGATCACAAAGCCCGACATATACATCGCTATATTTGAACAGAACAGATGGAAATTAAGTACAAAGTGTCAGCAACCTAGTCTGCAATTCCTCTTCTTTCCATTTACAACCCACTCCATCTACAGCACAGTATAAATAAAATCTGTCTTCAAGAACTGGAGACCAGAAAGAAAACCTTTCCTTGTAGTGTACTGCCATTGTTTTTCTTCAAGCATTATAAATAGTAACATTCTCACTCTCTTTTCAGGACAGTGCTCGCAGAAGAAAGAAGTTTCTTAGTTTAAAAAGCAGGTTAAGTGTATGTTCATCCCGCATGGGTACAGCTACAACGCTTTATGTTGGAAAGCAACGTATTGCAGGAGTGGCATTGTGACATAGAGTATTGCAATACGATTAAGGTGCTGCTAGTTGTAGTATCTAAAAAGCGTTGGATAAGGGGGCGTCACAATGATAAGTAAGTGACAGTTTTAACGTCACGCTGATACCAAAGGCCTTGATGGTTACTATCACCGGCTTCACTGAATATACAGATAGACAGACTGTCACAGAGAGAGAGAGAGAGAGAGAGAGAGAGAGAGAGAGAGAGAGAGAGAGAGAGAGAGAGAGAGAGAGAGAGGTATGTTTACCTTAAGGTCAAGACGAACTACTGCTGTCCCTGCTGTGGAATCAACGATCCATTTGGAAGCCATGTCCACGCTCTGTCAGACCCTGTTCCACGCAGCCTACCTCTGAGGAACAGCCATGTCTCTCCGTGCCTTAATCTGGAATTAACAGACGATGAATAATGAGGTCACCAAGAGGATTAGGAGGGAAACTATATCTACATCAATTGTCTGCCGATAGCTTCATCATCAAGTTGGGGCTGTCTCGTCTTCCCCCATCCTACCCTCTAAGTCTGTTTCGTTATTTACGTGATGTGTGTGTGTGCGTGTGTGTGTGTGTGTGTGTGTGTGTGTGTGTGTGTGTGGTGTGCGTGCGTGCGTGCGTGCGTGCATGCGTGCGTGATGGTGGTGTGTGTGTGTGTGTGTGTGTGTGTGTGTGTGAGTGTGTGTGTGTGTTTATGACTGAGTATGTGGTGTGTGTGTGTGTGTGTGTGTGTGTGCGTGCGTGTGTGTGTGTATGTGGTGTGTGTGTGCGTGTGTGTGTGTGTGTGTGTATGTGTGTGTGTGTGTGTGTGTGGTGTGTGTGTGTGTGTGTGTGTGTGTGTGTGTGTGTATGTGTGTGTGTGTGTGTGGTGTGTGCCTCTGTGATATGTCTATAGCCTATATCATCCCCTTTTTGTGACTAAATCACCATCAAAGTTTTTTTGTTTTTTTTTGTAACAAACAATTGATTGCATTTAAATCACCATCAGAGATTGCTGGATCAACACGGCGAAAACAGTTGTTAAAACCCATGAAAATAATCCTGTATTTTTTTTCCGGGATGGTCGCATGTGAAATATGTATCCAGCATCTAGACATGCAAGCCCACAAGAAATCTAATACTGAATACTATTATCCATTTGGAAACAGATCGGTTGTTCTTTTCCAATCAAAAGCAGGGTAGATCTATTGTTCAGGAAATCGAATACAAACACGATTAATTCACCTTCAAAACTCCTGTGGGAACATAAAATAAAATGCAAAAGCAAGCAATGTCTGTTGCTTATATAAACGAACGAGACTCCTTGCACACATAGAGGTGACATTTGACAAATGTATCCCATAAATTCTTTGCATATAAACGAGTTTTGCTTCACCCTACCCCTTCCCCCCCCTCCCCCTCCTCCACACACACACATACACTCACTCACAGAGAGAGAGAGAGAGAGAGAGAGAGAGAGAGAGAGAGAGACAGAGAGAGAGAGAGAGACAGAGAGAGAAGACACGCACACACACAAACACACACACACACACACACACACACACACACACACACACACACACACACACACACACACACACACACACACACACACGCACGCACACACACACACACACACACACACACACACACGACTCCTCTCTCTCTCTCTCTCTCTCTCCTCTCTCTCTCTCTCTCTCTCTCTCCTCTCTCTCTCTCTCAGGCTGCAACTCCATTTCTTAGAAAGCCCACAAGAACAACCATGTGTTGTGCTGCTGCTGGATCTGATATCCTTCCTGACTGGCAGAAACGTGTGAAGTGTGCGGTTCCTGTTTTCTTTATCATAATTTTTTTTAATGACAGTTTATGTTTATATCCTTGTTTCAGTCCATGAGATAAGAATGCGTAAACAAGTTGTGTTGTTTATATCCCAGCCGACCATGAAAGCAAGCTCTATTAGGGCTGAGGCAGCGGTAAATAACAATAATGGCCAGACAGTCAAACACAGAGCGGACGTAGGAGATACAGAAAACGACGAAGCGGAAGTGTTTGTTTATTTTCTACATCATTCTTGTTAGGATGAATATTTTCGCGACACATCGAGCAGATGAGCTGGGAAGGGAGGGAGGTGCGGGGGAAGGGAGGGGAACGGAGGAGGCAGAGGGAGAAGAGGGGTGGAGAGGAAGAGGGGTGTTGTGGATGGGGATAGTAGGATTCAGGGCGGGTGTTGTCTGCGTCACTGCCTGCAGTTTCTTAAATGTCAAGGCCACTCGAAGCAGAGCTATACCCAGGTTCGCCATGTCATAGCCTCAGCAAAGGCAGTCCACTGGTAGCCGTCATTATCAGGCTGTCATAGCACAACTCACAGGAGGAGACGCTGCACTGCTGCTGAATCACTTCTCCAGTGTTAGCGGTACTTGTGGTGATACAAGATTAATGTAGGAATCACTTCTCCAGTGTTAGCGGTACTTGTGGTGATGCAAGATTATTGTAGGGCTACACATACTGAGCTCCCAACTGAGGACAGTAATTGCTTAGTCATGGAGCCAGCATGAGGGAAAATGTCCCTCACATTGTGACTTAAAATTAATTGTGCCCCCCCCCCCCCCCCCTCTAATCATTTACGATAACATAATGTTGACAATGCATTGAGATGCCAGCTTAATCAATATGTGTGCCCAGTTTAAAGCAAACTAAGGAGAAAGAACTAAAAGAAGATGCAGTTTAGACCTCATCTAGAGATAATTGGGGATCCAGGCAATTCCAGTTCCAACGACTGAGTAAACACGCATCCTTTCCGCTTCATCTTTTGGACACATTTCCTCACGCATTGCCATGAATACCAATGAGATGGAATTGTTTGCTTGTTTGTTTGTCTGTCAGAGGCTGGTGTGTATAAGGGAAAGAACTCTTTGGGAGCAAATTGGCTGACCGACATGCACAGAGACGGGTGGTGTAAACAGCACTTCTATCGTGTCGTTTGCTGACAACGAGATTTTGACGCTCTTTCTTTTTCCCGAGCCAAATCAGGTGGACAATGACTTATCATTCCCCTTTCCCCTTTAGTACTTACCTGTGCATGGTTGGTCTGCATCAGTGGCCTCTTCGTGACCGTAGAGCCTAGCGCCTACTGGAATGATCGTTTGAGAGCCTATATCTTTTGCCAGGAGTTTCTGGGTAGGGTTAGCTCCCCAGTCTCCTGCCTTTTTTTCTATTTTCTTTTCTTTTATTTATTTATTTATTTTTATTTATTTATTCATTTATTTTTCTTTTCACTTACTTTTGTATCTATCCCTCTCCTTCCTACCTTCCTTGGCCCCCTTCTCCCCCCCCCCCCTTTTTTTTCCCCTCCCCCCTTTCACCCCCCCTCCTTCTACCCCTCCCTACCCCTTTCTCCCCCTTTCCCTTCTGCTCCCTCTCCTCCTCCGTCCTTGTTCCTTTTCTGTCGTCCTCTGAAGGGCTCCTTCCCCCTTTCCTTCCTTCTCTTTACTTTCCCTCTCACTTCCTTTCTCTCTACTTTTGACCTCAACTATTCTCCTCTCTCCCTCCCTCCTCCCTCCCTCCCCCCACCCTCCTCCCTCTCGCCCTCCCACATACCTCCACCCTCGCTTTAGGTCCTTCTTTTCTTCTCTTTATGTCTCTCCTTCTTTCCCCCCGCCCCCTCCCCTTTCCCCTCCCTCCTCCCCCCCCTCTTTTTCCCTTTATTTATCTATCTGTATATATATATATTTATATGTGTGTGTATATATATGTATAGATTTTTGTTGTTGTTTTTTTTGTGGTCATTGGGAGTGTTGTTAGCGCCTCTCATCATGACCTCATATCTATCTTTTGCTTTAATGCTCTTATTTTTGCCTTTTTTTTCTGTTGCGCCACCATAGCACCACCTACCTCCCTATGCTATACCCAAATGTCTTGATGTATGCCTTGTTTGTACATTTACCCATTTATTCCCCATTGTAACCCCCCCCCCCCCCACACACCCACCGCCCCATCCTTTTTTTTCTTTTTTAAGGTATATGTGTGGTTGTGTGTGTGTGTGTGTGCTTATTGGCGTGTGTAAGTGTGCGTGCGTGGTTGTTCATGCGCGCGTGCGCACTTGTATGTATGTGTGTTAGGTTGTGTGTGTGTGTGTGTGTGTGTGTGTGTGTGTGTGTGTGTGTGTGTGTGTGTTGTGTGTGTGTGTGTAGTTGTGCCCGCGGGCAAGTGCTTGTGTGTGTGTGTGTGTGGGGGGGGGGGGGGGGGAGCCTTGCAGCTCTTAGCTGCGTCTGGCTGGTGGGTTTTTTCTCGGGGTTCTCCCGTTTTCCCTCTCACCCCTTGGTGCTTGGGTAGGGCAACCTACCCTTGGGTCAGACTTGGGTCGGATGCTTTAGGCGGCTGACCCTCTTCTCTCTCTCCCCCTCCCCCCCCCCCCCCCCCACCTCCCCTTGTCATTTAAAATGCTTTTTTGAGCATATTGTATTTTATTAATTGTGTTTTCTCTTGTTCATTTCATTCATATGCAACACACCCACTACATACCATCACACCCTCCCCCTCCACTCACTCTCCTTCCCCTCCTCTTCTCTCTCTCATTCTCCACTCTTCCTCTACTTCCATTCTCTCTCTGTCTCTCCCCTCTCTTCTCCCCTCCCCCCCCCTCTCTCTCTCTCTCTCTCTCCTTTTCCTCCTCCTCACTTTACTCTACCCTCTTTCCTCGTGCCCTGTTCCTCGAACTCTACTCACCCTCTCTCCCACTGTCCCTCTGTCTACTTCATTCACCACTTTGGCTTCACAAGGGG
>CM065716.1:67212071-67222071 GCA_033310375.1 Conus canariensis | reverse complement strand
AAGCTTCATTAGCACATAGAGTAGCTGTTTGGTTCCTTCGGGATGCGTGCCCCTGTGTCTCGTGGTGTCATTCACACGAACGCAACAATGATCGCTTGCCGGTGTCGCGTGAAATCTGGGAACGTGATATCTGGGAAGTCAATCACAGATTTTTTGGGGAACGCGTTCCCAAAATGTACTGTGATATCTGGGAAGGCTCGTGATATCTGGGAACGTGGTCTTTCAGAGCTCAGCAGGGCAGAAAGAAGACGAAAAAAGAATGGATTTTCGAGATAAGATAGGAAACAATTTATTTAGGTGCAATTGAGATCTTTGGCCTTCTTGTCACTTTTTTTTTCATTAATTTCTTGGCATGATTTTCAAAGTTCCCAGATTTCACGATTGGAAGTTCAGGAAATCTGGGAACGCGTTCCCAGATATCACGGTAAATCTGGGAACGCGTTCCCAGATATCACGGTTCCCAGATATTATACGACACCGGATCTTATTATCCACGTTCCGTCACTGAGTGTGCAGGTTCCGGAGATCTTGTGGACAAGAAGTTAAAACAGCACGCAGACTGAGCGAAACATCACGTGTGCTTTCTGCCGTTTTGGCTTCTCATTCTAAGAAGTTATTCTAGCTTTATGAGAGGTGATTTGTTGGAGGCTAGAGTGGAGCTCCAAAGGGTTTTTTTCTTTTCCGTCTTATCTTCTCTGCCATTTCAGAGTGGCATTACACCCCCACACTACTTATTCTGGCCCCACCGTTCACAGCCACAGCCTGGCCCGTCCCATCACAGCACCGGCAACGGCAATCTGTAGGGAGCAGTCAATGTCAAGTCGTCATGAGGCAACTCATTAGAGCAGACACTGCGCTGCTGCCACTTCAGCGGAGTTCAGTCACTTCAGCAGAGTTCGGTGGTGCCTGTTCTGTGCCAGATACGCAGAAAACCACCTACTAAGCCCCCTACTGACAACAACATTTGCTTAGGCACGGAGCTAGCGTGAGCGTGCTTTTCCTCTGGAGAGCGCCACCACGTCCGTTTAAAACGACAGTCCCCGTGAATTTGCCGATACTGCTGATTCAGGCAGAACCAAACCAACGAAATAGACGTTGTGAGGCAATCCGAACTGAGGTAACCAGGACAGCAGGGGATGAACGGCCACAGAATGTGAGACATTTTTGTATGGTGATCGATGAGGATGAGGATTAGGAAAAGGTTGCTTGGGATTTCCATTCAGGTCTGAGACTGCATGACAGGGCTATACTCTACGCTTACTTCCGTAATATATCTCGGCATCAGCCAGGCCGGAGAGATTACAGACACCTGCAATGTTGGTCAGGAAATTTAGCAATGCTCTCAGAAACGTATCCATTAAGTAGATGAAATTCAACTGTGTTCCCATTTAGCCCATAGCAAACTCAGCTCAGTGTACGAGCCAGTCGGGGCAGAAAACTCACAAATGAATGGCTCTGATGGGAATCGAACCCACGACCTCTCGGATTAGTCCGCGTGATAGCAGCTAGTGAGTGCCAGAAAAAGCGTTTCAAAGACAGCCTCAAATCTTCCCTGAAGGCCTTCAACACCAGCCACACAACATGGGAGCAGACTGCCCAGGACAGACACGGGTGGCGATCAGTTGTCCGCAAAGGTGCAACGACCTGTGAAGGCAACAGAATTGCTGCAGCTGAGCAGCGCAGGATGATCAGAAGACCATTGTCAACAGATCTCCAACTGCTACCACCATCCCCTGTCCGTACTGTGATAGTCTTTCCGGGCGCAGATCGGCCTGACCAGCCATCTAGCACTCACTCCCGATCCCAGGATGACTAGATGGTCTTCGTCGTCTCGACAGACAAACAACAACAACAACAACAACAGGAGTTACATAGCTTTCATTCGGTCAGTTCCAGCCACCGTCCCTACTTCCCGTTTCCCAGTCATGCACATTTCGATGGAGCTAAACTGAATGACAAGACAGATGCACCAGCCCAGTATGTTTTTTTTTTTCTTTCAATCGTAAACCGCGAAATCCAACAAATTACCGCAGACAGGATGTTGGCGAATGAGTTATCTTTCTATTTATATTTTCTGTTTAAGCACGTGAGAGAGGATAGTAAACTACTTATATTAAGGAAGCATCTCGAAAGTTTTATGTTTTTCACAGAGAAGCACTTGGCTGTATCGTGACGCTTTGAGGAAATGTTGATTTACTTATGTGGGCTCACCTTCGACATTGCATATTTTGATTTCAGCATCTCGGCAGGCCTCTCTGTGTGAATTCTGGCATGTTCTTCCTCTAGACAGCACGCCGCCAGAGCCAAGCGCCTCCAATTTTTCAATCCCTTAAATTTTGTTGATCCATCAAAATAATTTTTTTTTCAATATTAGCATTGGACAATTCTTTGCATCGCCCGTGTTTTTTTTTTTTTTTTTTTTTTTTTTTTTTTTTACATCAGGTTTAATCTACTTGCTGGACACTGGACATGACTTATTATCTCATTCCAAAAAGCAGTGCTCAGTCAACTAGTGAACGTTTAGTTTAGGTGGCTCCCTCCGCAAAAATAGTCCAACATCTTGCATATTGATCTGTATAGGGTTTTCTATTTTCTTTTAACAAATGTTAACTACAACCGATTGTCGTTTGCATATTTGCCTGTGTCACTGCTGGGAAACTGATTTGGATAGAGTATTCTTGGACCCATTTGCAAGTGTTCATGTTTGTTCTAGGCATGCCAGTCCAGGGAAAGAAATACTGAGAGAGAGAGAGAGAGAGAGAGAGAGAGAGAGAGAGAGAGAGAGAGAGAGAGAGAGAGAGAAGAGAGTGAGAGAGAGAGAGGGGGGGGGGTAATGAGAAAAGAGGGGGGGGGTTTAATAAGGAACAGAATTTTATACACCAACATTAATATTTGCCAATCAGTCAAGCAATTGCTTCAATTTTATTATGTGTGTGTTATTTTACATTCTTTCCCTGCTTTGGCAAATCAACTACGAACAGTTTCTTTTCCTCTGAATTAATGCCAGATACGACACCGTTAGCCTGAGAGACCGAACAATCAGGTTGACAGCGTCGCCATTTTTTCTTTTCCCCCCTTACTTATCACCCTTTCCCTTACTCTCACAAATGCCGACTGATATCTCGAGAAATAACTGTATTATGGACAATGAGATGAATCTTGGATTATGAAGAGAAATATTTAATTTCTCCTCCCCCTCTCTTTCCTCATCTCCTCTCTCTCTCTCTCTCTCTCTCTCTCTCTCTCTCTCTCCTCTCTCCTCTCCTCTCTCTCTCTCTCTCTCTCTCTCTCTGTGAGAACCAGTGACGACGGCATAAAATCTAGCCTTTGTGGGATGGTGTCTGCGTGCATTAAATTATTCTTTTCAGACCGCGCCCGATAGCAAATCTCTCATCCCGTTTAAGCGTGGGCGCACCCGTTGTTATTGCCACCAAGGAAGTTATGTTTTCACTCTCGTCTTTTGGTGTGTTTGTCTGTCTATCACCAAGATTACTCAAAAACTATCGTGCTAATTTGGACAAAACTCGCTGGAAAGACGAACTTTGACTCGAGATTGAACTCATTGAATATTGATGTTCATACAGATCAAAAGATAGAGCTAGATATTTTTCACTTCCTTGAACACTGTAGGATCGGTTCCCCCCCCCCCCCCCCCCCCCCCCCCCCACATTTTTCGTAAATTGCTAAAGCAATAATGCACGGATCTGGATATTGAAAAAAGGGGCATTATTTGATGTATCAATATTTACGATCTTTTCAGATTTTGTGCTGGTAGGGATTACATCCATATCCAGTGAGCTAAGGACGGTCTAATCTTGGTGGGTGCCTACGCTCTCCCAAGTGCTCTTTTCCATTTATCATGATTGATGTTACTGTTTTGTATTAAAAAAAAAAGTGTGGGGTATGGGTTTGTATGTCAAAGTGAATATATTGTTGGTGTCTGAGTGTAGAAGGAAGAACGTGATGAACAAACGAGTGAAAGAATTGTAATATGTTACAGAACCGTTGAACCAGTGTGGATTCACGACACGCCGTGAATAAAGTGTGCCTCAGCTGACAAAAAAAATGTTTTGACAATATTGTAGAAGGGATACTGTGAATTGCTTAAGTTTGAGTCCGTTCGTGGACAGTTGTTCCTCTGCTGTGTTTTTTTGAGGGTGGGGAAATGTGAGTTGAAAGCAAAAAAAGATTTTGAACACTGATTTATTGAGCATTTCTCTTGCCGCTGCATTTTGAGGCGGTCAGCTTCCTCCTGCCCTGCCTGCTCTTCTGCATCCTCCCTTTCACCTTTCTTCCTCTCCTCACCTCCCTTCTCACTTTGACCCATCTTTTCATCCCCCATCCCTTCCGCATCCCGCTTCCAGCCTGGTCCTGTTGGAAATCCTGGTCCTTTCTTCCTCGCTCTTCTTTGTTCTTTCATTATTCTTTCTTCACTCTCCTTTCTTCTCCTCTCAGCTCCCCTCTTCGCCATCTTGACCACGTTCCTCTGGCCCGCTACGCTCTTATCAGTCCCCCCCCCCCCCCGGAAAATGACAGCAATCACACCGTCTGTCCTCCGCTTGGTATCCACAGAGATGGCAGTGCGTAATTCACGCCGACCGTGGTCAGTTAGCTCTGACGTGTGTGTGTGTGTGTGTGTGTGTGTGTGTGTGTGTGTGTGTGTGTGTGTGTGTGTGTGTGTGTGTGTGTGTGTGCGTGTGTGTGTGTGTGTGAACGTGTGTGTGTGTGTGCGTGTGTGTGTGTGTGTGTGTGAACGTGTGTGTGTGTGTGTGTGTGTGTGTGTGTGTGTGTGTGTGTGTGTGTGTGTGTGTGTGTGTGTGAACGTGTGTGTGTGTGTGTGTTCAGGGTCTCATATCTGGTACCTTTCTTCTCAGCATCCCTAAAATTGTCATTTTTGTTTTATTTTGATTTCGTTTTGCATGTTGGCTGTTTGTCTAGTTATCTTAGTGTTTCATCTTCTGTGGCCCTCCAGTGGCATCACTCCCAAAGCACTCATTTCAGCTCAGTCTACACAGCTACACCCAGACCTGTCCTGTCGCAGCCTCATCACAGCACTCCACAGGGAGCAATCGAAATGTCATGTGACAACTTACCAGAGAGTTTGCCAGGTCATTTTGGTGGTGCTTGTTCTAAAATTGGCGGTTCTTAAAAGTTCATGACATCAGATTGGGTCTCTAATTCAGTCTTTTCCAGCCAACGGCGTTTTCCTGAAAAATTGATTGCAGAGCGTATTTTGTTTTAGTCATAAACATGATATTTTCAGAAACTCGACGAGCTCTGAATGAATTTGCGTTGATTCGATTCGGTTTGGAATTGGTTGGAGTAGGGGAATAGGAAAAGGGACTCGTGTCCTTAATCTTGTGCATGTAATTTAGCAGCAAAACAACATCATCTGTTGCCAAACAGCGTTATACCCAGGTCCATCTCTGTCACCTACACTGCTGTTCAATCGATTCTATGTTGTCACAGAAATGGAAACAGTGTGGGCCGCTTTAACCGTCTTGTGATTTGTTCTTGTTCATCGTTATTCGAGGCTTGCTTCCGCCAACATGCATCAATAATTCTGATTCGATTGCTGATTTCTAGATCACAAAGTGCAAACTGCGGCTTGTCACCATTTTTCAGTTCTGTTTTTCACTCTTTTTGTTTATCATTTAAGAAAAATTATATTTTTCACTCTTTTTGTTTATCATTTTAAAAAATTATATTTTTCACTCTTTTTGTTCATCATTTTAAAAAATATGTTATTCGTCTGATTGCCCTGCTTTACAAACAGTGGGATGGCGTCATCTTCATTACCGAACGTTTCCAATTGTCATTGTTGCTATCTCTGGAAGCGCCACAAATACATGTTTAATGAGTTGAGTTCTGAAGAATTACATCAAACCGGCCAATTAAGCGGATATCATACTCATTTACGTGTTCTGCAGCAACCAGGTTCGTGGTCCGTTCAGTAGTTGTGCTTCAGTTTCGCAGTCTAGCAGTGCCCAATAACATAAAACGTCATTTTCGCTGCCCATGTAAAGATGCTGTCATTCTGATAGAATGCGTCTCCGATCACGTGTTGTTTAACTGCCCATGTTTTGACAGTCAGCATGTCTATGTGAAGGAAAGAAATATTTTCATACGCTTTTTGTAAAAGTGGCTCACAGTAGTAGTATCTGAATAATCTGTTTGTTCGCCAAAGTTGCAATATGCCATGTTCATCCAAACTTCATTATAAATCATGTCTGTTGAGTCATTGCAAATGAGAAGCCATTTATATTGCTATTTTCAGTAGGTTTATTGACGTCTTTAGCTGCTGCAAGAACGGACATTTTAGCAGTTGTTACATAATTAATCGGAGTATCGACGTGCAGACAAAAAGTGCCCTGACCTGACCATTATGAATGTCCATCTTTGACGTGTCCACCGGTGACACAATAATCTTACGCCACAAGGGAATATCTGTGTTGAAGATCTCACTCCAGTCTTTTGAAGAAGACCCTCTTCCAAAACCTGAGAGTAAGTTCTCTCATTCAGAAGGCACTGAACCGGAGATTTTCCTTTAACTGAAGTTATTCATATTACCACTTCGACATAACATCTTCTGCCACTCCTGGCTATGGACTCTTGGTCTCCACTTTCTCGCTGTTTGGCGAGTTAATCTCTTCTGTCTACACCTCATTGTCTGTTTCATCTTGGGGAGACGATAGCAAGGACCTGGACTTTGTTAAAATGCCTCGCCCTAACTGCTCAGCTAACGCTGTTTCTACATGATCTAAGTCATAGGGTAATTATGCAGACACTTTCACTTGTAGGTCATATGATAGTAGGCAGCTTCTGAGGATACTGGCGGTTTTAAGTAGGTAAACTCGCGTACAGCTCTTTTCATCTGTGGCTGCGTTCGTATGCATCCACTTCTCTTGTTTGGCATCTCCTTTCTTTCTCCTTTTCATTCTCCGCTGATCACCTTTTTTTCCCATCACAGTGTTTCTATTCGTGGCTTTCTTGGTACTGACATTTACGTGCTAGATGCGAACTACAAAGATGTATGTCTATGCAGTTGTCAGTTGGTATTACACGGCTGTTTTTCAGGTCACCGCTGGTGCGCTCTGCACTCAGTAACTGCCTTGCCTTCTGTTGTGAGCGTATGAAGATTAGTTTCTACAAATGAACCCGAAAGCATGAGCTAAAAGCTCCGTTTCTGGATATGTCAGCTTAGGACAGCTGTGTATTTTTGACGATCGGTAAGATTTCAGGTATGTACGTCTTTAGTGTCATTATGTTGTAAGATAATGCCATCTGAACTGTTAAATTGTTCAGAGATTTGATTGCTTTTCTTAGCCAGAGGCATCTGTACTGTATCTCTCTGCCTCTCTCTTCCTGCCCCATCTATTTCACAGGGTCACGGAGTATATTTCACTGAGCACGTTCCTCATATCTGTACAGTGTATAAGCATATCCCAAACCCTGAATGCTGGAGAAGGTTTTGATAATCCCCTGCACTTCCTACCTCCCAGGTCAAGAGTTGCTTGATGTGTGAAATTACCCTATATAGAGTATAACGATTCACCAATAATATTTGTCTTTGCATGTTAATATCATGCTGGTTGATTCCAAAATCCATGGACAGTATTGACAGTAATCACCAACTTGAGGACATGGTGCTCCTTTCTGCCTGTGGAGGGGACATAATATTCCTTTGTTTTTGTCTTGCGCACATGGTGTTTGTTTCTTTCTTGCTGTGCCGGGGATATGGCAATCTTTTTTCCTGTTTCTGCCACACACAAGAAACAGTGAATACCTTGCAGCAAGGATTTAATTTGTCGTGCAGTGGTGGCCATGTGGATCACATATTCATTTAGGTAAACAGAACAACCCAGTTTAATGGTTTGAGTCTCATACGCAGCGTGGGGCCCCCCTCTCACACACTCTCCCTCTCACCTGCTACTTCACAAAAACTTGAAGTCTGATTTGAGTGCTAGTCTTTTGGGTGAATTTTTAATTGAGGTCCTCAGAGTTGTTCAGGTATTATAACACAAGTGGCCTCTTCCTTTCCTGTCTCTCTCCTTCCGCCTTGCCTCCTTATTCTTTTCATTATCTACAAAATTGAAATTGCCACTGTGCGTTGCATAATATAGGTACAGGCACCTATGATAGAACACTGGTATAATTTTCAGCATTGTCATACAAGAAAGAGTGCTAGCCAAACATTCATTGACATTTGTGGATTTACATCCCAGTTGAATGTCAGGTTTGTCTAAACGCTTCTGAATTAATTATGTTCATCAGTTGGCCAGCATTTCTATTATTCTGAATTTGTCAATCAATCAAACTTGAGACAAACTCTGTAAGGCTACCCTTAATTGTACACCCTATATTCCTTAATTGTACACCCTATATTCCTTAATTGTACCCCCTATATTCCTTAATTGTACACCCTATATTCCTTAATTGTACACCCTATATTCCTTAATTGTACCCCCTATATTCCTTAATTGTACACCCTATATTCCTTAATTGTACACCCTATATTCCTTAATTGTACACCCTATATTCCTTAATTGTACCCCCTATATTCCTTAATTGTACACCCTATATTCCTTAATTGTACCCCCTATATTCCTTAATTGTACACCCTATATTCCTTAATTGTACACCCTATATTCCTTAATTGTACCCCCTATATTCCTTAATTGTACACCCTATATTCCTTAATTGTACACCCTATATTCCTTAATTGTACACCCTATATTCCTTAATTGTACACCCTATATTCCTTAATTGTACCCCCTATATTCCTTAATTGTACACCCTGTATTCCTTAATTGTACCCCCTATATTCCTTAATTGTACACCTATATTCCTTAATACCACTGCACTAGCATCTACAGCCTTCTCTCTTTTTTTGAATTATTACCAAGGAAAAAGTGGTAGATTTTCCTAGGTCTCGATGAGAAAGAGAGACAAGACACGAGAAATGGACATTACGACTTCGTTCGTATAACTGATCATTATTAGTTTCTGTCGTTTTGGGCTAGTTTGGGCCGGATGAAGAAGAAAAGCAGAGACTGACAACCTTGTTGTGTGAAGAGAAGAGAGATGTCTGGAGGAGCAGTCTGGGTCCATCTCAGAGAGACTGCAACTGATGAGGGTATGTCTACTCAAGCATTGTTCCCCTTCGTAGGTTGTTCGTTAATTTAACGACCCTCCCTTTTGCGTGAAAGACGACTGAAGTCAATTACTCGTGAAGTCTCTAAAGACGCCTCACCCAATACCCCTACCCCCTAATACCCCTTCGCCTCAGCCCCTCTCTCCCTTCTCCTCATCCTCACTATAGGCACTAGTTGGGAAAGGATTGGAACAAGACTGCAGTGGACCTACAATGGACAAGGCAATCAGTCAAGTCTATCTCACTGGGATGCTTCGTGGGGCTTAAGTATATGGATCAAGAGTACTTGTCTCTATATACAAGCGAAGTGTTATGGATGTCTGTTACATTAGTGCTCCTCTGGCACATTCAGTGTCTTTTCCTTCATAAACAGACACTGCACCACACGAGATCTGTAGGATTTCAACAAGGCTGACGCCATAGTCAGCCCTGTTGAATCCCTGTATATCCAGTGTGTTGCAATATCTGTTTATGAGGGAAAATAACTGAATGCGCTGGATAGCAGTCAGAGAGAGAAAAAGCCAAGGGTTTTATTCAGATAAATGCCTGAGCCTTTTACTGGAGGGTGATACAGGTAAAACTAACTCATTCCGATAGCACTTTGAAATTACATTAATAAATTAAGAACATTCCCTGTGGTACATGAAGTGAAAGTGACTTTCTACAACGTCAGAAGACACAATCTTGGTCTGATGAAGATTCATGCGTAAACATAACGATAGATACGCAGGCTTTGTCAAAATCTGTAAACTTAATATAAAATTGTGTGGGTCCTCTTCATATTTCAGCTGAAAGTAATTTCACGTAGAGTAGTCAGGGCAGAACGGCGAAATAAGAAACATGGTT
>CM065716.1:67187071-67199571 GCA_033310375.1 Conus canariensis | reverse complement strand
ATGATTCATTTCTCAGGAAGAAGTCAACATGCCACGATCAGAAATGATATACTAATGCAACTCGCCGCCACTCTCTGAAACATAAGCCGACGTTTAACCATCACCTAAAGCTGAGGTGACAAAGACTTTCTGACTTGCTTTCTCTCACATGAGCTGAAAAAAAACAAACAAACATATATATATATATATATATATAATATATATATATATATATATATATATATGCGGCTCGATGCTTTTGTTATTTATTGAGAACTTGCTGTTTTCCCAGCAAAGGCATTTTGGTTCTCGTTTCTCCAGTGTAGTTAGACAGTATTTCCCATGGCAACGTGTTGAATAGAGTGGGGCATTTTTACAAGCCGTTGATTTAGGAGGGGAAGAGTGTGTTGTTGCTCCATCAGGGGGAAACGAGAGGAGGGCCGGGGAAAAAGAAGGGACAGAGTCTGAGTCTATTTCTCCCTTACTGGTTTTTATCTCTATTGTGTACGTCCGATACGTCGCCGACACCGAGAAGCCTTGATGTTTTTCCCTCTGGAGCGAAGTCATTTTGTGATACTTGCGACGGATTCGTTCGTTTGTTATGGTCACTGGACTACTGTGAATTGGAAAGACTTACATTTGTGTAAGACGGGGTGGGTTGTGATTCATATTTTGTGTGAGTGTGTGTCTTATCCACATTTTGTTTGTGTGTGTGTGTGTGGGGGGGGGGGGGGGATACGAAAGGGTTGATAGGGATAGGAGGAAGGATGGTAGTCCAAGAGTAGGGGAATATTTCTAACTGCTCACTATAGGCAGTTGGAACTTTCTGCTCATTATTGTTTTCCTTTTAAGAGAATGAAGAAAATGAACAAGCACAGATATATACACAAACATGCACATAGACTGACATGCAGGCATACACACAGGCAGGAATATTCAGAGAGAGAGAGAGAGAGAGAGAGAGAGAGAGAGAGAGAGAGAGAGAGAGAGAGAGAGGGGGGGTGGCAAACACAGTCTTATGTGCCATCCTGGTGGCATTATCCCCACAGTGCTTCCCTTCCACTGTCACACTCCGGCTTATCCCATCGCAACCCTAGCACAAACAATCCACCGGTGAGTCAATATCCAGTCAACTCATCAGTGTAGGTACTGCACTTGCTGCCTAATCACTTTGGAAAAGCTTAGTAATGCTGTTCTGATCCTCCAGCATTCGCAAGACACTGCTTTCTAAGCCTTTACCGACAACAATGATTGTTTGAAACTTTAAAAGGAGGAGCATTAGTTCCGCGAGACACATCAGACAAACAGATTATAGGACAAAATGTGTTTTGTCCTGTAATCTGTTTGTCTGTATTATCTGGCGGAACCAATACCCCTCCTTTTTTTAATATAAAATCTACTTCATTTTCCGCCCTCAGTCACCTCGAATTGAAACTGATAGTTGTGTAGTTGCTGGATCTGTGTGAGTGAGTAACCTCCTCACGAGATGCTACCACGTCTGTCCAGCGACAGTCCTCATGAACTCGCTGATACGGCAAGCTAGACACACACTCATCAAGGGCATAGACGTCGAAAGGAAACCAAACCTAAGATCACCATGAGAGCAAGGCATGATGCTTATTGTATACTTTTTGATGCTGAGGGATAAGGATGACTATGATGAAGATGACGCCATAGAATCCCATTCAGATCTGAGACTGCATGACAAGGCTGAACTTTCAACTCACTTTCATTATATATCACGGCGTCAATCAGACCTGAGATAAACAGACACCTGCAGTGTTGGTCAGGAAGTTCTGAGTAATACTCTCAGAGACTCATTCATTAGGTGGATGAAGCTCAACTGTATGGATCCAGTCTTCCCTATTAAGCCCATAACAAACTCAACTCTGAGGAGAATCCGGTCCTATCTGTCTATCAACCAACCTATCTATCTATCTAACTATCTATCTATCTATCTATCTATCTATCTATCTATCTATCTATCTATCTATCTATCTATCCATCCATCCATCTATCTATGTATCTGTCTATCTATCTTTTTAATCATATATTTACCCATCTATCTATCTATCTATCGAACGATCTATCTATCTGTCTATCGGTTTGTCTTTATCTATCTATTCGACCTATGTACCTATTTGTCTATCTGTCTTTCTATCTGTCAACATGCATACAGAACTTTTGGATTAGTCCTTATGTACATAGCTTTGCAATCTAGACCGAAGCCACAGATGACGTGTCAGCAAAGGAGCGACGGTCTCCCGGGATTTCCAAGACTTTACTAGAACCGCAAATTTCCATTGAATAGTCAACATTTTGATCATGGATTTTCTCTTTCCACCTTCTTCCTTACCCAACTCCTCACGTCTAAATCCCATCCATTCCCCCAATGCTTACTTCAATCTCTTTCACCCTCTCATTTTCTCTTTTGTGCCAGTATTATCTCATACAAACATTTCTATTTCGTTGTTACTTGCACTGTGACATACCAGAACGTGCAGTCCTTGGGAGTAAAGCCTACGGTATATATCCTGACGACCTTATCGATCGACACTTCTCCTTTATCCCCTCGAAAGAGTTTTGCGGCTCTCGCACAATTATTTCTTGAGAGCGATTTCCTGCTGCCGGGAATGTCTGTATCTACAGTCTATTAACAGGAGGTGAGAAATCTTGTGGCCTGGTCCCCCTCAGACGGTGGGAATAGAATCCACTTCTTTCTGTGTCCCTCGGGCCT
Organism: Conus canariensis; assembly: GCA_033310375.1. Taxonomy (NCBI): domain Eukaryota; kingdom Metazoa; phylum Mollusca; class Gastropoda; order Neogastropoda; family Conidae; genus Conus; species Conus canariensis. Next base: position 67,196,855 of record CM065716.1, on the reverse strand, counting down.
TTCCCATCACTTGCTTTGCCTCTACCTGAAGCAGGCGCGAGATGTTGGGAGGCCTGATGCATTGGGCTTGACAGAGAGTGAGGAACAAAAGAAAGACGAGCTAGTAAAATGTTAAAGTTAGCTTTCTCTTGTGTCTGTGTAGAAAAGAGTGGTTGTGATGAGTTATCAAGGCAGCATCTGGCCAGAAGAACTTTTGATGTTTGTTGTTTTAAGTAAGATGGGGCAGGCTCGCGCACGCGCGCGCGCGCACACACACACACACACACACACACACACACACACACACACACACACACACACACACACACATACGGAGCATTTTCCATTATCGTGTAGTCTGTAAAGGAGAGCCTGAAAAAGGTGGGAGTGGCAATGGACTATCCACTGAATGACGTCTCTCCTTCACACACACACACACACACACACACACACACACACACACACACACACACACACACCACACACACAACATACGGAGCATTTTCCATTATCGTGTAGTCTGTAAAGGAGAGCCTGAAAAAGGTGGGAGTGGCGATGGACTATCCACTGAATGACGTCTCTCCTTCACACACACACACACACACACACACACACACACACACACACACACACACACACACACACACACACACAGAGAGAGAGAGAGAGAGAGCATTTTCCATTATCGTGTAGTCTTTAAAGGAGACCCTGAAAAAGGTGGGAGTGGCAATGGACTATCCACTGAATGACGTCTCTCCTTCACACACACACACACACACACACACACACACACACACACACACACACACACACACACACACACACACATACGGAGCATTTTCCATTATCGTGTAGTCTGTAAAGGAGAGCCAGAAAAAAGGTGGGAGTGGCGATGGACTATCCACTGAATGACGTCTCTCCTTCCTCCTATCACCCCGCCCCCCCCCCCCCCCCCCCCCACACACACACCCTGTCAATCTCCCCTCAGTGTCTCTCCATCATCCTGCTGCTACTTTCCTCTTCCTAACTATAATAAAGGCATTTGTAGGAGATCGTGAACTTGACGAAGCATAAACTGAAGATGATGAGAGAAGCTATTGATCTTTTCAGTGCGTGGGTGGTCCTCTTCCGCTTCCACTTTTCTTCCTCTTCCTCAGACAGTCGGAGAGAGAGAGAGAGAGAGAGAGAGAGAGAGAGAGAGAGAGAGAGAGAGAGAGAGAGAGAGACGGATAGACAGATAGACAGACAGACAGACAGACAGAGAGAGTCATACACATTTGAATATCGATTAATAACAATGTGGATATATGTGCTCGTACTCACGATAGTGTACGTTTTAAATTCAGGTCAACATGATGTATTGTCTTATTTGGGGTAAGCCAGCTTACGACGATTTCCATTCACGAGATAGGAGATGTGGGACAGTTTCAGTATAAGTTTATTAACAAAGACAAAACTGTTTCAAGCGATGCTTTTGCTGTTTCATTTACTGTTTTCGGTATTCGAAACAAACAAGTATGTGCCGTGTTATGGCCTTCTATGTACATAGAAACTGTGTGACAAAACTCCAGACAAGGTAACAAAGAAACAGCAAAATCAAGATTTAATCAAATACCTGTTTGCGTACTGTTTAGTTCTTTGTCGTGTAATTTGTAATTCTTTCCCATGTTCGACAAGTTGTTTCTCTCCATTTGTTTGTTAATTGCTCGTCAGTTTTGCCAGCGGTTGGATCGCCATGATCAGTGTATTATCAAGAGAGCGCGGCAATGAATAAGCATTCAGGAAAGACGCAGACAAGCATGTCATTTATTATTCCCTGTCGTCTCTACGTCAGCGACGAGAGGCTTAGGAAAATGCATGTGTTCGGCGAAAGGAAGTGGTGGTGCTTGTGCTTGGACTTGTCGAGGCTTATGTGTCTTTTGCCCGACAGCTTGTGTGTGATTGTGTGTGTGTGTGTGTGTGTGTGTGTGTGTGTGTGTGTGTGTGTGTGTGTGTGTGTAAGCAGAGATGGGGATCAAGCAAAAATCATCCTAAACCTCTTACACGCTGTAATGCTCCCTTCGTGGCCGGTAATGACGACCCAGCCTGTTCTACAGCAGCTCACCGAACGCAGCAAGCTGCGGGAGGAGGGGGGGGGGGGGATGAGGGGGAGGAGGGGATCGACAGACAATTTTAGGCCACTTTTTCGTGACTTGACGGATGCCGTCAATGCCTTTGCCCGGTACGCTCAAGGCTGAGTGAAACGTCCTTAAATGAGATTTCACATCATTGGCAGAATGGCTGATAATTTGGCTGGTCCCCTTTAATGATGGCTATCTCTAAAAGGGGTATCTAAAAGGGGTATCCTTGGGTCCTTTCTGATATGTGGTATGTCTTTGAGAACATTAGGTTTCGTGATCTGGGTGTGTTAGGTACATAACCCCATCACAAGTTGATGGACTGGTGCAAAGCGCTCGCTGTAATTCCTAAAACACTGGTTGTCTGAATTGAAGCCACGCTGCTGGTTGTTCAATCACAGTGCTGTGATAGGAAATGGTAAGTAAAAACTGCTGGTCGTAGAGGTCTCCAGTTATATAATTATCATTGAAAGGGTAGATCACGGTACCCTCTGATTTCTTGGAGCTCAGATGGATCTTGTATTTAAGGACAAGCTTGGACTTTCTTTTATTTCGTAAGTAGCAGGCAAATGTGTGTGCACTCTCCAGAAATGGTGGCATGGAGAGATGGGATGGTGAAGGAAAACGTTTTGAGAGAGGAGAGAGAGAGAGAGAGAGAGAGAGAGAGAGAGAGAGAGAGAGAGAGAGAGAGAGAGAGAGATGGTTAGTATGTACCCTAAGGTTAAAATGAACGACTGCTGTCTCTGCTGTGAAATCAACGATCCATTTGGAAGCCTTGTCCATGCCGTCTGATCCTGTTCCACGCAGCCTACCTCTGAAGAACAGCCGTGTCTCTCCGTGCTTTAATCTGGAATTAACAGACGGTGAATAATGAGGTCACCAAAGAGGATTAGGAGGGAAACTATATCTACATCAATTGTCTGCCGATAGCTTCGGCATCGAGTTAGGGCTGTTTCGTCTTCCCATCCTCCCCTGTAAGTTTGTTTCGTTCAGTACGCAGTATGTATGTGTGTGTGAGTGCGTGCGTGTGTGCGTGCGTGCAGTGCGTGCGTGCGTGCGTGCGTACGTGCGTGCGTGCGTGCGTGTGTGTGCGTGTGTGTGTGTGTGTGTGTGTGTGTGTGTGTGTGTGTGTGTGTGTGTGTGTGTGTGTGTAGTCCCTTTTTCATGAGTTAATCAAAGCAAATTTTGCTGGGTTAGAACGACAAAAACAGTTGTTACCACCTATAAACATTGTCCTGTTTTGTTTTTTTCCCGGGACGGTAGGATAGGAAATATATATATCAAGCATCTAAATAAGAAATCTGACACTGCATATTATCCCCTGCTTGGAAATATCGCTTGTTCCATTCTGTTCAAATGCAGGGCAGATTTACTGTTTTCGAAATCGCGTACGAATACGATTAATTCACTTTCAGAACTCCTGGGGGAGCATGAAATAAAATGCAAATGCGAGCAAATGATAGTGTAAACAAACAAAACTTTTGATAGTGTAAACAAACAAAACTTTTGATAGTGTAAACAAACAAAACTTTTGATAGTGTAAACAAACAAAACTTTTGGCATACATTTAGCGGGGCATTTGACAAATGTGTCCCAGACCTTTGTTGCACATTAACAAGTTTTGCTTGAACATAACCCGTTCTCTCTCTCTCTCTCTCTCTCTCTCTCTCTCTCTCTCTCTCTCTCTCTCTCTCTCTCTCTCTCTCTCTCTCTCTCTCTGGTTGCAGCTTAGTGTGTGATACTCCAACAGGAACAACCATGTGTCCTGTTGCTGCGGGATCTGATATCTTTCCTTACTGGTAGAAGCTCGTCGAGTTTGCAGTTCTTGTTTTCCTTACCATCATTTTCTTTCATATGTAAAGTGTATGTTCACGTCCTCGTCTCAGTCCATCAGATATGGATGCGTAAACAATATCTGTTGCTTATATACTAGCTGACCATGGAAGCTAGCTCTATTAGGGCTGAGGCAGCGGTAAATAACAATAATGGCCAGACAGGTATACACACAGAGCGGACGTAGGAGATGAAGAAGAAGACGAAGAGAAAATTTTGTCTTCGACATCATTTTTCTTAGAATGAATATTTTCGCAACACACTAAGCAGATGAGTTGGGGATGTGGGGGTGGAGGCAAGTGGAAGCAGAAGGGATAGGAGTGGGGGTGCAGGGGGGGGGGGGTGGGGCGCTGGGGATTGGACTGAGGAAGGGTGTTGTCTGTATAACTACCGACCGTTCTTCTTGTCATGGCCACCTGAAACACAGCCATACCCAGTTTGGCCTTGTCATAGCCTCACAAAGGGCAGTCCACTGGGAGCAGTCAGTATCAGGTGGTCATAAGGCAACACACAAGAGGAGACACTGCACTGCTGCTGAGTCACTTCACTGGTGTTCAGTGGTACTTGTGAATCCAGACTAGTCTAGGACTATACCCTACTCCGCTCCCGACTAGGGACAATAATACAATAATTGTTCAGTCACGGAGGTAGCATGGATGAAAATGCCCTTCAAACATGACATGAAATGTACTGGCAATAGGAATATGTAAAATAGCTGGATCCTCCAAAACAAGATAATACAGTGTGAAAAGCCACCGAAGCGTTTACAACGAAATGATATTGACAAGGTATTCGGAGGCCAGCTTGTTCAAAGTGTGCAGTTGGTTAAAAGATGACAAAAGGAAAAGAAATAAAAGAAAGAAGATGTAGTTTAGATCTCCCTCATGATAATTGGAGGTCCAGGCAATTCCAACAACTCAATGAACACTCATCCCTTCCGCTTCATCTTCCGGGCCTGTTTCTTCACGCATTTTCATGAATATCAATGAGATGGAGTAGTTTGTTTGTTTGCCTGTCTGTCAGAGACTGGTGTGTTTAAAGGAAAGAACGCTCTTTGGCCAAATTGGGTGACTAAACAGCGCACAGACGGGCAGTGTAAACTGCAATTTAACCACGTCGTTTGCTGACATCCAGATTGACGACCGTTCTTGCAGCATCTGGAAATTCCTCTTCTTTGTCGTCGTCTTCGGCGTTCTTGGTTGTCTCAGAGGACAGGTCCAATGTGCTGAGCAAAATCTATTGTCCGTGTTGGTGACCCTGCTGATCCCACAGCTTTTCTCTAGTGACCCACTGGACAGGGAGTCTGAGGGCATTGCCGGGAGGTGGGACAGGACTTTGCTGTGGGTCAGATACCTGTGGGTGAGAACCACACTGGTAATTATCCATGATGGAAATCTCGGAAGGGGGACAACTGGGCCCAGTCGGGAATTCAAACTGCATGCGACAATTTCATATTCTGCACAAATGAATTGTGTACTTTGGGGGCGCTGTTTTTATTTATCGCATTCGAACGACTTTTTTGTTCTGCATATGGTTGGATTTTCGCCTGAATTAATCAGAGTTTAATGTTAAAACATTCTTGTGAAATTTGATAAATTTCCCTGACGACCACTCCCTCCTCCTCGTTCCTTTTCCTGGGAAGGTGCTGTTCTTTTGAAAACAAATATTACAATTTCAAACGCATCACATCTGACAGCCTCTGAAAAACAATAATATGAAACCATCCACTCCCCACACACTCCTCCCTGCACTCCACTTTCCTCTCAACCAGCCATACACACTTCTCCCTGCACCCCACTTTCCTCTCAACCAGCCATACACACTCCTCCCTGCACCCCACTTTCCTCTCAACCAGCCATACACACTGCTCCCTGCACCCCACTTTCCTCTCAACCAGCCATACACACTGCTCCCTGCACCCCACTTTCCTCTCAACCAGCTATACACACTGCTCCCTGCACCCCACTTTCCTCTCAACCAGCCATACACACTCCTCCCTGCACCCCACTTTCCTCTCAACCAGCCATACACACTGCTCCCTGCACCCCACTTTCCTCTCAACCAGCCATACACACTGCTCCCTGCACCCCACTTTCCTCTCAACCAGCCATACACACTCCTCCCTGCACCCCACTTTCCTCTCAACCAGCCATACACACTCCTCCCTGCACCCCACTTTCCTCTCAACCAGCCATACACACTGCTCCCTGCACCCCACTTTCCTCTCAACCAGCCATACACACTGCTCCCTGCACCCCACTTTCCTCTCAACCAGCCATACACACTCCTCCCTGCACCCCACTTTCCTCTCAACCAGCCATACACACTGCTCCCTGCACCCCACTTTCCTCTCAACCAGCCATACACACTCCTCCCTGCACCCCGCTTTCCTCTCAACCAGCCATACACACTGCTGCCTGCACTCCACTTTCCTCTCAACCAGCCATACACACTCCTTCCACAATCCTGAAAAAGGGACAACGTAACAAGACCTAATTTGAAAGAACGTGGACTGTAATCAACTGTGCACTATACTTTATCATTCCTTCTCAGGGATGCTCTACATCTTAAAAGCTCATAAAGTTGATTCAGTTCTTTTCGTATTTCTTTGTGGGTTAGAGACTAACAGGTTTTGTTAGTTTGTTTTTGTTTCTCTGTGCGTCGGATTTTTTCCCGTCCGTTCGAAAAATGCAACGTTTTGTCCCCAAGGATGAGACTGCAGTGTGGTCCAACACCTTCAGCACGGCCTACAGAAAGTTCATGGAATCTTCCATCGTCAACTGCCTCAGGACATCACAGCTGGCCTCAGCACCAAGGACTGGAAGCTGCTGACCCCAACTTGTTTATCATTGAGAGTACTTATAGAGCACCTAGCCTCGGGTTAGAGCTCAAGCTCAAAGCGCTTTACAATCCACAGTCTCCTTTACGTCACGAGCTTCTTTTCTGGGTAAAGCCCGCTAAAAAGATTCCTGCTGTCTCTAATCATTCGTTTTCCATATCATTTAGTCGAACTGTCAGTCTCTCAATTTCTTTCACTCATCCCTTCGATGTTTTACAGAGGATGCATGCTATGTGTATTCGTGTCACCCATACTCAGGGGCCGAACTGGTTTTCTCTTCCAATGGTTGTGACGGGATTTTACACGTGCGCAAGATGTTATGCTAGCGTTCACTCACGGACCCTGAATAATAGTGTCATTTGAAGGACTAACCGTGAAATGGAGACAGAAGCAACGTTAACTCTGAGGAAAACATCACCCTGTGCTGAAACGACTAGATGGAGATTCGAACCCATGATCTCTGAATCATCAGGATCGCGAGTCCGACGCTCTACCAACTGAATGATTCCTGCCTCTCGCTAGTCCATCCCCACCACCAACCCCTACCCAACCCTCCGCCTTCCTTCCGGCTTGTCAACTCCTCCCCCATTACTTCTACCCCCCCCCCCCCCCCGGCCCGACTGTTCCCCTCCTCCTACTCCTCCAACTTTCCCACCCCCACTGCTTTCCCTCCCCCACTCTTTGAGGTTTGTGGTTTGCTTCCTACTCACGTTCTCATCCCATTCACCCTTTTCCCTTTCATTTCCACCACTCAGCCACCTCTGTGTGTGTGTGTGTGTGTGTGTGTGTGTGTGCGTGTGTGTGTGTGTGTGTGTGTGTGTGTGTGTGTGTGTGTGTGTGTGTGTGCGTGCGTGTGTGTGTGTGTGTGTGTGTGTGTGTGTGTGTGTGTGTGTGTGTGTGTGTGTGTGTGTGTGTGCGGCTTCTCAATCTCTTCCTCATACACCTTTTTCTTTGTCCTAAATGAACTCTATTCGCCTTATGAATTCAACAGGTTTACACACTGCCGTAAAATATCTTGACGTCATCTACTCAGAAAAAGTCTGAAGAAGGTCCTAACGAGCGGTTTTCTAACTCTACCTGCAATTGTCGCTCAATAACCGTTTGTTTATTTGTTTGCAATGAATGCTTTCTTTACATTTTTCCAGGTTTTCAAAGTACGTCTATGTTTTCATGTATTTATGAATGCTTTTTATCGTTTCTCAGTTTTGCAACCAAACGAAATCCAGATTTCTCTACTTCTATTTCCGATCTATCCTTTTTTTTTTTTTACTGTGTGTCATCGACGTTCGAAACTCCATCTGCTTGCTTCAATCTTGCCTCCCAAAAAAACAGTCATCACGGGCTTGCTAGTCTCAAAACAACAACAACAACAACAACAAACAACAACAACAACAACAACAACAACAACAAATCCTGACACTCAGAAATGTAGAACGTATTTTCCAAACTTCCAGAACATTTCTATTGATGGCTCCAAATCAAACCTGCTGTTGTGATATCTCCTGTCCTCCGAACCATCATGCTGTTGTGATATCTCCTGTCCTCCGAACCATCATGCTGTTGTGATATCTCCTGTCCTCCGAACCATCATGCTGTTTTGATATCTCCTGTCCTCCGAACCATCATGCTGTTGTGATATCTCCTGTCCTCCGAACCATCATGCTGTTGTGATATCTCCTGTCCTCCGAACCATCATGCTGTTTTGGTATCTCCTGTCCTCCGAACCATCATGCTGTTGTGATATCTCCTGTCCTCCGAACCATCATGCTGTTTTGGTATCTCCTGTCCTCCGAACCATCATGCTGTTGTGATATCTCCTGTCCTCCGAACCATCATGCTGTTGTGATATCTCCTGTCCTCCGAACCATCATGCTGTTGTGATATCTCCTGTCCTCCGAACCATCACGCTGTCTTGATATCTCCTGTCCTCCGAACCATCATGCTGTTTTGATATCTCCTGTCCTCTGAACCATCATGCTGTTGTGATATCTCCTGTCCTCCGAACCATCATGCTGTTTTGATATCTCCTGTCCTCCGAACCATCATGCTGTTGTGATATCTCCTGTCCTCCGAACCATCATGCTGTTGTGATATCTCCTGTCCTCCGAACCATCATGCTGTTGTGATATCTCCTGTCCTCCGAACCATCATGCTGTTGTGATATCTCCTGTCCTCCGAACCATCACGCTGTTTTGGTATCTCCTGTCCTCCGAACCATCACGCTGTTTTGGTATCTCCTGTCCTCCGAACCATCACGCTGTTTTGGTATCTCCTGTCCTCCGAACCATCACACTGTTTTGGTATCTCCTGTCCTCCGAACCATCATGCTGTTTTGATATCTCCTGTCCTCCGAACCATCCACTGCGTAAACACAAACTCTCTGACAGCTCTGTCAACATCACTAAACTGGCCGCTCTGGTTCCGACTCTGAAAGAAAAATGGTTTTTCAACCCCAACATAAAGACTTGTTTATTTTCAATCCTATGTTCCTTTTTTTCCGTTAAACTAAACGAGTCTCTCAAAAATGATGGCAATAATAGTGTTGTCGAATGGATTTCATGTCATTTCGGCTCTGAGGGCAACGAAGCTGCCAGCTAGCTTGCCAGGAATATCAGAAGCGATGACCAGTGAAAATGTTCATTTATTCACAGAGCATGTGCCAGAAGCCAAAGCCCATAGGTATGCGAAACTGATTTGGCAAGACGAATGGAACTCCCACACGCTGACAGATGTTTTTCACATCCATTGTGATTTACTCAATCAAGTCACAGCCAAAATGGACCAGTTTGTCCCTCAGATCACACGATTTTGGGCAATTTTCAAAAACAATAAAAAAAAAAAAAAAATCAACCACTTCACCTAGGAGCATGAGACATACACCATTGGATAGAAAAAATAATGTATTTATCAAAAATGCTTACCTTCAGTGAGGACTCCACAGAGTTCACATGATGTAAGTCATCCAAAATGATACACATTTGCAGAAAAACAAAAACTTTTTATGCACATTGTAATC
>CM065716.1:67179571-67184571 GCA_033310375.1 Conus canariensis | reverse complement strand
TGTCTCTCCTTGCAGCGGATATTGCCATTCACTCGAGCTCAACGATGGTTGCGTGCTGGATATCATTAACCATGTTCCATTACTGCGAGTGCAGGATCGGGAGATTTTGTAGACAAGAGTTTAAATGAAATAACACGCAGTCTGAGCGGAACATCGCGTGCACTTCCTGTCGTTTGGGCGTTTCTTTCTGGGAAGTTGTTCTAGGTTTTAGGAGAGGTGATTTGTGGGGGTCTAGTGGGGATTTTTTTTCTCTCATCCTCCGTACCATTTCAAGATGGCATTGCACCCAGGCTGTTTATTCCAAAGCCCCCCCCCCCCCCCCCCCCCCCGCCCCCCACCCATCACAACCATAGCCTGGTCCGTCTTGCTACAGTCCTGGCAACGGCAATCTGCAGGGAGCACTTTCAAGTCAGCATGAGACAACCCACCAGAGGAGACACTGCACTGCTGACGAGTCACTTCGTTGATGTTCAGTGGTGCCTGTTCTGATCCAACATACACAGGACACCACCTGCTGAATACCTTTCTGACAACAATATTTGCTTAGTCATGGAGCCGACGTGAGTGAGCTTTCCCTCCGCAGAGCGCCACGACGTTTGTTCAAAGACAGCCTCCATGAACTTGCCGATACCAGTGATCCAGACAGAATCAAACCAAGGGCAAAGACGTGGAGAGGCAAGCAACTGAAATGTGAACAACGCATGAAGGCCTACAGGATTTGAGACATTTCTGATGCTGATCAGTAAAGATGAGGATTGTGACGAAACTATGGATTTCATTTAGGTCTGAGACTGCTGTACTTTGTGTTTACTTTCATAATATATTCTGGCGTGGGCTTGTGTTTACTTTTATAATATATTCTGGCCTCAGCCAGGCCCAAGACACACAGACATCTGATATCAAACTCGGTTGTATGATCCCAGTCCTCCCATTTGAGCCCACAGCAACCTCAACTCTGGGTAAGAGCCGGTCAGGGCAGAAAATATCTCACGAATAAATGGTTCTGAGGGGAATCGGACCCACGACCTCCCAGCCAAGGGTGGACGGAGGTAACCTTTTGCCCGAGGTGACTAGTGAGTTACATAGTTTTAACTGGGTCAGTTCCAGCCAACCATCCTACCCTCCCTTTCCCAGTCATGCACATTTTGGAGTTAAACTGAATGATAAGTTAAAACAAGATGGATGTGCCAGCCCACTTCGTCACTTTGTCTGTTTGTTGTTCGATTGTAAACCGTCAAATCCAGCAAATTACCGTTGATAAGAAATCGGCGAATGAGTTATCTTTCTGTTCATATTTTGTACTAAAACGCATGAAAGGACACAGTAAGCTATTTGTCTTATGAATGCATCTCCAAAGTGTTATGTTCTTCATAGAGAAATTGTGCATACTCGTGGTTGAAGTCTTGGCACACTTGCTATATCGCCTATTTCTGTTTTGTGTTAATTCTGGTCTGTTCTCCCTTCAGAAAGCACACCATCAAAGTCGAGCGCCACCAGTTTTTCTGTCTGTGAATCTTCTGGTATTTAATGGATTTTAAAAAAAAGACCATGGACAATTCTTTGCTTCGCCGGTATCCTTACATAAAGTTTATCCCGCTTGCTGCACGCCGAACTAAGATTTATTATCTAGTTCGAAAAATCAGTGCTCAGTCAACGTCATAACATTTAGTTTAGATGGCTCCCTGCAAATTGTCCAAGATCTTACTTAAGACTTTGTAGGCCTACTGGATTTTTTTTTCTCTCTTTTTTTTTCTTTTGTTCTAACTAAATGTTTTAAGACGATACTAACGTCGTTTGCATACTTTCCTATGTCAGTGCTGGGACATTGATTTTGATAGAAAATCTAATAAAATACATTCTTGGACCCATTTTAAGTTGGACATGTCTGCTCCAGACATGCCAATCCAGGAAAAGAAATATGTAAGAGAGAGAACTCGGAACTCGGAACTCGGAAAATTTTAATTGCAAAGGCCACCGACCTATCTGCAATGAGGTCAAGAAACAAAAATGAAATCACACACACTGACGCTGTAGCATTTCTACTGATCACGCTCATTTACAAAACTTGCTCACACCAACTGAATAATCGTAAATTGAGAATACCGAAAGATACTTACAAAATCACACCCGTATGTAGCACTCGCCCAGACTCGCACAGCTCGCACATACAATTTCGCTCGCACTTACAATTGCGCGCCGCAAACCACACACACACACACACACACACACACACACACACACACACACACACACACACACACACACTACACAACATACACACACACACACACACGTACACAAGCATACACACACACACACAACGTACACAACACACACACACACACACTACACACACATACACACACACACACACACACACACACACACATACTCACCATACACACACACACCACACATCACACACACACACACACACACACACACACACACACACACACACACACACACACACACACATTTTCATCATGATCCCTAAGTATACACAAGACGTATCAACCACGAAACAAGGTAAAACAGATAAATTTATGAAAACATATGGTACTCCTAATGTTCTCTCCCCAGTAACAGTTCTCTCTTTTCTTCAAGGCATAGAAGATATACATCGCAACAGAGCGAATTACGTCCCTTTTCTCGTTTTGCAGCAAAAACTTCAACAATGGTCCGTGTACATTTGTTACATATTTCATGATATACTTATTTCTTAAATCTTGATATGATGGACATTCCAGCAAAAAGTGTATTTCATCTTCAGTTTTGACACAAAAAGGGCAGCTTTTTGAGTTATTTTTGTATCTGTCGTGGACTTTTATATCACTGATTCGTAGTCGAAACCTTACAAGAACTTTTCGAAACTTTGGGATTGTGATATCTGCAAGATATTTTTCAGGCTGTAGTAATGATTTAAACAAACGATAAGTAGAATACCTGTCACTATTAACAGTTTGGTGTTCCACTCTTGCTGATAGCAATCAATCATTTGTTGTTTTAGTTCCTGTAGAAACAACTTTTCGTGACCAACTCCACCGTTAAGCCAGACAAAAGAAAAACCATGTGAATCAGACAATTTTTTATAGACTTTGCCCAGTTTAAATGTATATTTGAATGTCTTGTGGATTGCAACATTTTTTAGTTTTCCATTTCGTACGCTTGTTTTGGTATTCTTTCAATTGGTAACTTTTGCAGTTTAAACCAATAACGCATTGCTTTCATGGCACTATCAATATATAAAGGGTACCCTGCCTAATTCACCGTGCACCATAATGTTCGGGGTTTTAGGACTTACGTTCAAAAAGCGCTTGCATGTGTAAGAGAGAGAGAGAGAGAGAGAGAGAGAGAGAGAGAGAGAGAGAGAGAGAGTTGAAACGAACAGAGTTCGGTGCACAACACTTATGCTTACCAATCAGTCTAGCAATAAATCAGCCATTTATTTAATGTACTGGGTGTCTGATATTTCATGTTCCTTTCTTCCTGTGGCAAATCGACTACGCGAACGGTTCCTTTTCCTCTGAATCCGTGCCATATCAGTCACTGGTAGTCTGAGGGACCGGACAGTCAGGTTGACAGCGTCGTCATATTCTCTTCTCCCTCCCTCATCTTGTTACGCTCTCCCTGTGTATCCCGCAAATGCCAGATGGATATTTCCTGGACAATTGATGTGAAGCTGGTTGGAATGACATAGACAGAGAAATATCGGACGAAAGATTTCCCTCTCTCCCTCATGTCTGCTAGTCCCATCTTTCTCTCTCTCTCTCTCTCTCTCTCTTCTCTCTCTCTCTCTCTCTCTCTCTCTCTCTCTCTCTCTCTCTCTCAGAACAAATTGACGACAGCGTAATATCTGGCTTTGTAGATAATGCTGTACACATTAAATGAATCTTTTTTAGACGGCGCCGTTTGGAAAATCGCTCATCCCGTTTAGGCATGGATGGGCCAGTTGTTATCTCCAATAAGGAAGTTATCTCTTTACCTGCGTCTTTTGGAGTGTTTGATTCTCAGCAAGATAACACAAGACCTATCGATGAAACCTGGCAGAAAGTTGGATTCTGACTGAAGATTGAAGCCATTGAACATTGGTGTCGATACAGATCAACAGGCAAATCCAGGTTTTTCAACTCCCTGACTACTGTGACATCAATCGTTTTTCCACAATTTGTTTTTCTCGTAAATGTCCTACGCAATAATGCAATGGATCTCGATGTAAAAATGACTCAGTAACTGCATCAATATCTACGATCTCTTCAGAATTACGACCCAGATCCCATATAAGAAAATGTCTGTTCGATTTTGGTGGAGGTCTTCGCCCTTCCTAGAGAGCCCTTTCAGTTACCGTAATTGATATTGTTGGGTGCTTCTGTATTTTTTTTTCTGAAGAAAACCCGTTCTGGGTAGGGCTTTAATATGTAAAAGTGACTTAATTTTAAGGTCTGTGAGTGTAGATGGCAGACAGCGGTGTACAGAGTTAAACCGTTGTAATTTGACGTTACAGTACCACTGAATCAATGTGGATCCACAACATGCAGTGACTAAAATGCGCATCAGTTGACAAGAAAAAGATGCCGATAACTTTATAGAGGGCACACAATCATCATTTGTGCTGTGAGTTATTTAAGCATACATGGTTTGAGTCGGTTTCGTGGACAATACTTCCATTGTTTTGTTTTTGATGGTGAAAAAAAAAGGTGAGTTGGAAACAAAAAGATTCTGCGTACTGTACAAATATACTGCGTATGTGTCCTTTCACTTCGCTTTTAGGTGGTCAGCTTTCTCCTCCCCTCCCCTGTACTTCTGCATCCTCCCCTTAACCTCTTCTCAGATCCTCCTGTCTTGGCCTGTCTACTCATTGCAATTCCCCTCAGCATCCGCCTTCCACGCCCTCGCCTGTCGGAAACCCCTGCCCTTCCTGTCAGGTTCTTCTTTCCTTCTTCTTTCTGCATCTCTTCTTTTCACTCTCCTTTCTCCTTCACTCAGCTCCCCTCTTTGCC
>CM065716.1:67147071-67174571 GCA_033310375.1 Conus canariensis | reverse complement strand
CTTCGATACCACTGTTACTAGCCCCTTTTACCATGACAAAAGTACAAGAACCTTTATTCCCTTCACATAGACATTTTCATTGTGAAAACATGGGTACATTAACAATACTACCAGAATGACAACATATTAAGATGGGCAGTGAAAAGTACTTTAGTTGCTGTTGGGCACTACTGTATCAAACTTGCAACATGCTCTGTGCAACATGCACTACTAGCTAAAGTGACCAGGAATCTGATGGCTGAAGATGACATCTATCACCATGATATCTGGTTGATTGGCCGGTTTGATGTGTCTTGCCTCAACTCAACTCTTTAAACAAGTATTTATGGAACTTCCGTCTAATGACAGAAACAATGCCAGTTATAAATAGTCAGTAATGAAGATGACCCTATCTCACTGTAACTAAATCGGAACAATCAGCTGAATAACATTTCTAAAGATAAACAAGAGTGAAAAATAGAACTGTAAAGTGATGACAAGTCGCTATTTGCATTTTGGGATTTGGAAGATGAATAAAGTAGTCCATGTTGTTTCCATTTCTGTGATAGCGTAGAATCGACCAAACAGCAGTTAGAATGACAAAGATGGATCTGGACATAATGGTGTTTGGTAACAAATTATGGGTTTTGCTGCTATTGTACAAGCACAAGACTGAGGATACGAGTTCCTTTTCCTGTCCCTCCACCCCAACCAATTCCAACCTCAATCTCATTAATAAAAAAAAATCATTCACAGCCAGTCGAGAGTCTGAAAATGGCGTGTTTATGATCAAACAAACACACCTTCCAGTCGAATTCTCATGAAAATGCCACTGGTTGGAAAGGACGGTACGGACTACAAAAACCTGAAAGGATCCAACCCAAAGTCTTGAACTTTTCAGAACCTCCATTTTTTAAAACAAGCACCACCAAAATGACCCAGCAACCCCTATGATAAGTTGCCCCATGCCGACGTCATTTTCATTGCTCTCTGTAGACTGTCGGTGATGAGGCTGCAACAGAACAGGTCTGGGTGTGGCTGTGCAGGGGGGGGGGGGGGGCTGTGGTAGTGACGCCATGGGAGGGTCACAGAAGATGAGACACCATGAAAAATCGATGAATAACCAAGACAAACACACACACACACACACACACACACACACACACACACACACACACACAACGGGCGCGCGCGCGCGTATACACACACACACACACACACACACACACACACACATACACACACACACACACACACACGCTGAGTTGAACAGTACCAAATATAAGGTCCCAAACACAAACACACGATAACAAGCAACCATATTCTGGGATATGTTTGGAGAGAGACAGAAAGAGAGAGAGAGTGAGAGAGACAGAGACAGAGACAGAGAGCGGTGAAGAGATTGGACTGGTTCATTAGCAGCCTCTGTAGCCCCACTTCCATCCCAGTGTTTGCCTGGCCACGTCAAGACGGCGTAATTGATGGTCCCTCCATTCCCATCCACAGGCGTTGCCTTCCTTCCCTGGCCTGGAGATGGTGAACGTGAAGTGTGGGAGACAAGCGGAGAGCATCATCAGGAGGAAGTTGCTTTGCTTTTATGTGCGTACATTCCTTACTCTGCTCTCTCACAACCCGCCTCAAGCGTGCTTTTTTCCTTGTCCATAGCGGTCTGTAAATTGTCAAGTTCTTCAGGTTTGACTTAGATTTTTTTTTTCGCCTGTATGAACGTTTTCAAATTTTTTTGAGCAGTTCTTGAGATTAGGGCACCAGAATTCAGAGTTCCAGTAGATGTTTTCTCTTTAAAAGCTTTTTCTTCTACTATGACCAACTTTATTAGCAAATTCATTTGCTTGTTTATTATTTGTAATCTGTTGGGGGTGATTTCTTATTAAATCCAAACATGACAGTGAGAAAACATGTTTGAAATAAATGAAGGCCAGTGAGTGTCAAAAGTAGGGGGGGGGGGGGGGGGCCTAAATCCCTGGTTTGTCATATATTATTGAGTTTGTGTCTCGACGCTGTATCCACAAGGGATTAAATGTCGATGTGTCTTGGAGCACAGGGTTGTGCTGACGATAGTGATATGGTGCTCAGGGTTTCAATCTGTCCTTCGTACGAGGCGTTATTTTTTTCTTTCCTGTTTCTGGACAATGATATTCCTTTCTTCCTTTCTCTGAGCATTGAGTCCTTTTCATCCTTCCTCTGAGACATGCTTCTTTTTCCTTGCCATCTTTGGGACACGATGTTACTCTCTTCTTGTCTTCGTAACATGATGTTCTTTTCTTCCTGTCTCTGGGGCATGGTAGTATTCATCTATTCGTGTCTTTGAAACGACATGGTGTTCATTTCAGCCTGTCTCGTGGACTTTGTGTTTCTCTCTTCCTGTCTCTTGAACATAGTGTTCCTTTCTTCTTGTCTCTGGGAAAGGTTGTTCCTCTCTTCCCATCTCTGGAACATGGTGGTTCTTGCTTTCTGTCTGTGGGAAACTGTGTCATTTTTTTCCCTCTGCAGGACATGTGTTCCTTTCTTCCTGTGTCAAGACATGGTGTTCCTCTCTTCCTGTGTCAAGACATGGTGTTCCTCTCTTCCTGTGTCAAGACATGGTGTTCCTCTCTTCCTGTCTCTAGGACATAATGCTCCTTGCTTCCTGTCAGTGGTACATTGTGGGTTTTTTCCCCTTTCTTCTCATCTGTGCCTTGCTTCCTGTCAGTGGTATATTGTGGGTTTTTTCCCCTTTCTTCTCATCTGTGCCTTGCTTCCTGTCAGTGGTATATTGTGGGTTTTTTTTCCCTTTCTTCTCATCTGTGCCTTGCTTCCTGTCAGTGGTACATTGTGGGTTTTTTCCCTTTCTTCTCATCTGTGCCTTGCTTCCTGTCAGTGGTATATTGTGGGTTTTTTTCCCTTTCTTCTCATCTGTGCCTTGCTTCCTGTCAGTGGTACATTGTGGGTTTTTTTTTCCCTTTCTTCTCATCTAAGGGATGGTGCGTTCCTTCCCTCGTGTCTCTGGGACATGACGTTAATTTCTTCCTGTCTCTGAGAAATAATGTTTCTATGTTCTTGCTCTCGGGACATGGTGTTTCTTTCTTCCTGTCTATGGAAAATGGTATTCCTTTCTTCCTGTCTTGGGGACATGGTGTTTCTTTTTTCCTGTCTTAGGGACATGGTATTATACCCAAGGAGCTGTGAATACATTGCAGCATCGATTTGGTTCGTAGTGCAGGGATTGCCATGTAGATCATATACTCACATGGGTACACAGAATATCCTGGTTTCACGGTTTGAGTCTCAGACGCAGCGCGGTATTTCCTCCTGCTGACCATCCTCCCCTGTTACTTTACCAAACCTTAAGTCTGATTTGAGTATTAGACTTTTGGATGGGATTTTACAATGAGGTCCCATGACTTACTCAGTTCAGGTATTATCACACTACATTCAGTGTCCTCTCCCTTTCCTCCCTCCCCTCCCCTCCCTCCCTCCTCATCCTTTCCATTCCCTACAAAACTGAAGCTGCCACCATGTGTCACGTCATATAGCCGCAGGTGCCTGTGATAGATTATTGGCATTATCTTCAGCATTCCCATATAAGGATGAGTACACCAGCTTAACATTCATTGACTTTTCTGGACTTGCATCCCAGCTGAACATCGAGTTTGTCTAAAGGCTTTTGAAATAATTGTGTTCAGAAGCTGGCTAGCAATTCTATTACTTTGGCTGTGTTCATCAATCAAACTGGAGACAAAGTCTACAAGCAAGACTAAATTGTCCACCCACCACCCACTGTTCTTTAGGACCAGTAATGTCTTATATCTTCACTCTTTTCTGACGTTATTATCAAGAAAAAGACAATAGACTGTCTCAAGTCTCAGTGACAATGTGAGAGAGACAAGACACGTGGGAATTGGGTATTACGGCTACGTTTCTGCAATTGATCATCATTAGTTTCTGTCGTTTTGGACTTGTTGGGTCCTTATGAAGAACGAAAGCAGAGACTGACAGCCTAGTAGTGTGAAGAGAGGAGAGAAGTCTGGAGGAGCAGTCTGGGTCCATCTCAGAGAGACGGTAACTGATGAGGGTATGTCTACTCCAACATTGTTCCCCTTCGTAGGTTTCTCGTTAATTTAACGACTCTCCCTTTCGCGTGAAGGACGACTGAAGTCAATTAATCGCGAAGCCTCTAAAGAAGCCTCCCACTCCACCTACACCCCCTGCCCTCCCGTCGCCCGTCCTCTTGCCCTATCCCTCGTCCACTCCCAACAGGCACTGTTTGGGAAAGGATAGGAAGAAAACCGTGGATAACCTAGAAAGGACAAACTAATCAATCAGGTCTATTTCTCTGGCCTGCTTTGTGGGACTAAAGTATGTGGCTCAAAAATACTTGTCTCTGTATAAAAGCTAGGTTTCGTGGGTGCTTGTTTATCTTACATTTCCGCTAGTGATGAATTCGTCCTCTTCAGTACAGAATAGTCAGTCTTGCTGAATCCCTCTAGATCTAGTGTTGTGTATTATACACAAGAAGAAAGGTGGCAGAGTGGTTAAGACGTTCGCCTGCCAGTCCAACGTGTGAGAAGTGCGTGGGTTCGAGCCCTGCCTTTCTCGCCCTTTCTTTCCCAGTTTGAATGACGAATCGAACTGAATGTCAAGTCCATCGGATGGCGACTATAAGCGAGTCGGACCCGTGTGCTTTCCTGGCCCCCTGTACACGTTAAAGAACCCACGGCAGTTGAAAATCGAAAAGAGCAGGGGGTTCCCCGCTGCCCTGGCAAAATTGATGTAGATCGAAGATAGCCGCCTGGCATTTCTTACCAAGCCACAAAAATTGTCACTTACTGTTATCATGTGCCATCGTGTACCGGTGGAAATGGAGGACACGTATAAACATTGCATGCATCCTATGTGGGAAACTGGAGGAATAAATGAGATAAATGAAAATGAGTGACTGATATTTGAATGGTACGGGAAACGACTGAATGAGCGCCAGTAGGCTGCTCTTCGGCCGGCTCTACCTGGGTAGGCAGCCCGTTGAGTGAGTGAGGTAGTGTGTTTATTGTAAAGCGCTTTGAGCTTGGTCTGTGACCGAGGATAGGCGCTATATAAATACCCAATATAATAATAATAATAATTTATAAAGAAAAAACTCTCAATACACTAGATAGCAGACAGACATGGGAAGAAAGTCAAGGGTTTAATTCAGGTAAAGGCCTGAGCCTCTTACTGGAGGGTGATATATGCATAATCAATTAATTCCAGTGGTACAATAACGTTACATAAATAAACCCAGTAGTATACAAACGGAGATGATATACAAATGGAAGGCAACTCCCTAGAAAGTCACAAGACCTAGCCTCGACTAGGTGAATGTTCATGTGTAAACTGAATGATAGATATTCAAGCTGTGTATTTATGAGTAAACTTAATGTTTGATGGCGTGGGTCCTGTTATTATTTCTGCTGAATTAATTCCACCGTAGTTTAGTCAAGGTAGAACGGCAAAATAAGACAAATGGTTCGTCTTCCCCAGGTATGTTGCATAGTCGGTAGGTAAGCATACTTTCAATTCTGACATTGGATCCAAAGCAATAATGACCAAATACACCGAATCGATACTAATAAAGCATTTCTATATTCGAGTTTCTTCTAACTCTTCATTCATTTCTATGAAATTACAGGTTTTAGAGGCCCATGCAGAGAAAATCTCTTACTAACAATTTAGTTTCATCAAGGTGTCACAGCATGCGGACTAGTTCATATATGCTACACCATAGCATAGCTGCTTAGTTTCCGGACCATAGCTGATGGATATATTAATTAATGACTGAGATCAAAGAATTTAAAAAGAGGGTCTTAACCTGTACAATTGCCCAACGCGCAAGTCAGACTTTGGGTACCTACTATATCTGTTCCAATATTATTATTGTATGTGTATATGATGAGTGCACGTGTGTGTGTGTGTGTGTGTGTGTGTGTGTGTGTGTGTGTGTGTGTGTGTGTGTGTGTGTGTGTGTGTGTGTGTGTGTGTGTGTGTGTGTGTGTGTGTGTTGTGTATGTGTGTGAGTGAGAGAGAGTCAGTACAACCATGAGTTAATCTGACAATAAATTGGTTTCAGTCAGTCAGCGTGTGTGTGTGTGTGTGTGTGTGTGTGTGTGTGTGTGTGTGTGTGTGTGTGTGTGTGTGTGTGTGTGTGTGTGTGTGTGTGTGAGTGTGTGTGTGTGTGTTTGGGTTGGTGGCCATGGGCTCATGTGTATGTATGCCAGCGTATGCCGTGCATGTGTACATGTGTGTGTGCCTGTCTGTCTCTGTCTGTCTGTCTGTCTGTCTGTCTGTCTGTCTGTACATGTGTATGTGTATGCGTGTGTGTGATCAGTGGGCTTGCGTGAGCGTGCTCCTGCATGCTGTCCTTTCATCTACATAATTGTAAAATTAAATATCAATTGATAATCTAGTCAAATAGCAGTTTATTGCTCATTCACATTCGGAGAGAGAGAGAGAGAGAGAGAGAGAGAGAGAGAGAGAGAGAGAGAGAGGAGAGAGAGAGGAGAGAGAGAGAGAGAGAGGACACACAAAAAGTTTGAGGTGGGTCACGATATCATACTATCAAATTCTAAATTCAGTCATTGATTTTACCGAATATGTTCCTTTGAATGTATGCATGCAGATGAAGAAATACACAGTGTAGGTGGGCAGAGATAGAGAAACGCGGAGACAGAGAAAGAGAGACCAGGGGAGAGAGGGAAAGAGGTAGGGAGGGAAGAAGAGAGGAAGGGAGAGAGAGACAGACAGACTGACAGACCGACACACGGACAGCCAGCCAGCCAGCCAGCCAGCTAGCCAGCCAGATAGACAGGGGGAATATTTAGACATATAAAGGTTTCAATTCCTAGACCTACATAAAGAAGATAATGGATGATTATAACGACCACAAAACTGACAAAACAGCAGACATCATGATGTCGGAATGTGATATACGATGGAAACTCATGAGTTCATGAGAAGGTTAAAAAAAAAAAAAGAGAGAGAAAAAAAAGCAATTTGCTATATTACGACTCGCTGCCTCTTTATGTGTCACTGAGATGAGAGTTCTGGGATATCAAAATGATTGTGTGTGTGTGTGTGTGTGTGTGTGTGTGTGTGTGTGTGTGTGTGTGTGTGTGTGTGTGTGTGTGTGTGTGTGTGTGCGTGTCCGCGTTTTTGTGTGTGTGTGTATCTATGTGTTGTGTGTGCGTGCGTGCGTGCGTGCGTGCGTGCGTACGTACGTGCGTGCGCGCGCGCGCGCGCGCGCGCGCGTGTGTGTGTGTGTGTGTGTGTGTGGCTCTTGTGGCTGTTATTAATGTCGCCGCTGCTGAAACTGATAACCATTGATTCTCTCTCTCTCTCTCTCTCTCTCTCTCTCTCTCTCTCTCTCTCTCTCTCTCTCTCTCTCTCTCTCTCTCTCTCTCCCCCCCCCCCCCCCCCCCAAGGTCTGTCGACTGAACGTCAGTATCTGAAGAGATGATAGCCATGACCGTGAATAGGAAATTGCAGGCCTTTTCCCCCTGATGTAAACCGCCTGTTAGTTAAATAGAGAGCTGACAGTTGGTGATACAGTAAAGGAGATGTAGAGGGATGAATAAATGAATAATAAACAATGGATAGAGGGATGAATAACTAAATGGCTGGTATCCTGGCTAATGGAAAGTGGGAGGGCGGAGGAGTGTCAAATGGTGAGGAATTTGGAGGGCCGATTTGGGAAAAGGGGGTGGGAGTAAGAAAAACATTTTTGTGAGGGATCGAGGCTTTAGAGACTGATTTCTATACAATCTCTGTTTTGTAAAAGGTAGAATTACGTAGTGAAGTAAAACGAAAACAAAAGCAAGTGAACGAAGAGAAAAAAAAAAGGAGGTTGGAGCCACACGAAGAGGACTCAATGGCTGGAACATTAGGTAAAGCGTGACAGCCCGTTCTCCCTGGGACAACCCTCACTCGTGCTGACTTCTTTTTATTGACTTATTTATTCATTTATTCGTCTATTTATTTATCTATTTATTTATTAATTTATCAATTAATTTATTTCTCTATTCATTATTTATTTATTTGCATGTATTTGATCTTATTTGATTTTTTTTATTTTGTTTTTACCATAACTGCTTCTCCTAAGTTAAATCGAAACTTTATGCTTTTATGTATTCATGCGGCAAACACACACACACACACACACACACACACACACACACACACACACACACACACACACACACACACACACACACGCACACACGCACGCACGCACGCACGCACACACATACACACACGAACGCACGCACGCACACACACATATGCACGCACGCGCAAACACACACTCGTACACACACACGCACGCACATGCACAAACCAAATAGCATTTGCTTTGTATGACGTAAATATTTCATAGCCAATATTCAGTTAGCTTTAACATGATTACCCATCTTCCTCTTCCCTGAATTCTCTTTTCTCTCTCTCTCTCTCTCTCTCTCTCTCTCTCTCTCTCTCTCTGTTCTCTGCTCTCTCTCTCTCTCTCTCTCTCTCTCACACACACACAACACACACACACACACACACACACACACACACACAACACTCTACTCACACACACACACACACACACACACACACACACACACACAACACACACACACACACACACACACACACACACACACACACCACACACAAGCACACACACACAACACACACACAACACACACACACACACACACAACACACACACACACACACACACACACACACACACACACACACGGGTGCGCGCGCGCGCATGCACACACACTAAAGGGGAACTATTTTTCATGATATCAATTCATTACAATGAATATATATATATATATATTATATATATATATATATATAAACAGTCAAAGTAGATTAAAAAAAATCCAAGCAAACAAGACTAAAATTTTCCACATTTTCGGCTTCAATTCCCTTTTTCAGGGGGTACAGACTTCTCTCTCTCTCTCTCTCTCTCTCTCTTTCTCTCTCTCTCTCTCTCTGTATATGTATATATATATATATATTATATATATATATATATATATATATATGTGCATTATATATATATATATATATATATACATATGTGTGTGTGTGTGTGTGTGTGTGTGTGTGTGTGTGTGTGTGTGTGTGTGTGTGTGTGTGTGTGTGTGTGTGTGTCCATGCGCGCGCTCGCAATTAACGCAAGCACGCTCGCGCGCGTGCGCACGTGCGTTTGCGCGCATACAGACACACACACGCGCGCGCGCGTGCCTTCGCTCACGCACACACACACCACACACTGAGAGAGACAGAAGGGGGGGGGGGGCCTGAGAGACAGAGACACTGTAGTCAAAATTCCCATAAAGTGCTACAGCAAATCGTTTCTTTATTTTGACAATCCTACGCAAGGAGAAAGAAAAGCGTGAGAGATGAATGTTCCATGATCTGAATGCTTAAAAAATAATTCATGATGGCCTGTTTTATTTCATGTGATTCTTTCATTGTGAATCCCAACAAGAACCGACCATCAAGCCATAATTCATGTGAACTATCTGCCATGTTCTGGATACTCTGGCTTCCATAGACCTGAGGGAATCAGGTCTGCTGACAATCGGTCAATCTGCTTTTTGCCTTTTCTCGCGCCCTGCTTTGGCATTGTGATTTGTGGAGTTCAAGGGTCGGCTGGCTGCCTGGCTGAAAAGATGACCGATCATATCATATCATCATGTGACTGAGCCCAGAGGAGATGGTCAGCAAGATCAGTCATATTTCTCCAGTCATATCTCCTGTGGCTTCTTTATGGCAGAACTCTTACGAATCCCATTCTGTCTTCCCCCTTCACAACCCTGTTGTTACTACTACAGGAATGATTAAAAAAGAAAGAAAGAAAGAAAAATGATGATGACGACGACGACGACGACGACAACAACTTCAACACAACAACAACAACAGCTGCAACTACAATTACAGCAACAAAACAGCAGCTACAATTTAACAACAACGATTGCTGCTTGCTTGTTGCTGCTGCTGTGTGCTTGCTGCTGCTGCTGCTGCTGCTGTGCTGCTGCTGCTGCTGCTGCTGCTGATGATGATGATGATGTTGATTATAATCATCATCATCTCATCATCATCATTATCATTATTATGATTATGATTATGATTTTATTTATATTCTATTCATTCATCATCATCATCATCATCATCATATTATTTTTCATCATCATTATTATTATTGTTGTTGTTGTTGCTGTAATTGTCATCATCATTATTATTATCATTATTGTCATTACTATTATAATTGTTATCATCCATCATCATCCTCATCTCATCATCATCATCATTATTATCATTGTCATCATCATCATCATCATCATTATTATTATCATTATCATTGTTGCTGTTTTTGTTAATGTAATTCTGGTCATCATCATCATCATCATCATCATCATCATCATCATCATTCTATTATTTTATTATTATTATTATTATCATTATTATCATTATTACTATAATGATTATTATTGTCATCATTATTATTATTATCATTATCATTATTATCACTATTACTATTATCATTATCATAATCATCACCATCACCATCATCATCATTATTTAACCCGGTACTATTAATGTTATGGTCATTATTATTATTATCACTATTATTGTTATTATCATTATTACATTGTTAACATTATTATTATTATTATCATCGTCGTCATTATTATTATTATTGTTATTATTATCATTCTTCTTCTTATTTTTCTTATTATTATCATCATTATTATTATCATCATTATTATTATCATTATTATCACTGTCATTATTATTATTATTATTATTATTATTATTATTATTATTATTATTATCATTGTTGTTGTCATTATTGTCATTATTATGATTATGATTATTATTATCATTGTCATTATTATCATTCGTGTTATTATTATTGTTATTATAATTATTATTGTTATTACTATTATCATTATTATTATCATTAATATTAAAATCATTATTGTTGTTGTTCTTATTATTATCATCAGCATCATCATCAGTAGTAGTTGTAGTAGTAGTAGTAGTAATATCATTATTATCATTATTACTATTGGTATCATTATTATCATTATCAATGTTGTTGTTATTGTTGTTGTTCTTGTTCTGTTGTTGTTTTTGTTGTTCTAGTTCTTGTTATTGTTATTATTATTATCATTATCATTGTTGTTTTTGTTATTATTAGTGTTATTGTTAGTATCATTATTATTATGATTATCATTATCAATATCATCATCAACGACTTTATATTATACTATTATCAATATTACTAACATCATCATCATCATCATCATCATCATCATCATCATCATCATCATATCATCGTCGTCGTCATTATCATCATCATCATCATTATTGTTATCGTCATTATCATTATCGTTATCATCATCATCATCATCACTAATATTCTCATTATTACCCACTTCTTTTGCTATTGTAATTATTATTACCATCATCATCATCATCATCATCATCATCATCATCATCATCTTTATTATCTTTATATTATTATTATTATCATCATCATTATTATTATCATTGTTATCATCATTATTATAATCATTATTATTATCATTGTTGTGTTGTTGTTGTTAGTATTAGTATTATTATGAAGAAGAACAAGAACAAGAACAACAAGAACAAGAAGAATGTCATCATCACATTGTCATCATCATCATCATCATTATCCTTAACATCTCATCATCTCATCATCATCATCACCACCATCGTCGTCGCCATCGTCATCATCACCATTGTAATTCCCAACATTCAGTAAGATATTAGATGATCCACCCCAGACCGAAAGGCCAGCAACAACACATTGCGACTTTTAACAAATCCTTTGATTTCAGGCGTATTTTCCCTGACTGTATATGAGAGAGAGAGAGAGAGAGAGAGAGAGAGAGAGAGAGAGAGAGAGAGAGAGAGAGAGAGAGAGAGAGAGAGAGAGAGAGCGTCCGGTCCTGGAACTCCAATACTTCTCAATACCATCGCTCCTAACCCAACATTTCTTAATAATTTCAAGACTTCAGCTTGGAAACTCCAGGACAGTCATACACACCCTTGTCTGCTCTTCAAGTGACAGTGTTCTTTGGGGGGGGGGGAGGGGGGGGGGGGGCCAAAAGTCGGCATTCACTGGCAGTAAGAAGAGGTGCACGTCTCCTCTCCAGCATCCTGGTGCATGTTGCATATTTCATGTCTGTTGAGCGCTATGATGGATTAGTATGAAACTAGCACACTGTGTGGAGGCCAGCCGGAGATTGTTGCTATTTATGAAGCTGCGGGAACACAGTAAGCAAAATACATATAGAAAAAAAATCTATTCTGCAGATCGAGAACCTTTGTCTTCTTTGTATCGAAGATGAAGAGGGTGACAAAGAGGATGAAACTGAATCAGAAATTGGGATGATTGAATATTCTGTCCGTTTTTATGTTTTGTTTTTTTTTTTAATTCATGTCTATGTAATCTCCTTGGGATGCCTTTAACGGCACAAAAATAGTTCCCGGCCTTCACGAAGTTCTGAGCTGGTGTTCCTCTTTTTTGATATTGTCTGCACGTTTTTTTTTTGTAATGCTTTTTTCTTTACTGTCATCTACTGTTGTTCTGCCTTGTGGGTCAGTCTCCTGTCTTTGGACTGAAAACGTGTATTTTCAGGTCAGAGTTCATGGCACGTCAGTCTTGTAGTTGTTGCTGTTGTAATCTGGCGACCAGGTACTGAAAGTTGTATATTCTGTCTAGCCGACCATTCTGTAGTGTTAGTAGTAAGTCAATATAGCAATGTTGCATTTTTTTTTCTGTAAAATCTGTTTATTACGTTCTTACGCTCTTTTTGAACATGGGAACAAGAAATGCAGTGGAATGGGTGGCGCTTCCCACCTGAAAGATATTGATAGTTCAGCCACTGTGTCATGGTTTGTTTTTGTTGGTTGTTTCTTTTTCAGAATGAAATTTGTTGATTTTCGTCCAGACTGTAATTTTTTTTTCTCGTGTGAACTCGAGAAAATGAAAACGGGCTGTGTGGTTGACTGAGTTATATAGTAATTATAATAACAACAACAACAATAACGACAACGACAACCATCACCACCACCACCACCACCACCACCGCCACCACAACATGATGATGATGATGATGATCATCATCATCATCATCATCATCATCACGATAAGAAGAAGAAGGGGGAGGAGGAGGAGGAGGGGGAGGAGGGGGAGGAGGAGGATAATGATGATACTAAACAATGTCATAAAACTGTGTGAACTTTCGTCTGACTAGTTGGTAGAAACGAGTAGCGCCTTTCACCTATTAACATTACACAGGCTCTGATGGACTGCTCAAGGCATTAAACAGATCAACACTTGCATTGAACGCGAAATAGGCCTATAATTTGATGAGAGAGAGAGAGAGAGAGAGAGAGAGAGAGAGAGGAAGAGAAGAGAGAGAGAGAGAGAGAGAGATCTTTAACACTAAAGGATGAAGATTTCAAGCTTAAGTCTGGTCTTACAATCTGTCCTTGGTATTCACATATCATTTCAATACACGTCATGCATACAAACAAAGCAAGATAACCACACTAAGTTATAATTCTTATACCGAGAAGCAGATCATTCATGGATGCAAATATATTTCACCAAACCCAGCAAATTTCCATCAAAAGATAGAGATTAGTATTGTAACGATTTACACTTCCCTGCCAATTCCAAATTTAAAAAAAAGACACAAACCAACATTCTAGTAATTTTACCCTTCCCCTATAAGTTACCATCAACCAGGCAAAAATCAACCTTGTTATCTGTTACCTATTTATGAATTTCCAATGAATCGGTAAGAACCAAGACTGTAATATTGTACCATTCCATTCATAAATTCCCATCCAAAAGGTAAAAACCAGCATGGTAATATTGAACCCCTCTCCATAAGCTTACAGATAATAGGCAAAATTTATAGATTTGCACAAAATGGATAAATGGATAGAGACCAACAATTAAATACTCGACCTTTCCCTCATATCTTTCCATCAAACAGATAAAAAAAACGAGCATTGTCACGTTTTTTAGCCTTCCTCATAAAATTTCATCAAATAGATAAAAATCAAGGTTGTAATTTTTCACCATTCTTCCATCCATTTCTATCAGCACTGAAACAAATTTACTTTTCTGGGAAGAAAAATCAAACAATTGAAGAGAGAAAAAAAAAAACAAAAAGGTTGTCACATGACACCCTTCCACCATCAATTTCCACCAAATTGAAAAATCCTACCACCCCTTAATAAATTCAAAAGAAAAGAAAAACAGAACACTGCGGTTTTATCATTCGCAAATAACCCTTTATGTCACGTGCAGAAGTGTTCCTGAAAGTTCTTTACCTTTCGTTCAATCTTCAAGTCTCATCTCCACTTGTTCGTAAAAAGCCACGCCAACTGCTATGATCTTAATTTCGCCCGTATTCAGGCTTTCACGTCTGTGTGTGGACGAGGAGTGGAGGGTTGTGGGAGGGGGGGGGGAGAATATGGAGACGAGGGACATGGGAAGGAAAGAGAGGGGGTGGGAGTAGGACGGAGTGAATATTTCTTGTCTTGGATGTGGTACGCTTTCGGTCTGACGGGAGGAGTAAGTGATTTTTTTTGAGACATGGAATTTTACTGGGTGGATTCTCTCTCTCTCTCTCTCTCTCTCTCTCTCTCTCTCTCTCTCTCTCTCTCTCTCTCTCTCTCTCTCTCTCTCTTGGTTTCTACCTCTCAAACGCTGAAGGGGCTCTGTTAATGATCATTGGCCATGGCTTCCTCAACCACCAGCCCTTCTCTTGAGCGTTCTCTCTCTCTCTCTCTCTCTCTCTCTCTCTCTCTCTCTCTCTCTCTCTCTCTCTCTCCTCCTCTCTCTCCATACACACACACACACACACACACACACACACACACACACACACACACACACACACGTTCTATTTTCGTTGCGCCCTCGGCAACACACACACACACACACACACACAACACACACACACACACACACACACGCACACACGCCCACGGCAACGCACAGCACGCACGCACCGCACGCACGCACGCACCACGCACAGCACACACACACACACACACACACAACACACACACACACACACACGCACCACCCACACACACACACACACACACCACACACACACACACAACACACACACACACACACACACACACACACACACACACACACACACACACACACGTTCTATTTTCGTTGCGCCCTCGGCAAGCCTGCATGGGTTTCAGTATCCAGAGACACACATCTTTTAATAACTTCCTCCCTCTGTCGTGCTGTTTTGTTTAAATTATTTTATGGGATCTGCGTAAATCTATTCTATTCACCTCATACTCCAGCTAACATTTGGGGTCGTCTAGTAATTTGTGCATATTTCGACACAACGCGTGAAAATTGTCGGGGGGGGGGGGGGGGGGGGGGGGATACCAAGGGAAAAAAGTGAATGTGTGAAATTTAAAAAAAACATCCGAAACGTTTTCAATGAAAATGTCAAAGACATCAAATGAAAAAGTTACTTCTACGTTTAAAGTTTAAAAAAAATTACATCAGAAGGAATATGTTTGAAGAACGTCTTTAAAGAATCTGGCAAACGATTTGTGCCAAATGCTATGTCAGTCCAAATGGTCTAAACGCGGTTTGATATTGGCGCCAGCCATTAGACTTAATCTATCATTTTAGGCTTAAACAAAGCAGCAGAGGAAAAAATGACAAACATAATGGTGGCCAAAAAAAGATAATAAAAGCCATAAGAAGAACTTGGCACTGCATAATAGACAACTAGTGACCTCTCCGGACAGTGTTTACCGTCTCACAACTAGGTCGTCAAGCTACAAACGAAAACGCTGGTATGCCATAAATTGTGAGTGGAGAAAAAGGGGAAAAAAAAACCTTTCCAGAACATAGGCAGATAAAATGGCCACAAAGGCAGAGAAGAAAATGGTGAAAGGAGAGGAACATGTAGAAAATGCACAGTCAGAAAGATAGACAGAAAAAGGAAAATAGTGACACAGGATACACAGAAGGTGGGGATACTTGTTACGCTGAAAGGTCACCCAGTATTCCCATGAGGAGGACCAATCTCAGTCACTATGATGAACCTGCTACTAAGCTAACCCCAAAATGAGCTGTCTAACCCAAAATGAGCTGTCTAATTGCTCACGACTTACAAAACGACCTTGACCTCTGGAACTGGCCTTTTCTTTCTTCTATTCATTCCTCATTATTTTCTCTTCAGAAACATGTCAGCGTGCCATGATTAGAACTGAGATACTAATGCAAATGAATGACGTTCTGTTAAGCATGATCCGACATTGAAATTTCATGTCAGGCTGGGGTAGCAAAGATTTTCTGAACTGCTTTCCATCACATGAGCTGAAAAAATTTTATATATATATATATATATATATATATATATTATTTTTGCAGTTCCTCGAACTTTTTAAAAAAAAATTTGAGAACATTCAATTTTCCCAGCAAAGGCTTATTTAGTTAGTTTCTCCAGTGTGATTAGACTGTATTTCCCGCGGCAACAGGTTGACAGAGTGAAGGGCTGTTGATATAGGAGGGGAAGAGTGTGTTGTTGTTCCCTCAGGGGGAAAGGAAGGGTGAGGGGGGGGGGGGGAAGAGGAGGGGATAGAATCTGGGTCTCTTTCTCCCCTGCCGGCTATATCCCTGTCATGTTTGTACCGAGGCGGCCCCAGCATTGAGAAGCCCTGATGTTGCTTTTCCTCTAGAGTGAACTCATTGTGTGATGCTTGCAACTGGTCTGTCTGTTTTTTATGGTCAATGGACAGTTGTGGCTGGAAAGCATCATAATTGTGTAGGATAGGATGGATTGCGATTCATGTTGTGTGTGAGTGTGTTAGTTGTATTTCATTCTCTCTTGTGTGTGTGTGTGTGTGTGTGTGTGTGTGTGTGTGTGTGCGGCGCGTGGTGCGTGCGTTGTGTGCTGTGCGTGTGTGTGTGTGTGTGTGTGTGTGTGTGTGTGTGTGTGTGTGTGGAGGGGAAAGGGAAGAGGGTGGGTGGGGATAGAAGAAGGACGGGGTTTACCGTAGGCAGATGGAACTTTCTACTTGTTTGTGTGTGTGTGCGTGTGTGCATGTGTGTGTGTGTGTGTGTGTGTGTGTGTGTGTGTGTGTGTGTGTGTGTGTGTGTGTGTGTGTGTGTATGTATGTACGTGCGCCGGCGCGCGCGTGTGTGTGTGTAGAGACAATAAAGAAAATGAATGTGCTTGTATGTATGTATGTATGTAGTATGTATGTATGTGTGCTGTGTGTGTATACATATTACTATATGAATATATACATATATGTATATCTATACATATATATATATATATATATTATATATATATTCGATTTTTTTCTTTTATTTGCTCAGCTCTGTAATATTTACATGAATGAAAATATTCATCTATCTATCTAATTATTTACCTATCTCATCACTGTCTGTCTGCTATCCATCTAGATATCAATCGATGTATCTGTTTGTCTGTCTGTTTATCTATCTATCTGTCTGTCTACATATGTACAAAACTTCTGGCTTAATTCTTATGTAGATAGCTTTTCAAGGCAGACCGATTTTCTCAAAACCACAGAAGACCTGTTAGCAAAAGACTGATGATCTCCCAAGATTTCACCAGAAACACAAATTTTGATGCAATGGTTAGCATTTTGATCACAGATTTTCTCTTTCCACCATATGCCTTACCTAGCCCCTCGCTTTCCTCTCACTTCTACTCTTTCGCCTCAGTCATACCCCACCCCCACCCCCACTCCTTATCTCAGCAACCTTCACCCATTCATGTTTATTTTTGTGCCCATATTCACTCATACAAACCTTTTATTTTCGTCGGTTACTTGCTCTGTTTTTACACCGAAAAGAGCAGTTCTTGGGAAAAAATCCTACTGTGTATATCTGGACGACTTTTGTCAACCGACACTTCCTCTTTTCTCCTCCTCCAACACGTTTTGCGTCTCTCGTACCAATCATTTCTTGAGAGCAGTTTCCTGCTGCCAGGGTGTCTATATCTACAGTCTATTAACAGGAGGTGCGTTTGACGAATGAGTTCAGGGGGAAAAGCGCGAAAAGATTAATAGTATCGATAGTACATGTTTACAATTGTGTCGACCGTGTGTGACAGTGTGGTACGGGGCGAGTGGGGTGGGGGGAGGGGGGGAGGGAAGGAGGAGGGAGTGGGGGCGTCCCATTTTCCATGTGTTCTCAGTGGCATCAGTTCCACACCACTCACTCCGGCTCCCCCATACTCACCACGCCCATTTCCGTTTGGTCGCACCCCAGCCGTGCAGTCCTCAGGGAGCAATCTGTTTCAGATCCCCGTGATGCAACCCACCAGAGGAGATCCTGCACTGCTGCCGGATCACATTAAATGATGCTCAGGGTACCTGAACCAGCATCCACATGATACTGCTTGACAAACCCCCTGCTGACGATAACAACGATCTCAACACAGCCATGGGCTTGGAGGATAAATTAAAAAAACCAAGCTCACAACGATAACATGGCATAAAAAAGTCACAGAAGTTGAGAATTTTATGACACTCAAACAGCATGAAAGATGATAGTGGTTATGTTATGTGATTCTGGTCTCAGGCCATGCGCAGGGATATGTTCCACGTTCCCTTGCATAATGTTTCCAGGCGGTTAACCAGGCCCGAAAGATACAGCCACCTGCAGTTCTGGATATGTTATCAGAGGAAAACCCGTTCAGGGACGAAACTCGACTGTGTGGTTCCAGTCTTTCTATTTAAGCCCATTGAACACTCAACTCATGTTAGAAACCAGGACCCCAGCCTACAACCCACGACGCTAACCACTGCACCACAGATTGCTTATTATCTTTCATTGAACATGTAAATCCATAAGCCCAAGCAACTTCTTAAAAACCTAATTCACTCATTGTTCCTAATGTTACTTTCAATTAATTTGTGCTTTTAGATGTGATCGAATGTATTTTGTTAGATGTGTTACTGTACCGAGATCCTTCTAAATCGATATCACTTATGAATGTATTTTTTTCAGAACGACAAAATTTCTTTTTAAGAGAAGAGAAAAAGAAAAGAAAAGAAAAAGAGGTCTCTACTGGCAATATCTGAAATATCCTGTAAAACTAAATCAATCATCAAACATTATATATATATATATATATATATATATATATATATATATATATATATTATATATACATCGGCTGTGATGTAAATCTTTTCTCTTGCCCTCCCTCATCCCATCCCCCATCATATCTCTCTATCCCTCCTCCCCTGCGCCCATCCCGGAGATAATTGCTCTCATAGTAAAATATCTGGCTAACTTTGGGGCCGCCTCTGAAGTCCACTGTGGCAAGTCCTCAGATGTGTTTGCCTTACGATATTGTGACTGCTTTCAGGAGTCCATCTGGTCTACTCCGACTTGAGTCTGACTGATGCAGTGCCACGTTCAGTGATGATTTGGGATTTGGGGTAATAATTATGTTCGTTTTTCGTTGAGGTGTTGCGTGCTAGACTATTTGATCAATTTACGACAGTAATCATCCGAGTTTCATGAATATTCACCAATGCGACGTCTTCTATCTAAGGAACATGATGTTATGACAAAGAAATATGATTACGCTTTCCCAAGGGTTTCTTCCCACTGTTGTCTGATCTGATTTGATTGGCTAGATATGCTTTTGGATTTTTTTTTTTAGATCAGGTAGGGATTTGGGTCCTTTTTTGTAATTTATCATTCACCTTGAGAAGAGGGTAGGGGACGTGTGAGTGAAGAGGGAAGCGGGAAAACCTAAAGATGGATGAGGAGAGGAAGAAGGATGCGACCAGGAAGCAGGAACCGGAAGGAAGTAGAATGAGAGGAAGTGGCAGAGTAGATCTTCCATCTTTTTCTCAACAATGTTTTTTTTTTCCCCAGCAGATTGATATATTCATGGTCAGTCGGTTTATGATTCCGACCCTTTGAAATTGTCTGTCAGTACTCTCTCTCTCTCTCTCTCTCTCTCTCTCTCTCTCTCTGAGAGACGCGCGCAAGCAGTCATAGCGAGCGGACGTGTTTTCTCCGGTGCTCCCTTTCTGCGAATGTTTATGTGACTGTGAGCTGTTTTCGAGTTTTGCGTTGTGTCGCATTCCGCAAGCTATGCCGTCGGCTTCCTTGGTTTTCCGGCACGTTTGTGGTGGTTTTCTGTGGACTTTTTGGAGTTTTATGGCACAAAGAGAAGTGTCGATCAGGAAGAGGATAATACGAGTAATACGTTTGAAGGACAGGCCAAATGGTGTTTTGATGGGGTGTACATTAACTTACCTGTATTGGAGTTTAGTCCTCATTCGATGTGGGGACATTGAATTGAACCCCGGACCCACTTACAAACACACCACTCAAGCCCAGGGCCACGATTTTCACCAGACTGATCTTTGTGCTCTTCAATCCTTGTGTTGTTCACTGAAGGACGAAAATGAGGGGCTGAGGAAGGAACTGTCGTGTCTTTCTCATAAATGTTCTGTTTTTGAGCGTCAGTTCTCCCAACTCTTCCAATGGAAAGATTACCTTCTGGACATGATTGATCGTTTACATAATCACCAAGATAAACTAGAAACTTTTTCTCGCCAGTATAACATCAGATTTTTCAATGTTCAAGAAGATGAGCGAGAAGATTACATAACGTGTGCTCGCAAAGTTGTACAGCTGCTCACTCGGTTTTACCCTATCAAGACATGGTCTCTGGAAGATGTAGAGCGGGCTCATCGGGTAGGCCCCAAGTACCATGATGGCAGACCTCGAACTCTTGTCGCGCGATTGCGTAGCTGGAGTGACAAGATTTCCATCCTACAAGAAAGCGACTGCAGAAAGGACATGTCGGACACCTTGGGTATCCGTGTGGCTGGTGATCTGACAATCCGTCAACAAGGGGAACTGCGTCGACAGCGATCACAGGGCAAGACGGCGTATTTTCGAAATGGTCGCCTGTGTTTCCGGGAACAGAGATCTCCCCATTTCAGAACAGTAAGAGGACGTGGCAACCAGCGTGACAGCCAGCGCCAGTCGGTGTTTGGACCCAGGGCACAGCTGGAGCACCTTGTTCTGAACGGTGACGTGCCTGTTGTCCACACCTCCATCACTTCCACCCGTTCCCCTCTACCATGTGCTTCCACCCACTCCCCTCCACCCGTCACTTCCACCCGTCCCCCTCCGTCATGTGCTTCCACCCACTCCCCTCCACCCGTCACTTCTACCCATTCCCCTCACCCACATGCTTCCACCCACTCCCCTCCACCCGTCACTTCCACCCGAACCCCTCTGCCACATGCTTCCACCCACTCCCCTCCACCTTCCACTTCCACCCGTCCCCCTCTGCCACATGCTTCCACCCACTCCCCTCCTTCCACTTCCATCCGTCCCCCTCTGCCACCTACTTCCAGTCGTTCCCCTCCACCTTCCACTTCAATCCATTCCTCTCTGCCTTCCATTTCCACTTGTTCGTCTTCACCCTCCACTTCCAACCGTCCATGTGCATCACCGACTTCCATCCATCCCCCTGTGCCTCCTACAGCCATCCACCCCTCTCCTTCCACCTCCACCTGTCCCCTTCCATCTTGTGTTTCTGGACATCCAGTGCCGTCTTCCATATCCTCCTTTCCCCCTCCTCTGTGCAGCATGCATGAGTTCCCCACCTTGCCCAGAACCAGTACACCCAGGAACAGAGGACTGACCCCCGCACGTCTTGAGCGAATCCAGAGCCAGAGCAACCACCATGAGGCCCACACATACTGCCGTGACTTAAGACCTGGTCCACCTTCCCATGGGGAGGCGTCAAGTCCTGGCGTAACTACGGGCTGCAACGACGTGCACCAGGTAGGAGTTCCTGTCAGCGCTTCAGAGGATCTTCAGAGTCCCACATCGATTCCAGCAGACGTACTGGACGATAGCCTGACTCTGCTTAAACAGAAAGTCTCCTCTGTGGACCCGCCAGCCGACGTGGAGAGCCAGTCCTTTGACTGTATGGAGACAATGGTTGTAACGAGTGACGGTGCTGGTGCGCTGAAGAACCCTCAGCCCTCTCAAGTGTCCCTTGTCAATGAAACTGAGGGTCGGTCCCCAGGCTATGGCCCTTGTACCCGAAGTCGTGTGAGGACCAGGCAGATGCAGCTCACTGAAAGTTTTTCCAGGGCCCACCCGAAAAACAGCTCTGGACGTATCTGTGGACGAAATAACGATCCTCTGGTGCCCCTGCATCCTCCAGACAACGTGGAGACCTAGGGAAACGGCCGTGCTCGTGTCAAGGACAGTAAGAAAGAATGTCTCTCCTTTTTGACCTACAATATTGAGGGTCTGTCTTTAGTTTATGACTTAGATGTAAAAAATTATATCTCTCAGTTTGATTTTGTTGTTCTAACAGAAATTTTTTCAAGAACATTTCCCTCTTTTCTTTTTCCTGATTATAAAGTTTTCCTTTGTCCTGGTATACGATTATCTGATGCTGCTACAGCACGCTTGTCAGGTGGGATTGCATTTCTTGTAAGGAAGACTTATGCAAAAATGGTTAAACAAATTCGAGTAGAATATGATCATACTATAGTACTTCAGCTTAAAACTCCAGACCTAGATGTTCTTCTGGTTGGGATTTATTTGCCTCCAGCAAACAGTATCTATTATACAAATACTGAAATAGATAATGGAGTTTCACTTCTAGAACAGTGCATAATGGATTCTTTTGAAGAAGTTGGTGATTGTCCGTTGATCATCTTTGGTGACTTAAATGCAAGAACAGGTGGCCTAAATGCAAAGGAATGTTCTACATATGATGGAGACTTTAACAATAGAGATGATACTCCCGGTGATGACTTCCTCCGTGCGTCAAAAGATCGTTCAACAAACGATTTTGGTCACTATTTAATTAACATTTGTCAGCACTTTGAATTAGTAATTTTGAACGGTCTTCTACCTGGTGATGAAAACGGCAAGTTATACATATATAGCCCACAATGGTTCAAGTGTAATCGACTACTTTATCTCTTCAAGAAGCTTAATTTCATCATGCCACGAGTTGAAAGTAACTCAGCGGATAGAATCCAAACACATGCCCGTTGAACTTAAGGTAGGTTTTCCAAACCGTAGTCAGAAACCGGTAGCACCTAAAATTACACAATTTCAAAAATATGTGTGGGATCCAGCTAAAGAAAATGATTTTGTTTGTGCACTTGGATCTGATGTTGTAACTTCAATTTTTGATGAAGCTATTAAATTTATCGATATTGATTTCGAACATGCTCTAGCAAAATTTAACGAGGGTCTTTCTGTGGCTGGTCAGTGCATGAATAGAGATATCATCATTGGTAACGACAAGCGCAGCCCGTGGTTTGATACTGAATGCTCTGTTAAACGCCGTCAGGTAAGACAGGCACTGAGAATGTTCAGCCGGGTAAAACTTGCTAGTAGCCCTGACGCCGTTGACCTGAGATTAAATTATTGTTATTTGAGAAATCAATACAAAGATTTACTCCGCTATAAGCAGCAGTTATATCGACAATGTGTTCTGCGCACTCTTAATGAAAACGCTAGAGACTCTAAACAATTTTGGAGGACTCTGAAGTCAATAAGAAGTAGTTCCGTTGTGACAAACTCAATATCCAACACAGACTGGTTTCAGCATTTTGAACGATTATTTAATGAAGAGTTGACCCTACCTGACTCCACTTCTCCAGGCTTTCATGCAGAAGATGACTGTTTGCTTGATGTTGACTGTGATACCAGTTTTCTTGATCAAGATATAACAGAGGGAGAAATTTTAGACTCGATAAAGGCTTTAAAAAGAAACAAAGCTCCTGGTCCAGACGGACTTATTGGAGAGTTCTATAAGTATGCGATGCCCACCGTTCTCCTTTTTCTTAAGAAATATTTCAACAAACTCTTTGATTCTGGAATCTTTCCCTCTGCATGGTGTGAAGCTCTTATTCAACCGTTGCACAAGAAAGGTGATATCAATTCCCCTGATAATTATAGAGGTATTTCCCTGTTAAATATCAGTTCTAAATTATACAGCTACATTCTGAATAAACGCTTAACTAAATGGATCGAGGATAATAGTGTAATAAACGATGCACAGGCTGGTTTTAGGAAAGGCTATAGTACCACTGACCATATATTTACACTCCTGTCTCTCGTGCAAAAGCAACTTTCTAACCACCAAAAACTATACGTGGCTTTTATTGATTTTAAAAAGGCTTTCGACCTGATTGATAGAAATCGACTTTGGTTAGTCTTAAAGAAAAAGGGTATAAAAGGAAAGATGTACAATGCAATTAAAAGTATGTACACCGTTGTCACGGCTAGGGTTAAAGTACGGGGAGACTTAACTAATATTTTTATGTGTCCTAAAGGTCTAAAGCAAGGAGAAATATGTAGCCCGGTTTTATTTTCTTTATTTATTAATGAACTTGCTGAAGAAATTACAGAGTATGGTAAGCATGGTATTCCTTTATCTCCTGACTTCAAAGAGCTATTGATTCTGCTGTTCGCTGACGATGTGGCGCTCGTGGCGTCCACTGTCATAGGTCTTCAGACACAGCTGAACGTTTTGAGTAAAACAGCTAAGAAACTTGATTTAATAGTGAATCTGGAAAAATCAAAAGTTATTGTGTTTAGAAATGGCGGTTATATTGCTTCAAAAGAAAAATGGTTTTACGATAGTATGCAACTAGAGATTGTTAATCAATATAAATATTTAGGTGCTATATTCTCCACTGGCCTTACTTTTTCTCATTGCCTTGAGGATTTAGCATCCAGGGCAAAACATCAGGTCATTATTATATTGAAACTTCTGTGGAAATATCAGAGTGTGGCCCCAAAATTATTCTTCAAACTTTTTGATTGTCAGATCCAGCCAATCCTTGCCTATGGCGCTGAAGTATGGGGCTTAACTGAAAACCTCTCGGCTATAGAAAAAATACATTTGTTTGCACTCAAGAGATTCCTGAATGTTTCTATAAAAGCGCCTAATGCCTTGGTTTATGGAGAAACTGGTAGGTTTCCACTTTATGTAAACATTTATACTAAATGCGTGAAGTATTGGATACATGTCGTTAATATGCCTGACAATCGTCTTCCCAAAAAAGCGTATAAAATGTTATATGATTTACATTGCCGGGGTAAAAACAATTGGGTTACGTCAGTCTGCCTCACATTAAATCGTTACGGTTTTGGATATGTATGGGAAAATCAAGGAGTTCCCAACGTAAAAGTTTTCCTTTCAAAATTCAAAAGTCGGCTAATCGATTGTCATTTACAAGCATGGTATAGCCACATAGAATCTAAGGACCGATTTCTCTTTTATTTTTCTTTTAAGCAGTTTTGGGAAATGCCAAATTATCTATTCACTGTAAACAACGTGAGCAGTCGTAAAAACTTGATACGGTTCAGACTTGGTGTATCCTGTTTGAACACACACAAACTGCGGTATTCGAGCGTCCCCCGTGAAGCACTGTGCTGTCCGTTTTGTCCGTGTGAGTTGGAATCCGAATACTATTTTCTGATAGTATGTCCTAAGTACAAAGTTATTCGCGAGCGTTACATACCTTTCAAGTTTTATAGACGACCATCGGCTTTTAAGATGTCGTTACTGCTCGCTGACGGAAAAATCTGTAATGCTGTGGCTACATTCATATCGAAAGCTCTTGAGGTCAGATGTGGACAGACTGATGTGACTTAGAACCGTTGTTCCTGCATGCACCGTCAAAGTTGCCTTAATAATATCACACCGATAGCGTGTGATTGAGGTTGTGTGTGTGTGTGTGTGTGTGTGTGTGTGTGTGTGTGTGTGTGTGTGTGTGTGTGTGTGTGTGTGTGTGTGTGTGTGTGAGAGAGAGAGAGAGAGAGAGAGAGAGAGAGAGAGAGAGAGAGAGAGAGAGAGAGAGAGAAAGCGAACAAGGTCAACGATCGTTGATTATGTTCGCGAGATTTATTGTTTAGTTTTGTGTGTTTATGCATATACTGTATTTGACGATGCATTGATTTCTTTCCTTACTTATTTCATTTGCGATCAGTTTGATTTTGTTTCTACCCCCTCCCTCTGTTCCCATTGACACGGGCATGTGGCCTAGTTCAATTAAAACATTTGTCTTGTCTTGTCTCTCTCTTCTCTCTCTCCTCTCTCTCTCTTCTCTCTCTCTCTCTCTCTCTCTCTCTCTCTCTCTCTCTCTCTCTCTCTCTCCAGACAGAGAGAAGGAACAAGAAGGTACAGAACTGCTGGTCACAGCAAGGGGTATAGAACCAACGATTTTTGGACGGAGCATTGGCCGCAGGTCAAGGCTGAATTGCGAAATGTATTATCTTCATCGTCAAAACAGATTTCTCTTGAGAAATTGGAGCCCCCTCCACTGGAAGGTTGCATGAGTCACCCTAATTCCAAGCCATCCATTTCTTATTTATGTGGGTAAACAGAGTATATATATTCATCTCTGTGTGTGCCTCTGTGTGTGTGTGTGTGTGTGTGTGTGTGTGTGTGTGTGTGTGTGTGTGTGTGTCTGTCTGTCTGTCTGTCTGTCTGTCTGTCTGTCTGTCTGTGTCTGTGAAACTTATGAAATTGAGATGCTGTAATCACAAACTCCCTACTGAAACAGAAAAATATGGTATTGAAAGACACGAATGGCTATGTCAAGATTGTAATATGAACATCATTGGTGATGAATATCATTTTAAGATTGAGTGCCCTAAATATCATATTTTACACACAAAAAACAGTAGATAGCTATTTACCTACTTATGACTGTAATCGCAGGTCTGTACATAACTTCTGTGGAGTGATGTCTGGAGGTATAAAAAGATTTCCATAGAATATCACATAATTTAAATAAAAAGAAAATTAGCGAAGTTTCCTTATTTTCTGTCTTTGTATTAAAAAAGACCACTTTTGGATCTGTATATTGCTCCTTTGACATGCACAAAGAAATGTGTTTATTCACAAAGAAACGTTTATGCAATGAATCCTGTGTCGACTGGAGTGGAGAACGCACCGACTTCTCTTCCCATGGAGTATTATTGGAAGTGAACTGAATTAAAACGTCGTTCCGAGGAAAAATCAAAGTTAGGTAAAAGATCGTAAAGGATGTCAGACTGAACGAAAGACAAGGGGGTGAGGGAGGGGGGGGGGGAAGGGTCAAGACAGGGAAGGAAAAGAAAGAAAGAAAAAATAATAATATGAAATAACATTAAATGAAATAAATTGTTAAATAGATTATTAGTAATTAGAAATACACAAGAAGATAAAAATTAAGAGGTGAGGTGTGGGGGCAGGGAGGGGAAGAGATAGGAGTCAGTGAAATTTGAAGAGAGGATAGAATGGGAGTAGGGAAAGGGGGGTAAAAACTTCTGCACCAGCCCAGAGGAAGAATTGCAGAGAGGGAAAGACGGGGAACGGAATTTTTTAATTCTTACTCAG
>CM065716.1:67117071-67127071 GCA_033310375.1 Conus canariensis | reverse complement strand
CATCATTCTATTAATCAATACTAGAATTTACACAAATAATGGCGAGTTTAACGCCCCAAAGGCAGAATCTGTGTACAGTAGGTAAATTCAAGGCTGCATCAGTAGGTCTATATAATATCTTTCCAGTTCATGCATGAGTTAAAGATGATTACATATACAGACAAAAAGAAGAGAGGATAGATAACCAGGTATTTAGTCTAGGTTTGAAATGTTATATGCAGCTTGATTATCAGAAACAAACAACATAAACTGATAAACGAGGCCTGCGACAAATTCAGTCCCAAGTAATTCTTTTCGACATTTTCCTTGTTTACATCATCTTATGTTGTTCCTTATTCTCTTTTCATCACTAAAAACCTGTATGAAAATCAGGTGAACAGTTCCAAAGTTAAACAATGTGAAAGAAGAAACCTGTTTCCCCAAACCAAATTAGAAACTGTATGATGAAGTTCTAGATCATGGCATAGTGTTTTCATTGAAAGTGTTTGAATTGAAAGGCACTGTCCTATACAACACGTGAAACTGGAGTATTTTCATTCTGCATGACAATGAAGAGGGAGTATAGGCACAGAATCTTCCAGTATTTGAAACTGGATCATTTGCATCATCATTTTAAGCACAGGCGGCGGAAGCAGGGGGGAGGGGGGGCCATGCCCCCCTCCAGAAAAATATTGGGGGGGCAGCCTTATATACTGCCCCCCCTAATATTGAGCACCTCCAAAAAAATCAGAGAGAGAGAGAGAGAGGGGGGGGGAGAGAGAGAGAGAGAGAGAGAGAGATGTTTGATGGTGCATCACCTTGTCGCCATACTTGTCATACTTCCTGTCAAACTCGCTCAAGAAAGATGTCAACACATTTCTCGGGAACCTCTCTGCAGCTAACCCACTTTGGTCACACATTACTGACCAGTACCTGACCAACATTGCCAGAATGGCATATATGCTGATGCTATTGTAGTGAAAGCTATGGCGAGAATGATTGGTAGGGACACACACATCGTAACAAGTCAGCAAGAGAGCTCCAGGATAGGCTACCTGATGAATAAGATCTTGGCGGGAGACATTGAATCATCCCTTCCACCTGCCCTTATAGGGCAAATAGGTGAGGAACATTTTGTGAGCCTAACACTTCATCAAACCAGGACAGTGAAAATGATGAAGGAAAGGAGGAAGAAAGTGTTTTCTCATCTCCTACAGAAGGTGCATCAATCATACAGTCTCCTCGTGACGACGCCAACTGACCTGCGCAGTCTCCTCGTGATGACATTGACCGACCTGCTACTGTAAGAAAACCAAAATGTCAGTCTACTGTGTGCTGCAAGGACGCAGTCAACCCCTTTCAACCACAGAGCGACACAGTCCTCTCCAAACTGACCAGGGTAAGTTCAGGAAGGCCCCGCTATTCCCAAAGATCATGGTTCCAGCAATACCCTTGGCTTCACCTATGCACAACAGACAACAAGGTATGTTGTTTCTTCTGCATGAGGGCTAATCATCAAGGCTGCAAACCTGATGCAGCGTTTGTATGGAGCGGTTTTGACAACTGGAAGAAAGCACTGGAAAAGTTCTCAAGCCACGAAAAATCATCTTCACATGGAGCAGCCGTGTATGATGTAAACTGTAGGCAGTCTACAACGTCTGTGTATGCTCCAGTGACGTGTCAGCATGAAACAGAACAAAAGAAACACTGCAAAGCCTGATGAACGAACTAAAGAGCCTTCAGTTTCTCCTGCGTCAGGGTCTGCCTCTCCGTGGACATGACGAGCAGGAAGGCAACCTTCAACAGCTGCTGAAGTTCTGCTTTGGAGAGGGCTGCAAGGAAAAAACAAACACAGATTCAAAATATATGTCACATGATATTGTCAACGAGATCCTCGGGATTATGGCACACAAAGTCTTGCGATTTGTTGTACTTGAAATCAGAGAAGCGAATTAGTTTTCGATACTAGCTGACGAAACCCGTGATGTTGCAAACAGGGAGCAGGTTGTAATTTGCATAAGATGGGTAACTGAGCAGTTTGAAGTCATAGAGGAGCCTGTGGGACTGGTGCATGTTGACAATACCTGTGCTGAGACCATTTTTAATGCGCTAAAGGATTGCTTGATCAGGCTGGACTTGCCAGTGCAGAAGTGTAGGGGTCAGGCCTACGACGGGGCCAGTAATTTTCAGGGTCACGTTTCAGGAGTTGCAAAACGGTTCAAAGATGAGGTCCC
This sequence comes from Conus canariensis, assembly GCA_033310375.1. Taxonomy (NCBI): domain Eukaryota; kingdom Metazoa; phylum Mollusca; class Gastropoda; order Neogastropoda; family Conidae; genus Conus; species Conus canariensis. Next base: position 67,124,858 of record CM065716.1, on the reverse strand, counting down.
GTCAGCAGTGTCCGTATACTGTTTGGCACACTCAGTCAATCTTGTGTTACAAGAGGCTTCCAGAAAGGTTAAAGTAATAAGAGAGGCCCTTGACTTTGCCACAGATGTCATTCAGTTGATCAAATTATCACCAAAACGACAGATCCTTTTTGAAACAATCCAAATGAAACATCAACTTCGTGCAGCCCGTCCATTAAACCACTGTGTCCAACAAGGTGGACTGTTCGAACAAGAGCTTTTGACTCTCGCATTGAGAACTCTCAGGCTTTGCAAGAAACACTTGAACTAGTCTCACAAGGACATGATGAGTATGCCAGGAGGGCATCCGGCCTTCTAGCACTTATGCAGCAGTTCTCCACCTGTCTTGAGCTCTCACTTTCACGGGATGTCTTTGCTGTGACTGAAGAGCTGGCGACTGCTGTTCAAAGGAAACAAACGTCCTGTGTGGATGCAACAAACGCTGCAAACCTCTGTCTGAGAACGCTTGAAAGTATGCGCCAAGATAAAAGTTTCCAGACGTTTTTTGCCGACGTCTCAACCACGGCTGCAAACGTGTGTGATGAGCCCCGCATTCCGAGACAGAGACAGCCTCCACGAAGACTTGATGAGGGCTCCCAGGGTCACAGCTACTCTGACCCTTCTGCTTATTACAGACAGCAGTAGTATGAGGCCATAGACAAAGTCAAAGAGCATATAAAGCGCAGGTTTGACCAACAAAGTCTTAAGTTGCCAAGGAAGACTGAAATTCTCTTGGGTGATGGAGCTGCAGGAAAGAATCCGGATATTCCTCAAGAGATCAAAGACATATCCTGCGGACATTGACATGGACAGACTCAAAACACAGTTGGTCATCCTTCCACATGCTCTGGGGGACAACAAGAAGTCCATCTTTGATGCACTGCTAGATGAACTGACAGCTTCTGACACTGTTAAAAGAATGTTGAGTGAGGTAGACAAACTTATCAGGCTGTACTTGACCATTCCAGTTACAACTGCAACAGCTGAACGCTGTATTTCTGCCTTGAAGCGGGTCAAAATATACCCCCGAAGCACTATAACTCAGAAGCGCCTAAACAACTGTCTCATTATGCATGTGTTCAAAGACAAGGTTGATCAGCTCAATCTCGCTGAAATTTCTTCCGAGTTAGTTTGCAGAAACGAACGACGTCAAAGTTACTTCGGAAAATTAAATGTGTAAAGGTGTAACCTCCCAGCTGTTGGTGTAACCTGCTAATGTACAGACTGTGACAATTGTGACTTAGTAACTGCATTTTACGGTGCCTAATGTCCAGTGAATATGGAGAGAAGGTATGTTATTACGCTATTCAGTCAGAAAGTCTGACAGTTGCTCCCCCCCCCCTCTCTCTCTCTCTCTCTCTCTCTCTCTCTCTCTCTCTCCTCTCGTCTCTCTCTCTGTCTCAGTTTCTGCAACGTTTTAATTGCAGCTATACAAAGTGTATTTCAAATGTGTGTGTGTGTTGGGGTGTGTGTGTGAGTGTGTGTGTGTGTGTGTGTGTGTGAACTGAATATTGCATGCTGGATTTTTTTTTTTTTTAATCGAACATTGACATATTGTGATTGTCGGAGTTCAATGATTTGAAATATCCATTGCCCCCCCTAATCCTGGACAGCTTCCGCCGCTACTGTTAAGTTGTGGTTCCAAATGACCAACACTAATTTCGAACTCACTTCGTAGCAGCCTGCCCTTAATGTTTACCACTGATGAACCTGTAAAATGGGTAACAATCACATAGTTGCCCTATTCCCAGTGCTCCGTTCAGCCTTATATCTTGACATTTGCATTTGCGACCATTTACCCCCAAATGGTCCAAACTCGCAGTAACAGAAATTTGAATTGATAAACAGGTCTTTGTAAACGTTTTTCTGACGCATAACGAATCAGTGAACCTTGCTCACCAGGGTCAATGGCCGGTCACACAGGGTGAAGAACAATCTGCCATCGGTCATGTATAGCAGCCTAATGGGTACCCAATTTTGTGGCATCAAGTGTTAGTTGATATTCTCTTTACCTTCGGCAGAAGAGAATACACTGAAATTTGAAACTGTTCAGAGACAGACAGACAGAGATAGAGGGAAAGAGACAGACAGAGAGAGACTGAGACAGACTGAAAGACAGAGACAAAGAGAGGGGGGGGGGGTGAAGAGAGAGAGAGAGAGAGAGAGAGAGAGAGAGAGAGAGAGAGAGAGAGAGAGAGAGAGATTTACTCATACAGGCCATAAGTTCTCAAAACAGGGATATAAACTGAAATCGCAAGTCGCACGTTTACATTAGTTTTCGTCGCATACCATAAAAAAACTCGTTTTGAATACTTTATGTCGAAAGCCTTCTACACCCATATATGTGTACCAGTCCTAGTGGGTACCTCTTTGATGACATCAGTTACTGGTTCCTGGTTCTATTTAGCTTCGGCAAAAGGGGATATAAGGACATCAGAAAATGTTACCAGGAAGAGAACCTTACCATGTCTTGCCCTACTTTTACTTTGCCCTGCCATGCTATCCAATGTGATGTCCTGCCTCGGCTTGCCTTGTCTTGTCTTGCCCTATCTTGCCTTGCCCTGTCTTTCCTTGCCTCTCCGTGCCATGCCATACCACGCCCTGCTTTGTCTTGCGCTTATCTTGCCTTGTCTTGTCTTGCCTGTCTTGCCTTGCCTAACCTTGCCATGCCTTGCCCTGTCTTTCCTTGGCTCTCCATGCCATGCCGTGCCACACCCTGTCTTGCTTTGCCTTGCTCTTGCCTTACCCTGCCTAAACTTGCCCTGCCTTGCCTTGCCTTTCCTTGCCTCTCCATGCAATGCCATACCACGCCATAGCTTGCCTTGCTGTTGCCTTGCCTTGCCTAATCTTGCCCTGTCTTTCCTTGCCTCTCCGTGCCATGCCATACCATGCCCTGCCTTGCCTTGCCTTGCCTTGCTGTTGCCTTACCTTGCTACCTTGCCCTGTCTTTCCTTGCCTCTCCATGCCATGCCATACCACGCCCTGCCTTGCCTTGCCTTGCCTTGCCTTGCCTAACCTTGCCCTGCCTTTCCTTGCCTCTCCATGCCATGCCATACCACGCCATAGCTTGCCTTGCTGTTGCTTTACCTTGCCTAACCTTGCCCTGCCTTGCCTTCCCTCTCCATGCCATGCTATACCATGCCTTGCCTTGCTCTTGCCTTACCTTGCCTAACTTTGCCCTGCCTTGCCCTGCCTTGTTTCCCTGCCTTGCCTGTCACCACCACACCTGTCACTGTTCCTCTGTATCTTACAGATTTACATCTCCTACGAAAAGGAGTTCTGTTCCAGACGGCTTCCACCGGTTCCAAACCTGATTTGTTCTTCCTGCCCAGCCGCCGCCCACCACACCAATGAACCGAGATTTCCATATGAATCCGCTTTCATTGGATTTCACTCGCCCTGGCTTCCTCTCTCTCTCTCTCTCTCTCTCTCTCTCTCTCTCTCTCTCTCTCTCTCTCTCTCTCTCTCTCTCTCTCTCTCTCTTCTCGTGTGTGTTTACTTCCTCTCTGTCACAGCGGAGTAATTACAGTGATCGGTCTCTTGGTAAGTGAATTGACACACTGTCCGGTCAAGTTACACAAAAAATGGATACGGTTTTTTTTTCCTCTTTCGTCGTCAGAATGCCCTCTTCCTCCTCCTCTTTGTTTTGTTTTGTTTGTTTTTTTATTGCCTCATTGTTCTCCTAATCTCCTTTCTCCCATTTCCCCATCCTCCTGCTTCTCCCTCTTGTCATCATCCCCGTTCCCAATGGCGTTCGAACTCGGAGTGATATGGGGGGAGGGGGGGGGGGGATAAAGAGGAAGGGGGAAGGGGCAGCTGGTAGAGAGGAGAGGGAGAATGTCCTCCACCCCACCCCCACCCCCCGTCCTCGTCCCGCTTACTTCCCGATCGAGGAACTGAAATCAGATAATCTATTCGTTACTTTCTCAACTTCGATCCTTCCCTCTCTTCCTTAAAATTGATACTGACCGCTGAACAGACTGGAGCAGAAGCATTCTCTCTCTCTCTCCCCTCTCTCTCTCTCTCTCTCTCTCTCTCTCTCTCTCTCTCTCTCTCTTCTTCTCCCAAATCAGCGAGCTAGCTCATCAAATGGCTATCAAACTCCTGCAATACCTCGGCCTTTCTGTGGTATGTGACGCTAATGATTTCAGATTTCACACTCTGAACCTGGGCGTGGGGAAAGACTAAGAGCATCCCCAATGAAACCGTGGTACGATGCAAATAAAATTAATACCTTCTGCCGTTCACACCGAATCCCATTCCACAGGGGTGAATGCCCGTCGTTTTCAGTCCACAGAGTCAGAAAGTTACTCCCCCCCCCTCTCTCTCTCTCTCTCTCTCTCTCTCTCTCTCTCTGCGTGTGTGCACAAATCAGTTCGTGCGTGCTCATGTGTGTGTGTGTGTGTGTGTGTGTGTGTGTGTGTGGAGAGGAGGAGAGGAGAGAGAGAGAGAGAGAGAGAGATTAAAAATCAATAATGAGACTGACCCCACATGTGGTGTTTTGTCTTTGATTTACTCGATGGTTGGCCATGAAAGGCCAACGTGTTATAGATAGAATCATTTAGCAGTGTTTTACCAACGATCAAGGGTCATAGGACCCACCTAAGGCCCACCTAGGTTCTGACTAGATCCAGCTTGTCCAAGCTGGAGCTAGCTAGTACCTAGGTGGACCCTAGTACACTTGCTGTAAGGGATATATTATAGTCACGTCAGTCGCCAACATGGGTGGATCCGCGGAGTGGAGAGAAGCGAAGGAAATAAGTTTTTAACATGACCCTCCTCCCCACATCCCTACTGCCTGTCAAAGGAAAACGGGACGAACGAAAGAAGGAAAACAGGCACCGCAGCATCTGCTGTCAATTTCATTCAGAGACCCTCCGGTTGTCTCTTTGCGTTACGTGTTTGCGTGTAAAGTGGACACAATGGATTTCCAATTTTCTACTCTTCTCTCTCTCTCTCTCTCTCTCTCTCTCTCTCTCTCCTCTCTCTTCACACACACACACACACACACACACACACACACACACACACACACACACGGGGGTGGGAGGGGGGGGGGGGCGTTTTGAACGTGCAGGAAGATCGGAGGTGTGTGTTACGTTGTCTCCACTCTTTCGTTAATCTCTGTAAACTGTATTTGTGTACTGTGCCGAAACTTGACAGAATGCTTGTTGTGTAATTATGCCTTCTGGATTTCAGGTCAAAATGTAGTACCTTTTTTTTTTTAAACCAATTTTTCAATCATCTATGTGGAAAAGAACCATCTTTAACCATTCACTGCGTGTCTCCATGTTGTCAGTTCGTTCGCGGCGAACCGCTGTTCTCTTTGGTTTGACGCTCGTGCTTTTGTTCTGGAGGGACAATTTGTTTAAACGTCATGGTGATGGTGTACTGCTCCTGCGCTGTGGGGATGTGGAGTCGAACCCTGGCCCCAGTCCTGACACAGAATGTCTCAGGTTCTTCTGCGAGTGCACGACAGACCCGTCTTTCTTCCTACCACTCACGGTCAGGGAGGGAACCATCTATGGCTGACCTGATGTCAAAACTACATGATATAGACAGCTCTGTTAATGGCAAGTTGGACAGTGTAAAGGAGATGTCTCTCTTACGACAGAAACATGGTGCCCTTCGTGCTCTTGTGAGTGGACTGAGGGACGAGGTGAATGATCTTCGACATACAAATGACTTGTTGCAACAAAAGAACAGTGATCTGACTGCTAGAGTAGACGACCTAGAAAGAAAATATGATGATTTAGAGGGCACGTCTGGGAGAAATAACTTGATTTTCTATGGTATGGAGAAAAGGGAAGGGGGAACAAGTGAAGAGTGTACGGGATTTGATCACAGACAAATCTGATTTAACTGATACCATCGAATTTGATTGAGTACATCGACTGAACTCCAGATCTGATTCCCCGACGATCGCTGGATGTTCCTTTTAAAAGCAAAAATTGAAAACATTGAAAGCGAAGCAAAAATTGAAGGGAACAAACGTGTTTGTTGGGGAGGATTTTTCACGAGGCGTGCATGACATTAGACGTAAGTTCGGCCCACACCTGAAAAAAAGCTAAGGCTGAGGGCAAGCAAGTCCGCATAGTGTATGACCGTTCATATATTCATGGCAAAAAGTATGGTCTTGGTGCGTATGATTCACTTAGAGAAATAAAATAGGAAACTGGCCGGCCCGATATTCGAATTAATGTTTCTAGGATCGAATTTGAGACGGATACATTAAAAGCAATAACACCGGAAATTTCCCAAGTTGACTTACACAGCCCGTTGACGACTACACATTTTGCACGTGGGGATTTTGAACCCGTTGGTCCGGTTGGGCTTGAAATTGACAGTTGTTCCTTGTTTTCATGTGAAGATTCTCGCATTCCAATAACTTGTGGGGAGGGGGAATATGGAAATCTATCTGGTATAATATGAAGGACGATGTCTCCACTTTGTAAATAAAGCTTTGCCTTTTGTTGCTGATATGAAATCGTTTTCTTTTAATTTTTTGTCATGGCATGTCAATGGTTTGCGCTTTAAGTTGATATTTCATGATGTATTTTCATACATTGCATCTTTTTATTTTATTTGCCTTCTTGAGACTTTTGAAGGTAAATGTGACCCTGATTTATTTCCTGGATGTCAGGTATATTATAAACCTGCTGTAAAGTTCACCAAACAAGGGAGGAGATCGGGTGGAATTATATGCCTTATAAGAGATTATTTTACTCCTTTCGTACGTAATTTAGATGTCAAATATGAAAATGTATGTGCGTTTGTCATTGATAAACGGTTATTTGGATGCCTGAATGACGTTCTTTATGTATGTGCTTATGTCCCACCAGAGGGGTCTCCTTTCTACTAACACTTTAATTATGATCAAGGAATAGCTGTGCTTGAAAAGTGCTTGACTGACTTGTGAATACAGATGGAAGATGTTTACATCATTTTATGCGGTGATTTGAACAGCCGAATCTCTAACATTTTTCCATTACGCCCTGTATATTACAATGACAATGTTTCATTTAAAAGTCATTCGGTTACTTGTGACCGGCATTCTCAAGATGAATGTGTTAATAGCTACTGTAAATCTTTGTTAAATATGTGCACTGCATTGGACCTGATTATATCAAATGGACTATGTAATGATGACCAGCAAGGTTGCTACACATTTACATGCGAAAATGGAAGCAGTGTGAATGATTACTTTATTTTGTCTAGTAATTTTTACGACTTATATGACGTGTCTGAAGTGCATATTGCTGACCGATTCGAATCTGATCATTTTGCCATTGAATATTGTATTGCTTTTTGCCGTGAAAATGTATATATAAGACTTGAGATAGTGATAGTGTGTAGGCAATTCAAAACTTTGCGTGAAGTGATGAACACAGTAGTATATTTTACAGGAATTTATGTGAAGAAGAAGTCCACGATAAATTACAAGCTGCCCTCGAACTAATTGACGTGAACATCAATGGTGCACTGGATATGTTTAATAATTGTATTCGAGAGTGTGCTGAATGCATGAAGAAAACTATTAAGGTAGATTTTGACAGTCGTAAGCAGGGTTAGTTTGATGAGGACGCAAAAACAATAGAACTCATCTACGCAGATTACTAAGAACATTTTATAGATAATCAAAGCAATGTGATATTGTTGCCGGAAATGATGACGGAGGAGATAAATTTAAAGTAGACAGTAGTAATTACATAAAGGCTAGAAGAGAATACAAAAAACTTTTAGAAATAAAGAAAAAAAAAACACAATTC
>CM065716.1:67077071-67112071 GCA_033310375.1 Conus canariensis | reverse complement strand
GGAGTGAGTTGTACTCAGGTCCCATTTCCCAAACTGTCACCATCAATTCCATGTCCATGCATTTGCACCTTTTAAACTCCCCATCTCTCCTCACCAAATGGAATCCTGTCCCATGAGGCCTCCCCAGCGGTCTCTGACCTCCTTTAGTCTTCTTATGATCCGGATACAGTCCTTCCCTCCCTCCCCTCTTCCCACCCCCCCCCCCTCACACCATACCCCCCCCCCTCCCCCTATACCCGCGTCCCATCATCACACTTTCTTTCACGCGCACAAACGCCTTCCCACCCCCACCCCTTAATGACTGAGATTTACATGTGTATCCACTTTGGTTTAATTTTACTCTCTCTCTCTCTCTCTCTCTCTCTCTCTCTCTCTCTCTCTCTCTCTCTCTCTCTCTCTCTCTGTGTGGTTTTGCCTCACGTGTCTGTGTCGTCCCTATCACAGTGGAGTGATGGACATGGTCAGACTCCCAAAAACTGAATTGACATCGTTCTGCCAAGTTGAAATAAAAAAAAAAAAAAAAAAAAGAAAAAGAAGAGTTACAACACTTTCTTTTTCTTTCTTTTTTTTTTTTTTTCCCTTGGTCGTTGGATTCCCCATCTTCTCTTCCGGCTTCTCCTCTTTATTCTTCTAATCCCTAGTCTTCCTTTTTGTTCTTATCTTCTCTGCATCGTTCACATACGTCTCCTCGTTCTTCTCCTTTCCTCTCTCCCAGACCTCCTTCTTCATAGCTGACTTTCTCTGCCTCTTTTTCCTCCTCTTCCAACTCTTTCGCCATCCCTTGTCGTTTTCCTCTTCTGTTACACCTCCACTTCCTCCCTCTTCTTTTCCTCCGTTTTCCTTTCTTCTTCTTCTTCTTCTTCTTCCCATTTCTCCCGTCCATCTTTTCGTGTTCTTTCCTTTCTTCTTAATCACCTTTTACGGTCTACAGTTCTCACGTTCATTCTCTTCTGTGAACAGGGTTTTACGCTACCTTCCGCCCCTAACTTGTGTTAAAGTCTTTGTCCGCTTGCATTGTTTGTCTTGGGAGACAACAGCGTTACGCCGTGATCAGTTTGTGGTCGAAGTGCAGCGCCTGCAGTGACTGTAGCCTACAGCCCAGTTCCAGATCTTTTTGCAACTGCTGCAGGTGCATGCAGTGTCTGGCAGTGGTGATGCTGATGCTGTTCGTTGGTGCCTGCGCTGTCTGCTTTCCTGCCGCTCTGCTGGTTTCCATGCGTACCAGCTCTGATAACCCTTCTCCACCAGCTGCGGTCTGCCTCCGAAGTTTCTCAGACTGTTGGTTTGATTTTGCTGGCCTTCATGGTGCGTTTGCACACATCATCATCATCATCATCATCATCATCATCGTCATCATCATCTTCATTAGGACTTCCATGATAATGCTATGTTGATGATGGTGATGGTGGTGGTGGTGGTGAAGATGATGTGATGACGACGACGGCGACAATGACGACGACGACGACGACGATGATGATGATGATGGCTAAGAATACTGTTGTTATTATCATTGTTGTTGTTGTTGTCGTGGTTGTTGTTCTAATCATCATTATTATTATTATTGCTGTGAAGAATGTTTAACGCACCTATTCAAATACATGCCCTTGGCATTTAGAATCCACAACTTCACGCATCAAACAACGCAACAAATAAACAAGAACAAAATGCAATGTACACAACGTGCGCCGCAACCGAACACTTGCGCCACATCCATTCCAAGCATACCACCATCCAACCCTGTCAACCTCTCAGCGAAGCACATTTCGCACCCATAAACATCACCAGCAATCAATGAAACATTCAGTAGATCGTTAAGTCAAACGCTTAGGGAAAAGAAAGGTTTTAACTGTTTTACTTAGATAGTGAGGCAATGTGTATAAATTGTCGTAGGAGCTGATGCCAAACGAAAGCAGCTTGACAGGCAAAGGCGCGTTCATAAAATGTGTTAGCAGGGACAAATAAAATTAGAGAAAAAAAAAAGTATCACAGAGCGGAGTTCAAGTGATGGTGTATATGGGTGCAACAGATCAGTCAGATTTTTTAAGGCAGGGGTATTCAATGGATTCATATAGGGGACATATATCTTTGAATCGCCGAATGAGACTTTCAGCTGTTCTAGTGCCAGAGGCCAGCTCTCCATACAGCACACCTATGGCCCATTCTGGCGACACAGTCAAGCTACTGAAGACGACAGTGGTTTAGCATGCGCAAGCAGGATGAACATTCGAGCTTGCTCCAGCGCGTCCTTATTTGGGATATTATAATAGTTTGTCAAGTCTAAACACTTTGGGATAGAAGACAAAAAAAAAAAAAAAAAAAAGAAACACTAGTTACTGGTTGATTTGGAACTAATTGACTCAATGCTTAGAAAAGGCGTCTGAGTGCACATGTATAGTGTATGGGGACTCTCTCCCTCTCTCTCTCTCTCTGCGTGCGTGCGCGTGCGTGCGTGCTGTGCTGTTGTGTGTGTGTGTGTGTGTGTGTGTGTGTGTGTGTGTGTGTGTGTGTGTGTGTGTGCCCGCGCGTGTGTGAGAGAGCACGTGTGTGTGCGTGCCTTCATCCTCGTGCGTGCGCGCGTCTTTGTGTGTGTGTGTGTGTGTGTGTGTGTGTGTGTGTGTGTGGTGTGTGTGGTGATGTGGAGAGAGAGAGAGAGAGGAGAGAGGGTGGGGGGGAACTGTGTGTGATTGTGTGTGTTGTGTTGTGAGTGTGTGTGCGTGCGCACGCGCGGTGTATTTGTGTGTGTGTGTGTGTGTGTGTGTGTGTGTGTGTGTTGTGTGTGTGTGTGTGTGTGTGAGAGAGCGCTTGCGCGCGTGCGCGCGAGAGCGTGTATGTGTCTATGAATGTGTGTGCGTGCGTGCATGTGTTTGTGTGTGTGTGTGGCTTTAACATAACTTCAAATAAGATTCAAGAGTCAAAGAGTTTAAGCTGCATTAAACTTCCAATATCGAGAAACGTGTGTGCGTGTGTATGTGTGTGCCCCCCCCCCCCTCTCTCTCTCTCTCCCCCCCCCCCCCCCCCCCCCCCCCCCCCCCCCCCCCCCCCCCCCCCCGTGTCCCTCCCTCTTCCTTCCCTGTCTTCCCCGCTGTCTCTCCCACTTTAAGAGAAGATTGTCCTCAGGAAATGAAACACTGAACTCTTTCCTCCCGCTCCCCTCTCAGTTCCGTTCGGCCGCGCCGGTGTCTGACAAGCCGACCTGACACATCAGTTTCTGCTGTAAGAAAAGTGGATGCATTCTGTTACAGTCTGTTCCGCAGAGACAGCAAAATCGATGCCAGCGTCTTATGAAGTTCCTGCACTAAATGCTCGTAGACGTACTTTGTATATAAACTGCCTGAATGTACCAGTGTGTGTGTGTGTGTGTGTGTGTGTGTGTGTGTGTGTGTGTGTGTGTGTGTGTGTGCAAGAGAATGTCTGTGTATGCGTGTCTGTGTGTATATGTATGTGCGCGTGTGTGTGCGTGTAAACGTGTGCATAGAATTTGAATTCCTTACGTTCTTAGTTGATATGAGAGAGAGAGAGAGAGAGAGAGAGGAGAGAGAGAGAGAGAGAGAGAGAGAGAGAGAGAGAGTACCAAACAGAAGTTGTAACATGTGTAGAGAAACAAGGCAGAGAGTGCGCCTGTTGGAGGTGAGAAAGCGTTGGGTGTGGAGAGAACTATCTCAATCTGAAATATGGCCATCCGATTTGTCGCAGCATTAGCTACCCCTCCCCCCATCCCCACCCCTCACTTCCAACCCTGTCTCCATTCCACAACCCTCACTACAGCCACCCATCCCCCACTTCCATCCTATTCCCCTACCCCCTTCCCTCCCTCAATACTAGTTTATCACTATCTAGGGACCAACCATTCTTCGAGGGCCCTAACCAAATTGTCTCCCAGGCAGCTTTAAAAACTGGGCAGTGCGAGTCTCGCCCCCCACCCCCTCTACTCCTCCCCCCTCCGCCATCCCCGATCCCATTCCCTTCCTCCCTCCCCTTCCTCTCTGTTTCCCATACTTCCCTCCATGCAAAACAGCCAGATCCCAAAGAGATGACTTCGAAAGGCATCGCTGGTGGTTGCACACCAAAAATTAATGCGCCAAAGCTTTGCTTTAACTAAGGATTTCGACCTGTTGGGTCTTCGTCAGGCAGAAACAAACATTTAGGACAATGAAACGAAGAACGAGCTTATCTTCTCATATTCGGCGCAAAATGGGTCTTGGATGAAAACGACGCCACTGAGAAGGGGACCATGGCAGTTGAAATAATAATGATGACAATGATAATAATGGTAACAATAGCAATAATAGCGATAATAGTGACAATGATGAGAACATTTACATAATAAATTTGAAAAGTTATTGATAAAGCACCGCCAAAAAAACGTAGACAAACGAATCACAAAACAAAATACGACGCGTTTCGACCTCTTAGGTCTTCTTCAGGCAAGATGCACAACACTCAGGACAACGAAAATGGACGAGCAATCACTTATCTTCATCCAATTCGGCGCAAGATAGGCGCTGAATCACGTCGAAACCACTCCCAGTCATGTTTATTTTTGCTGTTGAGCTGATGGACAGCCACACGTCTGTCTACACTCAAATCATTAATTACGGCTTTGGTGTATTACCTCTGAGCCCCTCCAAAACACTTCCTCTGAAGATAGCGCGCACAGCCGATGAGCGTGTTTGGTTCATCTCAAAAAGAGTGGGGGAAAAACTGTTGCTATTGCTAACCTCTCTCTCTCTCTCTCTCTCTCACACACACACACACACACACACACACACACACGCACGCACGCATACACACACACACACACACACACACACACAAACACACACATCCGCTAGGATTCGTCCTTTTTTCCCGGTATATTCAGCCATTGAGCTTAGATTTACAAATGAATTTAATCTCAGTTATTTTGCTGATTACCCTTCTCTTCCTCTTCTCGTTTCTCGTTCCCCTTCTCTTTATACTCACGCAACTGAATCGTTCAATTGTCCCTGAAAGCTTAACCATCCGAAATTGAACTTGAAGTAAAAACAAACAAACAACACAGCAAGGCATTGGCATGCTTAACTGCAGTCTGATCCGGGGCCGAGCAATAATCATCCATCAGTGTCTCCCGTGGGAATTCGTGCACTCACTAAGTGCCTGACTGTAGTATGCTTAGAATCCTTGCTATCTCATACCATCGACGATATCACAACATAGTTTTCGTTACTGTAGTCCAAAGCATGGTCACCAATGACACAAGAAGTCTGTCAACGTCCCTGTTGAAACGAACGGAAAAAGTATGCCCTACGTTTATTAAAAGAAAGCAGAAGAAGAAGAAAAGAAAAACAAAGAAAAAGCAGTGATAGCCGTCTCTACTGATCAGCGCGCGCATTTCATTGGAGAGGCCTCGTTCTTGTCGTGACGTCACAGACAAGGGACAGTTTGGATCGTATAATGCTGCTGGATTCGAGAGTACGCATGTTTGTGGAGGGTTGACAGCGGAAGGGGGAGACTTTTTACCAGAATCAATTTCCTCTTTTGTGCAGAGGAAATTACCTCGTGTTAAAATGACCTGACGTTTGGACAACAAGAAAAAATAATCTTCCATTCTTTTCTCGATTGCTCGTAGTTTGGGCGAATTGGCATTCGATTCGTTTCATGGATTTTTTTTCCTCCAGCGCATTGTCACACAAACTAATGAATTCTTACCCGTAGATTGAGGTGACAGACAATTACCATAATCAGTTTCTCAATTTGGGGAACTGGTCGAGTGAGAGCTGAACACCAGCACCGGTGTTTTGATCATTTGTGCTAATGATAAGAACTGGGAGTACATCAACTATATTTAACGATATATAATTAACACCCCCTCAGCCTCCTGCACGCTCTTTTTCCATAAAAGTTTTTCATTTGCTGTCATGTTCCTCTAACGATCAGACAGACATCAGAAACATGGTGGTTCGCTTAACCCTCTAAAAGGGGAGATCAAGCTCCACCAATTCACAGACCCACCACAGGCCGTAACACTGAAAGCAGTCATCTTCAGTGTGTAAGATTCAACACTGGGTATGCTAGTGAGGAAAATATTTATCTCTCCTATTCTGAGACCCTGAGTCAAGTTTCCCTGATTGTTCCAGATGACAAGTAAGGTTAATCCAGTTTCGAAGTCTCGAGACTACTATTGTTTTGTATTTATGCCTTATATTTCAACAGGATAACTTCATTCCAGTGCCTGGTTAACTCGTCAAGATGATTTATGAATACTGTTGATTGACCAATTGCTTTTTAAAAGTAGGTGGCTCCAATTAACACGTGTGCTTTGACAAAGTGTGTTCCAGTGCCTAATTAAATCATCCGAGTATTGGACTACTTTGAGAGTTATTTCCCTTCAATTGTTTAGCCGTTTCTTACGGTCTCCTACCACTTGATAAAATCCGTTCCAAACCTGAGTGAAGAACAAATGTGGAGACAGAAAAATAAAGATGATACATTTATGCTAGACTCAATCTTGTTAACTGAGACCTCACGCTTCCCAGAAAGTTCAGAATGCAAGTGTGAGGACTCATCAAGCCGCAATCTTAGCCACTCGTCTACACACCAAGTTTGTAACCACCATGGACCCTGGGACCCCATTACATCCTCGACAACTGGCCCAGCACCAAAAAAAAAGTTCTTATGAGTACGCGAACACGTGGACAGCCGACTAATCGGCAGGCTTACATTTAGTGGTGACGTCAACAAACAGCTGATCAACCTGTGACTCCTCCCCAGTGGCAACCCCAACACAAGACAGGTTCTTGTGTATCCACTGGACTCCAACTCGGATCTCACACACACACACACACATACACACAAGAAAGAAAAGATTACTGCAATCAATAAAAAAGAAGGTGAGGATGGTAAGTGGTGAGGGAGGTGGTGGGGGAGAGAGGGGACAACACACACACACATACATATATACAGAGGCGCTGTGTTGTGTGTGTGTGTGTGTGTGTGTGTGCGTGTGGACATAGAAGAGAGAGAGAGAGAGAAAGAGAGAGAGAGAGCACTTCTCCGTTTCCCTTTCTGAACTGAAATATCCCTCGTCTCTTCCCATCGTCACATCCCGAAACCTACTGTCAAGTCTCCCACAAACTGAGTTGTTCACGAAGACTTCAGGAAACCCTGTTTTAATTCTCTTTTATTTTGTGTGCTATTTTCGCAGCTTTACACTTGGCATTTCCAAGGACCAGAATCTTTCAGCCTGAATTCTTTCCTCCCACCATCACTCCTGTTTATTGTCAAAGTCCATTCCATCCCTCTTGAGGCCACCCCTGCTCTCAACCCACTTCATCTATCAAATAAACGAAGCGATCTCTTGTCAACATAAATATTGAGACAATCGGTAGGCCCATCAAACTTATTTTCGATGAAGAGAGAGAGAGAAGGAGACAGACAGACAGAGAGGTGGTGGAAGTGGGAGGGGGAGACAAACACAAAAAACAGAGGGAGAGAGAAGTTGGGGAGGAGGGGGGGGGGGGGGGTAGACATAAACAGTGAGAGACAGACAGAGATAGAGAGAGGTGGGGGAACAGACAAAAACGGAAAGAGAGAAGAAGAAGAAGAAGAAGAAGAACAACAACAACAACAACAACAGCAACAACAGGAAGAGGAGGAGAAGAAGAAGAAATGACTGAGACTAGTGAGAGAAGAACAAACCCAAGAACAGATACAAGAACAAGCCGCCTCTCTCTCTCTCTCTCTCTCTCCAAAACACATCCATTTTGCCAGTTCTGTCAAAGCCTTAGAAAACCACAAAACACATTAACAACCATGCTGACTCCTACAATCAACAATGTGAAAATCAGTCGGAGTTCAGGAAAAAATCACTCTAGTCATACACCACCTACAAACCTAACAGATCAATGACTACAAAGTATCAATGAAAAAGTATTGTGGTACACGATTTGTTGACTTTGCAAAAGCTTTTGATATACTTAACCATAGGTTATAATGCAGGGAGCTATTCTCATAAGGCATAGCAGGAAAACTCTCCAACTGGTCACATCATTCCTAGAGAATTGTCAGCAGACTGCATCAATACCAACTAGTCAGAGAAGTTAGCTATCCAACATGGTGTACCCAAGTGTTCTGTGTTAGGCCCCCTACTGTTCTGAGTTTATACAAATGACATCCCTCTTTACATTGAGGATTCATGTTATGATATCACATATCTGTGATGACATCATAGTCAACACAAGCAGCTCCAACTTAGCTGTTCTCACTTCATTACAGAAGTATGCTGACATGTTAAGCGAGTGGAGCGATGCAAGTGACATGCAAGTTAATCCCAATAAAACAAAACGAATGGTAATACAGCAAGACCAAGAAGACACACAGCCTCCGCCTGTTTTTGTCAATAATGAAGCAATTTAAAAAAAACTGAATAGCCATCGATTTTTAGGCGTACATAATAATTATTCATAATAATCTCTCTTGGTCTTATTACATCAACACTTGATGTATATCCATGTTCAGAGAAGTGTATCAGCTGTGAAGGATCAAGCATTTCTTGAATCTTCATGCCAGAAAATTACTCGTTCACGCACATATTCTCTTCAATCAATTATTGTTCAACACTATTTGACTCTGGAGTGCTAATGCCATGAAACCTCTTACCAGTGTCTACAAATGAGCAGTGAAAGAAGTTCTTTTGAAATTGTCAAGTCCTAGTGCAGAGGATTATGCTAAAACAGGAGTTCTCTTGCTAAAAGATATATTTGCAGCCAATAAATATGTGCTTTAGCAAAAATTGAAATGGATTTAGCAAAAATTTAACATAAATCCTAAGGATTCAAGCAAATTCAAGATTCCTATACCACTAATTGACCAATTTTAATCAAGTTCCATTGAATTTTCTGGATGTTTATTCTATTTATGTATTGTAATCATATCATGTTAAATGCATTATATATTGAATTTCTTGAAGCATTGTAGCTGTTAAATTGAAACCTTTCGTAATGTGAAGCATATCGACATTCTAGAGAAGGGTAATGCTCTCTCTTTGTCTGTGGTTTCTATGTCAATGAAATCAAGTCACATTTTGTCATTGTATACTGCGCCAATTTGCTAAATAGGCTGTACAGCTTAACAACAATAAACTTTGTTCATTCTCTCTCTCTGTCTCTCTCTCCTCACACACACACACACACACACACTACACACCTTTAGACAGCAAACAACATCATAAACTACATGAGCTGGCACTCATGACACACCCATCTCACTGGGTCTCAGGCCTACTTGACTGGTGAAGGGAAAGCAACTCGTGAAACATGATGTGGAAACATTGATACTGTCAAATTTTGGTCTTGGAGTTCCCTGTTATGAGCATACTTAGAAGTTGGAGTTGTGTGATGCTCTGCCATTGCTAGTTATCTCAGAATTCATCCACAATGAGTCAAGAAAAATTCCTTTCACATGTCAGCAAAGTCCATGAGAGGAACAAGAGCTGGACATACAGAGAAAAGAAGAGGGAGGAGGAAGGGGAGGGGAATACAAACTCACCACCACTATCACCCAACTATGCAAGATCAGAAAATTCGATCATCAGGCGTGTGTGGAGGGTGGTCTATTCCATTCAATCTGAAGATGCTGTTATGTGCCAGTGGCCAAATGCATCCCTGCTGACTAGTAAAATCAGTGATCCTATTGGTCTGGCAGCATGACAACAGGTTATGTGCAGCAGACATGCCCACCACACAAGACCCTCTGGTGTCAGCTCTGGACAGTGGAGACACCTCTGGTGAGGAAGCTCTGCAGCAGCCTGGGGGACCCGCAGTGTACTGCAGCCTTTACTGTGGAGACTGGCACGTTCCTTTGGGAGTGTTTGAGAAGAGTAAAGACTCCTTTCAACTTTTCAGTTAAGAGTCTTCAGTGTTCCTGCACTGTTAAGTCTTATCATTTGTAGATTTTCACTCTTTCAGGAGTGCAAGTGGGGGAAACTCTTCAGTCTTGAAACTGAACTACGGCCATCCAACCAATCCTAAAATTTGAACTGTGACCAAACCATCCATCCAACCAATCCTAAAATTTGAACTGTGACCAAACCATCCATCCAACCAATCCTAAAATTTGAACTGTGACCAAACCATCCATCCCACCAATCCTAAAATTTGGATTGTGACCAAACTATCCATCCCACCAATCCTAAAATTTGAACTGTGACCAAACCATCCATCCCACCAATCCTGAAATTTGAATTGTGACCAAACCATCCATCCCACCAATCCTGAAATTTGAATTGTGACAACATCCATCCACGAATCCTAAATTGAATTGTGACCAACATCCATCCCACCAATCCTAAAATTTGAATTGTGACCAAACCATCCATCCCACCAATCCTAAAATTTGAATTGTGACCAAACCATCCATCCCACCAATCCTGAAATTTGAATTGTATGACCAAACAATCATCCCACCAATCCTATAATTTGAGTTGTGACCAAACCATCCATCCCACCAATCCAGAAATTTGAATTGTGACCAAACCATCCATCCCACCAATCCTAAAATTTGAATTGTGACCAAACCATCCATCCCATCAATCCTAAAATTTGAATTGTGACCAAACCATCCATCCCACCAATCCTATAATTTGAATTGTGACCAAACCATCCATCCCACCAATCCTAAAATTTGAATTGTGACCAAACCATCCATCCCACCAATCCTAAAATTTGAATTGTGACCAAACCATCCATCCCACCAATCCTAAAATTTGGATTGTGACCAAACCATCCATCCCACCAATCCTGAAATTTGAATTGTGTGACCAAACAATCCATCCCACCAATCCTATAATTTGAGTTGTGACCAAACCATCCATCCCATCAATCCAGAAATTTGGATTGTGATCATGCCATTCATTCCACCAACCCTGAAATTTATCTGAATGTGCGACAGGAAACTTAAACTTTTCTGGAGACTTTACATGATGTTACAGCAATTCTTTTTTCAAGTACCAAAACTAAAGAGTTCTGAAACTAAAACAGAATATTTTTTTCTTCAGGAGATCTACATGTAATTAGCAATATATACAAGGCTGCTTAACTGTCCTTCTGTCTGAAAAATAGAATGTAAATAAATAATCAGCATAAAACTATAACCATTTTCGAAAATGGAAGGACAAAACCCCTAACTGTGTGTACATATATGCGATTCCTTTATCGCCTGCAAAACTGCGCATTTACTTTTGTACATGGACTTTATTTTCTCTATTAATATTATTACAAAAATACAGATTTTCCATCAACTTTTTTTCTTTTATTCAATGTAAGCTGAAAAAGAGGTGGCAAGGTGTGGATGAGACATGGGTTAAGGTTGATCAAGAGCAGGAAAAAGAATGGAATGTTATCGATGATCCCACGTAACACACTACATCCTTCCACCAATCATATTAAAACACAATGATCTCACAAAAATACTACAACCATACACTAATCATATTAGATCTACCAGGAAAATACATGCTTACTAAATATGGGGTGGTGGTGGGGACTGTAAAAAGCTATGGACCTTCTGGATGGTCTCTCTTGACGAGGGAGGATGTCTGGTTGGTAGGCTGGCAAGGGGTCATTTTTCAAACTTCTTAATCCACTCTCCCTATTCCCCAGAACAAAAGAATTAATGTAGAAATCAGCTCAAACAATTGAAATCATGCTTACACAAATGTGCAACACCAAATGTTGATGCGCAGATTGCAGTTGTCCTTGAAAATCCCAAATCAGACACTCCTGGTGTTTCAATATTAGTTTGATTTGCTCCATTATTGTCGGCTGCAAGGGAATAAGGCAAAGAGAGTCCGGGCAGAAAACTTTGGGAAAAAAAGACAAAAAAATCAGTGCCTCTATCTTGCTTAAATATCTGGTTGCTCTTTGTTTATGTAGTACATGTCATATGTTGTGGTGATAGGATGGTTAATGGACACATTATCTGGCAATTCGAAATGTACACACGGCCAGCTGAAGACTGACCATCATGTGGAAGTGCTGAGCTAGCCATTGATCACAGCCTAGTTCTCCCTGAACTAAACAGCAACACACTGATGGTGATGCACAAGTCATTAAGTGCTGCATCCCCCCCCCCCCCCCTCCCCCTCTGCGAGATGGAAGGGGGACAATGACAACAGGGGGCAGAGTGGGCAAAAAGCTCCACTTCCCTTCACAATGCTCTCTGCCAAGAATTAAGACAAGTAATGAACCAGGGACCACTCTGACTTTACATGTGTAGGTCACAGCCTGCTCCGTCCTTATCATTCCTCAAATGATAAGGTTCTTTGAGGTGAGGAATGGGGAAATACTTATATATACTGTTACTTACTTTTGTGCACATCCACTTTCTTCCAGTATCTTACAATTGCTAGCACACTGATTTCATAGACCAGCAGCCAGAATTCTTTTTCGTTTCTTTTTTAATTAAAACTACAAGGGGGTAACAAGGTACTGGATTTGCAGTTTAATGTTCAACTCCTATGCTCTAACATCCGTTCTGGCAGTGACCCATGTTCATGATGTCTACAGTTTAGCATTTTGAAGTGCATAGCCCAACCCTCTCCTTCTACCACCTTACCGTACCCTGAATTGGATCTGGTACCTATTTACCGCTGAGTGGAAAGACAGGCTTTTTAAGCCGTAAAAAAGAATACAACCCCAAGTCACAACAATCAGCTCCACAACCAAATACTGTAACCATTTGATTGCAGACTCCCATGAATTTAGAGAGTGAACAAGGAATGATCACATACAGTACACTTCTCCATTGTTCTTGAATATCCTTTCTTGAGGTAGGGATCTGAAACAGTATTGCTGCTTCTCAAAAAATTTTTTTGCAAGCACAGATCTTGTTCTTTTTAAAACCACACACACAAAGACACATACTGATTCTTACAAACACAAACATACACATTTACAATATAAACACACCTAAACTTATCAACAACCATCCTCCACACATAGACAAGTTTCCTTGTTGATTTATTTAACATCTTCTCAAATCATGTACAATCAAAATGATTATATAATTGTAGTTTGTACCAATGTGGTCATTTTTACCTGGATGTGTAGTTCATACCAAAGTGGTCATTTTACCTGGATGAAGCTCTTTTTCATGTCAACAGTCTCAGTACCAGATACAAAATATATCAAACTGAAGTAGTCAATTCCTTTGCTTTTAATGTCAAGGTTTTGACAGAATTTTTTTTTGTAATGTTATTTACAATTCATGATAAGAACTCATTTACCTCTTCTAGTTCATGCATACTTCTTATTCACTCTTTATTCTTTTTTTTAATTCTTCTTCTGCTGAGCTTTTTTTCAAATGTCAAAACGTCTAAACATTCCATCCACCAGCAACATGAAAGACACAAACAATCCTGTTTGACTGAAGCTGTTCCAGTTCAAAAAAGCACTGACAACAAATGAAATCTTATGACGTCAATAAATTAACCAGTGCGTCATTCACTCGCATCCTAGGGAACTTCCTGCAAGTTGAACAACTGCTTGGTGAGAGGGGGCATGTACTCCTGAAACTCCTTCATAATACCCATGCACTTGTCTGCAATGTGGCGAATCTCAATGATCTTTTCCAGAATGGCCTGAAGGTAGCGCTCTGTGAACAGGAAAGAGTACTCTGACTCCAGGTAGTGCTTGAGCAGAATGACATACTTGTCTCGGAAGGTGTTGATGAGCTGCCGGTCCACCTGGTTGTGCTCCCGTGGATCAAACAGGATGAGGCAATGGGTGAGGACAAAGAGGGTGACGTCATTCTTCAGGATGGTCTTCAAGGACCGGCAGAACCCTGCCATTTCCTGGATGACATCTTCATGGCGAAAGATAACGGACGCTGTGCTCACGCTGCACTCCCCAAAGCGAGTCAGCCAGGCATGGCGCTCCACCACGTAAAGCCCAGTCCAGCGCAGGATCACACTCCGCATGCACGATGCCTGGTGATGCATAAGAAAGAAAGAATTAAAAGCTGAAAAAAAAGCAAATCCTTCAACACCGTGACTTGTGATTTAAGAAACTGCTTTTCTACATGCTGGGTCTAATTTAGCAATGTCACCAGCTGTCATTTCCATCTCATAGTCCCTTCAATCAGTTCAAGTAGAGCAGTGGGGAAAAAGGAAAACACTGTGCTGGAACCAGTTGCAGGGATCCAGTGGTTAGCACTGCAAGCTGTGGGCTGGGAGGTATTTTAACTCTGGGTACGAGCCAGCTGACGCCAAAAAATCCCACAAATAAATCTCAGACCCAACAGCTTGGTCTGAGTCCTATCAAACACACTTATTTGCCAGATTTTTCACCCCAGCTGGCTCCTACCTCGAGACAAGAATGCTTTGGACTCAAATAGGAGGACTGGAACCATGCAAAATTCATGCCTCTCTGACAGTGTTACTAAAATCTGCTGACCAATACTTTATGTGGCGATCTCTTGGGTCTGGCTAACTCTAGGATAATGTTATGAAAGGAAGTACAGAGTAGAGCTTTGTCATGCTGTCTCAGACCAGAACGTTATCAGTACTGGAAAAACTCTTTGGACAATATGCAACAAACTTTAACTTAATGAAGACAAAACAAAAGCTATTCTTATGAGATTTCTGATAAAGGAACTCTTCTGGAGACTTGAAACTGGACTATGTGTAAACTTTTTTTTAAAAGTATGCTAAAAGTTGGGGTGCAATATCTGCTGAAACTCGGACAATAAGTGCACAAGTCAACAAAATATGCCTAGATGCTTACTTTGAAATCTGAAGGACTGGCTCCATTAGACACTCCCTTACCACAGAGGCTACAAAGACACTATTCACATCTCTGGTTCTTTCTTGACTGGACTATTGTTATGCTTTATGCTTTACTTGCTGGTCTTCTTTTGTGCGATATGAATCCAATGCAGAGAGATACAAATTGTCTTTTCACAGTACCAAAAAGAGAATATGTTGCTCTCCTCCTCTCCCGTCTGCACTGGCTTCCCGATTCTAGTCAAATAAAAAACACAAGGTCTGCATGACTTTTGCATTGCTATAGCATCATAACTGGCACAGTACCACCTTGTTTGCCTGAACTTGTTCATCTGTATATTATGTCATGTTCTCTCCATTCTCTATATGATAAATGAATTTTTCATGTACCTAATCCAAACCATCTAAAACAAAAAGACTTATCTTGGCCTTGCTTTTGGAATGAGCTTTCTTTTCTATTTGTCATGCTGAGCCTCTTACTACTGTTAAATCCTGGCTAAAAACTGATTTAAAGTCAAAATGCTTCTCTTCTTTCCTTCACTGACACAGTTCTAGCACTGTCTATCATCTGTCTTTCTCCTGCAATATTGTAAGAGTATCTGGGGTATGCTAATGCATTGTGTATGTACATTAGAGGGTGGGGAAGGGGTGGAGAAATGCACATGCGCACCCACATGCACATGCGCTTGTGTGCTTGGTATGTTGTGTTGTGTGTTGTTCGTCCTTCGATTTCGAAGATGACCACGACTTCAATCTCAGATGGAAGATTGCCAAGTGTGGGTCCGCAGGTGGCTGGTGAGGCGATCTGGGCCCGGAAGGAATGCCCACATGTGGGACACATGTAGGTGGGTGCTAAAGTGGAGGTGGAAGTAGCTCTGGCCTTGCTGTGGCTCGCTTTCTCTCAGCTTCTGCTATGCGTCTCTTCGCTGATGTACATGCACCCTTTGTGATGCTGCTTCGCCAGTATGGGTGGTCCAGGGCAAGTGACTCCCGGGTGTTGAGGTGTTATGCTAATGCATTGTGTATGTACATTAGGGGGTGGGGAAGGGGGGGGAAATGCACATGCACACCAACATGCACATGCGCTTGTGTGCTTGGTATGTTAACGTGAGAGGGTTGGCACACACACACACACACAAACACACACACACACACACACACACACACATGCACACAAAAGGGATTAAATGACCTCACTTTTTTTTTTTTTTTACCAGAGTCGAAAATGAAGAAAATCATTTTTTGTGCCTGATTTTAACGAACTCCAAAGTTATACTTATTCCTGCAGTATGAATAACCAACCAATCATTCACATGGAAGATAACTATGTGCCAAGACAGTACAAATAATGACACACTCCCACCTGTAGCACTGCAATCTTGTCATCCTCTCTCAACATGTGAAAGTCACCTAGGCGTTGCACAAAGTTAATGAGCTGCTGCATGTTCTTCTCCGATGTTTCAAAGATTTGCTCAACAGAGTGGAGATTGACCGAATTGCCTTGTTCAGTCTCAAATAGCCCCCCTCCCTCAAAGGGCACCCTCTCTGGCAAGGTCATGATAGTTGTCTGAAACAGACGGTACTCACATTAGCAATGACAGATTAAACTCATGGAAAATAATACACATGTACTCTACCTTTCGCTCACATAATGAAAGTACATAACTACAAGCCAGAGTTGCTTACTCTGCCCAGTGTGTAAGCACACATATGAAAATAATAATATAGTCAAAATATAACTATTCTTTTCCATTCCCTCCTTGATGAATTTTGGGGGCACCACACTAAATTCACTAGGTTCGCCCAGTTCTGTGGGCTGTGCGCCAAGGCCGGGGTCCCCTGTTCCAATGCTTTCCCTGTCCACTCTGCAATGCTTTCCCTGTCCACTCTGCAATGCTTTCCCTGTCCACTCTGCAATGCTTTCCCTGTCCACTCTGCAATGCTTTCCCTGTCCACTCTGCAATGCTTTCTGTCCACCTGATCTTCCTGTCCACCTGCAATGCTTTCCCTGTCCACTCTGCAATGCTTTCCTGTCCACCTGCAATGCTTTCCCTGTCCACTCTGCAATGCTTTCCCTGTCCACCTGCAATGCTTTCCCTGTCCACCCTGCAATGCTTTCCCTGTCCACTCTGCAATGCTTTCTGTCACGCAATGCTTCCCTGTCCACCTGCAATGCTTTCCCTGTCCACCTGCAATGCTTTCCCTGTCCACCTGCAATGCTTTCCCTGTCCACCCTGCAATGCTTTCCCTGTCACCTCAATGCTTCCTGTCCACCCTGCAATGCTTTCCCTGTCCACCCTGCAATGCTTTCCCTGTCCACCCTGCAATGCTTTCCCTGTCCACCCTGCAATGCTTTCCCTGTCCACCCTGCAATGCTTTCCCTGTCCACCCTGCAATGCTTTCCCTGTCCACCCTGCAATGCTTTCCCTGTCCACCCCTGCAATGCTTTCCCTGTCCACCATCTCTAATGCTTTCCCTGTCCCCAACTCCTCTATAATGCTTTCCCTGTCCACTCTCTAATGCTTTCCCTTGTCCACCCTGCAATGCTTTCACCTGTCCACCCTGCAATGCTTTTCCATGTCACACTGCTAATAATCTTCCATGTCCACTCTGCAATGCATTTCCTGTCCACTCTGCATGCTTTCGATGTACCACTCGCAATGCTTTCCTGTCCACTCTGCAATGCTTTCCCTGTCCACTCTGCAATGCTTTCCCTGTCCACCCTGCAATGCTTTCCCTGTCCACCTCTGCAATGCTTTCCCTGTCCACCCTGCAATGCTTTCCCTGTCCACCTGCATCTTTCCCTGTCCACTGCAATGCTTTCCCTGTCCACCCTGCAATGCTTTCCCTGTCCACCCTGCAATGCTTTCCCTGTCCACTCTGCAATGCTTTCCCTGTCCACCCTGCAATGCTTTCCCTGTCCACCCTGCAATGCTTTCCCTGTCCACCCTGCAATGCTTTCCCTGTCCACCCTGCATGCTTTCCCTGTCCACCCTGCAATGCTTTCCCTGTCCACCCTGCAATGCTTTCCCTGTCCACTCTGCAATGCTTTCCCTGTCCACTCTGCAATGCTTTCCCTGTCCACCCTGCAATGCTTTCCCTGTCCACTCTGCAATGCTTTCCCTGTCCACTCTGCAATGCTTTCCCTGTCCACTCTGCAATGCTTTCCCTGTCCACCCTGCAATGCTTTCCCTGTCCACCCTGCAATGCTTTCCCTGTCCACCCTGCAATGCTTTCCCTGTCCACCCTGCAATGCTTTCCCTGTCCACTCTGCAATGCTTTCCCTGTCCACTCTGCAATGCTTTCCCTGTCCACCTGCAATGCTTTCCCTGTCCACCCTGCAATGCTTTCCCTGTCCACTCTGCAATGCTTTCCCTGTCCACTCTGCAAAAAAAACAACAAAAAAACCCCAACAAAACAAACAAAAAACACCGAAATTATAATGTCATGAAATAACAACTAAATGCCTGGAATAAAAATAAAAACTTCAAAAATGTAACTGCATCTGCTCCAGTGCCATTTCTGTCCCCCATTTACTGTGTGATTGTTATATGGGATAAATAAAAGAAAACAGACAAAAAAAGGAATGAACATTAATGTTTATGTTGCTTATAGCCCAGCTGACCCCAAAGGGGCATATCAGGACTGTCACCAGATCTGAATACAAGTTGTGGTGATGTTCAAGGTGTTCAGAATGATTCTTAGCAATATGTAGCATCCATTACTGATGTCATCTAACTTCTGTAGGATATTTGCTATGATCTTTCCTTTCTTTTACTTTGTTTTGTTTTCTTTGCTTGTTTATTTTCTTGTCTGTACATTTTAATTTCTTTGAAGTTTTGAATTGTTTTTTTTTTTTTTCCTTTTTTTTTTTATTTTTTTTTAAAGCAAATGTATACACATCTACAAAACCCAGCAGTGAACAGAATTCAAATTGACGGGTAGACAATTTCCTTATGAAATAAGGAAATTCATGAAAAGAAAAAAAATGTTAGGGTTAGTACTCAGGCTACCACTCTCTCTCTCGATGTCTTTCAGTGAAAATTTCAGCTCTCCTTCACAAGCAACACCTTCCCACACAGACTCGCACCTCCCTGCTCTTCTAGCACACTATATTCTTTTGGACACAGTCAGACATCCAAAGGAACCATGCCCAAGACAGCTCGAACCTGATAAGCACTGGACAGCTCCGTGAGCAACGACTTCTCTTCTTCCGAGAGTCGCCAGTACATGTGTGGGTCTGAAGGCAGCAGGTCGCGAGGCACATGCTGGAAGTCGGGCCGTGCTGAAAGGGCATTCCTGGTGACGGGGCTCTGTGACGGTGCCACTGGAGGAGGAGGAGGCGGCTGTTGGACGGATTGGTGAGCAGCAGGAGGATGGTGGGTGGAAGATTGAGGGATCTTCTGTGGGTAGCCTGAAACAATATGGGCCAAGAGTTTGTGAGTCTGTTTATTCAGTAAAAATTTTTTTTCCAAGAACTTATCTTTTCAAATTTCTTTTCCATTTCATTGAAAAAGGAAATATACGAGTGCACAAATGCTGGTGGAACAATGGCCTGGAGGAGAATGCCTTACCTTGGCAGCAAGCGTCAACAGCCCAAGTCTTAACAGAGGAGGAGTTTTACCCTAAAAAGTGGTCTGAGTGTAAGTTTTCCTGATGAGACGATATGCTGACTTCCTCTGTCCAGCCAGCAATAACTACATCTAAAGAACCCACAGTAACAATGGAGTTATTCCCAGCAACATTTTATAGAATAATCCACTCTGACAGCTAAATGATAAATATACACAGCTAGAAACAACAAGAAGAGGGGGTTGGCACCATAACCAAGGATTGTTCATTTTGCATCCATGCACGACATTTGGGGAAATGTAGCGACAATCACACAGTGGAGTTTCATCCACATGTAGATGCATCTATGAAAGTGCTGCTTGAATTTCCTGACCAACGCTGCAGGCGCCTTTATCACTTGGACCTGATAGACAGTTGGCAATATTATGTAAGGAAGTGTATGGTAAAACCTTGTCATGCTGCCCCTCAGGTCAGAGTGGAACTCCACAGATCACCATCATTATCCTCATCTTCACTGAAAACGAACAAACAAAAAAATCTTAAATTCTTTGTCCCTTCATGTCTTGCCCATGTGCTGACCTCAGTTTCTTTTTGTCTCCATGATCTTGTCCATTCGAGAGTTTGTCAGGACACTGAGGGAAAGCAAAATACCATGAAAAAAGGGGTCCAGTGGGCAGCCCCCCCACCTGCCCCCCCATCCTTTCTACCCCCCTTCTCTCTAAGCTTGAAAAATGCTTTCAATAATTGCTATCTGATGCATATCTGAGGACCATTGAGTCATGTATTATCCAGTTTTCATTCCAACCACAAGGATGAAAATCTGTTCATAAGCAATTGCCAGTCTATTTCATTTTCAAGCCCCTCACACAATGTCAGAGCGCCATGCTGTTGATACTGCCTTCAACAAGATAGACAAAATGGTGACTGTCCATTCTTGCAAAGTTTACAAGAGATTCCATGACTAAGTGTCATCTGCTAGCATACCATAAATGTGAGTGGTGCTCTGCAGATTCTACCCCCTCAATTTGTTCACCTCTATTAAACTGTTTTGGGTTTGTCTGGGTGGTTTTTTTTGTTGTTTTTTTTTTTTCAGTGCAACAGATTTTTTTTATGGATTCTTAGTTTTACTTTTCTCTGAAATTCAGGAATTTGCAGAGAAGTAAGAGCCCTGGTTTGCATCAAAGTGGTCTATTCTGGCAAACTGACAGGAACCCTCCCTGGATGAATGTAGAGGCACCCTCTGGAGGGTGCTCCACAACTAAACATAACTGTCATCAGTAGGGAGCTTAGCTGGCAGTGTCCTGCTTCAGCTGGATCAGAACAAGCACCATTAAACACCACCCTAGTGACTTGGCAGCACTGCAGTTTCTCCTCTGGTGAGTTGCATACTGACAGCTTGATGCCCACTGCTTCCAGTGAACTGCCATGCTAATGCTGTGATGGGACAAACTTGGGTGAGGCTGTGCATGGTGAGGATGAAAAAAGCAGCATGCGATGAATAGCTGTGAGGGAGCACAGAAGGTGACATGACCCCCCCACACCCACCCCCCCCCCCCACACACACACACACACACAAATGCAATCACCATCTCCAAAAATCAATTATAAACATTTGGTTCTAAATGTGACCTGATCTTCCCTTGGAATGTAACGTGAAACAAAAAATTGGAAAAAAGGTGAACAAATTTTAAGGCAGAGGGCATGCAAATTGTGATGGTCTTTTTAGCATCCCTGTACCATGATTATGTCAAGAACAAGCATCTGTTTAATCATAATTTCATTTGTGAAAGAAGTATATTTATCTTATTTATTTTTTAATTTTTTTCAGTTTCTAGTAATTCTACTGTTCATCTCTTCATCTTTCAGAATGTTATGATTAAATTTGTATTGAACTTCCAGACTTATCAACTTATTTACAAGTAACTCACAGCATTTGTAATTTTAGTTTTATTTGCTGACTTTAATAACCCAAGCAATCAGTATCATAATCGTTATTCTATAGTACCTACTAGTTTCTAATTTTTTATTTTCCTTTCATGAATATTCATGTAATGTTTATTTTTATGTAGTGTCTGAAACATTTTTTTTTCCATTCATTACATGCCTACTAATTAAATCTTATTTGTGAATGCTACTGTACTGAATAAAGACAGAAGCTCTGTTTCTATTTTAACAGACTATGAAAAAAAAGTGTGCGAGTGTCTACATGTGCTTTTGTACTTTCACGCGTTAAAGCACTTGTGTGAGTGTGTATGTGTGAGGAAATAGAAGACAGACAGAGCAAGAGAGAGAAAGAGAAAGAAAGAGAGAGAGAGAGAGAGAGAGAGAGAGAGAGAGAGAGAGAATGTGTGTGTGTGTTTTATTCAGTTTAGTGTCTCTTGACTCAGTGACATAAGTTGAAAGGACCTTGACGGCCAAACAGCGAAGTGTGGTGAGTGTACAGGAACATACAAGCTTCATGTGTCTGTGTGTGTGACTATGCACACAGTCATAAACATCTGTGTGTGTGTGTGCGAGTATGTGTGCGTGTGTATGTGTGTATGCATGCCCATGCGTGTGCGCGTGTACAAGTGTATGTGCTTGTGTATGTGTGTTTTTATGTGTGCACGCATGCACACATTAATGTGTGAGTGTGTCTGTGTGAGTGTGGGGTGTGTGTGTGTGTGTGTGTGTGTGTGTGTGTGTGTGAGTATGTGTGTGTGAGTGTGTAGTGTATTTGTGTGTGTGTGATAAGATAAGATAATGTTGTTAACCAGCGACGCAGGGCCAATAGGGCTGTGTGTGTGTGTGAGAGACAGGGGAAGGGGGTGTAAAGAGTGACTATGTGTGGGGGAAGGGGGGGAAGGGGCAGTAAGCAGAAAGTGATGGGAAGAGGGTCGGGGCAGGGATGATGGGGTTAGAGAGAGTATTGTGTAACATTGTATACTAAACAGAACAATACTAAATGAGGTAAATATAATGTTGCTATAGCCCAACTAATGAGGCAGCAAACTTAATCCAACATATTTCAAGAGAAAACATGCACTGGAAACGTCAAAGTAAACAGCCAAAATGGCTTCTACCTAAACATGAAAATGTTTCAATCATGAGAAGTTTGTTAGTCTGTGTTAGTGTGTGTGTGTGCATGTGTGTGTGTGTGTGTGTGTGTGTGTGTGTGTGTGCCAGCACTGTCTCCATCTCACCCACTTACAAATTCCAGATGTATCACATTCCATGTAAAGAGCACACAGTAGCTCCACTGTTGGAGCTCACATCAAAACAAGCATCTATCACACCAGCAAATGTATAATCTGTCATTCACTATAGATTTTGTCTCTAGCCATCTCAGTCAAGCCAGATTTCCTACCACAGATAAATCACCGCTTTTCTGAACACCAGAAATGATTATACTCTTTGTACAGTACAAGTTTAGTGCTCCTGCACTTTATAGCAGATATCATGTCTAAGTGCACTAACAGTACATGATGAGTCCTGGTGCACTTGTAACCAAGCCAAACATTACTGCACTCCCTATTTGGTCATAACAAATATGCCATTTGAAAATGCCAACACCTCACATCTCCATCGCCCAATCCAAACTTCAAAACACTCATATTTGTTTCTGTCTTTTCATTTTTGTCTGTTCATTTATAGTTATGAAATGTCCTTAATTAAACAAACATAGAACAACAAGAAGCTAATTAATAGTCACAGACAATCTTTCACTTTCCTATTTTTGTGCTTGGCAGGATTTTAGATTACTTGTGCAGATGAGCTCTTTTAAAATGAGATAGGAAAGCAAGCCTGGCCAATTTATGGATCAGTGAGTTACAATAAAGCATATGTGATTAAGTATTTGTGGCTTCAAAATATATTTACTCAGAAAAGAAACATGAAGTCTTCAGCACACAGCAATATCAAACAGCACGTGAAAATTTTCATTCCAAATTCTTTTCCCCAATAATTATAGAAACATCAACTTTACTGATCCATTGATTAAGGAAAACAATTTTTTTTGTTGAAAACTTCATTTCCAAAGATACAGAAGCGGTATAAATGATTTGAAAATTAACACAGCTGAAGCTAAATACAACTCTGTCAAGCAAACTTTGTCTAAATTTATTGAATGTGCTTTACCTTTAACCCATAGAGTACATTTTCTCTAAAAAGCATCAAGTACACTTTACGATCAGACTTATACGAAATACACTTCACTTAAAATCTATTGAGCAAACTTTTCATTAGATTTATAATATGAACTTATTATATAGCTTACAATTATCATTGTCCTTATTTGAAGTAGCAGCAGTATTTTCTTTATCTTATCATCATTATCATTATCATTTCTGCCTGTATCATCTCACCTTCAGCCCTACTTCCATTCCCTAACCTTTCTGCACTCAGTTCGAAGAGATAGGCGACTGTTCAACCTTCGTTTTTAACTGTCTTGAATATCACTGGGCTTGCCTGAAGTAGATCAAATAGGTCGAAATGCACTGCTTTTGTTTTGCAGTTTATTTCTCCTTCGTTTAGTGGTGCAAAATTTGTTCTTGGCTTTTGGATGGTTTTTGTTTCGTTTCATCTTGGTTCCTTTGTTTCATTGTTTCTTTTGTCCCCATCTCATCACCCATACCTCCCACATAAGTCGTTCTGATTCCCTTAAGCCACAACCTGGTGAAGCTGGTTAGGTTGAGAGAAAAATCTAACATGTAAAATGTGCCTACTGTTTGCTTGTTTACAACTAAGGAAACAGCTCAATGTCTGAGCTTTGTGTTCCTATCATGGTTATATCATTTCCACCAGTGGATCACGACAAGTGGTGAAAATAGCAGAGTGTCAATATCACTCTATCCAGAAGGAGGCACCATGTGCTAGCTATGATTCGTTCAAAAAACATGTTTTACCCTACATCTTGGGACATAACCTGAACCTTTGGAAAGAAATTTTCAGGGTGAGGAAGGATAGGTGAAGATGAGCGTAAAATCTGGAAGCCATTTTCCTAAACAAGGTAAATCAATAATGCTAAAGTCCTGTTTTTCTTGATGATGATTTGCTATTGTTTTGCTGTAGATCTATTCAAAGAGATCTGAACCAAATTTTCCTATTATGTCTGTAATGCCGCCTGAGCTTTTTTTTTTTAATTTTTTTTTTTTTAACAGTCTTTTAAGACCAGAGTTTCATGACACTTGAACATGCTCTTCAAAAGGTTTCCTCAAAAGTGGTGAAAAGTTTTCTCCTTTGTTTTTCTCACAGACAACCCTTTTTGAAGGGTTAAGAGAAAAAAAAAAAGTTAGAAAATGAAACTTTCAGAACTGATTACTGACATGCATTAAAAACACTGAAGGTGTTTCTTCAATATTTCACCTTTGTGGACATGTGGAAAATACTCATAATTTTGTGTTCAACATCAGTGTCTATACACTTTAGCTGACTATACCCATGGAAGCATAGTATGCTTCAGAATGTTGAGCAGTGTCATTGTCTTCTTTAATACTTTCCAGACAAGCGCAGTAGAGTAACGTTGCTTCCCTGCATGCGCGTGCACTGCACGTAATTACAACCGTTGCAGACGCGCAATTTTCGCACTTTTTAAATTTAATTTTACGTCTCCTAATATAAACCTAACAAGCAATTGTTATATATCAACGGAAAGGGTAAAACGCGAACTTTGTAATGAGCATAGAATTAAATACATTTTGGGTAAAATAGCAACGCTACTGTTACAGAAACAACATACGTAAAATGTAGGAGAACACAATCTTGTTTACGTTTGTTTGGTTAGTATGACAACAGCAAATGAGGAAGAAAATGGGCATAAAACTTCGCTCTTACTTTGAACAGATGCAGAGAAAGCCTGAGGTATTCAGTATGTGTAATCCAAGTGAATTCTTCTCTTTTTTTTAAGGAAATTAAATCATTGCACACAGTACATATTTTCACTGTTTTGGCTTCAGATGATAAGACGTATAAAACTATCAAGTACACAGAGCAAATAAATCAAGCTCAGATTCTTTTCGATAAACTTGTACACCTTTACCCCCCTCATTTTCTGAGCTACTTTGCTGAACCAGTTCTAAAACCACATGTCATTCTCCTTCTCCCCGATCTGTTAGTGAAGCAGGAAATTCCACACGTGCCTTCCCAGTGCCAGACGGGTCTCTTTATTCGTACTCTGGGGTCACAAAGGTCATCGCTAGTGCATGTAAACTTACCCTTCCAGTGGCTAGAACCCTGTTCTAAATATTCATGGCAGCTGGATCCCCTGTCACGGATGCACGGCAGATCCAGGCAGTACAGCAGTGCTGCCATCACCAGGGCACGGCTCGTCGTGAACGGGTCAACTGAGTTGCTGCCACTATCGCACGGCACGTCGCGAAAAGGTAAACTGAGCAAGATTTGCCATATTTGCTTGTCACACCACAGTTGTTGCTATATAACACTAACCGTGACGCATTTGTGTGACCAGTCATTGACTTGGCAACATATAGCACACAATATTGCCTGGTCAACTGTCCATCTAACCAGCAAGTGGCTGCAAAACTATATTCAGTTTGTGTCATCATTCGGCCATTCAGATGCCACGCTAAAAATTCATAAATAGCACAAACACTGTAGCATTCATTCATCTGGAAAAGAGAGTCATTGGTGGGATACTATAACGTTAGAATGTCCAGAGACAGTTAAAACACTGTGAGGTGCTGGAACTATGCTACAGTTAGAACACTAGCATCTTTTTTTTTTTGGCTTTTTGCTTTTGTTTTTAAATGCACTAACTGAACTTCAATCCAGGGGAAACTACTTAGGCTATTTGCTTGACCAGGTACTACATGCACTTTTTTACCACAACTGAAATGGGTGTAGCAAGTTGGTGGATGGAAAGCCATACTTTTATAACAAGTGCTCAAGCTATATGCTTGACCACTTACTGCATGCAGTTTTTTCCCATAACTGAAAGTGGTATAGCAAGTTGGTTTAGAGAAGGCAATACTTCCACTGAGCTTGTGAAGGATCCTACAATGAACATAGTTTTGTCACTAAAAAAACATTACCTTGACAAAGAATATGTGTGTATATATATCCAAAAGAAACAAATAAGGACAAGCTGATGCGGTTATGCTAAAAATGTTCAGCTTTATTTGCCTTGTATATATGTGTGTGTGTGTGTGTGTGTGTGTGTGTGGAGAGAGAGAGAGAGAGAGAGAGAGAGAGAGAGAGAGAGAGAGAGAGAGAGAGAGAGAGAGAGACATCTTTTACAAAGTTTTCTTTTTTTATTGACATTAATTAGAAATCAAAAGCAGTTTACCAGTAACATTTAAGAAAAATCATTTGGAAATTTTGAAAGCAAGTACCATAAGCTTTGAAATCAAACAGCTAATTTGTTTTTTTTCCTTTCATTAAAATCTACTGAATTTTTTTTCTTTTTTCTTTGGACAAGAAA
This sequence comes from Conus canariensis, assembly GCA_033310375.1. Taxonomy (NCBI): domain Eukaryota; kingdom Metazoa; phylum Mollusca; class Gastropoda; order Neogastropoda; family Conidae; genus Conus; species Conus canariensis. The sequence goes on along the minus strand of CM065716.1, from coordinate 67,085,324 downwards.
GCATGTCCCCAGATATAGACTATTTGATTATACCTCTACAGAGTAATACTGATTGTTTAAATATGAGGGAACAAAAGACAAAAAAAATCAACTCCTATTTCCCTTCAACTTGGATGAGTCTTGCAATATCAGAGAGCAACATGGCTGGAGCTTGAGGCATAGCTACAGTTTTCAATTTGCACAAAGTAAAGCTACTGAGTTTCGCACACTGAATGGATTTACATATGCGCACTTTGGGAGTTTCCCTAAAGGCGCAAAAATGGGAAGAGAGAGGTGGAGGATGAGGGGTAACCAACTATTCAAAGCATCTTGTAGCCCAGATATCATGGCATCCATACAGGTCAAGCAAACACAAAATCCCATCATAAAAAAAAAGAAGAAAAAAGGGCTGAAAGTGCTTTAACACCATAAAGGCAGCCACTACTCTCCATCCCATGCTTTAAAATCTTCCTTGAACTGAATCAAGCATCCGTCTATTGCTGGGTGAACAGGCTTTCAAACTACACAAGCCTACAAATGGCTCCAACTGAAGACGATCAGCTGCACAACTGAACATTCCAACTGTCAGGTTACAGGCCCCTCATTATACATCCACAATCCATCAGATTCAAACAAACAAAAAGTGCAGTAACAAACTACCTGTGGTTGGGACGTTCAGCACCGGAGAAACCCCAGGCTCAGTTAAGGATGAGCCTGCTGCTGTTAGCACAGCGTGAAGTGTGGACAGTCCATTGCCACTGCCATCGAAGGACTTCAGCCGCTGTGGCTTTTGCGTCAGTGGTGCCGATTGAGTTCTGGCCTCTTCTTCTTCGCTGGTGATGGCAGTGACAGCACTTGATGGATGGGCGATAGGAACGGGGGTGGAACTGCAGCTGTCTGACGTCATGAAATCAGGGGAGCCTATCACAGTGAGGATCTGCCCTGACGAAGAGCCCACCTGGAACAGACACATCACAGATCACTGTTTCTTCCTTTTCACAGACACATCTGTACATCACCGTTTCTTCCTTTTCACAGACACATCTGTACATCACTGTTTCTTCCTTTTCACAGTCACATCTGTACATCACTGTTTCTTCCTTTTCACAGACACATCTGTACATCACTGTTTCTTCCTTTTCACAGACACATCTGTACATCACTGTTTCTTCCTTTTCACAGACACATCTGTACATCACTGTTTCTTCCTTTTCACAGACACATCTGTACATCACTGTTTCTTCCTTTTCACAGACACATCTGTACACCACTGTTCTTCCTTTTCACAGACACATCTGTACATCACTGTTTCTTCCTTTCACAGACACATCTGTACATCACTGTTTCTTCCTTTTCACAGACACATCTGTACACCACTGTTCTTCCTTTTCATTTCTCTCATGAACAGACCTGTACAATGGGATATCATTCATAGATAGCAGGCTGTTAACTGGACTTTCATTCACAGCAAGCAAAATAGAAAATAATTAAATGAACTAATAGTAGAGTGCTAGTGTAACGAATACTGAGGTCACATTGGTTGGGAAATGATCCAATTCAGCAGTTTGAATTCCACATGGAACAGTCCCTCCCCCCACTCCCCCCCCCCCCCCCCCACCCAACCTATTCGTACTCTTCTGCTGCCCCATCCCTGCCCTGCCTAACCCCCTGTCCTGTCTGCTCTTTCCCCCATTCCCTCTCATCCGTCCACCCCTAATCTCTCCCCTCACCATTACACCTTGAATGATGTTCTGGTTTTAGCCAGAAGGCGTCACATCATGTGGACTAGTCCATACGAACTAACACCACATCTGCTAGCCATAAGGCCACAGTGTGCAGGGTTGCAGCAAAACCAATACATAAAATCAGTGAATGAATGATAAAGAGAAAGTCGGAAAATGCGCCTCATCAATGATTTGGTGAATGCCAGACCAATACATTCACCTTGCGCGCTAAGTCAAGCTTCAATGCCTTGTTAACATGGTCTGTAAGTATGTGTGCATGTACTAGATGTGTGTGAGTGAGTGTATGAGTTTATGTGTATGTGTATATATGTGAATAAATATGTGTGTGTGTGTGTGTGTGTGTGTGTGTGTGTGTGTGTGTGTATGTGTGTGTGTGGTGTGCATGCGTGTATGCGTGTGTGTGTGTGTGTGTGTGTGTGTGTGTGTGTGTGTGTGTGTGTGTGTGTGTCTGTCTGTAAGTGCATGTGCACAAGTGTGTAGGCATTATTTTCCTTAAAAAGCAGCCATAACTTGAGATCCCACGTACTGCACACCCATAAAGGATGGGTGAAATAATCCACGGCAGACAAGGCAGCTGGCAAAATTTCTTCGATGGGTGAACAAACACATGCAAAGGGAGAACAAAAACACACTCACAAAGTGAGAAACAGCAAATCAAAAATTTGCTCTCCTTGGAAAAAGCCAGTCTACATTTTTCACAGAGAGATTTGCTGTTATGAAAACATTACATAATTGTTGGACAGTTGTTGTTGCAAGTTCCGGTGATGTAACCATACAATAAGGTTCGATCGGTCTTGAGAGCTGTTTGCTGGCTTTTTATTATCTAATCTTTTCTTTCATAATATCATGTACTACCACAACGCAGTTCTAATCTAATTACATGCATACATGCACACTTTCCTATCTTTGAGCCTTTGTACATACATTTACGAGAGTATATGAACGTGCGTGCCTGCGTGCTTATGTGTGTGCATGCACCTGTGTGTACATGCCTGTGTGTGTGTGTGTGTGTGTGTGTGTGTGTGTGTTGTCTGCCTGTCTATCTATTAACCCACATTAGACCAGAGACACAACCCAGATTATATTTGTGATCCTGGGCAGAAAACACAGCATTTGCACCGTCAGAATCATAAACATTTCCCGGACTAGAAAGAGAACTGTTTGTCACATGCTAAAAACTACAGAAACACACATTCACCTCTGTAGGGCGCTAGATATGGAGTTGTTTGAAGCCTGATTGATTTACCTACCCTGCAGCGTATAAGATACATGACACATAATTGTGTATCCAGGTCTTCAGTCCTTGACATACATATGTGTATACAGTTTTAAAAAAAAAAGGGCTCTTATGTGCTGTACATGGGGTGGCTGCTGGGAGAGATATGTAACAGCATGTATCCCACTGTTCAAGATTGGGGAGGTGACTATACTGCACAGTCACTGAACACTGGAAGAGAAAGTAACTGACAGTCAGACAGACTCCATCTGTGCCACCAGACACCATCTGTGCTAACACAGAAATTCGCAAAAGCATGAATTTGACACTCCCTACACTTAATACTATCCAGCCGAGAGCAGCATGGACAGCACGATTCCCTGCTGCCGCACGCTCGCGCACAGCGCTCATTCCCTGCTGACGCACACATTTGGCCACTTTTTAATTTATTTTTATGGTAGCTAGACAACAACTGACGGTCTTGTGTTAGGTGTCACAGGAAAGAACAAACACTCAACTAATCGAACATAGTAATTTCAAATCATTTACTTTCAATTTGTACACACGACTGTGCGTTGAAAAACATGTCTGACAAGTAGAAAAAATGCTTTGTTTGCATTCTATTCCGTTCTTTTACAACACCAAATCGGAAGATGAAGGAATGGCTGCATCTTCAAACAATTCACTTTCCTATTCTCTTTCAAAGTTTTCTATCTCTCTATCACTCCCCTCATCACCAGATCCACTTTGTAATATGATTTCACGCCTTCATTGAGCAAGAAATCGCTACCACCCCTTCGCCTGACCGACATTTTTTCTGGCACAGGAAATACGTGCCGCGCGCGGCGTGCAGGTGCCGCCAGTTTCTTTGTTTCAAAGCTCCTGGGGTCAGCCAAGTTCACAATAGGCCACTGAAAGTATGGTCTCCAACTCGCTCCAACACATCCCCAAGACTAGTTACAGAGCTTATTTCCCTTGGATCATTTCATGGAAAGTGTAGGAATTTTTTATGTTCCCGTCATCTGATTGTGGACGACACGGCAGATTGTACTGCTGTCTGTCCGTCGTCCGGACTTGGATGACTCGGCTCAAGGGAGAGAAATCCTGTCCTCCACTACTGGACGACTCGGCTGGTAAAGGTTAACCTTCCTTTCCTGGAAGACACATGCTAAGACAAGTCTGTATGCTGGTCATGTTTGTCTTGTCAAATTGTAAAAGCGTTTGAAAAAGACCCTATAGGGTCAAAAGGTAGCTAACATTTCACACTTTCCTTGTCCTTGTCCTGTCTGCTTAGCAGGTTTGAATTCAAATGCTTGAAGTACCTGAGAATCGCTTGAATCATTTCCATCTTTCGCCATCCGCTTGGCACGGTTTTCTGACACTTTCTCCATGCGTGCCCTCCTTTCTGTGTCATCTGTAAATCAAAACAAAAAACAAAAACAAAATTACAATTTGCCTCATTTTTTTTTAAAAGAGATAATACACTGTCTTATCATAAATGAAGTTTTTACAAGCTGATTACTCTTTGTTTTTACCATTATTCCTAATGAATGCGTTTTGTGGAGGTGATGTATGTTCCCATGTATTTTACTTTAGAAGTACAAGTACAAACTCCTACTCACTGACTAAAGCTAGTTTACTGTCAGAGCAATCTCAGGTTGTACTGATAGTATGCATTCCCAAGCATCCAAACACACACACACACACACACACACACACACACACACACACACACATACACACACACCACACACACACACACACACACACACAAACACATACACACACACACACACATACACACATACACACACACACATACACACACACACATACTAATAGTGATTACACCTCAGCGCACACGTACTCACACACCCGTATCCTATCAAGAAGGTGAAATCTATATTTGCCAGATATGATTTTGAAAAACAAACCAATCGTTTATTAGATGAGACACAATTCCATTAAATCAATTAAGAAAATACTGAGTAAATAATAATTTATAAAAAAAACAACAAAGAGAAAGTAAGAGAGAACAATTCACCGAAATATCCCCCTCTGTAGTAGTCATATCACAAGCTGCCAGCTAAGAGGTCGTGAGTTCAAGTCCCACCAGAGGCACTCACCTGTGGGATTTCTCAGCCATGAAAAGGTTCCTACATGGAGTTGAGTCTGCTGTGGGCTCAAATGGGAAGTCAGTTACCACAGAGTCATCTTCCTCATAGCAAGACACAAAGGAGCACAGAGCTCGAGACTTTGCTTTCCTATCATGTTTGGTGAGGGTGGGTAAGATGAAAATGACACTGTGGGAATTCCATTCTGGTCTGAGACCACATAACATTCACAGAACTTATACCCTTTTCTTGCTTTCATGACATATCCCTGCCTCAGAGGCAGGCCCAAGAACTACAGACACCTGCACTGTTGGTCAGGAGATTCGAGCAAGACTCCCAGAGATGCATCTACTGAGGGGATGAAACTCAACTGTGTGGTTTCAGTCTTCCCATTTCAGCCCACCAGTCTGGGTGGAAGGAGCCAGGGCCCAAAAAATCCCACACATAAATATACTTCCAAGAGGAAACTTGCAACTTCTAACCACTGCACAACAGCGACTGGCATATTCTCTTCAGAGTTGTTTTGCCTTCATAAACACACCACTGATAGATAGATAGATAGTTATAAAGTACAAGCCCTTTCCACCATAAAGAGGTGATATCAGAGCTATACACTGAGGGTCATTACATGACTTGAGTTATACAAACACATATGCAATCTGCAACCTTAAAATGTAAAAAAAAAAACGCAACTAAATCTTATAAAAAAAAATGTTCACATCTCTTAAAAACTGAAATATCACAGATACTTGCACATTTCTAAAAAGCTCACCAAGTGACATTTTATCAAAATATTTTCCTCTGATCTTCACTGAGATCATCACACTCAGCCAACACATGCTTAAGAGTGTATACACAATCGCATGGAAAACAATGGGGGCGATCTTCTCCCTTTAAAAGGAAAGAATGAGTAAGATAACTATGTCCAATATGCAGTCTACTTAAAACACGTTCTTCTTTCCTGGTTTTGCAAACTGAAGGTAACCATTCGAACAAGTCTGGCAATATCTCATGGAGTTTGTTTTCCAATTCCAAACTCCAATCACCTTACCAACGTTTATTTACAAACGTATTTATTAGCGGTTTAAGATCCGCACCACTGACACGCAACATCACCCAACTGAGCTTACCCAGGATGAGATCCGACTTCATGCCCATGGCGAAACATTTCTTCAGACGACAAGCTGGACAAAAGCGCCGCGTCTGTACGTTGATTTGGCAATCCCCGCTGAACAGGCAGGCCATACGCTGCACAGACAGGAATCAGGGACATGCTGATGAACTCTCATGTTCACACCATTCTTTACTGGACGCGAAACTGTTCATCAAGCATGCAAACTACAGGACTTGTACGATGTTAAGGGGAAACTGTTCATCAAGCATGCAAACTACAGGATTTGTACAACGTTAAGGGGAGGAAAGAAGGTGGGTGAGGGTGGAGGGGAGAGAGGAGGATGAGGAGTGAGGCGTGGGTGGGTGGGGGGGGGAGATACATTAGAGGAAAGCAGAGGAAGATCCAATTTGAAACAGACTAGAAGGAAGGGGGTGAATCCAGGGGATACCATGGTGGAGAGGAATAGGGAGAATAGGAGAGGGTGGGTAGGAGGGAGGACATTAACAAGAGGACAATCAAATTTGTAACAGGGCCTGTGTTACTGTTACATCTCTGACAACTATCAGAAAGACAGACAGTGAGTGAGAGAAAAAAAGGATGGGCTAAGGTTAGGGAGGAAAAGGAGAGGTGTGGTAGTGGGGATGGGTGGGTGGGGGAATTATGGGGACAGTGTGCTGTTCATTGCCTAGAGAACACTTAACCCCAATTCCCCTACCCCCTTATTTATTCTCTTTTGTCTTCTTGCTTTTATCAGCAAATTTGTGTAATGCAAATGAGGAAAACTACATCCCCCGAAAAAAAGGGTTTTCCTTTTGGTTTTTGTTTAATTGTTTATTTGTTACCTGTCAGTACAATCACATTCCATGAACCAAGGCATTCATGTTCCATAAACTAGAAAAATCTGACAAGGCTGACTTGTTCTCTCTCTCTCTCTCTCTCCTCTCTCTCTCTCTCTCTCTCTCTCTCCTCTTACCCTGTACCTGACATTGCAGCCTGTGCCTGACCTCTAAATGCTAGTTTGGATCCAACACATTTAACCTTCATCTGTGCATAAAAAAAAACGTACAGGACAAGCATTTTGAAAGTATCTCCTTGTCTCATGCACTACTTTGTGTAAGCCAATTTGTAATGACCTGTTGAGGTTATTTTCTCTTCTTTTCTTTCTTTTTTTTTCAGCACAAATGCGCTAATGAAATAATACTACAGTGAGGCAAGTTTCACACAAAATGATAATGGATCATCTTAAGACTAAAAATTGAAAAGCCGTATAAATTTACATCATTGCAAGGAAAAAAGCTTTGACAATGACACAGTCAAGTTTGATTTGCATTTTACCACAAATGTAAAATTAACAACCTGTCGGAATAAAGAGTACTGAAGAAGTGATGGAGGTTCACTTCAGTTTGTATCTCTAGATAACTGAAACACAATCAAAATCTAGTCTGTTGTAGAAAAATTACACTCCTTTCTGTAGCTGTGTGCCCTTTTATAAGCCAATCCAGGGCTGTGACAGTTTTAGTGCAACAGCCCCATTCCTCCAACAGAACAGGCAAAAGATGCTGAGCATCCGTGGTTACACACTCAGAGGCTACATCAGGTACAGCAGCCCCATTCCCCCAACAGAACAGGCAAAAGATGCTGAGCATCCGTGGTTACACAATCAGAGGCTACATCAGGTACAGCAGCCCCATTCCTCCAACAGAACAGGCAAAAGATGCTGAGCATCCGTGGTTACACAATCAGAGGCTACATCAGGTACAGCAGCCCCATTCCTCCAACAGAACAGGCAAAAGATGCTGAGCATCCGTGGTTACACAATCAGAGGCTACATCAGGTACAGCAGCCCCATTCCTCCAACAGAACAGCAAAAGATGCTGAGCATCCATGGTTACACAATCAGAGGCTACATCAGGTACAGCAGCCCCATTCCCCAACAGAACAGCAAAAGATGCTGAGCATCCATGGTTACACAATCAGAGGCTACATCAGGTACAGCAGCCCCATTCCCCCAACAGAACAGCCAAAAGATGCTGACATCCCTGCTTACACATCAGAGGCTATTCAGGTACAGCAGCCCCATTCCCC
>CM065716.1:67059571-67072071 GCA_033310375.1 Conus canariensis | reverse complement strand
TGCTGACAGCTCTCAGAGGGCTCCTGATGCTACGGAAGTTAAAACCAGCATGCCACTGAGAAAGCAGGAGAGGAACAAAACAAAAAAAAACAAAAAAAAAATGTCATAATCACGAAGTATGAGCCATGCTATCTAATCAAGTCTCTTTCCCAGATCCCAATTTCACTGTTTTACCACTTATTCTTTTCAATTCCTTAAAAATGAAGAATCATGAACTTGCTGCACTGGACCTGTAAACAGCATGCACTGGGACCTGTAAACAGCATGCACTGGATCTGTAAACAGCATGCACTGGACCTGTAAACATCCGAACAAACAACGGCCAACATAGACTTTCATTTCTATTCATAATTTTGCTGATGATCCCGCTTCATAGAGATGGACTGATCCAGTAGAACAACCTGACATCAGCTCTTGAAAGATCACTGAAGATGGCCTAGTAAATATCTTCTACCTTTTGAAAGAAAGATCCTTCCAAAGAGAAAATACCATTCTTCAATGGTCAAAACACCCGCGGCCTAATAAAACTGAACTACATGTACACACAAACAGACACATTCATGACAAAGTAAAGATCCACACTCACTCAGTGCCTCATTCACAGTCACATATCACACACACACACCACACACACACACACACACACACACACACACACACACACACACACACAACCTAACTTCCAAGCTAATGAACATGATCAAAGAGACAGCTTCACTCCGCGTCTCTGTAGTTATGGTCCTCAGTTTCACTTCTCTCCACACTAACTGATTAAGCACTTCCAACTGAATATGTGTGTGTGTGTGTGTGTGTGTGTGTGTGTGTGTGTGTGTGTGTGTGTGTGTGTGTGTGTGCGTGTGTGCGTGTGTGTGTGTGTGAGTGTGTGTGTATGTGCCCCTGTGTGTGTGTGTGTGTGTGTGTGTGTGTGTGTGTGTGTGTGTGTGTGTGTGTCAAATCCCCTGTTTACTGGGATGTCTCACTACATTTCTGTCAGATTTTCAAACAGTTGGCACAAGCAGGTGTGGAATATCATCTCAAAACGCTGAGTGTCAACCTTGCCCTCACTTCAAACTGGTAAGGTTGAAAATGAATGCCAAGTGTACCAAAGCAAACAGAATACCCTACAGCATTGTCCACAGCTGATGGTACAGTGGAACCTCTCCACAACAACCTTACACTTTCAACAATGACATTCAGGCTGTTCAATGTGCACTGTAAACACTGCACAGAAATTCCCGCTGGACATCCCATTTTGACCTTGATTTACTCATAAAACATACAGCTGACAGACTTTAATTGTACAGATAATTAAACTTTTTTTTTTTAATGAAATATCTTTCAAAAGTCAAAATAATTATCCTGTGTTAGTTTGAGGGAGTTGAAAACAGTTTTCTGCCGAAGCCATTCACTTCATCTTTATCATCTGCAGACTGCTCAGATGCATGAGTTGACTGATTTCTCTTCACATTTGCCTGAGAAACTACTGGTTTGCTTTGCATTTCATATTTCACAGTATGGACTGAATGTGTATTCCGACCGATGAATCCTCTGGAACATTTGGTCCCATTTATTTTTAAGGTGTCTATGTCTCATTCACACAACACTTCCTCTCGGACCCATCAGCTGATGCTATCTGCAGGACATCGCCACATGGGGAGTCACCTGCCATAAGAATTCTTGCAAACTATTGCTGCAAAAAAAAAAAACAGAAAGAAAGAAGATGCAAAGCATATAAACGTACTCCAAGTTTATCTTAAATACGCGTGTAAAAAAAAACATCACAATCAAACATGCGTCATAATGTATTTCGTCACTGAGATAAGAAATCGGCCAAGTACTTTCGGAGATATATTCCATAAAGAAGAAAAACCGTTTGGGGCCATTACAGCCATTAGTAACGGCTATTCTGGTAAAATAAAACATCGGGCATCATCCATGACCCATAATGAACATACCTACAAATTTTCAGAGAAATTGGCCCAGATGTTTTGTCTGGAGCGAGTGGAACACATCTTGACCGCGGACAGACAGACAGACTGACAGACAGCATTTCTTCATTCCCATTGTAAAGTACTCTGTTCTATAAGAACTGGGAGTACAAAAAAGAAAGAAAGAAAAAACCGGTCCTTGATAACATGGAATCTGGCACAGGAGACCAATCTAGTTATCCACATGTACAGAGCTCTGGCTAGTATGGATACAGTATTGTTCTGTTGATTGAAGGTCTTCAGTTCAGTCCCTTTGGGAGGCTGACAGGTGAGAAGACATTTCTCCTTTCTTTGGACTCAGCATCTATGCGTCCTCCAGCATCCCTCACCTCCCCCTCCCCTCCCTTCCCCACCCACTCCCCTTTTGATCTTCTAAGTGACATTTTATACCATGGACCTGTGAGTCATGCATGCATTTAAAAATCTTTTAAAATGCACACGTCAAGTCCCACTCCATCTGTAGAGAAGTAGAGCTTTGTATGCTGGTGGGATGGGTGAAAAAAAAGCAACAACCAAAAAGAAAGAAAAACAAAAATGCACACCAGTTCGAACTCAATCCAAACACCATCCCCAAAGATGAAAAATGGTAGGATAAAAAAAAAAAAAAAAAAAAAAAAATCCCACCAAAAATCTTACCATACTCAACGAGTTCTGGCAGTGAAAATAACAGAAAGAAGAAAACAGACAAAACAGAAAATTGATCCAGAAAAGTTAGAGTCAAAACGAAGTGACAAGGGCTGAAAATGAAGCAAAATTTAGAAAAAGACGGGGTTATTAACCGCCAAGGACACAGACAAACGAGTACAGGACCTGTACTCTGTTTGTCTCTATCCTTGGTGGTAGCTAACCCCATCTTTTTCTAAATTTTGATCCAGAAAAGCAAGTCTTTAGTGACAGTCTCAACTGCAATCGAGCTGATTGTGAGGTTTCACAGTGGTTATATATATCTAATTTCATTTACATAATTTAGTAAGTACTATGAACAGTAACAGGAAGCAAGCTGACCAAAGACGGATCCATACTGCAGCTGACATAACAAGCACTGCATGGCAGTATGGTGCTCTCCTGCTTAGGGTTTTGAGAGAGAGAGAGAGAGAGTGTGTGTGTGTGTGTGTGTGTGTGTGTGTGTGTGTGTGTGTGTCTGTGTGTGTGTGTGTCTGTCTGTCTGTCTGTGTGTGTGTGTTTGTGTGTGTGTGTGTCTGTGTGTTTTAAAATAACACAAGCCTATCAAATGTCATGCACTGTAAATAGTGTAATAAATCATGGCTGTTAATGTGTTATCCATCACACAATACACCATTGTTGCATTGGATATGACACACTTTAAATCCTGCAGTGACATGCGCTTAAATTATTATACTCTTGAGATCATCTGCATACATGCGTACATGCGTGCGTGTGCGTGTGTGTGTGTGTGTGTGTGTACAAGCATGTGTTTGTGTAGAAGTGCATGCGTGTGTATGTTCTTATGTGTGTGTGTGTACATGCGTGAATCGGAGGACTGGTGGAGGGGGTGTTAAGACATGACACAGCAAAATACAGGAGTTTCAGACACAAACACAGACAGCAATAGATGGAAGGGATGAGAGAGCGAGGGACAGACAGAGACAGAGGGACAGAAAGAGAGAAAGAGACAGACAGACAGAATCAATTCATCAGACAGAGAAAGAGAGAGAGAGAGAAAGAAAGAGACAGACAGAAACAGACAGAGACAGAAAGACACACAGACAAGGACACAAACAGTATTGGGGCTTTCTTCTTTTCTTCCAACTTCCCATCTGTTGTGCAGAATTTTGTAATGTTCAAACTTCATTTCTTTGTGAGCTCATGATTTGTCTTAATTCATTTGTGACTTGAAACAAATTTTTTAAAAAAAGGGGTAAGAGAGAGAGAGAGAGAGAGAGAGAGAGAGAGAGAGAGAGAGAGAGAGAGAGTGTGTGTGTGTGTTGTGTGTGTGTGTGTGTGTGTGTGGGGTGGTGTGTGTGTGTGCTGCTACTACCACTACCACCACAACTTATTACAATAATGATAAAAGTAACTGTTACGTGATTAAAATGATAGTATTAGAAGAAGAGGACGGAGAAAAATGCGAAGAACAGTTACAATAATATGATTATGATAGCACTAATAATAATAATGGTGATAGTAATGATAATTATAACTATTAGTACCATTATTACTGTGAAAGAGAATAAAACAAAAATCTAAGAAATGTACATTTAGCTATATGAAGATTTATAAAAAATAAAAATTGCTGATAATGGAAACTAGGCAATAATAATAGTAAGCAAATGCTTATATAAGTTTAGAAATTGGTTTATCATATAAAATCAAATGAAAGCGATGACATTAGGACAAAGAAGAACAGGAAGAAGAAGAAGAGGAAGATGAACAATAATAATAATGATGATGACAGAATTGATAACACCAATAAGAAGAAGAAGAAGCAGAAGAAGATAGTGGAAAAGCATAAAAATGATTAATGAATAAATACAAAAGAAGAAGAAAACAAATAAGGAAAATTAAAAAAATGTATTCTAATCACCACTCTCATCGCTTTCATTATTCACAGTAAATGATAAAGTTTATTCCATTTGTATAAATTTCTATGCATTTGTATATATTTTTTTAATTTCTTAGACTCTACCGTACTATTTTTTTCCATTCTCTAATATTAATATCATGTACTGTCATTACTTTCATAAAGTTGTATTTGCATACTTCTCAGATTTTCTCTATTTTTCCTACCCTTATTATCCTCATCATCATCATAACTGCTTTACTACGACAATTATTATTACATTATTATCATAACTGTCATTATTAGTATGGCTATCACAACCATAAATTGTAACTATTCTTCTCGTTCCTCTTCTTCTTCTACTTTTATCAGTAGTGACTTAGTAATAGTAGTTGTAGCAGCAGCAGTTGTAGCTGTTGTAGCAGTAGTAGTAGTAACAGAAGTAGAAGTAGAAGAAATATCATTATCATTATCATCATTATTGTTTCATAATCACTTTATTATTATAATAACTATCCTTATTATCATTTTATCCTGTATTCCACTTCAACCTCTTTCCCCTCCAGTTCCACTCCATAATTTGAGTTGCTCATCTAAGTCTAATTTTAGCATCCAGATCAAAGGGTGGCAGCCATTTTGTCCTTCGTTTTCCTTTTTTTTTTTTTAACACATTGTTCTTTGTCCTGCCTGAAGAAAACCTAACTGGTCAAAACCCACTGGGTTTGTTTTGAAATTTGATTGTTCCTTTGTTTGGCCGCCCAGTAATTCTGCTTTTTGTTTCTTGTTTCAATGTCAATCTGCATGTTCACAGCACTTTAAAACCAGAAATCCATGAATAAAGCCCGCATAAAACAAGGATGATGAACATTGCATGCATGCTCCTTTACATGTCAAAATTTCTATTAGTAGTATCGCCATCTGATTGGTTGGGTGCGTTAATCTCTGCAGGTCTGCAGTTTGGAATATTCTTCTTCTGCATGTGAAATTACTTTGTGATGATGTTGTTTAATGACCTCATAAAATTTGCAAGAGACAGAGTGAGAGGGAGAGATAGAAAGACAAGTGACGGAGGCAGTCAGAGTGACAAAGACACAGGGAGAAAGAGAGACAGAGACAGAGAGAGACAGGCAGAGAGAGAGAGAGAGAGAGAGAGAGAGAAAGAGAGAGAGAGAGAGAGAGAGAGAGAGCATGAATTGAGAAAAGAATACAGTCTTATTTCATTATTACCAAAATTTGCGGCAGCAGTCTTCATCAGGAGAATCTAATATCCACTAACATCCTACAGACAAGTTCAAAAGGACTCAAGAAGGATGAAGAATATTAGCCACAGAGAGAGAGGGAGAGAGACAGAGACAGAGAGAGAGAGAGAGAGATGACTAAAGAGGGGAACAGTGGGGAGGCCAAGAGAGGCTGGCAGGAGAGGGGGGTGAGAAGGGCGGTGGGAGGGGAAGGGAGAAAAGGGAGAAAAACAAAACAGGGATTTTTATAAGGGGAGGCAAGATAATTGTTACATATTTTCATATGTTTCTGAAGAAAAAAGCAAATTAACAAGAGTTCTACTTCAATATGTGACAAACAGTCTAACAGATGGGGCAAATGGAACAGCTATTCTGTATCCATTCCAAATCACAATAGCAACAACCACCAAAAAATCTAGTCAAAAACAATCCAGTAAGAAAACTAATAAAATGATATGCTGTTTATTCCTGTTTTTTGTGTGTTCTTTTTTTTTTTTTTTTTTTTTTTTTGTCTTCTTTCTTTATGTTCCCTTCTTTCTGAACTAAAAAAAAAAAAAATAGGCATTTCTTTCATAAATAATTTCTTTAAGTAAAGCTTTGAATACGTTGCCTTGAATTAAGTGCCAGCTGATATTTATAACTAATGCATCATCAATTCATTATGAACACATAATGGTTTTTCTCCTTTTACTTTCTTTCTTTTTCTGACATCAACAATTTGCATGGATTCTACATTTTTACTTCGATCATATCTTCAAAATCCTAGACTTACTGGGCAACAATAAACAATGTAAAAACCACAGTGGGTTTTTATCCCCTTTTTTCTTTAAATGGGCATGTAGACTAGCACACACACAGTTCTAAAAACGATTTCTTTTCAAATCAACATGAGTTTAATGTATTTGTCCTGTGATCGGTTGGTTGTTCGTGTTATATAAAATTCAGAACAAAAGTTAATACCTGTGATTCTGAGGTCATGCTAATATCATGAAAAGAATTTTCTGAAAGGCATGGCAGGCAAAGTCTTGGTTTATCTTGCACCCCATACTAAACAAAATCATCCCGCCTAAAAGTTTGTAAAAAAAAAAAAAAAAACAACTGTTGAAATATATTAAATTTCAAAAGCGGCCTAATGCCATTTTATTTTACAGCCCAGCGAACCATCAAAGACACTTTACTAATCTGGGGTAATCATATTGAAGTTCCTCGTGTGGTATACCATTGAAACTGGAAATATGTGTGACTTTTAAGTGATTACCTCGCCAAGGAAATCACCAAAAATATCCCTTATTTTTGTTTTGCTTTTGTGCATGTTAGCAAGATTATGCAAAATCTATTAAACAGGTCTTAACCCTTGTTGGTGAAAAGATGGAACGTGACCTCAACATGGACCCATTAGAATGTGGTGTGGTGAGGATCTGTGTGAAATGGCAGATTCAGAAGCCATTATGTATCTTTGTCTTGAAAGTTCCACTGTTTATGACTGAATGCTTTGAGATCACTGTTTAAACACTTGTAAGTTCTATGAAGTAATTTATTTTCATGGCATATCAAAACTTTCTAGTGAAAAGAAATGATAATCTGTATTTTCAATGTCTTTCTTCTCTATTGATTTATCATCAGTTTATTATCTATTTATTCGCACAAAGCCTGTATATTTCAATTCAGTCTATCCGAGTATTTGTTTATTACCTGTGTCCACTTCATCGTCGAAAACAACGGAAAGCCACATGGTCGATGACGAGTTTAACAGTCCATCACGATTTCAACATATATAACAGTCCGTCAGGATTTCAACACAACTGTCCATCACGATTTCAACAGTCCATCATCAAGTTGATCGTTGGCTTCAACCGTCAGGGACCGTTTCTCAAAAACATTCAAGACTGCATGGCCGCCTGTTCAAGTCACGAGTATTTCAAATACTGTTACACGCTGGCATTCATACACTTGACCCGCCTTCAAGACCCAGTGACACTGGCAATGTCGGTGGTGAAAGCCCAGCATATGGGCAACCGACCAAAGCAGCCGGTGGAATACAGTCAGGGGATCTAACAGCAAACCAAAACGTGGTTGAAACAAACGACACGAAGTAGGTCGCGCTGATCCTCTTGAGCCTCAACCTAAATATCTTTTCCACTCCAGTGCATCTGCTCAGTGCTCACCCACTGAAGTCAAAGTACACCTTAAAGTGCATGCAGACGGAGTTTCGGCACAGCTGAGTGTGCGAGCGATCGGTTCAAAGTCCGGCAAACATGCCTTGGCTACATGAAAACGAAAGTTCCGCGTGCTTCCGCCCTTGGCCGAATCCTAACAGCCGTCCACATATCGGTGGAAGCCTGCTGAACAAAGATAATCGCGAGTGCTGAGATGGTGAGATTAACGTCCTGTTACCTCTGGCTCTTCAGCGCAAGTTCGCAGTAACATAATCGCCCCCACATGCCGAACTATAAATAGGGCCCGTGGGCGAGGCTTCCCCATTATGAAACGATGCAACACACCGACGATTCACACTGCCAGGTGCGTTCTGTGGGTGCGCACGAACCTTGTGCTTGTCAGCGAGGCGCGACCCTGAACTGTGTCAAAGCGTACTGGTCCCGTACGAACCGACCGAGGCCCGGACGGACATGAGCGACTGGGCCTGTCCAATACATTATCGTACAAAGAGTTGTCAGTTCAGGACAAACTGGACAAAGTAGTTCAGGACAAAGAACAGTCTCATGCGGGAACGGTATGATCTGTTCGAACGCTTCAAGTCAGCCCAACACGTAAAAGGGTCGAGTTTGTTATTCATGTACACGTTTCTCAGGAGACACGCCTATGGTGCCGACAATACCCGTTATCCCTGATGAATTGGGATAAAGGGATTTTTTTTTCCAAGCAGTATAATAATACTGCCAGCGTATGTGTGATTGTGTGTGTGTGTGTGTGTGTGTGTGTGTGTGTGTGTGTGTGAGAGAGAGAGAGAGAGAGAGAGAGAGAGAGAGAGCAGGGAAGGGGCTAGGAGGGAGGTATAGAAGGGGGTGGGGGACACGTAGTAGTGCTGGAGACATAAAATATGTTTTGTTCAGTATCTTTAAGCACAGAAAGGGGTAGGGGGATATATAATGGTGCTGGTGGCATAACAGAGTAAGCTTTGTTCGGTATCTTTAAAACATTCTATATTATCCATTTCCTTTTTAACTCCATGGAAAGTCAAACTAAGTGTTATGGGGTTCCCCCAGCTCTATTCGATATCAGCAAAATTTATTCTAGATCTATCCTGGAATGTGACAGAGAGACAGGCAGATTGGCAGACAGACAGACTGGCAGACAGACAGACTAACAGACAGACCGATTCACAAAAAATGAGTGGAACCGTCAGTGGTATGAATTCTTTCTGTTCCACTGAAAAAAAGAAGACAATACAAAACTGCCTTTTTTCAC
The DNA here is from genome assembly GCA_033310375.1 of Conus canariensis. NCBI lineage: Eukaryota > Metazoa > Mollusca > Gastropoda > Neogastropoda > Conidae > Conus > Conus canariensis. The sequence continues at coordinate 67,062,898 of CM065716.1, read as the reverse complement.
AGCTTTTGTGAGAGTTAGGGCTGGGACGAACAACTGATAAATTTTAGAGTGAAACGTCATAAAATTAGAATATCTACACGATTGTGTAATGGCTTACACAGATTTAGGGCTGGGACGAATAATTCTTGTTCATAGACCAACAACCTTTTTTTTATTTTTCATACTCAGAGCTGCAAGTGACCCCCTTTATCATCATTCAACCCTAAGAAGCAAAACCTTTGTACGAAACAGGAATGCTGCCTTCTGAGAGTCCAATTAGCGATACACTTTAAAACAGTATATCATGAGGTTCTGATATCATTTTAAAGCGATACATTCACATTCGCTATCTATTTCATTTGAACAGATTATTTCAAACTTTCCTTGCTGTTTCACACTTCAAAGGAAACAGTTCTTTCAATCAACACTTAAAATGTAAAAAAAATCAGTGGTGTGTGTGTGTGTGTGTGTGTGTGTGTGTGTGTGTGTGTGTGTGTGTGTGTGTGTATGTGTATGAGTGGATGTGGATGGGTGTGAGAAAGAGAGAGAGAGAGGGGCAGGGGGGGAGGGGGGGGGAGGCAGAGAACTCTGACTATCAACCACTGAAGGCCAAAGATGTTGTGTGTCCTTCTCTGAAGACTGGTCACAAAATGTTATGTGTGTCAACCAACACTTTAAATATGAAAAACCAGTGATGTATGTGTGTGTGTGTGTGTGTGTGTGTGTGTGTGTGTGTGTGTGTGTGTGTGTGTGTGTGTGTGTGTGTGTAAAACTGTCCATACAGTTCACTGAAGCACATACGATGGCATAGCCTTTCTGTTTCATTCCAGTTTGGCAGGTGGGCAATAAGCTTTTGGACATTTATAACAGGGCCTACCAGGGAGAAGGCATCCTTCCAATGATGGTCCACCTTTCTGCACTTTCATGATTCATACCATAAAGACCAAGAAGGCCATCACTGTCGAGTTTCATACACTTCATGTGTGCTTCTCCAAGACTGTTGCTCAAATTTTCTCCACAACTCTTAAGGTGTTTTATCTCTCAGTTCTGGTTGAAGCCAGGAGAGAGACAGACAGACAGAGAGAGAGACAGACAGACAGAGAGAGACAGAGAGAGAGAGAGAGAGAGAGAGAGAGAGAGAGAGAGAGAGATAGAGAGAGTGAGAGGGAGAGAGAGTAAAATTAACGTATGGCACATCCTTGTCATGACTCTTCTCAAACCAGAACGCACATCCTTGTCATGACTCTTCTCAAACCAGAACGGAACTCCACAGCATGCAGCTGTCTGGCCCTTCATGCCCTCCTCCCATACCATGACCTCAGCTCTGATTTCCTCTTCATGTCTGGTGCCCATGGTGAGTTCACATCAAAGGCATCAACGTCAGCCAAGCTCAAGTCAACTGTCAGATGGATGGACATGGATGTGTCTTCAGTGGGGGGTATTCACTCATGCCGGTTGAGCAATGTTTGTTATCAGTAGGATAGTTCGGGCTGTCCTGGGCATGCTGGAGGAGGACAGGCATTATTCAACACTACAAATATGACTCCGGGGTGGTGGGTTGCCTCATGATGACACGACACTGATTGCTCCCTGTAAACTGTCCGGGGTGGAGCTGCTACAAGCTGGGGGTACTGCCTATGGGTTGACCTAAATGTTCTATATGAGAGCAAAGCTACAGGTGGAGGGGAATGGGGTGGAATAGAGGAGGGGGGTGGGAGGTTGGGGAGCAGTGCGAAGGAGCAAGGAAGAAAAGATGATAAAGAACAAAAACAGAAATTGCTACGCAGTTTTCACCAAGTATTTAAACAAAGGGAAAAAAAAATTTAAAAAAAAAAAGAAAGAAATCTCTGATACACTAATACACCAAACTGGAGATGAATCATCAGGCTACGTGAAATCCCCCCATCCATGTGCATATACACACACGCATCTGGATGAATCAAAAGCCCCCATCCATATTACACACACACACACACACCACACACACACACACACACTCACACATTTTCACACACACAAACACACACACACCTCTCTCTCTCTCTCTCTCTCTCTCTCTCTCTCTCTCTCTCTCTCCTCTCTCTCTCAAGCACGCAAACACACATACACACACACACAGGAAATACAGGGTATAAATAACTCCCATTAACTCTCATAGAATGTCCTGTGCACAGCCACAATAAAACTCTGAACCAGTCTCACAAAGTCAGTAAAGACAATCACTAAATCAGTGTTATGTAACCTATCTGCAGGCCACTCACCAAAGCTGTCAGTCACCAGCTACATCTGACAATTGCTTTGTCACAGACCTGACTGAATTAGTGTATCCTGAATACTGCCACCACATCCATGTGCTCACAATGAACTTAAAGACACCAATGGTGTTGACACTATGACAGGAGCTCACCACATCCCTATGACATCATACATATATACTACGACAGGAGCTCACCACATCCTTATGACATCACACATGTGTTTACTACAACAAGAGCTCACCACATCCCTATGACATCATACGTATATACTACGACAGGAGCTCACCACATCCTTATGACATCACACATGTGTTTACTACAACAAGAGCTCACCACATCCCTATGACATCATACGTATATACTACGACAGGAGCTCACCACATCCTTATGGCATCACACATGTGTTTACTACAACAAGAGCTCACCACATCCCTATGACATCAAACATGTATGCACTATGACAGGAGCTCAACACATTCCTGTGTGATCAAACATGTATGTAAATCTACTCAATGCTATTACAGGTGCTCACCACATCCCTGTGACATCACCTTTGTTAACACTATGACAGGAACTCGCCATATCCCGGTGAAGCCAATGAATTCTTTTTAAGACATCAAAGATACTGACACTATGACAGGAACTCACTACATCCCTAGACCTCTAGATGACTACAAACTCATTTAGGCATCAAAGGATGATGACACTATGACAGGAGCTCACAACATTCATGCGATACCACATTATGTAAACATTATGACAGGAACTCACCACATCCCTAGGATATCACATACGTAAACACAATGACAGAAACTCATAACATCCCTGTGACATCACATACGTAAACACTATGATAGGAATTTGCATCATCCCTGTGACATCACATATGTCAAAATCTGACAGAAGCTGACAACATTCCTGTTACATCACATATGTAAACACTATGACAGGAACTCACAACATCCAGTGGCCATAACATGTTGACTCCATGACAGGAACTCATCACATTTCTGTGATGACTATGAGCACACTAAGGTGCAAAAGATGCTGACACTGTAAGAAGAATTAAGCACACCCCTGTGATCACTAT
>CM065716.1:67052071-67054571 GCA_033310375.1 Conus canariensis | reverse complement strand
CACACACACACACACACACACAAAAGCACATACACACATGCACCTGTGGGTACACAGACTCACACACACTAGCTCAGCAGTGTAATATTTGCCAGCTATTGATGTTATGGAAATTCATCGTTTCAGCTGTTTAATGAACTCTCTCTGATTCACGACGTATGACCATGCTGAATTTACATGTACTGTAACAGTCTATTTGCTGTTTGAAATGCACATGTGATGAGTCATATTCTCTTCTTGCTGTCTATGAGCTGATCTGCACAATGTGTTCAGATGTGTACCAACGCTTACAGCTATCACAGTACAATGCTTTTTTTGTTTGTTTGCATGATCAGCTATGTGTAGTGTGTGTGTGTGTGTGTGTGTGTGTGTTGAGTGTGGTGTGTTTGAGTGTGAGTGTGTTGTGTGTGTGTGTGTGTGTGTGTGTGTGTGTGTGTGTGTGTGTGTGTGTGAGTGTGTTCATTCTTTAGTTTTACGTCTGTTCACCCTTAAGTGATATTAGACGGGAAGGGGGGGGGGGGGGGGGGGGGGGGGGAGGAAATAGGAGAAATAAAGGTATGAAAGAAGAGATTGTTTATGCATGCGTTGATATTGTTTAGAGAGTGTGTGGTAGTAAAGATTATGTGTTTTTCCTACATACCTACACCTACAATTCTATATAATGATCAAGCTTTTTATCATATGGGATATGAATTGTTGAAAATGACAGAATTATTAGAAAGGAAGTGAGGTTTACCATCTATATCAAACGCGACTTAACAATTAACAGAAGATTAGTATAACAACAATTGAATCCAACAATAAATTAACTATTCAAAGGAAAAGACCAATAGGACTAAGGAGTAAAACTTCTGAAAAACATTTAAGGAGATGGAAGTCATTTAACACTTCCTGAACAGTTAATGGGATTTGACGAGTCAGTAAATCCCTGTAGTTTTCGTCATTAATTCTTTGATACTAGGACAGTGCAAAATCAGATGGCTAGTGGAAATTTGATTTCCACATACACATTTAATATCTTTAGAAAATTTTGTTTTAAAAGCATTTAAATGAATTTTGAACATCAGAGAACTATTATGTCTTGAACTTGTATCAGATATGTGATTTAAAATTAATTTGGAATTTATTGTGTTGACGCTTTTTATACAATTGTGTGAATATTGGCTATCTGATGTCTTCAGCATGTTATCAAACTTATCTTTCGCTAGTTTTTCAATGTGATTATAATACTCGTGCAGATTTAGATTTATGTTAATTAGAACTGCCCCTTCAGTATTACGTCCTGCATTTTTAGCTGCTCTGTCAACCAGTTCATTGGCAAATATTCCGCAATGGGAAGGAACCCAGTAAAAAGTCACACTAATGTCTTTAAATGCCAATTGATGAATTACATGTCTGATTTCTAGTATCATTTCAAGACGTTTTTTGGCATTTTGATCTTTGATTGCTTGTAATGCCGATTTAGAATCTACACAGAGTAAAATTTTACAACTATTCATTGGTAACTCCTCAATATGCTGTAAAGCCATTAAAATAGCTAACAACTCTGCAGTAGAAACTGAATAGTGATTACCTATATGATATCGTTTGACTGTTTTCATAGTAGGAATTACAAATGCTGAACCTGCATTGCCATTATCAAGTACAGATCCATCTGTGAATATTTTAATGTAATCACTATAGTAATTTTCCATGTGATCATTAACTAAATTTTTCAGAACGTTTGGAGACTGACTTTTGCTCAATTCTGTATGATCAATATCAAAAGTAGGTTTAATTTGTTCCCAAGATGGTACAGGTAAAAAAGATGGCTTAATTGCTATTTTTTTATTTTTTAATTCTGTAGAATTAATCATGTCGGAGACAAACGAATTAATTGGTTGCAAACAGTGTATTGTCTTAGCCCTGTTAACAAAGTCATGCTTAGAATTTATCTTTGTTTCTTCATTACAGAATGAGTTATGTGCATGCTTAGAATTTATCTTTGTTTCTTCATTACAGAATGAGTTATGTGCAAAGGATGTTAATACAAATTTAGCTGCAGAGATTTTCCGATGTTCATCAAGAGGAAGAACTCCTGCTTCTTTATATGACCCAAGATTGTAAGCATGAGTCGGCACTCCTAGTGCCAGTTTAAAGGCTTTACAATCTATACTTTGTAGCTTGTTTAACAAATGTTTTGGTGCACTAAAGAAAGATTCCTGGCCGTAGGTTAAACGCGAACGAACTAAAGAATTAGCAAGACATAAAAGTGCTTTTGTGTCTTGACCCCATCGCTGTTTACTAATAATTTTGAGAAAATTTAAAGCTTTTCTGGCTTTATTTAATATATAGTCTATATGTTGATTCCACGTAAGTTTGGATGATAAATATACACCTAGAAACCTTACGCTTTGCGAATAATTAATGACACTGCCACCAATAGTGAAATCAGGCAGTTTTTCTGGGTTATGCCCCGAATTAAAAAGTACCATATGTGTTTTTTCTAATGATAAAGAAA
>CM065716.1:67037071-67047071 GCA_033310375.1 Conus canariensis | reverse complement strand
ACTTTAATGTCCTTTCTAATTTTTGTAAGAAGATATTCACAAACTATTTGCCATAAAACACAGTGTCTGTGAAATTTTCTTGAATGCACACAGACACTAACATATCAAACAAAATCTACAATACAGTAATGCAATAAGGCAGAAAAGGAAATTTTCTGTTTAATAAAATGGTCAGCAACCAGTACGCAAGCTCAGAGTCACACTCACTTTGTCCTCCTGATGGAGGTACAGAGGCTGCGAAGGGGAGAAAACTAAGAATCGTACTTCTGTTCTACCATGAACTTTCTCTAGGAATATATGGATTAAATTGAAATAACACTCTTTCTAAATGGTGAAAGGTTTCTTTGCTTCAGCATTGTGCACATCTTCACTCTCGGACAAGTAAGACTTTGCAACAACTTGGAACAAGCTGGAAGCTTTTACAGCAAGCATAGGCTCATGATACTGGACAGTCGTTTTGTGCAATGGAGCCCAAAGCCAAACAATTTCTTCAAACTAGAGTTTACATATCTATCATAGTGTTAATGACACACTGACTTAAAGTTCTGCAGCTTGTGGCAAAAACCAGTTTCAAGTCTTGCGCTGTTGGAAGTCTGATGGAGTAGCTACAATTAAGTTCAAGCTGCATATCTTCATAGCCAATTACCAACTGGTACAAGGTGAGACCTCTAAAACATGATAAATATTCTTACCTTTTTTATAATTTTTCTCAACATGAGTTTTAGTTTTAATGGAAACTAAATCCCACTCCTAGTTATCTAAAGTACAGATGTACTAGAGCAAATTCTATCAAATCATCACATGTTATGGAATATGTGAAAAGGCTGAGTTCACTGTGGTATCTCGAAGATGGAGTATAGCTGCCTTAATGGCGGGATAAAAAATGGTCATGCACACAAAACTCCACTCCCTTCGTTGGGCAGATGGGATTAATACTTGCCTGTCTACACAGGGAGTGTCCGCAGGAGTATCAGCGTGCATACGCAGAAGAAGAAGAATTGTGGTTTCTGTTCATTTGGCCCCCATTAAGAAAAAAAAAAAAAAAAAAGACCATACAGACTAATCTTTAGTATTCACAGATATATCCTTCACTTTATTGATGGGGAAATGACAAAAATTGAAGGTTTTCATTTTTATTTTTAAACTGAAAATATGAAAAACAAAATTGTCATGAATGAGATCAATGTTTTCATTTTTAAACTGAAAATATAAAAGTGAAACCGTTATTTAAATAGATCAATGTTGAAAAGAACATAAACTTGTATGTACAGACCCATCATGTCTATACCTTAATTCAATTTAGTTCAAATCATGGGTCATCTGATTGTAGTTAAATCCATAATTATTGTGAAAAGAACTGACCTACACTGCAGAGCTGTCTAAAACTGAACGACGTGAACTTACCGATAATTCTTCTCCTTCTTCTAAAAAGGGTCGCAATCATCACGTAACTTGACTAGATCTATTGTAACGTACTGCACGTTTTTCTTTGAACCGTGTGTAGAGGCTGCGATGAGTGGGGAAAACGTCTCAGGTGAGAATGTAATAACATTTTTTCTTTCATTATTACTGGGTACATAAGCACTGACTTGCAGCACTGTGCGCACAGACCTTAATTCTTACCCTGGCATGTTGACCTATTTTAACACTCTTATCTGTTACTAAACACTGCGACAAAAACTAAACGAGTCGCCATTTTGCCAGTTTTCGTTAGGCTACACGACTGTACGGTTTCAACGTAAATGAACAAACTTAAATAACTGAGATAAGTGTTGAACATAATTATATGGTATTAATCATTCATATCATGTGTTTAAATGTGACATTTTCATTAGCACTAACCAACTTTGGGGCTGACAAACACGTGGACAGTAGCACGCGAACGTTGCGATTGAAAACCGGGCGACAACTGCACTGACGTGAATCTTCATGGTCGGTGCAGATGCGCTAAACAGACCTCTTCTCGAATCAGATTCAATATTCTGATACTTATTCACCCTTAGATTTGGTAAAACTAGGCCAAATACAGTAAAATGAAAACAGAAAACAAAGACCAACTTACTTATATTTTCCCCGGAGACAGACCAGGTTGAGATTTATAGACGCCTTCGATCGGAAATTGAGTACGACTGTACGCAACAGATAAAAATAGTTTTCGCATGCGCCGTTTGTGTGTGGATTCTTTCTTTCCTTTTTTCTCTTTGTTTTTCCAAAGCGATCAAATTAGATGGGGTGATCAGTCTGGATGTTCCGATTCTATATGCTGATTTCATAAAAACAAAACAGAACTTTGGCAACTGTTTTGTGGAACGAAAACGCGTGGCAATACGATGTCTCTAAACGACCTTCACCTTCAAGCAGACGACGTCCTCATTATTAGACGAGTAAGCTATTACAGGATTCTGTGTTAATGTCGTTTCATATGAACACTGCTATCATCAGGCCTGTGGAGCTCTGTGTGTGTGTGTGTGTGTGTGTGTGTGTGTGTGTGTGTGTGTGTGTGTGTTTGGGGGGGGGGGATATATGGGGGGAGTCACACTGCAGAACAAGATGGATTGGGACAATCATATCAATTCCATCTGGACCAAAGCCAACCAGGTCCTGGGGTTTCTTAGACGCAACTTGAAAATCAGCTCCCCTAGCATAAAGGCTAAAGCCTATAAAACGTTTGTTAGGCCTCTGCTGGAATATTCGGCATCCGTCTGGGACCCCTATGGCAAACAGCACAAGGTGAAGATAGAAAACATCCAGAGCAGGGCAGCCCGCTTTGTGCTGAACCGTTATCAACGTACCGCCAGCGTTACTACCATGCTGGACACTCTAGGATGGATGTCCCTTGAGGACAGAAGGGAAAAAGCAAGGCTATCCATGTTCTATAAAATCAAAAACAACTTAGTCAGCTGCCCGAGGTTGAAACAACAACTCCAACCTCCCAAGAAGAGAAGCGACGAAGTCACAATCAGCAGTTCATGCAAATAGCTGCAGATACCGACTACCGGCAGATGTCGTTCCTCCCAAGAACAATTGCGGACTGGAACTCCCTCCCCAGGATACTGTTGATGCCAAAACCCCTGACACATTTGTGTCACGGGTCAACAGGCTTTTTCAGTAATCTTGTGCTATACAAATAGGAAGCAGAATAGGTTTGTTTTTTGTTTTTTTTTTTTTTTTTGAGCAGATCCCCCCGTTTTATAGTCTCATAATAATCAGCCTGTTGGTCGTGGAGACAACGGAAGAAGAAGAGGGATGGAAAGGGGATTGGACAAGGAGTAAAGGGAAATCTCGGACCTGTGTGACATCTACACTCATCCCCTCCCCCCCCCCCCCCCCTTCCCCCCTCCCGCCTCCCCATGTCACTCGGATGACAACACTTGCATTTCTGGCACGTTGCCTTCCTTTCCCCAACTGGGGGAGTCGGACCCCCACCACCACCTTAGCGTCACTGATCTTGCCGCGCGCGCGCGCGCGTGTGTGTGTGTGTGAAAAAATCGCGCGATCTCAGTTTAACTGATGAGTTGCGTTATGATCTCCTCGCAGACAAGAACACGCTGCACATAATTTTCTCCTTCCGATTGGGAAAGCCTATAGCTTCTGCCATATAATTAGCCCACACGGATCGGAATGCTGAGCAACAAACAAAACTGATGACAATAAATACAGTCTTCACTTAGGACAGCCTCTCGAGGTTATGTCACGTAACGGTCCTCCGGGCACACCTGACAGATACACGAACCCAGCCTTCAACAAGAGTCCAACTTCCCCCCAGTGGAGAGGAGGAAGAGGAGGTGGGGCTGGGGCAAGGGGATCAGGTGGGTTAGGAGTTGTTTTTTTTCAGGCCTCGACGACTCCTAGTGCAGCTGGGAACGTCTATAGAAGGCTGAGAAGACAGGGCATCCCGGACCAGATTGGGATACGACAGAGGGGAAGAAGGAACTGTCTCTGTCAATGCGGGTGTACATGCAGGACCAGAAATAAGCTTATATGCACTGCAATGGCCAACTGCACTTGGCTCCATCCGAAGACAGGAGAATGCGACGCTGGCAACCCTCTTCCAAGTTCCCGGGCACTGACGGCGAAAGGTTACCATCAACACCCTATAGACAGCAATCCCACCGCCACCACCTTCCAGCCACTTCCGCCAGACTCCATCATGAAACATGTCTTCTCCCTGCCTGTGAAACAACCTGTGGGGAAGATTCCTTTTTCTTTTTTTTTCTTTTTTTTTTTCTTTTTTTTTTTTTTTTCTTTTTTTTTTTGTCTCCAGGCGATTTCATCAGTCTCAGCGGAAGACTTCAAATCCGGATATACCTCTTCTGTTGCCATATCCCCTCCCCCTCCCCCCCAACCCCCGCCCGCCCCCCCCCCCCCCCCCCCCCCCCCCCCCCCCCCCCCCCCCCCCCCCCCCCCCCCCCCCCCCCCCATCCAGTGCCCGCCCTTTCCTATCGCCAGACAAGTGCTCCGATCTGCCATTTGCCCTCTTTCCACACCAGTAGTGCTGATTATCTAGGCGGCTCCAATTCCAGCATGGTGACGAAGTCCCCTTTCCCCCCTCCCCCTCCCCTGCTGTTCTCTCTTATTGATCGCCACCTCCACAGTTACACACTAGAACCATGAAATAATATGATGAGGGCGGATGTACTCGAAAGACAGCATCTATTCGGTCAGCCAGTTCAGTTCAGTTCAGTGGTTTATTTAATGTCTTTTCATCGCCAGATGATAATAGACACTTCTTCAACAACAAAAAAGAAAAAAGAAAGAAAGAAAGAAAACCAACCAACCAAATAAACAACAACAAAAAACCTCCACACTCAACATATTGTCCACGTTAGTACTTTCAAACCCACATCTGATATATGCATATTTACGTAAGTGAAGTACCCTAGTGGTATACAAAATTGTTGATCTTTATTTTTTTTTTTTTTTTTTTTTTTAAATTGCAACCTGTGACTGCGAAATAACCATGGCAATTTCAGCAACATATGAACCATATAAGACAGTAATGACATTATCAAAGTTATTCAATTCAATACCTTTGTCCTGATAGAGCGAGGTCAACACTGAGCACTCAAACAAAAGATGATTTACAGAAATGTTTTTCTCCGCAGACAGAAGTAATACCATGAGAATCTTTAGTGTTCCAAGTATTCAGCCTTAATTTATGAATTAATCTAACAATGTGCCTTGGGCACGATGGTAAAGTAGCCTTTTTTTAAAAACAGAATTCTGCTTATGTATATATACTTGTCCATAATACGGATTAATTCACAAGAGGACAAATCTAAGGGATCGTTTGATAAATTTTCAGCGTTTCTATTTGCTCCTTTTGCAAGACTGCTATTTCATTCCACTCGGGCGGTCATCTGGTCTGGATGAGGCGGGGGGAGGGGGGAGGTTACTATCGAGGGTTCAAAGGTCAAGAAAGCCATTGCACATCCCTGAAGGCCTTTGCTGTTTTCCTCAGTTCTGAAGAGGTTCCAGCTCGTGCCTCAAAACAAGCTCAGAGGCACTGTAGGTGGCACAAAAGTTCTGATTGATGCAGTCTGGTGGCACGTTTCTGGACACGCTCAACTGAAACTACTGTATTAATGAGGTGTTGCTGGTAGGCTTTCCAAAATGAAGAGGTGCACTGCAAGATAGGCTGAATGAGATCCCTGTAGCATCTGGTATGAACTCTGGTGGAGCAGCCATGGATGTTTCTGTTGACGCCAGAAGGCTGAGGTCCAAAGCCGAGGACTGGATGGGAATTACAGTGTACATCTTCGGTCAGTTCGTCATCGAGGAACCTTGCACTGTTGACGCTTGACGGAGACTGGCCGTACATTTCGTAGCAGCTGGCGAAGGCTACGTTTTCTTTCCCTTTGAGATGGCAAAGGTGTGGCATTTTTCATCAGCTGTCATGTCGATTCCTGTGCCTTCTGTTTCTAGAGCTTTGGCTGAACTTTGGGCAATCGTTGCACCATTGATTTGCTGGCAGTCTGTAACATCAGCAAACAGGAAAACCTAAGCTTTGATGTTAAAAGAGGCAGGGAATAGAAAACAGTTAATAACGAATTAGTAGGGTAACTTTTCCTCCCCTCGTGATATAAAGTGCACGCCCACAACTCTAAACTATTGCTGTGTACGACAGACAAATCGTCTAGCGGAAATGCCAGCACAGAGCACACGGACCAAACAAGGAGACATGTCCCTGTAAAAAAAAAAAAGGCTGCTCCAATCTTGCTCATCTACCGTGTACATGACACATGTACACAGCAACAACAACTGGAGAAATGCGCGAACGCAAATCAACATGTACTCAAGACTGATACAACCTTTTCGAACTTGAACACACACACACACACACACACACACACACACACACACACACACACACACACACACACACATATATATATATATATATATATATATATATATATGGCATTGAACATACACACACACACACACACACACACACACACACACACACACACATATATATATATATATATATATGTGTGTGTGTGTGTGTGTGTGTGTGTCTGTGTGTGTCTGTGTCTGTGTCTCTGTGTGTGTGTGTATGACTAGATCCGTCTAGATCCTCCTAGTGGAGGGTTCAACTGTTATAACTTATTTCCCTAATTTCAGGTTTTCATTTTCTTCCTCTCCCTTTGGTTGTCCTCCACCCCTTTTTCCTTCTATTTAAACTGTTTGCCAAGTCATTCATGTGTGTGTGTGTGTCAATGCCCATATATATATATATATATATATATATGTGTGTGTGTGTGTGTGTGTGTGTGTGTGTGTGTGTGTGTGTGTGTGTGTGTGTTCAAGTCATTCATGTAATGACGGAAGATTTGTTAGCCTGCACTTGTTTTTACTACTAAATTGGTCAGTATGCATACATATGTATACATATACATACATATTGTTCAACACCTATAGATAGATAAATACAGGAGCGCGCAGTGCGAGCGCGCATGCAACTGTCTAACAATCTGTGAGAGCGTATTCCTGGGGAGTCTTTATTTCCCAGGCAGAGTATAATTTTCTCGGAAAGGGAGGTGCTTCCCTCCCCCCCCCCCCCCCTTTCCCGAGGAAAACACAACTTCCTTAGACTTTTTTTTTTTCCCCTGCAGTGTTTAACTCCGGCAACACCGGCCTGTAGACCCGTTCCGTGCATTGTCGACTGTTAGGCTACAACTCGGTAGCTTGCATCGTGGACCTAGCATTGAAAAATGCAGTCAAACCAAAGTTATGCAGCACATGCCGCTGTGTGGTCTGTTCATGCTCGTATGTGGAAACGGGTTGGACATTAAAAGCGATTGAGTTATTTTACAGTCCTTGCACGACTATCACAGAAAAAGAACTGGGAAAGTACCACAGTTTCGCTGATGTTGATCGGGTATTCTGCACTTGTATGGGCAAGTTGGCCGTACAGTACCCAAAGAATGTGGTTTCTGAACAAATCATTTGAAAGTTTCCTGGTGTGTGTGTGTGTGTGTGTGTGTGTGTGTGTGTGTGTGTGTGTGTGTTGTGTTGTGTGTGTGTGTGTGTGTGTGTGTGTGTGTGTGTGTGTGTGTGTGTGTGTGTGTGTTTATAATTAGACATGAACTTCATGCGTAGATTTAAATAACTATAAGTTGACAACGAGCGGTAAAAGGGGCGGGTCGGGTCGTGTGTGTGAATGAAGCAAAGAAGAAAACAATAGCTCGGGGTAACGGGAAGGGGGGCGGTGGGGTAGGGAAGCTATGCTGTTAGAGACAGATGGTGACACGCAAATACGGGGTGCGTTCACGTTTGAAGGGCTATTGAGCAATTATTTGAAGGGTGTGTACACACGCATTGTTGTTGGCTTTCTTTTCCCCCCACCTTCTCGCATGATGTGTGGAGCACATGCAGTTTATTCAAATTGCAGTGCTATGTGTGTAGACCTGCAGTTTAACTGTTGAGGAGCCTTTGCTGTGTGCGTGTGTGCGTGCATGTGTGCGTGCGTGCGTGCACGCGCGCGCGCGCGCGTGTGTGTGTGTTACAGAGTACATACCCACCCACCTTCTCTCTCTCTCCTCTCTCTCTCTCTCCTCTCTCTCTCTCTCTCTCTCTCTCTCTCTCTCTCTCTCCTATCCTTGTCCACTCTACCCCTACCACTTTGAGCCATTCCCCCACTGCTCGTAATCATTGACTTCTGCCTTTATTTTTTTTTCCATATTGTTCCTAAGATGAAATTTTCCTGATCTGAAGAAAGGCTAGGCAGTCCTTCTACATTTCTGTAAGTGGCATTTCATGCCCATACTTTTCCTCATTCTGACAAAAATTAGCATGGGCATCTCGGTGGAATTAACAATCACTTTGTGTAGGTTTACTTCCCCTTGTAAATCGCACAGTCGTCAGCAGCCCTGTGATGGCTAGGAACAATGTGGTTTTAGATACTGTTACGCCACTGTTGACCATTATAGTTACCTATTCTTTCTCGAACAGTTCTACCCAACTTGCACGCAGCCGGGAGTCTAGGAGTCCCGGGAATCTCTTGAGCTATGCCGGCAGGGTCTACTGCTTTTGCTATGTGTCCTTCTAGGTCTCGTTCTAGCCTTGTCCTTGACCCCGGACATTAGGGACTATATGTACTGGCTTGACCTTGGCGCTGATGTAACCCCCTCTGTGTTCACTGCATGGACTTGGGTTGACAGTATGATTCAGCGCCCCTGGCAGTTATCTCTACCTCCGAACAAGTCCAGAGAAATCAAGGGGGAGCTATCGGACTAAGTCCATGTGTTACACAGCACTTATTCAGGAAGCGATGACCTGGTGTTGGGATCTACTGTGAGAGTTTTGTGAGGTGCTTTTGGCTTTGGTGTGACTCCTGTACTTTGGACAGGCTCCCTGTGATAAGGGTGTGGGACCTGATATGAATGGTTCCGTCATCATTTGCTGTAGATCCTCAGCCTTACCGGATCTCTCCGTCTTCCGCTCCCAATCCATTGTTCTGCCATCTCTCTCTCTCTCTCTCTCTCCTCTCTCTCTCTCTCTCTCTCTCTCTCTCTCTCTCTCTCTCTCTTTCTTTCTTCTTTTTCCTTAAGCCTACTGTGTTTCCCGTGTAGTGCCCCACCTGAAACCGCTGCTATCTGTACGGCATCATGTAAACATACCTGTCTGGCCCGGTGTTACGTTTTGTAACCACTCCACGCCCGAAATCATTCCCCAGCGGGTGAGAAAGAGCATCGTATGGTGTCCAAACTCAACAGCGTGGAGTAAATCTACACCAGCCTCTCCCTTTGTTCCAAAATCACACCCTCCGATTTTTCAAAGTGTCTCAAACGATAAAACATATCAAGCAAAGCACTTTGCACTTGCATTTCAAAGGGGGGGGGGGGGGGGGGTACTTCATGAGCCAGGACTATCCCCTGCTCATACCAACTTCAAACCACTCCCTGGTGAGTGATTTGGGGGCATGGTTCAGAAACACTCTATGGAGTGGGATAGGTACATGCCATCCCCACCTCCGTTCAACATCAGTAGGGTGGGTAACTTTTGACACATGCATAAGCATTCCACAGGGTGTTTCTGGACTAATTACCAAATCTGTCACCGGGGAGTGGTTTTGGAACAGGTCGGCGATAAGCTCCAGCTGAGGTTTAGAATCAACATCCCCCCCCCCCCCCCCCCAAAAAAAAAAAAAAAAAAAAAAAAAAATCCATGACCAGTATCATTCGGTCGATACATTTTGTATGAGACACTTAGAGAAAAGGAAAGGAGGGGAGCAGTTCTGGAACAGAGCGATTTGGGAAGACAGAGGGGGTGGGGTGGGGATGGGAAGGTCGGTGTGGATTTATTCCCAGCCGGATGAGTCCTTTTTTATTCGCCAGGGAGTGATTTCGGGTATGGGAGTAAATGCGGAAATCTGCACCGGATTTCTCTGAGGCGGTTGGTCAAAGTGGCCCCCATCCGCTAGGTGGCTAGTCGTGCATGTGCCAAAGCTCAGGGTCTGAAGATGGTGGCTTGGATCAAATGGGATGCGGAGTTT
>CM065716.1:67024571-67032071 GCA_033310375.1 Conus canariensis | reverse complement strand
CTTGTTGTGGTGTGTGTGTGTGTGTGTGTGTGTGTGTTGTGTGTGTGTGGTGTGTGTGTGTGTGAATGGGGGTGGGGTAGGGGAAGGGGTGAAACAGAAACGATATGCTGGGCTAGTCCACCCATCTCGTTGCTTTTAAACAAGTGTGTGTGTGGTTTTCACTGTGCATTTTCCCTGTCTTCGTCCAATGTCTCTCCCCTCTCGTAGAGCACATCAGAGGACAGCAACTGGTAAAGCCGATGTGTGTTGGTGGAATTTCTGTGGTTCTGTATTGTTAGAACTACGGGAATTAGATACCAATACGATGGAGTAAATGCCCCCTTTTGTACCGGTAAAATGCTCTTGATTCAGATCCTTTGGTATGAAAGGCATTCAGGGTCTGTTTAAACACAACATGGAAAGGATTAACACATGCACTGGGATGCATTTTGATGGCTTAAGAGCCAAAACCGTATATCTTCCGATATAAGTTTTTATTATTTTATTTTATCTATTCTTTTTTCTTTTTTGCATGAACTATGCTAAAAAAAAAAAAAAAAATTCTGCTTTGTGTCAAATTTTTGTTTTTGTATCTTAATGACTAAAGAAGATAATTATGACAATTAGCATTAACAACTTTCCTTTTTTTCTGCCTAATCAGTACATCTGTAAATGTATCCTTATTTTTGTTGCCAAAACCCTATAATCAGCAGATGTACTGTTTTGGCACAAAATTTTTTTTCAGTTTTCAGGAATATATGTCAGTGCCAAAAAGAAACATATTCAGAAATGCTTTGGCTCCAGTTTTTTAAATCAAAATATACGAAACCAATTTTCTGCAATTTTTTTTTTTTTTTTAAAGAAAAAAAAAAAAAGAAAAGAAGAACGAGATATTTTGTTTTTGCAGAATAAAAACAATTTGTAACATTTTTTTCCAGCCAAACTGAGTTATTTTTCCTATAAACTGTTTTCCTCCAAAGAACCCCCTTCTGATTTTGGCACAAAAATCAAACATGGCTAGGGCACAGAATGCTGGTAAAAATGGAACAGGAGGGATATGCCATCTGCATTAACTGAAATGCAATGGGAACAGACAAAACAGACACTTCTGAGAGTCATGGAAGAAATGTGTGTGTGTGTGTGTGTGTGTGTGTGGTGTGTGTGTGTGTGTGGTGTGCTATGCTTATTTGCAGTTTAATATTACGTTTCCGTTTCTTTGTTTACTATTTTGCTACTTTTCATTCATTGTTTTGTATCTTTCTTTTCTGATGTATTTGTCGTTTTTATTGATTTTATCATCATTCAACATTTTTATATTGATGGTTTGGCATCCACAGCTATACCCCAAGTAATATGGCAGTTGTGGATAATCAACCAAAGGAGAAGGGGGGTGGGAGGGGGCTTGGGGCAGTCTGACATCTCACCGAAACAACCAGAATCTCACGTTAATACAGGTAGGAGAAAAAAAATGTCAATTTTTGTCTTTAGTGGTTGGGATTGGAATTCACTACTATTGGTCACTAAAGCTCCTAAACTAGTGTTCTTATCTGGCATACACAATACAGCAGTCTGATAGTATCTGTCGGCGATTTTGAAGAAAACTCAGCATCTCATCAGACTGCCCATTGGCCTTCGTTCCCTCTGCGCGCTGAGGGCGTAAAGAAAGTCTGAACGCTGCCCGTTTCCCATTTATCAAACCGCCAAACGAGGCACAGACTATCGGCGTCGGCGATTTCAAAAGCAGCTCCCTCTCCGGCTGTTGCCTAAACAATGCTGCGCTGAATTTGTACTAGGGCTCTGTGTGTGTGTGTGTGTGTGTGTGTGTGTGTGTGTGTGTGTGTGTGTGTGTTTATGTGTGTAGAGAGGGGAGAGGGTAGGGTAGGGGAACTGTGGGAGACATTTTGTTCAAGATGTGTGTGTGTGTGTGTGTGTGTGTGTGTGTGTGTGTGTGTGTGTGTGTGTGTGTGTGTGCGTAGAGGGGAGAGGGTAGGGTAGGGGAATGTGGGAGACATTTTGTTCAAGTACCTTCCTGCTTACACACATACATATTGACACATATATCATAGAGTGATATGAACAGGGGACACACACACACACACACACACACACACACACACACACACACACACACACTAGCTGCTCCTCAATTCTGAACCACAGGACTGTACATGTTGTTACAACGGTCATTGCTGTTCCCCATAGACAAGCGTTGGACCATAAGGCGTCCTGATAGTTACAAGCCTACAATCACTCTTAACTGTCCCACAATCGGTGAGATAACATGTCCCACAGTTCAACAGGTACAAACACCTCCAACCTTCCACACACCCAGGGTTAACGGCACTGATCAGCCAACAGTTCTATAACACATATAAATACAATCAACGCACCCCAGGGTCGGTAGGTACGGTATTTCTCCTCCACTCCCAAAGTCATAAGCACCAAAAGAGGTTATTCCATCAATCAGGAAGGTTATTCAATTTAAATCCAGTCACAGGAAACTGGGACTCGCTCTCTTTTGACCCTGGCATCTGACAGTTGTGCACTTGGGCCTCAGCGACATTCTGCCTACAAAGCCTGACCATGTTTTAAGGTAAATGTGACTTCCATATTTCTTGTGAAAGCTTAGGTTATGTTTATGAGGTTAGGACTTAGTCTAGGTGCGTTACCATAGAATTGGGCTTGGCTAACGAGACTCTCTGCAGTATAGAAAGAAAATAAATCAATGCATGTTGATTTTGATGCTGGTGTTTCTGTTCAGCATTACCTTGATGTGCTATTCTCTCTCTGTTCACTATCTACCTTACTATCTGAATCACTCTCGTAATATTCTCAACATCTCTAAACAAGTAAAAACACAAAACTACTTGTGTAACACATAAGCTTACTATTTGAAGATTAGTCATTGATGGGATAAACGCACAAAGCAAATAACGTTAAAAAATCAAATCTTTGGTGGTATGAAAAAAATATAGATTCATCACAGATTAAGTAAACACAACAATAAAGAAAAGAAATAACCAGATAAGCAAACAGAATAACTGACTAAATAAAAGTATGAATAAGTACATGAACTGGCCAATGAAATGAATAAATAGACAGGCAAAGAGGTGAACAAATAATTATTTTTAAAATTTAGAGAATAAATTAACCGATGAATGGATGAAAAAGTATTGCAAGACGTTCTTTTGAAATATAGATGGCTACGAGAGAGAGAGAGAGAGAGAGAGAGAGAGAGAGAGAGGGAGCAGTGAAGTGGGGAGAGACAAAAAATGAGTATGTAAACGTGCAGACATGGACGTTTTCTTTGGGAATCAGTGAAAGGTGAGAGGGCCGAAGGGGGTGCTGGGCAGGGCGGGGAGGCAGAGTGGGGATGCAGGAAAGCGAACAGGTCCTCCGTACGTTGACCAGTCGGCAACACCAAACAAGCTGAAGTGAAACACATTCTTTCATGGCGCTGCGTCAACGTCTTTCGATTCACCAAACACATGGCCGGAGTAGCTTGCTTCTCATCGCTTTCATCACCATCACGTGCATATTACGCCCCACACAGTAAGGAGTCATCTTCAACCACCACCACTGGCGGCACTTTCAAGGTGCTCAGAATTACCTCCCAGCCCCCTGCAAAGGCAAAAGTAGACGGAGAAGGAAGATGGGGAGGGAAGGAAAGGAGCAGGCAGGAGGTGGAAACTGATTTCGACGTGTGACATGATGGCCTAAGTGTGCGGAAACTGACAGAACAGTCAGAGAAACAGACAGCCTACCCCATCGCTACACAGGAAAACTTCCCTCGTCAGAAAGTAAGAAAAATGACCTGATGGATCTATGTCATGTTGGCGTTGTACCTCGGGAATACCACTTTTTTCTATGAGTCTCTGCCTTCTGACCGTTTCAAGAGAGACTGCTTACCAGAAGCAGATGTTGACGATGACCACACCACAGACACTGATGGTGAATGAACATCAGCATGCGGATGACCACCTTGGTGAGCATAGAAAATCGACACAAAATTGATTTAAACCACATGTATACTTGGGAAGAATGTTCGCACTTATATATATATATATATATATATATATATATATATATATATATATATATATATATATATATATATATATTATTTTTCTTCTCTCCTCTCTCTCTCTCTCTCTCTATATATATATATATATACATACACACGTGGTGTGTGTGTGTGTGTGTGTGTGTGTGTGATACATGTTGTACATAGTATATCATATTGTTCCTTTAAGCCAGGAAAGTGCGGATATTGGAAAAAGGACAGTAGAGGAACTGCACAGCGGCTTAACAAATTAACATTTTCCCCAGTCTTTGTGTTGGGCTGTTCAATTTTGTGGCATTCCCTGGGACGATCATACCCTGTCTACAGCATCTTTGTGTTTCGTGGTGTGATGATTTACAACATATATTTTAGGACACGCTGACATCGTCTTTCCCTGTCTATTATTAACAAAATTCCAATTTTTTTTTAAAATAATTTTTTGAGGAGTGAACATGTACTAATAGTGTACTGTAATGGCTTCATGGTGTCGAAGATGAAAAGATGTCTATCATTTGAAGAAGTTACTGACCTGTGTACATGCAAGGCATTCATTCGTCTGAAGCAGAATTAACAAAATAGTAGTAGTATAGTAGTAGTAGTAATAGTAATAGTAGTATAGTTGTAGTATGTCACCCGCGACTGTTCGTGTGTTGCACGAAACCGGTTTCACAGACAATATTTCAGAAAAAAAAGTTTAGACACAACCTAAATTACAAGCTTTACACTACTACTACATATTAGGAAAATGCTACACACACACACACACACACACACACACACACACACAACACACACACACCACACCACACACACAACACACACAAACGCACGTATGAACGCACACGCATGCACATGCTCTCGTGCATACACACACGGTGCGTGCGCGCACGCGCTCACACACACACACACACACACACACACACACACACACACACACACACACACACACACACACACACACAGAGTCAACCGGGGAGCAGACACAGGTCGTGCAGCGCACAGGTGAAAGTTTACAACCGTGCGATGTTAAGTTTTACACTAAAACAGCATTTCTCAAAATGGCCATGTTTGCCGGTGTAACGAAAATTTTTAACTCCCCGAATGGTTTAACTCCCAGGGAGTTAAACTATTCATTTGTAAATTTTAACTCCCTGGGAGTTAAACTAGAATATAAAAAACGAACTCCCTCTGTGTTTCAGTTTGACTCCAGGGGAGTTATTCTGACATACTACC
Organism: Conus canariensis; assembly: GCA_033310375.1. NCBI lineage: Eukaryota > Metazoa > Mollusca > Gastropoda > Neogastropoda > Conidae > Conus > Conus canariensis. The sequence goes on along the minus strand of CM065716.1, from coordinate 67,026,796 downwards.
AGAATGACTCCCACCCACCACCCACTCCCCGCACCTCGCTACCACCCATGCATCTTATATATTTTCGAAATGTGTGTGTGTGTGTGTGTGTGTGTGTGTGTGTGTGTGTGTGTGTGTGTGTGTGTATGTGTGTTTGTGTGTGTGTGTGTGTGTGTGTGTGTGTGTTCTTACACTAACTTGCCAGATCAAGACTTGTCAGGTAGAATTGTTTCCTTCGATATTATTGGTTTCTGTGAATTGGTCACGTGTCCTGAATTTTATTGAAAAATATGTGTTTTTCTGATTGGCTTGCCGACTTTCATTTTTAGCTTTGCACAGGCACACCACCACACCTGTGACGAGTCACTTGACAACTTCATCAGATCGGTCCCAAGCAGCCACCCTCTTGTACAAATTGTACAAAAACAGGCACCCCCCCCCCCCTTTTTTTTTTTTTTTTCTCTATCCCATGTGTCTCACACACAAATTTCTAATCTATGCCAACCCTTTTTCTCCTTCCTTCTCTCCCAGATAGCGAGTCAATACAAACAATTTTACGTCACGTCGCGACTACTCGTCATTCTCTCCCCACCTTCCTTACCCTCTCAACCCCCCCCCCCCCCCCCCCCACCCACACTCCCTAATTTGGCGGCATGACACAATGAAAATTGAAAATGTTCCATTTCTACACCATTTGAGTGTAATGACCTACACTTATGGGTGACTGTTTGATAGTCGCATAGATTCCATGAGAGAGAGAGAGAGAGAGAGAGAGAGAGAGAGAGAGAGAGAGAGAGAGAGAGAGAGAGAGAGAACGCCAAAGACTGAAGGTACAGCATTTCTACCAAAGGCATCAAACCATTAATTCATGTATATACAGACTTTACATACAGATTATATACAAAACGGCATAGTAAAATATCAAGGACATGCATAGATGAGCACATGAATATGTACACGGACATTTCCTTTCCCTGTGATGATGATCATGAACATTAAATCCCCTTCTCCATTCTCTTACCGAAAGACACCTGGGAATAGGTGGGTGGGGAGTCATCTTAGTCATGATCAGATTAACTCCCCCACTGTTACAAAGTAACTCCCTGGGAGTCAGAAAACACGTGTACACATTAACTCCCAGGGGAGTTATTCTAAACTATGAAAAACTGACTCCCCTTAGTGGCGGGGAGTTAAACTTTTACACGCCTGGATTAACTCCCGGGAGTTAATCTGTACTAACTCCCAGGGGGGTCATTCTGTTACAGGGTGGGAGTTAAGTCTGATATATGTACAAAATGACTCCCCCCTTAATGTTTCAAGAATTTGTTGAGACTTGTACAAAAAAAAAAGATTTTAGAACATTTTGAAGTTTTACTGAGTGGAGTTATTTTGGCACAGGGTGGGAGTCATTCTAGTTTAACTCCCAGGGAGTTAAAATTTACATATGAACAGTTTAACTCCCTGGGAGTTAAACCATTCGGGGAGTTAAAACTTTTCGTTACACCCGGGTTACCTAAAGAGAATGGGCACTCCATGTACCCGATGATCAGCTCACCTGAGTGTCGTCATCAACAGGTGATTTTTTTTTTTTTTTTTTTTTTTTTTTGCTGTCCCAACCTCTGCGCCACTTCACAGGCAGTGCACCCACGCCGCTCATTCCGACACCCCGTCCGCAGCCACAGCCCGGTCGGCCCCGCCACAGCCCCGGCGTCAGCAATCCACAGGGAGCAGTCAATGTCAAGTCGTCAAGAGGCAACCCACCGGAGGAGACACTGCACTGCTGCCGAGTCACTTCGGTGGTGTTCAGTGGCGCCTGTTCTGATCTAACATACGCAGGACACCACCTACTAAGCCTCCTACTGACGACAATAATTGCTTAGTCGCGGAGCCGGCGTGAGTGAGCTCTCCCTCCGGAGGGCGCCGCCACGACCGTCCAGCAACAGCCCCCATGGACCCGCCGATACCGGTGACCCCGACGGAACCAAACCAAGACCACAGACGTGGAGAGGACATCGAAATTGAGGTCACCATGAGAGCAGGACATGAAGGGCCACAGAATTTGAGACATTTTTTTTTATGCTGATCGATGAGAATGAGGATGATTAAGATGATGCTACGGATTTCCATTTCGGTCTTAGACTACATGACAGGGCTGTACTCTACGCTTCCTTTCATAATATATCCCGGCGTCAACCAGGCCCGAGAGATACAGGCACCTGCAGTGTTGGTCAGGAAATTGGAGCAAC
>CM065716.1:67009571-67019571 GCA_033310375.1 Conus canariensis | reverse complement strand
CGACAAAAAAAAAAAAAAAAAAAAAAAGAAAAGAGAAGAAGAAGAAGAAGAAGAAGAAGAAGAAGAAGAAATCCAACAAACAAAAGATTGAACACACAAAAAAGCCTGAAAATACACAAAATGGAAATAACATTAAAGAAACGTAACACACAATCCCCACCCAGAAAACGCCCCTCCCCAAACACCCACCCAAACACTTGTACACTTTCGAAAACAAACAACACACAAACATACATAGTAAGCAGCGGGGTGAAGAGATTGGGGGGGGGGGGAGAGAGAGAGAAGCGGAGAGAGAGAGAGAGAGAGAGAGAGAGAGAGGAAGCGAGGGTATGGGGTGTGGGCGGGATGGGGGAGGGAGAGGGGGGGGAGAAAGAAAATACATGTAAAGTACAAATACAAACGGGGAAACAAGAGTCAAATAGACTTGAATACACACAATACATCAAATAAACGAAATGCAATTAAGCGATATCATCAATGTAAAACATGTCAAATAGCTTAACCCATTATTGCTGTGCTTCAAATGACACGTGCAAGATTTCCGTCTAACACCGGCTTGTACTCGTGCAGTATTTTATTTCTATTCACTGAGTCTTTAATTGATTTAGGAATCAACTGTTACAGTTTTTTTTTATATATATCTTTTAACTTACTGAGCAGATATCCTTTTAAGCGCTCTTTGAAAATATTAAAACTTGAGATTTCTTTCAGAAATGGAGGCAAATTGTTCCAGTACGTACCACCACTGTATACGAGGCTTGATTTGTAAAGGTCAAGTCTGGGCAGAGGCATTATTAACTTGTGGACGTGCCTATTGTCATTCGTCCGGAAACTGTTTACAATGGAGGGAGGTGCATTTCCATTTACCACTTTATGCATAAATATAGCCTTATTATATTCGAGTTTTTGCTTTAGGGGAAGGATATCCAAAGATTTATAATAGTTTAGAGTTAATGAACTAGATTTTAAGAGAACTAATTTTATCGCGCGCCTATGCAATCTTGCTAAAGGTTTTAGAATGTTTGCGCTGGCTGAATCCCATAAAGTAGAAGCATAGTCTATAATTGACTGTATATGGGCATGAAAGAATTGTTTTCTAGCATACATATTCAGAAAATGCTTTATTTTTGACAACTGGAATATTTTTTTGGATATTCTTTTGCATAGGTAAGCTACGTGATCGGACCATGATAAGTTGTTATCAATGACAACGCCCAAAACTTTATGTGTTTTTACTTCTTCGATTTTTTCACTAGAAACAAATATTGAAAATAAATCAGCAGGCATATTTTGACGTTTTTGTCTGCTAGTAATGACCATGCGTTTATTTTTATTTTTTTTTTTTTATTTTTTTTGCATTAAGAGACATGTGATTGATTTCCGTCCATTTGACGGCACTGTTTAAACTATCTTGTAGATCGGACGTCACAACCTGCAAGCGAGGGTGGTTAGAATGCATAGAGTTGTCATCAGCAAATAATTCGCAGTCACATCGAATACGTAGCGGTAAATCATTTATATAGATCGAAAAGAGTAAAGGGCCAAGAACGGATCCTTGTGGAACACCATATTTTACTGGCTGCAAATCTGATTTTGAGGAATTAACACATACTACCTGTTTTCGATCAGAAAGAAATGAAGACATGAACTGAAGAGTATTTTCAGAGAGTCCGTATAAAGCGAGCTTTTTTTTAGGAGAAGAGAGTGGTTTATAATATCAAAAGCTTTAGCAAGATCAATAAAGACAACTCCTGTAAGTTCATTGTTATTAATGTTCAAGAGCCATTTGTCAATCATTTGCGTAAGCGCGGTGTGGCAGGAATGGTTTTCCCTAAAACCTGACTGCTTAGGATTTCTCAACACACAACACACACACACACACACACACACACACACACACACACACACACACACACACACACATACGCACGTACACACGCACGCACACATAAACACACACACACAACCACATTTCCGCTTTCAACGAGGTAACACCAGTCTTAGTCAAAAGACAATAAAGGCTGAAGAATGTACGCACGCACGCACGCACACACAGAGGAAAAAAACAACAACATATTTCCGCTTTCCTCGTGGTAACACAACTCTTAGTCAAAAGACAATAAAACCTGAAGAATGAACACACACACACACACACACACACACACACACACACACACACACACACACACACACACACCCCGATTAAGCCAACCAGACAGGACAGCCAGCCAAAGCACAGATCTCGCTTACTAAGCGGGTTTATTTCTTTTTAAGTGCCTCATACAAGTAGAAAGAGAGAGGATAGGGGATGGGGGAGGGAAGGTAATGGGAGCGAAGGGACAGGGACCGAGGCCAGACCACCTGTCGGCCGCGGGGAAGTAAGGTGAGAATTTGACAAAGGCTCCTTCGGATAGTTTGAAAAATTACCATCTTTATTTTCAATATCGTAAAAACATGAAAGGAAGAGGGATAGAACGTTTCAAGGACTATCCCCCCATGCAAACAAACAAACACCCTCTTGTGTTAGTCTACCCCCCCCCCCCCCCTCCCCAATGCAAACAAACATAAAACCCTCTTGTATTAGTCTACCCCCCCCCCCCCCCCCCCCATGCAAACAAACAAAAACCCACTTGTGTTAGTCTACCAAAGGAGGAACAATCAGATAGAAGACATGCTCTAATACCAACGTACAGGATATTCAACAACCATTCGACCAGTAAAAATTATATCTATAAGAACTTAGTTGCTACATGCACACTCACTCACACACACACACACACACACACACACACACACACACACACACAACACACACACACACACGTGCACGCACGCACGCGCACGACCGCAAGCGCGCACACACACACACACACACACACACACACACACACACACACACACACGCATGCACGCGCGCGCGCTGCACTGTACACACTCACACACACACACACACACACACACACACACAGAGAGAGAGAGAGAGAGAGAGAGAGAGAGAGAGAGAGAGAGAGAGAGAGAGAGAGAGAATGGAATAGCTCCAAAGAAAATCATCCAAAACTTTGTGATCAATGAAAATAGACATTCACACAAGCTTTCCTTACCCCGTAACAGTCTCTACAAATCATATTCAATATATTCTGGAGGAACGATATGGAACAATTAGCCATCTTTTTCAAAATCATGTCCTTCGAAACTAACATTTAAAAGAGCTCTCAAAAGGAATTTGATGGAAAAATTATCGAACGATTAATGCTTTTCTATTGCCGAATCTCTCTCTCTCTCTCTCTCTCTCTCTCTCTCTCTCTCTCTCTCTCTCTCTCTCTCTCTCTCTCTCTCTCGTATATGATGTGCTATGTAATGTTCATTACAATATTATTGAAAATTTGTACAATCGTTTTGATTGAATTATGATCCTTTGAATGTGTTAGACTAGTTACTTCAATTTTTTTTTTTTCGTTTTCTTCATAATCTGTTGATACATTTTCTTTGTTTGTTTGTTTGTTCTTTATGATGATGACTATTTTTGTGAGAGCAGGATGAAACAAAAAAAACCCTGTAAAGCTTATTCTTTAACCCTCAATAAAGATAATTTTGACTTGACTTTGCTTGACACACACATATGAACGCACGCACAGATACACGCGCGCGCGACACACACACACACGCGCGCGCGCGCGCGCGTGCGCGCACACACACACACACACACACACACACACACGCACACGCACACACACACACACGCGCACACATACACAGCACACACACACACGCACACACACACACACACACACACACACACACACACACACACTTCGACATCTCAGTACACCACAGCCCTTCCTGAGACTTGATCGTATTAGACAAAAGTGCAGCACACAGCACACCCAACCAGTCCCAATATTGACTACCTGCTGCGGCAGACGGAGGATGGTGTTCTGGTACGTGGACGAGATGTGCGTCAACAAAGCTCGCTCTTCCTCCGTCAGCCGCCAGTACATGTGAGGGTCGGAGGGCAGCTGACCAACCGGCAGAGCTTCGAATCCCTTCGACGCCTTGGCTGCGGAAAACGGCGGCGGAGGAGGGGGAGGAGGAGGAGGTGGAGACATCGGGGACTGAGGATACGTCACGGCAGAGGGAGGAGTCTCCTTGGTGTACAAGTGGTGGAAGTCGCTGTACGGGCAGGACAGGCCGCTCTGTCGCTGGGTTCGGGGTGGGGGGAAGCCGGCGAAAGCATCATCGGAGCTTAGCTGGCTGTCGCCGCTGCTGCAGCTGCTGGGAGAGAAAGGCTGGGGTCCGGCGGCTGCTGCTGCTGCTGCTGCTACTACTCCTTGCTGCTGCTTGCTTCGCTTTGAGGACGGTTTGTCTTGCCGGGTTCGCCGTTTCTTCTCGTCTGATGAGAGAGAGAGAGAGAGAGAGAGAGAGAGAGAGATACTCAAAATGTTATTCAGATTAAGGCCTAGGCCCCTTACTGATGGGGGATGTACATGTAACTGGGCAAAAGAAAAGAATCCAGTGACATATACGAATAAAAGAATCAATAACCAAATAGCATTCTTCTTGGTATGAACGAACACAATTTTATTTCACGGGATAATGAGATAAGCAATATACAAGTTCTTTTTTTTTTCCACCCAGCCCTGAGAGAGAGAGAGAGAGAGAGAGAGAGAGAGAGAGAGAGAGAGAGCGTTGCACTATAGGGATTACACGTCTGAAAAGGCCTGTATTAGAATGTTCTTTTTGCACATAGTTATTTTCGTCTGGAAGAATAATGAATAAACGTAAATGTTATTTTCAAACTGCAGTGAAATTTCTCTGTAAGATCCGTAGAAAACGTTAATAAATTTACTGATAAATGGTGTCCTTAAAGGCATGAAATCTCTGTTGGGATATAAATCTAGACTGTATAAAGACAAAAAGATTTCAAGTCATTAAAGGGAGTGAATCTTTACGCGGAGGGGGGGGGGGGGGGGGGTAAATCTAGACCAGGCAAGGCGAAACAGATTTAAAGAAAGACAAGTCTTTAAAGGGAGGCAATTTTCTTTTTATTTGGGGAATAAATCTCGATTAGCCATGGATAAACAGGTTCCAGAAGAAAAAAAAACAAAAAGAAAAAACAGGTATTTAAGGGGAGGCAATCTATTTGGGGGAGTAAATCTAGACTAGCCAATGACAAACAAGGTTTAAAAAAACAAAAACAAAACAAAACAAACAAACAAAAAAAAACCGGAAGGATTTTTTAAAAGTCGAATCCAGACCAGACGAGGACAGAAGTGTTTAAAAAAAAAGGCTTTAAAGGGAGTCTTTTTCAGAAGGTAATTCTGTACTGAACTGGGAACGTTTGAGACAAACGAAGTCATCGTTCTCACGCCTACTGTCGCGCCGAAAGTATAGGTTGGCATCATCTATGTTTCCGTCACTCCTGTGAACGCACACATGGCATTGTTGACAGACGGCGCTGATCCAGGGAAGTAATCTCCGTAATAATTAACTTCAGTGCAGATAATGTCAAATGAAAATAAAAACCAAAAAAGTTAATGATTGTTCTTTCGTTTCCTTTGGCAGCACACTGTCTAAGGGACAAATCGTGCTCCCTCACTCCACTCCTCCACACCCCAATGACGTCATTTCGAAGTCATTCATGATCTCTCACGCAGTGGGCGTTGATATTTTACTGAGTGAACCACCCCCACCCTTACTCATCCCTCCTTTCGCTCATCCGACAAAAACTAGCTGAGGTATTACACATAGCTAAAATGACTTACACATCGCGGACAAAGGTGTGTGTATGCATGTATATGTGTGTGTGTGTGTGTGTGTGTGAGAGAGAGAGAGAGAGAGAGAGGAGAGAGAGAGAGAGAGAGAGAGAGAGAGAGAGAGGTGTTACTTTAGATTTAATGTCATCGTAGGCGTGGGATAGTAACTTCGAGAATTTTTTTTTTTTTTTTTCCCAGTGAAGAAGACTTGAACTGATTCGGGCCGGAGAAAAACATTCAAACCTGAGTGTCTCATGCGGCGTCTCCACATGTTACAGGACAGCTTGAGACTTCATATCCCTCGCCCGTTCCCCTTGCCCTTTCTTTTCTTTTCTTTCTTTCTTTCTGTCACTTTCCACGCCTCCTTAGTGTCATATTACTCCCACGCAGTCCTGGGTCCTCCATGCACAACGTCTACAGACACGGTCTTACCGTGGCAGTCTCAACACCGGCGTTCTACAGAAGCAATCAATATCCGATCGTCTCACCAGAGGCACCCCATCTGAGGAGACACTGTACTGCTGCCAAGTGACTTGTATGGTTCCCAGAGTTGTCTACCCTGATCTAAACGAAGCAGGACACCATTTTCTGAGCACCCTTACTGATGACAAACAATTATTGCCTTGTCGTGGACCCGACAGCGTGAGTGAATATCCTCTTCTTGAGGTCGCCGTCGCGAGATTGTATTTTGTGTGAATGTAATCACACACACACACACACACACACACACACACACACACACACACACACACACACACACACACACACACACACACCATATGCGCGCGTATGCATAAACCGTGTCAACAAGAACATCGAAACTCCTCCCACCGTAACTACTGTGAGTTCATTACTTTAAAAAAAAAAAAAAAATGATACACGAGTTTTATTTCATTGAAGAAGCGTCTTGTCCTACAGGTTTGTGTGTGTCGGATGCAGACCGAGCCCTAAGGGTTAGTTTTAAAGCCCTCTGTGAGATGCCGTAGGGGGTGTGGGGACAAGGTCAGGTAAGGTAAGGAAAGGTGATGTTGCTTACAGCCCAGCCGACCGCAAAGGACCATATCAGGGCAGTCACCGCGCTGAAGTCAACTCACAAGTCATGGAAAAAAAAAAAAAAAACAGCCAAAAAAAAAAACAAAAAAAAAACCCATTCACACGACCCTTTAAAACACACCGTCGAAAAACACATCGGAATTTTTTTTTTTTTTTTTTTTTTTGTTAAAAATCTTTCCTCCGTAAAGTGCGGACAAGGAGGGGTGTAAGGGGGGAGCTGGGGGGGGGGGGTGCGGGGGCGGGGGGGGGGGGGGGGAGGCGCACCTTTCACTGTGGCCGGCTCGTCGCCTAGCAACTTTCATTAGAAAAAGAGAGAATTTTTACAGGGGCGGATCACACAGTGGCAAAGAGGCGGGATGGTGTGAGGGGGGCGATGACAGGCTTTCCGGACCCCTATCTTCTTGCAGGCCTTCTTCTGAAAATATGAGAACAGAGGTCGCCTTAAAGGGGCATTCTGAAAAAAAGTAAAATTAAAAAAAACACAAAAAACTTGAATTAAAGTGATGAAAATACAAACAAACAAATCAAATCAATCAATGAAATGAATAAATAGATAAATAAACGAATACACACATAAACCGATAAATACATACAGAACTAACTAAAAACTAAAGAAATAACAAATAGATGAATGAATGAATGATTAAAGAAGACCACGTCACAGCCTGACAGCAAAACACGTCACCATCAGTTATTTCGCTAGATTTCGTCAACAATATGCTGATTAGTGATTTAATAGATCCTTACCCTCACCTTTTATTCTCCTCCCAGTGAATCCCACCTCTATAATACACCCCCTCCCTCTCCCCCCCCCCCCCTCTCAAAAACTTTCAGTCACAAGCATCAGTTCAGTTCAGACCCACACCCCCCTCCCGCCCTCTCCTGTCCCTCTTTTCTCTCCCTTTTCTCCCACTTGCTTCTCACGCCTCCTACATTCTTCGGGTTTTTTTTGTTTTTGTTTTTTTGTTTTTTTTTCTCTAATTCGCTTCTGTGAACATAAACAAAAAATTGCCTCTCCCTAACCTCCTCTCCCCACCCCCCACCCCTCTCTCTCCGCCCCTTCACCTCTCTCTCCGCCCCTTCGCCTCTCTTCTTTTTTTTTTTCCTCCACTTCTACCGCTCCCATCATTTTCCTGAACGAAGTGATCGCCCCTGAGTTCATACATCCGAAGACAGGGTGTGGCTATCTACATGGTAAGGTAATCAGAGAACAGCGACCAAAGCGGTCTTTTCACTGTGTGAAAATGCCCTCAATAAGCAGGCTTATGAGGGTGCTCATTCTGGGTGACAAACACCCCGCTCCCCAACATTCTCCTCCCCCCCCCCCCCTCCTTTTCCCCCTTTGCCCCTCCCTCCTTTCCTCTCTTCCAGACGTGTTCCGATAAGACATGGCAATAGACCAACAAAAGTAACATCTTCTGGTGTGAATGGAATAGGAATATAACAAAATTGTAGATGTTGTTCCAACTGATGCGGTATTTTCTCCCACTGGCACGCACAGACTTACCCAGAATCATGTCGGCCCTCATGCCTATGGCGAAACACTTCTTCAGCCGGCATGCAGAGCAGAAACGACGAGTCCGAACGTTGATGGGGCAAGATCTCTGAAAGGCACACTCCTGCAACTGAAAACCGACAAGAATTCATGCATGACACTGCGTCTTCATGAAACTGAAAACCGTCAAGAATTCATGCATGACACTGTGTATTCATGAAACTGAAAACCGACAAGAATTCATGCATGACACTGTGTATTCATGAAACTGAAAACCGTCAAGAATTCATGCATGACACTGTGTATTCATGAAACTGAAAACCGACAAGAATTCATGCATGACACTGTGTATTCATGAAAACTGAAAACCGACAAGAATTCATGCATGACACTGTGTATTCATGAAACTGAAAACCGTCAAGAATTCATGCATGACACTGCGTCTTCATGAAACTGAAAACCGTCAAGAATTCATGCATGACACTGTGTATTCATGAAACCGAAAACCGACAAGAATTCATGCATGATACTATGTCTTCGTAAAACTCAAAACCAACAAGATTTCATGCATGATACTACATCTGCATGAAACTGGAAACCGACAAGATCTAATGCACGAGACTGTTTTCGTAAAACTTAATCCAGACAAGTTCTCATAAATGATACTGTTTGTTCCTAAAACTCAAAATTGACAAGATCTCATGCATGATTCTGTGTCTTCATAAAACTGGAAACCGACAAGAGTTCATGCATGAGACTGTATTTTCATAAAACTCAAAACCGACAAGATTGCATGCATGATACTGTGTCTTCATAAATATGAAAACTGACAAGATTTCACGCATGATACTGAGTCTTCATAAATATGAAAACCGATAAGGGTTCACATATTGTGTCTTCATTAAACTGGAAACCGACAAGACTTTACGCATGATTCTGTGTCTTTATGAGACTGAAAACTGACAAAATTTCATGCTGATACTGTGTCTTCGTGAGACTGAAAGCCGACAATTTTTTATGCAAGATACTATGTCTTCATAAACTGAAACCTGTCGGGATTCCATGCACACTATGGGATCAACATGATTCTAAAAACTGAAAAGGTTCCATGCATAATACTGTGTCTTTGTGATACCAGATACTGAACAGAAACGGCAAGTCCGGACATTTCAAGGTTCAAGACCCTAAATGGCACGTTGCTGGGACTGAAAACAGATAAGATTCTATTCAGAGCCAAAATTAGAACTCCGCATCATCATCATCATCATCATCATCATCATCATCATCATCATCATCATCATCATCATTATCATCATCATCAGCAGCAGCATTACCATCATCATCATCATCGCCATCACCATCACTACCACCACAACCGCCCCCCCCCCCCCCCCCCCTCCATCATCATCAATCATCATCATCATCCGCATTGACTTCTTCCAAATAACGGAAAATGGTCTAAAATTTTGTATTCTTTGATATCCCACTCTCTCAGTAACTTTCAACGCTCTCCATCCCCCACTCCTATCCCGTCATCAATCTCTGCTCTAAAGTCGTGTTTAAGTGTTCAGCACATGAATATCCACTGGACCTGTCACTGAAGGGATAAGGGTGATGATTATCTCAAGGCTCGTCAGTGGGTTAGTGGGAGAATCGTGCGAATGTTAGATCGCAGCAGCCACAACTGGCACCGAACATG
>CM065716.1:66974025-67001971 GCA_033310375.1 Conus canariensis | reverse complement strand
TCGATTTTGAATCGCGTTCGGTTGTATTATTTTCCTGCTCATAACCTTGAGTATTTGTTACACTAACAGTCATATGAAAATGTGTTTCTGATTGATGTACCATGAAGATGTTATGAGAAGATGATTATAAATTGAGAAAGCTAGAACTAACTGACTAGCTTATTAAGTAATTAAATTGACAGGAGTATCATAACAGGCATACGAACAGACTTGTGCAGGAAACAACTGAATATTTAAAGTAGCTGCTAGTTGGGCAGGAACAAAAGTGAACTTCATAAGGCATAAATTTCCCTAGGTAGAATAGGTGTCTGTTTGCAATGGGGTAAGACATCCGTCTGAAAAAGGCACGCCTTCAGACGCCCACACATCCAAAAGCTGCAGGTTCGAATCCGGCAGAGCAACGAAAACAAAATGTGAAGATATCCCCAAAATGTGAAGAATAGTTAATTAGTTAGTTAGTCAGTCAAGTAGTTAGATAGTTAATAAGGTAGTTAGTGAGTTAGTTAGTTAGCCGTTTAATTAGTCAGTTAGAAAAGTTTGTTTTTTCTTTCTTTCTTTTTTTTTTTTGGAGGTGGGGGTTGGGGGTGGGTGGGGGGTGGGGGGTGGGGGGGACTTCTACCAGACTACAAGTAGTAAAGAGCCTCTTTCTGTCTCTAAATTTCTAATTGACTTTGAAGAAAGAAAAGAAAAAACATGTATATGTACATAGATATACAGAAAATAACAAGAATAAATAAATGAATAGAGTACAAAATACAACAACAAAGAAACAAAGATGGAAATAGGAAGATAAAGAAAGAAATAAGAACCAAATGTAAGACAGGGATGATTGATGTACTGTGAAGATATTATGAGATGATGATTATAAATTGAGAATGATAGAACTAACTAACTAATTAGTAATCAACTAATTATTTTTTTTCACGTTCCGTCCGCGTAGAATTTGGGGTTTTGTTTTCCATTTTGTTTATTTCTGTTGCTTTTTTGGTTCTTTTCCTTCCTTCCTTCCTTCCTTCCTTCCTTCCTTCTTTCCTTCCTTCCTTCCTTCCTTTGTTTTCATTATTTGCTGTAGTGCTATAATTGTGACAACATCTATGTTATCCTCAATGAAGTTTAAATCATCTTCTAATATCAAATATTCCTTTCCTTTTTCTCATTTATTGACTTATTTATTTATTGATTGATTGATTTACTTATTTATATGATTTTTTATATATTCATTTATTCATTATTTGTTGATTTATTAAGGCATTTATTAGGTATTTAGGTCTTAATTTATATACGCATTCAATCTGTGACTTTTCAGAGAGAGAGAGAGAGAGAGAGAGAGAGAGAGAGAGAGAGAGAGAGAGAGAGAGGAGAACGAATATGAATGCAAATGCGAATAGTTTTGATGTGGTTTAAGCTATTAAGGCCCATTCCCAAAAACGGACTATGGAGGAATGGGATGGAAGAACGAGATAGGGATGAGAGCCGGGGAGAAATGGAGTGAGGAGGAAGGCACATACACGAAATTTATGTGGAAACAACGTTGTACAATTGGCCTTTAAAAACGTTCATCGTGACATGGATCGCACATCGTGGTGTTAAATATATTTGTAAGTAATCCTTGGACTGTCAATCACACATAGCACAAGTCCACTTCACAACTTTACATCACAACAGTCACGATGGGTCCTTGTGAGGATTTCCTTTCACAACATCTTTGCTCCAGTTACAAGTGTTGTGTTGAACTTGGCCACAAACATGGAGGAGATTGACTAAGTTCTTCGCTCTTTCCTCAATAGTTGCCATTATTTGTGTGTGTATGTTTTGTTGACAAGATTGTGTGTGCTGCTGCACATTAGCTTCTGTAGTGAGCTATGCGTTGTCTGTGCCACATATGCTTGATATTCTAAAATTAGTTTTGTGCTCAGTGTTGGGTAAATACATCGATTTTGAATCGCGTTCGGTTGTATTATTTTCCTGCTCATAACCTTGAGTATTTGTTACACTAACAGTCATATGAAAATATGTTTCTGATTGATGTACCATGAAGATATTATGAGAAGATGATTATAAATTGAGAAAGCTAGAACTAACTGACTAGCTAATTAAGTAATGAAATTGACAGGAGTCTCATAACAGGCATACGAACAGACTTGTGCAGGAAACAACTGAATATTTAAAGTAGCTGCTAGTTGGGCAGGAACAAAAGTGAACTTCATAAGGCATAAATTTCCCTAGGTAGAATAGGTGTCTGTTAGCAGTGGGGTAAGACATCCGTCTGAAAAAGGCACGCCTTCAGACGCCCACACATCCAAAAGCTGCAGGTTCGAATCCGGCAGAGCAACGAAAACAAAATGTGAAGATATCCCCAAAATGTGAAGAATAGTTAATTAGTTAGTCAGTCAAGTAGTTAGATAGTTAAATGTTGATTGTGGCAACTCAGTTTATTAAACGTGACAACGCCACAATAACAGCTATCATTTCGGCGACAAATGTTGATCTGCCTTTTCCAATGGAATATATCTTTTCAATCTTTTGTGATAGTATAACAAAAGCACATCCTGACTGATTATTAGACAATACTGAACCATCTGTGTAAACTTTAAGATGTTGAGGATGCTTCTCTTGTATATGTGCATCTTTACAGACTAAGATAAAATATTTGGTTGGTCAGTTTTGCTCACATCAGTGTGGTCAAGATCAAAATGTGCCCTGTTTCTTTCCCAAGCTGGAGGAGAAATCAAGGCCACATTCGCTAATGTCTCAGAACTGACTGTTGACTCTTTCAAAAGATTTTCTGTACAAGAACCAATGGTAGAATATGATGAAATAGTCTGAGCTCTTTTTGGATAATGAGATTCAGGTTTTATAGCAGTCTCATGTTTGTTCACACCTATGAGCGTTGAACACTTCATTACATATTTGGCAAGTGTTTGTGTTAGTGTGTGGTGTGGTGTGGTGTGGTGTGTGGTGTGTGTGTGTGTGTGTGTGTGTGTGTGTGTGTGTGTAGCGTTGAACATTTCATTACATATTTGGGAAGTGTTAGTGTGTTAGTGTGTGTGTGGTGTGGTGTGGTGCGGTGTGGTGTGTGTGTGTGTGTGTGTGTGTGTGTGTGTGTGTGTGTGTGTGTGTGTGTGCTGAAGTGGATATCGGAAGGCCAATTATCAGAGATGGAGAAAAGAAGGGAAAGAAGAATGCACAAGTGATATATTGGATGGGTACACCCATCTTGCTTTGTATTGCGAAAATTTTCGCCAACCTTCTGAAACACAGAATAACTTGGAAGCTCGACAGATTCCTCAAATATAACTCTTTCTGGTCGAGGCCCTTCATATACCTGAAAGGACACTTTCACATGGATAACCTGATAAGAAGTAATTCTTGATGTGTCCCGATGCCTTCGAAGTGGGACTTTTTTTTCTTCTCAGTTCCATTCA
The DNA here is from genome assembly GCA_033310375.1 of Conus canariensis. Lineage (NCBI taxonomy): Eukaryota > Metazoa > Mollusca > Gastropoda > Neogastropoda > Conidae > Conus > Conus canariensis. The sequence goes on along the minus strand of CM065716.1, from coordinate 66,998,546 downwards.
TAAAAATGAACTTCTTATTCTTCATTTTCTAAGAATTCATTTTCCATCCATGATTTGCGATTTTCCTTCCGTAGGTCTCCCACCGAGGAAAAGGAAAAATCGACACATTTTTCTGGTAATCCGGCGGGTGTGCTTCTCTTTTCCCCGGAATATATATATACTTTTTTTTTTTTTTTTTTTTTAAATAAAAGAAGTGCTAGCTAACGCAGATCTGTGCGTCGAAGGGCGAGCTATCCATTTTTCACTCCAGACACAAACAGGACCATTTGCTAGTACTACTTTTGTCAATCTTTCACTTTCGCATCGTGTTGCCAATGCCTTTCGTCTGCTTAATTGTGAATCGCGATACCCATTGTTTACATGAAATGTCATGACGTCAGTGTCGTCTGCAACGACATAAGAAACGCCATCTGCACTCTCATGGAATAAACCCCCCCCCCCCCCTTTTTTTTTTTTTTTCTTCTCTGAATTTCTTTTTAGCTTATAATTTTTACATTCCTTCTTTCATTTTTGCACGAAAGGATTCTCATTTTCACATTTGGCAGAAATCTTTGAATTCGCCGAGAAGTGGGTGCCCTGTCTCGTTCCTTGCGCCGTTGGAGTTGAATTCTACAAGATACGGATTATCCCAATTCCCCCATACAAAACCACATCCGGCTCATCCTGTCACAGTGTCTGGCGCCAGCAGCCCCACATAGAGCTGGCAATAACTGGCTGACTGCTGTAACACCATCAGTCACTCAGTGGCCAGACAGGACCCAATACTTCTGTGAGTTACATCAAACTTGTGCCCGTGCTGATTCTACATACAGACCACATTCCTGGCAAAACCTAGGATCTGTGCAGCTGACATTTGCTGATGGAGTAAATCCTGTCAAGGATTGGGCACTTTTCCATAAAACAAGCAAACAAGTCAACCAAAAAATCAAGCAAACAGACAAAAAGAAAAGAATTTTTTAAAAAAAGCCCCATGGGTGAGAGTGAGTATTCTGGATAATACTCAAATGTCAAAATCATGGACCCTGGTAAGGCCTCTCTCGGAAACCAGTTGATTATATAGACTCACTTTGAGTGAAGTATGCGAGCCAAACATCAATGGCAGCAAATCATCTTATTTACAAGAAAAATGCCACTGTATATGCCACTTTCCAGAAATGAGGACAGTAATTCACACATTGTTTATGGATCAATTGCTTATGTAAGTGTACTATATAGATCAAGGGCTTATATTTGTGTATCAATATGCATTATTTTGTCCTTTGTGAGCGTAAATGTACATCAGTGTACTTGTTCACTTGATGTACACATGGATGTGTGTGTATGTTTCAGTATATATTTATACACATTTGTGCACATGCATACGCAGTTAATTTTTTCTCCTTTTTTTTTTTGTACATCTTTCATGCTTATAGCTATCTTGTATGAAAAGCTTTATGATGCTTTTATTGTACTAAGAGATTTGTCCTTGTTTTCACATCATTTTCAACAACTTATTTGCACTTCATGTTTTTGTTTGTTTGTTTTGTCTTGCAAAATACCCCCAAACTATTATAATAATTAAAAAAAGTCATCTTCTTCTTGGCTTCATTTTGAACTGCTAGAAGAACTGAGAACACAGTTCTATTCTTTTTTTTCCCACTGTGGAGCACAGTCACTATTTGGTGGTGGTGTTGTTGTCAAGGCCTGAATTTGAGGAACCTGGTGAATATTCCTTCAGTGTGGTGTCCCAAAGACTCCCCACAGATAATAGACAGATTGATAGACAGACAGACAGATAGACAGACAGGCAGGCAGATAGATCGATAGATAGTGAAAGAGCCCACAAAATATAGACAGATGGATAGACAGACAGACAGATAGATCGATCGATAGTGAAAGAGAAAGAGAATGGCTTACAGACTGCACCAAAAGTGTACCAAAGTGCGCAGTTGTGAAGACCTTTACTGTTGACAGAGTTCAGCTGGTCAAAGAACCAGATCATCTGAGTGACTTAAGCAGAGTTCCGGCTTCCACTACATTCCAGACCATCCAATATCCTATGGGCATGCTTCACCAAAAGTAAACAGTCCAAGGGTAACAGCAGCATGTAACCACGGGGTTAGCCAGAAACAGAATAAGGAAACATTCATGCTTAGTGATCATGTGTTCAAACACAAAGACACACACACCACCAAATTCTGTCTTTTTTTAGACATTTACTTTGCCTGTGGTCAAAATAAAAGCCTTACCTTTACTGGCATAAAAAAAAAAAAAAAAAACATATGCACACATATAAAATTAATGAATGTCAGTTCTGCGATGGTCACGTTACCTGTAGAAAAGAAAAGACCATGTCACCCATTGTAACTACTGTTTCCTTGGATGAGAGAAAAATGGAAAAGGGGCACAGTTCAAAGATTATCATGATTCATCATTAATGGCATGTCACACTGAATTCATTTGATTTCTTTACAGCCATGCTGGTTTTAAGGGCCTTTCAAACAGACCATGTGCATGTGTGTGTGTGTGTGTATGTGTGTATGTGTATGTGTGTATGCATGTGCATGTGCGTGTGTGCGAGCGTGTGTTTGTCTGTGTGTGTGTGTGAAATTTATCAAATCACTGTTTTTCTTAGAGCAATCTTCAATTACTCAAAAGGAATATGACTATGCCAAAGACAAAAAAAAATTGAATATGCTTGTGAAATGTTTTTTTTCATTCAAAGGGAAAGATGGTGACAATAACATTTTCATTTCCAATTTCTCTGAATTCTATCCAAACCCTTTTTGATTTTACATGGTGCTTTGACATATGTTCTGCAAAGCGTCAAAACTGATGACCAGGCAACACATTCAATATCATGATGTTCCACAAGGTGATAGGAGTTTACTAAAAGAACAAAGAGTGTGGTGTTTTCAGTCACTGCAGCATCTCTTCATGTGGACAGTTGTCTAAAGTGGATAGATAAGTAATCTCACACAGAGACAAAACTTCTAAATGATTTCTCATCTAGATATGTCTAGATGGGTTAGTATTCATTGAGAAAAAAAACAAACTCAACAAACCATTTAAATCGAATCATTAGCAGACCAAGCCAGACTTGGGTATAAGCAAGACCTACTAATTGAAAAGAGAGAGAGAGAGAGAGAGAGAGAGAGAGAGAGAGAGAGAGAGAGAGAGAGAGAGAGAAAAGAGAGAAACCTACCAGCAAAATACTTTTCGAGTACTGCAGTATCACAAAACAAATTGTTTCAAAAACACAGTGAACACTAAAGTTGGTACAACTTGACTCTTACCTCGTGACTATTATTAATAATATGAAAGCAAAACCAAATTTGATTCTTGATTAGTCTGTCAACTTCAAAAACAAGCTAAATGACTTTTCATTCGATTCTATGTTGATGATCAGGTATCAAATTTATTCTCATCCCCTTCTAATAACATAGAAGACTGTCCCGGCCAGCGCAAAACACAATCTAACTGGGCAAGATCCGGATGTCCTCTGTCAAACATTAAACAATATATCAAGTTCAATCCTTTGTTTAATACATGGAACATACACTCGGCTCAAAAGCTCAGATTTCAGGCTAGGACTATGCTGCCTAAGCCTGTTGAAAACTAGGATGATACTTTTTTTTTTTTCCTGCCTCTCTATTCAAAACCCATTATCTTCTTTTTGCCATCCTACTCAGATCTACTTACGTTCATTTCCATGCACAAAATATTTGCACTGTTATTCTGCTCATAATACATATTCCCCTGGTCATCCAGCTCAAAAACTTTTCTCATTGCCACAGTACTACACACACACACACACACACACACACACACACACACACACACACACACAACACACACACACAAAGAGGCAAGTCTCTGTGCCTTCCTGCTAGACTATGAAATTCTCGTATCTCTGCTTCAACCTCTGACCCCTCTAACTTTCCTGCTCAAACTCCGGTCTCTCTTGTCTCGACTGCTCAAAATCATGTTCCTCATGCTTCAGTGCTAAAGACCATGTCCTTCGTGCCTCACTGCTCAGAGCCATGTTCTTCTCCTCATTTCCCTGCTCACAACTTAACGACAATCTCACTGGTTATTTTCGCTGTTGAGTGTTGTTCTTCCTTTCTGTTGGGTCTGGTTGACCAGCAGTACAGTGAATGCAAGGGAGAAAACAGACAGCACGAAGGGTGCTCATCCTCTTCCAATTCCCTTCACTCCTTCTCTCACCCCCCCTCACCCATCTCCTTTCCCTCATCTGTACCTCCACCCAGTCTTCCCTCTCTCTTTTTCTTCATGTCTTTTTTTTTCCCCCTTCATTAAGGATATGTAAGAACAGGGGCATGATTTCTTTTCAAGGTCTGAAGCAATAATGTGAGTCAAACTAGTAAATTTGATCCGAGTTGCTGCAGTCCAGAGAGAAAGCTTGATTTCAGAGCAAATTTTTGTTTCTTTTGTCTGCTATTTTCATATATTGCAGGTGATATTAAATACCTTTGAAATTAAAGTCATTTTCCCACTTTTCCTTCTCATAATGACTGATTTATTTGAATCAGTGAGTGAAAAAGTTGTTCTTTATTTTAAAAAAAAAAAAAGACATATAAAGCAAGTGTAAGATTATTCTTGAAAATAAATAAACAGATAACCAGGCTTGCAGTTGCAGAGTAAGCAATATACAGCCAGAAACTATGAAGCCATACACAAATGTGTGCACATGCACACACACACACACACACATATTCATACAAATTAAAATGCAAGGTTTCTTTCAAAGCATTTGTGCAAAATGTCCACGAAATATATGACATGAAAACAAACCATCATACATTAGCGCTATTGAAAGTCCAGTTTAGTCCCCCCGCCCCCCTCCGTCCCCCATACCTCCTTTCAATTTCCTCTGAATTTCTATTCAATTTAAATTTATCCATTCATTTACTAATTCTAAAATTTCATAATCATTTTCTTCATATGCATTCACTTTGAGTTTCCTGTGGCATCTCAAACTATTCACACTCACATATCTTATAATCAAACAAATATGAAAAACTTCACAAATATGTACTCCCTTTGCCTATCTCTGCCTGCCTCATCCGGGGGCTGGGGGCTGGAAGGGAGAGAGAAATAGAGAGACAGAGGTATTCTCTGTAGAGATAGCTGGAACAAACATATCCTGCTCTGATGGCCAAAGATGTATCCAAAAAACAAAAAAAAATTGAAGAAGAAAAGGCAACAACAAGCTCTGATGGCCAAAGATTTATCCAAAAAACAAAAAGAAAGAAAATGAAGAAGAAAAGGCAACAACAACCACAAAATATCCAGTGGAACAAACCACTGAGCGTTCCTTGAGGATAATTCAGTTCTTTTTCTGTCCCTGTCTTTTAACTGAACTTCTGTTCTCCTTCGTATTTGCTTTCGCACCTACCTTAGTTTTGGCTTAAACATGTGCTGGAAAGGATAAAAGTAATAGCATGTAGCTACCTCTGGAGATTTTAAAATGACTGCTACTGGTTTTTGAGCTGACTGCCAGACAGAATCTGTGAACAGATTGTTTTTCTGCACATTTGAATCTGGTAAAATTTGAGGTATGTTTTCTTCAGTTTGTAGAGTTTATGAGACAAATCAGTGACAGTATCTGTATAAATGTATTACCGAGGCTATCTCTCTATCAAGACTCCTATTTTCAAACTTACATTCACAATCATAGTGTAGACATTATACTACACCATCTTCAGCTTCAGAGGGAAAGGGGATAGGGGTGGAGATACAGGGGAAAGGAAAGCAAGAGTTACAAACATGTGTTAGTGACAACTGGAGAATAAGCCGGCCATAAGTACACAGGAAAGCTGAGATCGACACTTTTTCCAGCAGATAGTGGTCCTGAATGCATGGAAAGTACTCAAGCATTATTTCCCAATCATTTATACCAACAACAGTCAAACAACCAGACATCAATTTTCAAACAGAAAAACTCTCCCAGCTGTGGAAGAAGGATGTTATGAAGACATCTGGGGGTGGGGGGAGGGTGCCAGTTCAAACATTTACATTGCTTAGAATGCCCAAGATTGTAAATATGTGTGCTTTGCTCATTTTATGTTTTTCAGACTCGACAACATTTCCTGGCAACACTGCGGCAAAACAGTTCCCTAATTTGGGTTGGAATAAAGAATGAAACTCCATAAGTGACATTACAAGCTATTGTGGTACATCTCTGATTAAACAGTTTCAGTTTGTGGTTTATACATTCCTGACACATTAGTGTGCGGACACACACACACACACACACACACACACACACACACGCACTCATTTGTGCACACATATCAACACTCGCATAAATTCACACACACAGACACATACTCACATACACAGACTCATTCACACAAGCTAATGGCCACATGCATTTTAAAGTTACAACAGACAAATCATTATCTGGCAGTTTACAATAACAATCTTTTTAAAATCTTTTCTAACATCTGCAACACCACATGTGTCAGCAATGTTTTGGGGAGGGCAGGAAAGGAACAGGTGGATGTCCATCACTAAATGAGTCAGATGTAATGTCACGATTGCTTTATGCTGGAGTGCCACTGATGTCACTGATCCAGTTTGGGATTGGAGAAAATGCTGTTTGTGTTGTTACTTCCCTTTACTGTGAAATGTCAGGCATCTGCTATGTGCTGCCCATAGGACCCTATTCCCATTTCTCTCAAAACAGACAATCTTTGGAAACCTGGAAGGGTGGTAATCTGTGTCAGAGGTTATGTTCATTGAGAGTGACCCCGCCATTTTCAAGGGACAAATGCCGCTGGTAGGCACCCCCAAGCAAGTTATCCCAGTCAGCCAGCTTTAACAGTTCAATCTGAGAGAGAAAATGCCAAAACATGGGTGTGATGTGAAACGCCTGAAATGCAGACAATCAATATCCTGATCGTTATTCTGGCACTCACTTCAAATCAATTATTTGATGCCCTAGATCGATCAGCTTGACCCATAAACTGAGAACAGGTAACTCTACTTGCAATGGAAAGACAGGCATTATCTTCCCTTGATTTTCTTCCAGAACAAGTCTATTACTACCTCCATCAAGGAGGTTACTTTTTCACTAGCCCCTGTTGGTTTGTCTGTAGGATTATGCAAGAACTGCTAAACCTAGTCTACTTGAACTTCAAAGGATGAACTGATCAAATTCTGGTGTTGATTTTCAGTGCTGATCCCAGTAAAAGATCCACGGAGGTTCAGCAAGATCATTACAAAATTTATTACGCAGAAACAACTGAACCAACAAATGGAACTTGTTGATACATGCAATGTGGCTCAAACCCACTGGATTCTGGTATGGATCGTATCAAATGGCAGGTCCAGGATCTCTTCACATCACTGACAAGATTACTATAAATTTCCTATTGAACTGCGACGTAACTGTTACGTCTTGATAACTTTTTCTCTCTCTCTCTGCACTTCTAATTCTCTCAGTTCCTTCAAGTTGTCTCTCAAAACCACATTTTTCAACACCTCACAGCCCTATTTCTTTTTGCCTTATGATTCTCTGTTGTGTGTGTGTGTGCACATGAGAGAGCAGGAACACAAGGGTGCTTCCCTGTGTGTATGTGCAAGACTGAGAGTGCTCAGAGTTTTGTAAGCGTTAGGGCTATTTACAGATTACATGCAACAGACATTGAATATGATTATCATTATCTATTATAACTATTTATGAAGCAATACATTTTCAAGGACTATTAAAAACTTACTTGTGATACAAGCGTTGACATCTCATAATTTTTACATGTCCTATTTAGAAAAAGAAAAAGGACCTGAGGTAATTCCTGCAGTCTATACCAACTATTACTTCCCCTGGCGAGAATTATTTTGTTTTCACTCATGAACAGACTCGAAGGGCACATCCATGATTTGTTTAATCTTGGCACAGGTCTGAACTCTCCAAAGTACCTTTCCAATCTGTTTAGTCACCAAGTTACTCATCTAGCTGTAAAAAAAAACCCAAGGGCAACACTTCTTCCCATGGTGAGACAATGACATGCCCCCAAACACTAAAGAAATGCTGCATTACCCCAGTTTTGGGCGAGTGACTATCTTATTATGGGAGCAAGAGTGAAAGGCAGCCTTCGTTTGGAGTTTTGGGTGTGTAACTGTCTCATCATGGAATAAACAGTTACCCTTCTAATTGTTGTTGTTTGTTCTTTTCTCTTTAATGTTCATCATCTCATTTGAGATTCCTTTTCATATTTAGCCATAACCTGGGGACCATGCGGTCATGGTCTCATGGGTTAGCAGATGTAGTGTAGTGTATAAGGAATAGTGTGCAAGCAATGGCACCCCCCTGATGAATCTGAAACTCTACTGTGACGTTACTGTGAAAGACATACATTCTGCTCACTGTGGCGGCTAAAGCCTTTCTGTTCATCCTACCCAAACACCCTCGAGGTCATGTGAACTCTAGACATTCAGTTTTCTCAGTAAAATGTGGACAGGATGTCTGCTTTAACAGGCTCATCTGTGGAGAAGGTGTCTTCTTTCACAGACTGCTGCTTTGGCACTGTTGGTCTGGTTTGAAAGACGTTTGCAGTGTTAGAGAGGGAGTTACACAATACTCATTCTAGAAGCTGGCCGGTATGTCCCTCATCTGACTATTTTGGTGGGGGCCAGGAGACAGAAAAATACACAAACAGAAACAAAAACCCTTAAGCATTTAACCATCATGAAACTTTCAGTCTTTCTTATTGATAAAAGGATTAAGCACATGATGCAAATTCATCCAACTTCGTCTTGATAAAAAGTTTGTAAACAAGAAACAAAAACAGCACAAAACATGAACTCCACTGGCATCCTCCTCCGTTCAAGCCTCAAATGATCAGCCCATTTCTGATGTGATCACTGCTAGACACACTATTACCCTCAAAATCATGATTATTGTTATTCACATCCTAGTCAACATCAAAACTAACCGCCTGAACCAGTTTCAAACACTTTGTGTAAAGTGTAGTCACTTTCTGTTTTGTTCTGATGATCAAAACAGTTGCACCACCATCCTGTAACACAGGCAGCACTTCATAAACTCAGGGACGCTCAGAACACGGCCACGAATATGTAAACTACTGCGAGTTCAGCCACGCTATACTTGTCCTCTTAAAATGACCACAAATGCTACTAAACCAGTACCACCAAATTACCACTTGAATGAAGCTGGCACCCAATTTTTAGAAACTGCCATTTTTGCAGCCTACCTTTATATGTTGTTCTGATGGCACTGTGTACTGTTAAACAGGCTTTCATGGTTATCCCATCTGCCATACCTTAAAGTGGTGAAAGGATGTGGGGAAAGGTGGGTGTGGACATTAAGCCTGCATGTAACTAACTGAAACAGTTTCACAGCGAAGCTTGAGCATGCTATTGGCAAGATACTGGAAAACCTGATTTGCATATATATATATGTCAATATTGATGCAAGCGTTGAGAATATCAAATCCAAATAAGCAGCTATTAGTACTAGGTGTATGTGTGAGGGTTTTTTTTTGTTTGTTTTCTTCTTTTTTTTCTTTTTTTTTTTTGCTCTCCCATTTTCCACATCCCCTGGAGGTCACTAATCAAAAGCTGCTCAGTCCCCCTTCCCAGACAAAGCCACAACCAGATTCACGTCCCACGCACCGCAGTTCATAGAGATCAATCTGTTTAAGGTCATCTTCAGGAGAAAATGCAGCACTGAGCTTCAGTATTTTTGGAGGTGTTCAATGGTGCATGTTCTGATGTATCATGCAGGATGCCACCAACTGATACTCCCACTCACGACAACAAATAATTGCTTTGTCACAGAGTCTGCTTGAATAAACCTCCCCGTCCAGTGAGCCCCACCATGTCCATCAAAAAAATAGTCTCCATGAACTTACCAATGCCGACAGTTTTGACACGACATCAACACAGGCACTGACATCAAGATCAAATTGAAACTGAGCAGGCATAAAGGGACAAAGAATCTGAGACTTTCAGGTTGTTGTTTTTCATGATTATCGCTGGGGATGAAAATGACGCGATGGCGTTCTGTTCTGTGTGAGATTACCTGAAAGGGCTGTACTCTATGCTTCCTTTCATAATTTATCCTGAGTCAATAAGGCTTGAGTGATACAGACACCTGCAGAGTAGGTCAGAAAATCTGAACAGCTCTCTCAGAGATGAATAATGTGGATGAAACTCAACTGTGTGGTTCCAGTCCACCCATTTGAGCCCACAACAAACCTAACTCTAACAAGCCAAGGCCAAGCCAAATAATCTCACAAAGAAATGCCTCCAATGGGATTCAAACCACTGACCACCCAGTCTGCAAAGCTGAACTTAATGACTAAATGAAGTTTAAAAGAACAAAAACGCTAGCATTCGATTCATTTTATGGTGGACTGTTCTTGCTGGTGCAGGCTATGAAAATCTGCCAACACATCATATCTGCTGATCAACAATCTTCGAGCTAACTCGACAAGTAACTAACCAACCCCGTCACATTTCACGGCAAATTAACCACCCAGTCAATGAATCTATCCAGTGATCAATCAAAACTGATCATGCATTCATCCAAATTGGAAAAAAAAAACAACTCGCATACTTAAGTAAGCACAATTCAGTCCTTCATTCACTGGGGGTTGCCAAGCAGCTGACAGCACAAAGACACACCTGTCAATTTTTACCATGTCGAACACAAGCAACAGCACCACCACCACCATCCCTCCCCCCTCCTGTTAAACCCTCTCATGCACAAAAACAGAAATTGCAATCTTTTTTTAAAAAAAAATTAAAAAGGAGAAATAAGGCATTATCATCACATAAAAGCTAAAAATAAACCCAGAGCAAAACTGTCCAATTTTTCACCAGAACATGAACACTCGCATCATTACAGAGAAGAGCAATAAAAAAATTGCTATGAAACAGGAGCAGACTCCCCAAACTGCTCAACAGCAACTTACAATTCCTAGGCACCTGCCTTTGCCCCCCCCCCCCACCCCCCCATCCATTCCCACGCCCTCCTTCCTCCCTTCTCCAAATATGACAGAAAAACAGTGCTCTGTCAATTATCAAGTCTTGGGAAGAAAAGACAATAAGGGTTGGTGCAAACAATAGAAGTAAAAAGATCAGCAAAGCTGGAAATGCGAAGGAAAAAAAGAAGAGAAAAAGAAAGACTGACAGGAAAAAATGAATTTCTAGCACAAAATTTCAAGAAGGTGGGGATATACTACTCTTATCTGAAAGAGCCCTTGGGCAAATCTCCACAGGGATAAGTAGTACACAGAAGAAGTATCATTAATGCATGTTATATACTACATTCACTTTTTTTGTTTTATAGGCTCCCATACAAAGCCAAATCATGCACACAGTCAACCAAAAATGAATGAGTGGTTGTCTTTGATATATAAATTAATAGTCGACGTTAGCACAGAATTTCAAAGAATGAATATTGCATGTGAAATTGAAAAAAAAAAAAAAAAAAATCCCACATGAAATATCTCCTCACTGCTATGAAATACCATGATTTATGTATAGGTGATGAGCATATCCAAACACACACACACGCACAGGCAAACGCACACACACTAAATGAAGAACAAAAATCATATGCAGGTATACCCGAAAGATGAGTATCAGGACAAACACACATGCCAACATATAATCAAAGCATGTTCTAACACACAGGACAAAGATATGATCCTCTGGCACTCTCATTCCTTCTGCCCTGGAAAGAAAAAAGGAGAGAGTATGGGAGTAGTGAGTGGGGGGGGGGGGGGGCAGGGACACACATACAAAAAAAAGAATCCCAATTAATGCTAGGACAGCAAAGTGATACACACAAAAACATAGTGACCATAGCAAAGCACAGACAGAGAGCATGTATATGCAGAATGCTACAGAAGTGGCCGTCTGGGATTTCACTTGTCAATCTGAGCCGACCGAGATCGTGGGTTGCTTGGGGTATCACCATTAGCAACAGACTTCTTTCCAGTCGGAGTTTCCTGCTCCTCCTCCTCACTTGAAGTGGGGTCCTCTTCGTCCTCAGACTCACTACGCTCATCTTTCTGGAGCTAGAGGTAGGCAGAGAGGGGAACAAGGGGGGAAAAAAGAAAGGAAAAAGTAAAATTAATTAATCATACAAGGAAAAGAGAGATCCACAAAAACTAACAGAGGAACAGAGAGAAAGAGAGACAATTAGTGTCAAACAGAGAGAGAGAGAGAGAGAAAGAGATACGGAACCAGAGACAGACGGTCAGAGACAGATAGGCAGACAGACATACATACAGACAGAAAGCACACAAACGAAAAATAAATCAATAGTCTAAAACTCATACTTGTGCACCATACTCCATGCACAATAGCAATGATATACAACTGAATGCGTATGGATGGAGAAAGGTGTGTGTGCAACAGATGGAAATGGGGTTTATAATGGTAGTTAAGACAATTATTTTCTATTATCGATGATTGACTTGAAAAGGGTTACATGAGGTTTCGTAATGATGTGCAAGAATACTGAATGCTGCCTCACTGGCAAAGGCTACGATGGAAGTTTTCAGACAAAACTGGAGAGAACCAGCTTCTGAATTATTAGTGGATAAGGAAACTCTATGCCACAATGAATGCATGACCATGCAAGTAAAATAACAAAACTGAAGTTCTACCCTACATGACAAATGGCATTTATCCTTACTCTGCCAGAGCTTTACTTGATTTTTTTCCCCTGCTGAAGGCTATTCTGAAGTGCCTGACCCTGATCACCACTATGGAGGGCATGGAATATGGAAAAGAATTTATGTTAACCCTTTCATTACCAAAGTAGTCACACGGCTACAGCAGTCAGAATGCCACAGTCGCTGCTTGACACCATGAACATGCTGTGATTTAGTTTCTGTTTGAGTTAGCATTTTTGTTTTAGATTTCCTGTCATGTCTGATCTATACATGTGATAAATGTGAACTGAATCGTCTTTAAGATGGAGTTAAATGATAGCAACTGTGCAAACAGCTCAAAAGTTAGGGCCTTGTAAACCTAGTGCTCCACAGTGACTCTGGTGTGCAGCCAGTTTTCAGCTGCTTGCAGCTTGGGGATAGCTGGCTTTGAAAGGTGTACATTGTTTTCAAGGACCTAGAATAAGAATCAATCTGTAAAAAGTAGATCATAAACTGTACGGAAAACACAAAACTAACCACTCTTCAGAACATCTCCAGCCAAAGCCACCAGAGAAAAATAAACAAAAAAGTCACTTACTGTGCCTGTCTGAAACTTCTGGAAGGCCACGCGCAGAATGAGATAGGTCCACATTAGGTGGAGAATCTGCAGCACAAACAGCAGGCCGTTGAAGAACCAGTAGGCAGGGAATGTTGTCACATAGTCGTGGATCTCCACTGCCGAAGCGTTCAGCACCCTGGAATCACACATCAACATCACATGAAAGCACTGGAGAGGTCACCTAGCGGATAACACACTCTCATACAGGGAGCAGTCAGTATCAGGAACACACCTTAGGAGGCACTGCCATGCTGCCAGGGCAGCTCAATGGTACTGAATAGTGGCTGTTCTGATCCAACAAATGCAAGAAGGAAAGAGAGACAGAGACATTAACTGTGAATATTTACCACCACATTTTCTTTTTCGTTTTCTTTCTTTTTTTCTTTTCTTTTTTTTTGGTGTACTATCTTCTGTGTAACCTCAGTGAAACTGCACCCATGCCTCTCATTCCAACCCCCCCTCATCCACAGCCTGGCCTCACCTACCACAGCTCTGGCACTGACAATCCACAGGCAGCAGTCAATGTCAAGTCATCATAACATAACCCACCAGAGGAGACACCGCACTGCAGCAGAGTCACTTTGGTAGTGTTCAGTGGTGCCTGTTCTGATGCAACACACGCAGGACACCACCTGCTTAGTCCCCTATTGACGACAATAATTGCTCGATCGCAGAGCCGGTGTGAGTAAGCTCTCCCTCTGGGTGGCGTCACGTCAGTCCAAAAACAGTCTCTATGCGTCTGCCGATACCACTGACCCCAGCAGAATCAAACTATGGCCATAGGTGAGGAGAGGCAATCAAAACTGAGATCACCATGAGAGCTGGGCATGAAGAGCCACAGAATTCCAGACATTCTTTATTCTGAATGCCAACTGATGAGGATGATGATGGGATGAAGAGGATGCTACATATTTTCATTCTGGTCTGAGACCGCATGACAGGGCTGTACTCTATGCTTACTTTCTCCTATATCCCAGTGTCAACCAGGCCCGAGAGATACAGACACCTGCAGTGTTGGTCAGGAAATTTGAGCAACTCTCTCAAAGATGCTTCCATTAAGTGGATGAAACTCGAATGTGTGGTTCAAGCCTTCCCAATTGAGCCCACAGCAGACTCAGCTCTGGGTGGGAGTCAGTAGATGCAGGAAAATCCCACAAATAAATTGCTCTGATGGGAATCGAACCCACCACCTCCCAGCTAGGAGTCCATGATGCTAATACCACCACATTTTCATCTAAAGCATTTTGGGGGATTGTGATGTTTGAGATGAAATACACCCAAACTGTATGGGTGCACAGGTGCATTATACACAGATGCATACACATAAACAGTTGTGTGTATATGCGTGCACACACATACATACACACATACATACATGCGTGCACACACAAACATATATGCACACTCACACACACACACACACACACACACACACAAACACACACACACACAGAAGTTATGCTGCCATCCACAACACTGAAGATCAGCCTCAGCTCACCAGAGGGGGTATACGAAGCAGCGGGACACAATCCAGATGACGGTGAAAAGAGCAAAGACAACCTCACAGGTGGCCTGATACTTGCTGTATTTAGCCATCTTGGCCACCTGGAACAAACAATCAGAGAGTACTGTAATGACTGTCCTCACTCCTGTACCATTGCACAGAAATAAGTCAAGCGTGCATTTCTAAAGTAGCTTGCTTCGTTGTTTGCAGGGAGCACCAAGCATCCATGCTTGGACAGTTTCAGTTTCATCAAGGAGGCGTCAATGCATGTGGACTAGTCCATATACACTACACCACATCCGCTAAGTTTTGAGACCACACTACGCATGATTTGAAGCTGATGGATATATTAATCAACAACAAAGATGAGACAACTGAAGAAGAGGGTCTCGTGGCTACGACTCAGCAGATGTCTGACCTACACATTAGCCCAACGCGCTGGTCAGACCTTGAGTGCCTACCTACCATTTTTTTTTTTTTTTGTGGATGTATACGTGCGTGTATGATGTGTGGGCATGGGCCCATGTGTGTGCGTGGGCGCAGTGTGTTTGTTGTGTGTGTGTGTGTGTGTTGTGTGTGTGTGGTGTGTGCGCGTGCTTGGACACATGGCATATAATGCACAAAGCATTAACTGAATGAGAAGAATAACCATGTCTGAGAATACATATGTTTCCCTTTCCCTACATGCCAGCCCTTCAGTTCTTTTCTTTTTTTTTAATCTCCAGCTGAAATTCTGTTTCAAACCTCTAATGGATACTGGGAAGAGAGTGAAAGGGCTGAAACGGGATACTTCAGGATTTTCACAGTAACAGAGCTCTAGCCTTGCTGTTCTGTCACCTTTTCTGAGACTGGTAGTGAAACTGGCACACTCATGAGAAGTTGGCTGTGTAACTGACAAGACATATGCATGAGGCAAAAAAAAGGAAAATGAAAATAAATAATCATGTATGTGAACACATCAACAGCAATACCCTCTACTCATTTTTTCATAGCCCCCTCTGCCCCCTCCCTCCTGCCTACAAGCATGCACACACACACATACATAAACCCACCCACAAATTTGTTTGACTATGTCTCTGCCCCTCTCCTGCCCCACCTCTATTCACCCTTTTTGCTCTTCACCTTTCTTTCCTCCCCTTTTACCCATGACCATGATTTGCTGAATTCCATGCCATGATTAGAGAAAGAATGTATCAGTAAGCAGTTCGAAAAAAAAAAAAAGTTCTTGAAGAAAACGAGAAGAAGAAATGTGAAGATAAGTACACTTCTTTTCTATTGGTATCTCAAACTGTATATGGTCCACTGAAATATAAATACTGGTGAAATGGGGAAGGGGAGGGGCGGGGGACGAAAGGAAAAGAAAAGCAAAAACTCCAAACCCTAATAAATTCTCATCTTTTCCAAATTTTACATCTGCACAACATAAAGATGTTAAGACTTACACATGATATTCATGCACACAAATTTAACAGACCAGAACTTTAGAAGAAAATAGTGGAGCAGAAAAAGTTTCAAGGTTGTTAAGACTACAGTCACCCCTGAATCCACTGGGCACAAGTCCAAACATCCTTTTTTTCATATCATCATTCATATAACTACCATAATCTAATAACACAGATCTGAACAGACCAAGTGTAACATATCGACTGTCTTTGCTTGCATGTACACACAGTCACTGACACACTCACTAAATCCTCCTGCAGACATATATAACCACATTCATTTGAATAAAACACAAGATAACCTCCTCTCAAATACACACTCACTCACTCCCCATTCCTCATCCCTAAGTGGCAAGATCAAGATCCGACAAAGGAACAGCTTACGATATGGCTGAAATATTATATACAACATTTATGCTTAGTGTACTAATGAAAGACATTTGATAGCGCATTTTCTATACACTTATACAATGGTCTTGGAAATCCTTGAAAATTGATTTTGATATAAACTGTGAAAATGCACACAAAGTCAACATTTCTCATAACCTTGCTCTTCTTTGTTTCACTGATGACACAAAAATGAAAACCAATTTCAACATTACTATCCTTTGCTTCATTTTGTAAGTACACGTCAGGAAAATATCCCTCCATGTGTACATTTAAAAAAAACAAAACAAACAAATCAGTTAGGCTTTAGAAATTCAGTTTTAGAATCCATTAGTACAAAACTAACCACCATGGTTCACTGGCTAACATCATGGATGCGTGTTGGGAGGTCATGGATTTGATTCCCATCAGTCATTTATTTGTAGGATTCTTTGGGTCCTACCCAGAGCTGCGTTTGTACGGGCTCAGATGAAGAGACTAGAAATACACAGTCGAGCTTCATCTTCTCAATGGATGAGTCTCTTGACAGTGTTCCTCAAATTTCCTGACTAACAAAGCAGATATTTATAGCTCTCAGACCTAGTTGATGCTGGGGTATAGTGTCAGAGTAAACACAGAAAACAGCCTTGTCATGTAGCCTCATCCCCGTCAGTCAGCATGAAAACAAAAATCTGTGGTGCTTCATGCCCTAAACTGATAGTGACCTCAATTTCATTTTCCTCTCCATACTTATGCTGTTGGTGAGTTCATGTCAAGGTCAATGTTGTTGGAGCTGGCAAGGTCATGGGTACTGTCAATGGACAGATGCGGTGATGGATTTCACAGGACACTAAATCAAGCTGGCCTTTGACTGCTACTATCATTGTCAGCTGGAGGCTCAGTAGGTGGTGTCCTTCATAAGTGGATCAGAAATAGGCACTACTGAATACCACCAAAGTGATTCAGCAGCAGTGCAGTCTCCTCATAATGACTTGTAACCAATTGACCCCTGTGGGCTGCAAGTGTTGGAGCTGTGACGGGACAAGTCAGGGAATGGATGTGAAGGTGAAGGGCAAGGCAGTAATGCCACTGAAGCGCCATGGGAAATAAGGGAGAAAAAAACAAACAAACAAACAAAAAAAAAAAATATGTAATATGAGAAAATAAAAATATATATGTGAAAACGAGTATGTTTAGTATGGACTAGAATTGCTATAACAAAATATTCCCATGTGTAGATAAATAAGGATATCTGACAATAGTTGGCATGATCATTGCTTTTTTGTTTGTTTTTTGTTTTGTTTTTATAAAGAATTATTGAACTATTTTTTTCTTGTAATTAATTAAAAAAAAAAGCATACCAATACAAAAATGTGACCAAAAAACAGTCTTTTCAAAGAGAAAAAGGAGCAACTCACAGCCATCAAGGGGTCAGCCACATCATGCACCACCAGGACCAGCGTGCCCACACGAACAAAGTTGCAGGCCCAGGAGAAGTAGATGAGAGTGATCGTCACCAGATGATGCAGCACCATCTCTTTCTTGTCCTGAACACACACACACAACATACACAATTCACCATGACTGTCACCAGATGGTGCAACACTTGCTTCTTCTTGTCCTGTGCCCATATAACAGAACACATACAATTCAGCATGGCTGTCACCTGATGGTGCAACACTTGTTTTTTTCTTGTCCTGTGTCCATATAACAGAACACAAACAATTCAGCATGGCTGTCACCAGATGGTGCAACACTTGTTTCTTTCTTGTCCTGTGCCCATATAACAGAACACATACAATTCAGCATGACTGTCACCTGATGGTGCAAAACCATGCTGAACTTGTCCCATATCTACATCAGACAACACATGCAATTCAGCATGATCATGCCAGATTGTATAGCATCACCTCTTTTTTGTCCTCCAGGAACATGTGCAAACATGCATGTGCGCGCCACACACACACACACACACACACACACACACACACAATGCAAGCACACCAACACGCTCCATAGGCTGCTCATCAATGAAGTCCTTTGTCTATTTTCTGAAAATGCGGGTCAAAAAGCACTAGCCTCACCCTATCCTCATAGCCAGCTAAGTAATTCTGAACATCCACGGTTTATGTCCCATTTCAGTTGCAGAAATGTGGTGACGGAAACAATGCAAACATTCATCCATACACAGCAGCATGTGTTATTACCTTAGTGAACATTTATAATAAGTGTGTGTGCAAGTACATATGTGTGCCTGAGAGTGTGTGAGTGTGTGTGTGTGTGTGCGTGCATGAATGAGTGCACGTGTGTATGCATGTGTGATTGCATGCATGCTTGTGTGTGTATGTGTGTGTGTGTGTGTGTGTGTGCGCTGTGTGTGTGTGTGTGTGTGTGTGTGTGTGTGTGTGTGTGTGTGTGTGTGTGTGTGTGTGCATGCACTCATAAATAAATGTTTTTGCACATGTACAGCACACACACAAACACACATACATGAACTCACTGGACAAGATTTTACTTACTGACCTCTAGACGATTCCATACAAAATGATATTCTTCCCATTAATACGCTGTTTAAAACAAATAAAATCAATCCTCAGGATTAGAAACATATCATCGCTGACCATTAATGATTTTAACCCTGATTCTTAACTTTCTGTTGATCAGTCCCCTTCCACTTGGTCTTGGATTCATATCACATAGTATTCCCTTCACTCCTGGCTTTAGGTAAAAGAAAGTATAAAACAGGTTAGTCATTTTGGAGACTTGTTTTGGTACTGCCCCTTGCTGTATATTTAAACAAAAATTCTACTGTCGTGTACAGAAATGGTGTAAGAAATTGTTTTGAACACTGTTGACACTACTGGTGACATTACTGGTGACAATCAGGAGCAAAACAGGATAGTTTAGTAGTTAACATCCAACATTTAAGAACTAGTGCAGGTAAAATCCATATCTAAAAGGATAATTGTGATCACTTCAATAAATCACCAAACTCCAACTCGGATTTGTAGTAAGAACGGCAGTTTGTTTACCTGTTCCAGAGTTTTATTTGGGGTAAAGATTGTCTTTGAATCATTTGTGGATCAACATTCTCATGGGATCATTAAGGGACACAACTGCATTTTTTACATCTAAGAGAAATATGTGGTCATGTCCTTTGTTCTTATACAATGCATGTACACAAGTAGTGTACTGCATACATTTTTTTTTGCTGCTAAAAGCAAAATCTAGATAATTCCTAGATGACAATGAGGATATGTGTACCTCGGCATAGCACACCAAGCCAAGGTCCTTTACTGGCAATGAGCTAGGAAACTGTGCAGTTGAAGTTCCTACATCTGCATGCCAAGGTAAAGTCTGTGCTGTTTTACTCTCTGACTGTGCCAGCTTTAAGTGTGCTAATTTTGCACTTTAAATTTCTTATCACTGTTATGCTTCACAAAACAATTTTTGGTGGCAAGACTGATAAAATGTCGCTTATACCAAGAACAACAATTCTGGGTGAAGAGGTTAAGAATGTGGTTGCGACCCTTTTCCCACAGTGGGAGAGGTGGGGGTCAGGTGGATCTGGCATCAATTCCATTGATAAACATTGTCCTGTGCATGACCCAGTCAATGACAGATGATGAATGATGATGAGCTTACACATGCAAAGTTAAAAATGCTTACTACAAGAACAAAAAAAAAAACAATTTTTTTTCTGTTCTCCAGGAAGGATGGCAAGATTTTTGCAAACCAGAAAACGGGGTGGCATACATGGAAGAATTAAAATAATTACTTTTAAGTGCCATACACCAGTCGTGTTAATACAAGGTCAAGTCATTAATCAGCTGGCATCAACAGAGAACTCAATGAGCTCGACTCTACGTACACAATACTGTGATCTCTAATTAGATATGCCTGTAATAACGCCATCTGTTTCAGCAACACATGACACCCCTTTATCGAGGATCAGACAACTCCCCTCCGACCACAAACAAAGCTTCAAACCAGCAACGATCAAGCAAAGCTTGGCATCACGGTCAAGGAAGCCCTGGATCTGAGTCTCGCAGGAGGCCTAAAATTGTGGAAATTGTCAATGCCAGCCAACTCCTTCCCAGATCTGAAGAGTGTGCAATGGGGGAAGACTTGAACAACATATTTGATTTTCATCTGCTCAACCCTAGTGTTCTATTTTTTCTGCTGTTGAACTTAAAAATGCCGTTTATTTGATAAACTGCAGTTTTCTTGTTTAACAATACAGAGGAACAAATTTGGGCATGCATATACATCAGTCATTGTACACTGAATAATATGTAACTTGTCAAGGGATTAACTGTGCATGTCATCATGAAGAATGTGGCAATATGCAAAGAAAGACTTTGTTTTCTGAATTACAAAAACTTCTGTTCTGCCTCTAATGTATCCCATAATTCACCCCATAATATCCATGGCACATGGGCTAACATAACTGTAACCTGAACAAGTGTCACAAATGATTATACTGTCACAACCTATACACTTAAACTTTCATAAGTTCAGATGTGAGCCTGTTTGTATCTACAGCAGTTGAAAAGCAAAAAAACAATGCCAGTTAAAAAAAATACAAAAATTAATCCACTGGTTTAACCATTACCAACAGCTGGTACTTCAAGTGTTTGGATATAACCATTCACATCTACAGCTTATTTCACTGACAGCACATCATCCTGAGGTAACAGCAACCCCACCATATTACAATCTCTCACTCTGCAGCTTCTTTTTCACAGTGCTCAATTTCATGGCTTTTTTTTGGTCGGGTTTTTGTTTTTTATTTTTTTCTTTTGTTTTCCCCCAATATCAGAATTGAACTGCATCCCACTAACTTAGATAGGAACAATGCTGATGGGAATATCAACATTTCTATTTCTATGAAACAGATGGACAGAACCAGCACATGAATTAATCTTCTCTCTTTCTCTCACTCACTCACTCACTTTGTCAATCTCTCTCTCTCTCTTGTGTGCCTTCTATGTTAATGTTAAATGCCATGCCTTGCTTCTCCCTCCCACTCCCCCCTCCCTCACTCTGTCTCTCATCCTCTTTTTTTTTTTTTTTAAACTCTCTCCCTCACTCTCTCTCTCTCTCCTCCTCTAATGCCCCCCACCATCCTGCCCCCCACCCCCACCATCTCCCACCCCTTCCGTCTGTGTTCCCTCTTGTAAATTAGTTTTGTTTCATTTGATATAATTATATTTCAGAATTTGTATTTTTTTTCTTTCTTTTCTTTTGGCCCCGGAGGGCTGGATGTAAAAAAGCAGTTATGCTTACTCCACTACCCTCTGAAAATAAAATTCGTGTTCATTGTTTCTCTCTCTCTCTCTCTCTCTCTCTCTCTCTCTCTCTCTCTCTCTCTCTGTGCTTAACTGTAACCTACAAATTCATCCTCCTCACCAAAGGTCACCATTTTCCTGCACACCAGATGTGAATGAAAGAGCCATGCACTCAGTTTCAGGTCATTCATTACATGCTGGACACAACCACTCAGCTCACATCAGTGAAGCCATTCACTTGCATAGTATATCCATAGCAGGCGGATGTGACAGATGTCACATAAAAGAAGTGTCTCAAATCATTGTGCTGGCCTAAAGCATACAAATATATAACTTTACATTGTTCAGATGCAAGCATGCTTGTTTTACATCTTTGCAGAAGCAAACAATCCTTCAGGCAAATAACATGTGTATGTTCATGTCAACAAATGTAACATGCATGTGCATGCATTCCTGCACACTCACATGCATTCGTGTGTATGCGAGTGCCTGCGCAGCTGAAATGCTTCAGGTTGAAGATGACTGCAGAATGCTTTAATTTAGACCACTTTTGCTATTCACTGCCTTGTCGTAAATGGCAGGTGCCCAACCATCCATACATTTAGCGAAGGACAAAGCATTTCTCATGCATTTTGGTGTACCTCAATCCATGTAGTCTGTGGCTGTCTAGCCAGCCATGCTATTTATGAAGGAAAATTCAATTCCCAAAGGTCATCTTCTTCAGGCAGTCGTTGAGAAAGGCACTGACACATCATATTAGTACTCACCTTCTTCAGATAGTCCTTGAGAAAGGCACTGATAGCTCTAGCATACCAGTGCTCACCTTCTTTAGACAGTCCTTGGAGACAATGACATAACAAAGTGTCTACACTGACCGTTTTTTTGGTGGTCCTTGTAAAAGACTGCAAAATAAATTGTAAGTACTTACCCTCTTTTGACAGCCCTTTGAGAAGACTGAAAAGCAAGAAGTCAGTATTCACCTTCTTTTAACAGTCCTTGGAGAAGACAGCAGAATAAAGTGTCAGTACTAACCTTCTTTTGTTAGTCCTCAGAGAATCCTTAGAGAAGACCACAATACAAAATGTCAATACCTACCATCTGTGATTAGTCCTTGGAGAAGTCTGAAATACAAAATGTCAGTACCTACCTTCTTCTGATAGTCCTTGGAGAAGATTATGGCAAACAGCAGACTCCAGTAGAAAGCGAGCTCCATCAGGTAGAACAGGTAAATGTCAAAATCGATATGCTGAAACATAATGAAGAAATGAACAGTTGCAGGCACACAGACTTACATGCATACACCACACCAAACGCACCAACTTAGCTCATGGTATGTGTGTAGCAAAACGTAAAAACATCAGTTTTCCTATTTTGATAAGTCAGCTGTAAACACATCAGATAATTAAATCAGCAATAAACTAAACAACTTAATTAATGACTGTGACCATGATCGAAGCATACACACACAAATGCACATGCATGCACCCCACACACACACACACACACACACACACACACACACACACACACACTTGCACACGCATGCACGCACGCACACAAGGTGTCAATGATGTGAGACAAAAAGGGAGTGAAGTCAAGGCATGTTGTATACAGATAAGCCAACCATGGGAGCCATGTCAGGGTGAGACACAGAGAGAGACAGGCAGACAGATAAAGAGGAAGGACACAAAGACAGAGAGAGAGAGAGAGAGAGAGAGAGAGAGAGAGAGAGAGAGACAGACAGACAGACAGACAGACAGACAGACAGACAGACAGACAGAGACAGAGACAGGACAGAGACAAAAGCAGACTGACACTGAGAGAGAGAGAGAGAAAGAGAGACACTGAGAGACAGTGAGGAAGGTGAAATGACATGGAATGAAATGTCACCTAACCAGGGTAACGAGATAGGTAGTGTGATGTGGTGTGTCTTGGGTAAGTCAACCATGGTGGAGTCTATCTCTCTAAGAGACGAAGGTGAAATGACATGGAAAGAAATGTCACCTAACCAGGGTAACGAGATAGGTAGTGTGATGTGGTGTGTCTTGGGTAAGTCAAACATGGTGGAGTCTATCTCTCTCTAGGTTTTTTATGTTCTTGCTGGGTTTACTCCCCACATGCAGCAGGTAAAGCTGTGTGACGTGGCTACTAGCAGCCGAGAACAATGCTCTGACCTGTCTTGTACTGACATCAACTGAGACTTCAGACAACTGTACTGGTGTGGCCATGTCACAAGATCCAATGGCCTTGCTAAAACAATCCCCCCCCCCCAGGCTACTGTGCAAACAGGGCAATAGAAGGGAAGACACGACAGACCAAAATGATGGCCTGACAACATTGCAGAATGGACAGGGAGAGCCTTTGCTGATTCCCAAGGCTTGGCACGCAGACGACAGACCTGGAGGACTCTGGTGAACTGTTCTTCAGTGTGGTGCCCAAAAGACTCCCCATGGAGTTAAGGGAGGAGAAGAAGAAGAAGAAGAAGAAGAAGAAAGAAGAAGAAGAAGGAGGAGGAGGGAGGAGGAGGAGGAGGAGGAGGAGGGAAGAAGCAGAAGAAACAGAAGGAGGAGGAGAAGGAGGAGAAGAAAAAGAAGAAGAAGAAGAAAAACAATATACAATGCTATTTCCACACAGCTTTGTGTGTGTGAGAGAGAGAGAGAGACA
>CM065716.1:66966525-66969025 GCA_033310375.1 Conus canariensis | reverse complement strand
ACAAGACACGATTGTTTGGAAACATTTTCTTTTTTTTTTCTCTTTCTTTCGATGTAATGCTGTTGTTAAGGATAGCGCTACCAACAACATTACTGCCACCACACCATTACATGTTTACAGGAAGTGTTTGTGCCTGTGGTGATGTCATGAAATTTCTGTGAGTTAATCATTTCTGTTGACTTACAATATTAACATTGTATAAGCGAGTGGTGAGTGTATAGTGTTGTTTGTGTGTACATAGGTGTGTGCGCATGAGCATTTGTCTGTGTGTGCCTGTATATGCAGTGCTTCATACTTGAATACACGCATGGGCAGAAACCAACAGGTGAAACCCATGGCATGATCAATGAATCTGTAATCCTGATGAGGATCAACCGGTTGAAGGGTGTGTCTCATGGTAATGGGGATCAGTGGAACAGAAGCAGTAATCTTTCATCTTTAATGACTGAGATTGAAAGAACTTGCCCACAGCACAAGCACAGCCAACACAATATGGCTACAATGAGATTAACTTGATCAGCAATAAACCAACAGTTTTCAGCTGTTTTTTTTTTCTTCAATGTAAATAACAGTTTCACACAGTCATGGCTGGCAGCTATGCGATGTATGTCCATTATTCATATTCAAAACAGTCTAGTCATCTCTCATCTTTCCCACAGTGTCCCCTATAACTTTCAAATCAGAGAAATTCTGACTCTTCAGGGGAAAAGTTAAAAAAAATCCAAGGGTGATTGTGTCAAATTAAAGGGGTGAGTAGTAACATTATTCACACATCATCATCATGACACTGGACATTACTTGCACACTCATTTATACGAAGATGAACTGGGGAAGCCAGGGTGGAACAATGATGACTGTCATAGGCCACAGCCTGGAGGTTAAGAGTTTGAGTTCCATCAGACTCCTTTTCGGACACACTGACTCATGGGATTGTTTGGTTCCTGCGGCTTCCTGCCTAGAACTGGCCGTAAAAGTGCTAGGATTCAAGTCCAGTTTTGTGCACTTACTGGATGCATTTCCAACAGTATTGCTCCCATTTCCTGAGTAACATTGCAGATGTCTGCATCTCTTGGGCCTCACTGATGGCGGGATATATTATGTAAAGAAGCACTGAGTACCGCCCTGTCATATATGTAGTTTCAGATCAGAAACATATTCCACAGCATCATCTTTGTATCAACATCATTCTCTTTTAACAACAACAACAAAAAAGTATCAAATTATATGTCCCTCCCTGCCCTATTCTTGTGGTGGTGATCTTAGTTTCAGTTTCCTCTCCCTGCTTCAGGCCATGGTGAGTTCATGTCACCATGATCATGGGGATTGTCACTATATGGACTGCATGGTGCCAGCATCCTCCAGTGGGACATGCCCACTCACACTGCCTCTCTGACCAAGCAGTTACAGTCTTCAGTCAGGGAGGAGCAGCAGGCGGTGTCCTGTTCACACGGGATCAGGACAGGCATGCCTGCAGAGCACCTAACTGCTCAACAGTGGTGCAGTGTCTACTCTGGTGGGTCGCCTCTGGTTGTGATGCCCAGTGGTCCCTGTGGACTGCTGGAGCTCAGGTGCTGTGACATTACATGCTGGGTATGGCTATGGATGGGATGGCAGCATGGGAGTAATGCCACAAGGGGGATGGTAGGAGGTGGGAGGGGCACAGAAGGTGAGATGGATTTATTGCTTCTCTTTGCAATTCATAGCAAATACATTTCATGAAAGCTGTTGAAGAGCACCTGTCCTAACAACAGAGAAATGTTGCACAAAAATGCTGGGCTTCAAATTAAGAAATCTCTATGTCAGTTATCCCTTGTTATGCTTTGTGGAGAACTCTGTCAGAAACAAATCACCGATTCACACTGCAATGTGTTTCAAGTATCTCTGAAATAAATGAAGGGCAAAGTTTTCAGGTGCTGACTATTCCTCTGAGAAAGAAGAATGCCCTGATTGACAACGTTAAAAAAAAGACAGACAGAGAAATGTACATGCACAGAAAGAAATTGGGTTGAGTAAAGAGATAAGACAGAACCTAAACAAGTTAGAAGTATCAGTCTTACATTAAAAAACAAATAAAAGGAGCTTGGAGATTAGCAACATGCAGACGTACAAACACATGTACAGACAGTCACACACACACACACACACACACACACACACACACACACACACATACACACACACACACACACACACACACACACACACACACACTCACTCACTGAAAAGTAAAAATGAATACATGGACTCATACAAAATACCACAACAAAATCAACATGAACCAAAAGCCTAATTTAAAGCCATGGTTTCTAAATCACACAAACAACAACAAAACATACCATTAATATATAGCCACACTAGAGTGTTCCCAGTACATAAACCAACAGAGACTGATGAGAACTAGGAACATGACCCAAGGAACCTGAGCTCCAACAATGAATTACACTCTTTTTCTCACAGGTGACCCAACCCTTCTTCATCTCTTCCTGAGAAGTTAATTCTC
>CM065716.1:66959025-66961525 GCA_033310375.1 Conus canariensis | reverse complement strand
TTTCTTCTTACAACGTAAGATTTACAATTATACCTAGTGATATGTTGTTACAAGAAATAAATTTCCTGATCAATTCTTTTATAAATCAAATGTTTTGGACATGAGTGGGTTTGAAGTTATACACTACCATGCCATAAAAGACAAAATCGGCACACGTTTTGTCCTAAATGTAAGATTAGGCACACATATGAAACCCCAACAACCATCTCCTTTAGCAGAGGAATGAGTGACAATGAGTAAATTATATTTCAGCAGCAAAATTAAGTTGAACGAAAATATATGACTAAGAAGTATTACGAAACAGAGTAAGAGTGACAGAGAGGTAAGAGGGAAACGAAGACGAAGGGGGCAGGGGGAAGGAAGATGAACAGAGTCACTTTAAATTTTAATATTTATAAATATAACTCACATGCATACATGTGATGTCTACAGTGCCTTTTATTGCTAGACCTGTATCATCTTTATCGTAGCATGACAAATGTATAGATATTAGAGTACAGTGTCTTTATATGCTCAGCCATGATTCTGACCTGAATTCAGTCACAGTCTGGAGAAGGCATGGAATGGCAAGTGGGACATGAAGGGGTGGAAAGGAGGTGGAACTGGGATGGAGAAGGGGGGGGGGGGGGAGGAAAAAGGAGGTGAGGCAAAGAAAAAACCCCAGAGACTGACCAAAGAAAAACTTGATCAGGTAAGGCGAGAGTGGAGGGGAGAGACAGGGATGAAGGGTGGGAGCGCAGGAGTGAAGGGGGTGGGGTTCGCACAGCAAAGAAGAAAAGAAGAACACTGATCAAGGAGAGACTTGGTGAGACTAAATGAGAACATGACCCCAGGCAAAAAAAAAACCCTGCAGATCTCTTGTATACTGTGTGTACATACTTGTGTGACTGTGTACTTATGTGTGTGTGTGTGTGTGTGTGTGTGTGTGTGTGTGTGTGTGTGTGTGTGTGCGCGCGCGCGTGCGTGTGAGTGTGTTTGTGTGTGCGCGCACGCATGCATACTTGTCTGTCCTCGCTTCTTTGTGTGTGTGTGTGTGTGTGTGTGTGTGTGTGTGTGTGTGTGTGTTGTGTGTGTGTGTGTGTGTGTGTGTGTGTGTGTGTGTGTGTGTGTGTGTGTGTGTGTGCATGCATGCATGTGTGCCTGCATGTGTGCGTGTGTGTGTGTATACACTGTGTGTGTGTGTGTGTGTGTGTGTGTGTGTGTGTGTTGTCTGTTGTCTGTGTGTGTCTGTCTGTCTGTCTGTGTCTGTGTGATGTGTGCGTGTCTGTGTGAATGTGTGTGTGCCTAGATATATTATATTATAAATGTTTATGTCTGATAAACTGCACAGTTAGTTTCAGAATATTCAAATAATTCAAACTGATTTAAATAGTATAATAAGAAACAGTATTTTACACAAACAGAGCTAAGATACATCTTGAAGTTAGAGTACATTCAAATTTGTCTCCACATGCACTATGTATCTTTAAATTTTATGCATACATGTATATATGTCCACAGTCATGACACTACATTGCTTAAAACTTTCTACAGGCATGACAGAACTCGTATTTTAAAACATGGTGTGCTGTAAACTTTGATTTATGTTTCATCTGCACCATACAAATATCTAAAACCAGTAAGTAATGAACACACACATGCATACAAACACATATACACTGATGCATGCAATAATGCATGAACACACACACGCGCACGCGCGCACACACACACACACACGCTCACACACAAAACGCATACACATACACACACACACAAACACACACACACACACACACATACACACACGCGCATGCACACACACACACACACACACACACACACACACACACGCACATACGACAAAAGTGACATAAAAAGAGAGGTAGACATTTGTTTTTACACTTGGAAATTTTGTGGAAAATGGAAACAGAAAGTGAGAAACTAACAAGCATGACACGGAACAGACACATAAATCATAAATGACAAGAAAAAACAAAACAAAACAAAAAAAACATGAACTTAAATCTTATGACTTCAATCTGAAAGTGAAAAAGACATGATAAAAAGACACACTATAAAACACATGAAAAACAAACAAACAAATAAACTAACAAACAAACAAACAAAAAAGAAAGGACTCGAAATGAAAAGAAAAAAAAAAGAATCAAACTTTAAACAAGTAATACTCTGGATGAAAAAAAAAAGGTAAAAAGGGGGGGGGGGGGGGGGGGGGGGGGGGGGGGGGGGAGAAAATAGGTTACAGTGATAAAGTACTGTGCAGAATCTTACTACAAAGATGAATTGACATGACAGCTCAGTCATTCATTCTGTAGATAACAGATGAACAAGAGTGCTACTCAGAGTACAAAATTCAAATGTTTCTTCAATCCCTTTCCCATGCCCTATTTTTTATTACAATATAATATATACATATCGCATACATTCTCAGCTCAACCCAACAACTCTTGCTGCTCCTCCAGATGATGACAGCCACTTATGTCTGAAGTGACTTCCACTA
>CM065716.1:66949025-66954025 GCA_033310375.1 Conus canariensis | reverse complement strand
AAAAAAAATCATCTTCATGCTTGGAAATAAAGATTCTCATTCTCTCTCTCTCTCTCTCTCTCTCTCTCTCTCTCTCTCTCTCTCTCTCTCTCTCTCTCTCTTCAGTCAAATCTAAGAACTTTAACAAATTCAGATTTCATGTTGTACTGTCACCTTATTAACGATGTAACATATTTTAAAACGGACCCCAATCACAAGACTTGCCAAAGAGTCGTCTTCGAGCTACTCCCTGAAGAGGACGAGAGGCGGCAACCGAGCTCACTGCGATCCGAGAGCGGAGTGGCGGATCGACGCCTGGGCGGCTGCACAGGCAACCTCCTCAACACGTGAGTCACATGGTCTGTGAGCTTCTTGCAGGCCGACTGCTCTTGCCGGTCACGGTTGATTTGACTGCGGGTTGCTATGTCTCCACCAGGACAAGGGGCGACTTTGGTGATCGGCCTGTAGGCCCTATATGTCCTGGCTTCAGGGTGTCTCAATAAGGTTTGGGATGTGGTGAAAGTAATGATGTCACAGAAATGTTTTTGATGTCGTTACATAGTACTATGCTGTCAAAAGCATGACATTTATTTTCAATTCAATTCCATTCAGCCTACCCTACGATGCTGTGGAGGAGGCAAAATGTCGGCTGCAGGTGACGGCTTTCTTGACGCTAACTGATAATCGTCACGCAGTGAGTCTGGTGCCATGACTTCCGTCAGAGGAAGTTTTTTCCAAGACAGCTTCCAAATTTTGCAATACTTCGAGCAGCTTTCTCCATCACGTGCTACTATATCTTCTGGTGATTCAAGAAATTTCTCCTGCACTAAAGAAAAGGGGGGGGGGGGGGGGCAGGATGAAAGCGCTGACAAGAAGAACTTGTGACCGCGGATCACTTCAAAGGAACTGCATATTGCGATGACGATTTTCATCACGGAGCATAGTAGGCCTACTGTCCTCCGTAATTATCGCTATGTCCACATGCATTTTGGCCACTAAATGCCCCATCAGCGTGAAGAGGAAGAGTAGCGTAGAGTTGGCGCACCCACATGATGAGGAAATTTTGAGGCCACGGAAAGTCAGACCGTGTGTGAAACTTCTGAACAGGTGATAAGGCTTATTTTACAGTGTGGCCCTGAAAGCAGGCAGCAGTCGGCAGTTTGGCTCTTCTTTGGTGACAGGTGATGAGGCTTATTTTACAGTACGGCTCTGAAAGCAGGCAGCAGTTTGGCTCTTCCTTGGTGACTGGTGATAAGGCTTATTTTACAGTACGGCCCTGAAAGCAGGCAGCAGTCGGCAGTTTGGCTCTTTCTTGGTGAGAGTCGACCTGTGAAATTTCGCTGGAAGTAGAGCCCCCTTCCTCTTCAAAATCTGACCATTTCATCTCTGTACCACTTCAAGATACAAGAAGAGTAAACACTGTCTGGAATATAAATGTTTGCCTGCCCTAGGTCTCTGAGACTTGGTTCACGTGTCATTGCCGCTACTGCTCTCACTTTTTGTAGGAAAGAAGTGTTTCGTAGGTTCCTCCCCCCCCCCTCCTCCCCCTCCCCCCCCCCCTCCCCCCCCCCCCCCCCCCTCCCCCCACACCTGTATTCTCTGGACCTGGCTCCTTTTGACTTCTTTGTCTTTCCGGAATTCAAGCGGCAACTAATTGGAGAGCTGTTTCAGAGTGCTGAAGATGCGTGAGCCTTTTCCGAGGGCGTCATTGCAGACAGCGTGGTCACATGTCATGACTAGGTGGTTTGAGTGAATGATCTGAGCGAAAGGAGTGGTCAATAGACGTGCAGGTATTTCCAGAGAGCCTTATTCCGTGATTTATTAAGACATCCTCGTATGTGGCCTCTATGGGGGTGAGCACCGACTCGGTAGTTTCCTGGTCTGCTATTCTTGGAACCGGCTTAGTCGTAGGCCTGTGGGACAAGTCGGCCATCATTGTGCACGACAACCTAGAAGGGTGGGATTGGAGAACCAAGAGGCACTAATCTGGTAAGACGGGAAACTCCCGTTCTAGAGTAAGATCCCTCGTTGTGCAATGCTTCTGCCCACGACTAAAGGCATCCTTTGATGAAACCACACAAGAAGAGTCCGGTCTGGGAGCAACAGATACGACCTGTTTGCTTCGTCCACGCGAACCATACTGAGAGGAGGCACTGATGGACCTACTTTGGTGTGAAAATTGGCGGCAGCCAGGCTTAGTGTCTCCGTACAGACTTCGGCGTGAGAAACCTCAAGAGGGATTCTGAACTGATTACACGTATAGTTGGCCATAATTATGCTCAAAGTTGGCCAGCCGTTTACCACGCAGCACAGGATGGACACATATAGGTCTGTCAACACTTTGACAAGTTCTAGTGAAATTCTGTATTTCTTCACGAATCAAGCACGAGCCTTCAGAAACGAACACGATTTCACTAATGATAATTATGATATAATAAGGATATGTATACGCCCCGTCTCAGCCGATGAGGGCGTTTGCAGAGGCAAAAAATTCTTTAAAAAAAAAAAATTCAACATTCGAACGCCTGTCTACGTGCACTCGCACCAAATGGACATGAATACGCACACCAATACATAACTCACTGGCCAAACCCTTCGTACCAACACCAATTAACTGTGCACGCGCGCGCGCACACACTACGTCAACGCACCACGGACACTCTCACAATGCAACAGGAAAAGTGTGTGTATGTATATATATATACTGTTCAAAAAAAGAAACGCAACAAATGATATTTTGGAATACGATGCAATATTTGCATATTCCCAACATAAATGATGTTGACAAATAGCAGAATTGATTCACCCGTTCCTCTGCCATGTCAGTGTACAAGTTCAGCGCATGCCGTGCGATAAACACGTGCTGGTGGGCTAAAATCTAGCGCTGTAAACTTTCGACTGTCGACGGATTTGCAGACGGGAAATTCACGTGCAAAGCACAGAATACAATACTGACAACACCTCAATAGCAGGGTATAAAAGGGGTTTGGCTTCATTGAAAAATGAAACCAGAAACGAAAGGAAAGAATGCCAAATCTGAATAGCCAACAACGAGAAAATGCGATAGGCCGGTTGCAGGCCGGACAGAGTCAAACGGCTGTTGCCAGACATTTCAATGTGGCCAGAAGCACCATCAGTAGGCTTTGGAACCGGTTTGGAACGACGGGGTCAACAGCAGATCGACCTCGTTCAGGACGGCCAAGGTGCACAACCCGAGCCCAGGATCGCTACATTACGCTCCGCCATGTTCGGGATCGTTTCCTGTGTGCCTCCTCTACAGCCCAGGCCATCCCTGGCCACAGACGTGTAAGCGGGCAAACCGTACGCAATCGTCTACATGCTGTTGGAATGAGGGCTCGAAGACCTGTCCGAGGACCCGTTATGACTCAGCGTCATCGCCAGGCACGACTTCAATGGTGCATGCAACATCTTCCCTGGGCTGTTCATCGTGAAAGGAGACAGGTTTCATTCAGCGACGAATCACATTTCCTGCTGCAACGCCATGACCGGAGGAGGAGGGTCTATCGCAGAACGAATGAACGCTATGCACAGAACTGTGTTGATCAGGCACCTCCCCATGGTGGTGGAGGGGTAATGGTATGGGGAGCCATCAATTTCAGTGGCAGAAGCCCCCTAGTACTGGTCCAGGGACGACTTAATGCTCAGCGCTACATTGCAGAAATCCTCCAGCCTCATGTTCTTCACCTCCTGGCTGCTCCTGGTTCCATATTCATGCATGACAATGCTCGGCCACACTCAGCCCGCTTAACACGACATTTCCTGGCTGCCAACAACGTCAATCTCCTTCCCTGGCCCTCTATGTCACCGGATTTAAACCCAATAGAGCACATTTGGGATGAGTTGGATCGCCGAGTCCGTGCCCGAGTTAATGCCCCTACAAATGAACAAGAGTTGCTGCAGGCTCTTCGGGAGGAGTGGGACACCATTCCACTGCGCGTCATCCGCAGCCTGCTGCGATCCCTGCCCAGACGACTTCAAGGTGTGATTGCTGCACAGGGAGGACACACACGCTACTGACGTTCGAAAGGTGTGAGCTCTTCTGTAATGACTTTTTGGCACTGTTTTTTTCAATACAAAATCAGATAAGCCATTATGTTTCAATCATCTCCACTTTAACGGTGTTTTGCAGTTACCTGAAAATGTACAATGTTTTGAAAATAGTAAAGGCAGGTGACCAATTGCTGCTGTTGCGTTTCTTTTTTTGAACAGTATATATATATATATATAATGCTGAACAATTAAGTAGTGGGGGAAAACAAGTGCAGGCTAACAATTCTTCAGTCGTTACAGTAATGACTTCGCAAAAATTTAAACTTTTAGGGAAAAAAAAAAAAAAGGTTGAAGATGATGAAAATGGGAAATGGATTATAAATAGGAGAAACCCTTCACTAGCTGCCTGAGGGAACCATCGTAATCCCTCTCGAAGGAACATCTATTCGTATTGCCTGCTCCTAGGCCTTTCGTCCGCTGGATCGGACTCATCAGGGAGAAACAGCTGGTTGTGCCTGTGCTCTTGGTGTCAAATAGAGACACACCACAGTCCATAACTCTGTGGTGTTCTCACCACCAAGGGTTCAAAAAAGAATCCAGCAGCACCCTCAAAGCAGCAGGTGAAGGGTAGTAAATGGAACCAAACGAAAGTGCAGAGAAGAAAAAAGTTGCTGAAAAGCTAAAAGCATTATTCAAACAGTATAAAATATAGGGGACAATCTTTGAGCCTATGCTTGAGGATCCATTCAAGGATGCAAGGGAGATCAAAAGATATGGAACAGTCCGAGTGGTCAGCTCTGCTGTTCA
Source organism: Conus canariensis (assembly GCA_033310375.1). Taxonomy (NCBI): domain Eukaryota; kingdom Metazoa; phylum Mollusca; class Gastropoda; order Neogastropoda; family Conidae; genus Conus; species Conus canariensis. The sequence continues at coordinate 66,949,228 of CM065716.1, read as the reverse complement.
ATAACCCAAGCATTGTGAGTGGCTAAGAATTGTATAGAACAACCTTTACTTGGATCTCCTAAGAGATGCAATCTCCCACTGATTGACCAAACAATATAATGCTGAACAATTAAGTAGTGGGGGAAAACAAGTGCAGGATAACAATTCTTCAGTCGTTATAGTAATGACTTGGCAAAGATTTAAACTTTTAGGGAAAAAAAAAA
>CM065716.1:66944025-66946525 GCA_033310375.1 Conus canariensis | reverse complement strand
TGTAAGAGTTGTCTTTGTTTTTACGTCTTTTCAGATAGTGTAATATTAGCCGAGAAAAGAGGGAGAGTGAGAACAGCGGAGTGTGTGAGAGGGAGTTAAAGGGGATGTGGATGTGGGGATGGTGGGGGGTGAGGGTGGGGCGGGGATTCAAAGGTTGGGGTACTAAAAGGAAGGAAGGGGTGACGGATTCAGTGTGTATAACAAGCGTTATGTGTTCGCAAGCAGATGCAAGTATGAATTCGTGTGTGCAATTTATTTACATGTGTATTAATCTAATTATAAAAAAAAAACAACGATGAACACCAGCTTCATATGCAATGGTTTTCAGTAAAGCTACAGCTTACAGCAAAATAAGCAACTTTAGATATTCAGGGACAGATAATCAACGTCACATTGTCTGTAGGGAAATTAGTTATGGAAGCATGAGATAGAGACAAAACAAAACAAAACAAAACAAAAAAACAGAAAAAAAAAACATCATAAGTTCATATTGGTGCCCTAAATTGTTTTGTACAGGGTACTCTGCGAAGGCTGGAATGGATTTTTGCACTGCATTACATGAAAGAATTGATCAAGTGTTACACGCTGTCCATAAACACGCACAAAAGTTCTTGATGTGTGTATGTGTGTGTGTGTGCAAAAATGCGCGCGCGCGCGTGTGTATGTGTGTGTGTGTTTGTATGGTGTGTGTGTGTGTGTGTGTGTGTGTGTGTGTGTGTGTGTGTGTGTGTGTGTAAGAGAGAGAGAGAGAGAGAGAGAGAGAGAGAGAGAGAGAGAGAGAGAGAGAGAGAGAATCTCACAGCATGTTGTGCACATTCTTTTCTCGTCTGTGTGTGTGTGTGTGTGGGCGCGCGCGCGCGCGCGCGCGCGCGTGTGTGTGTGTGTGTGTGTGTAAAACGAGGGATCATAAAGAGAAAGCCGAAGGTTTGTAATGTTTCCGTTTTCATTCCTTTCTCTCTTCATTTTTCAAGGAATCACATGGAACATAGTTGAGGATCAGACCAGGCTTATAGTTGAAAGCCAAATCCACCAGAGTGAATCCGCCCAACTGGATCCGGTCGACTGGCTCTGACGATTGGCGAATCTTTCCGACATTGATCTTTGTAGCCTGCTTGTCACTGACTTTTTGGTTTGGGGACAGCTGGTGAAAAACAAAAAAAGAACGGTCTTAGCCAGTGATAGGCTATCCAATCACATAAGGGCGCAATATTTGTTTGAGGTGCTTATTAAAAGTTAATGTTATTCATTGTTTTTAAGCCCTTTTTTCGTACAGACGTGTATGTATTACTTGGTTGGCTTATCATGTGGTGAGAGAGAGAGAGAGAGAGAGAGAGAGAGAGAGAGAGAGAGAGAGAGAGAGAGAGAGTTGCTGAAAATCAGCAATCAGAATCAGAATCAGTTCGAATCGCATAACTATGACCATCTATAGGCACCTCAAGAGTGACAATCCCCATGGTGATCGCCTGGCCATGCACATGACCGTCTATATGGTTCAGACACTGATAATCAATGATACATTATACAGAGAGTTGGGAACGAACAGGCCTTCTGAGCACAGCAAACGAAAGACTGCCAGTCATGTAGTAGACCAGATTATAATTCAGCGAATTGTCACGTGTGCCTGTTCATGTTGTATGTAGCCTATTGCCCGTTGTGTAGCGTACCCCAGGGACAATTCAGTGAGCAACCGTATTCAGTCAGTCACATTCTTATTCATGAGCCATTTGTCAAAGCCTGGGCTATATAAAGCCTGAGGGTTGATTCAGGCTAAACACGTGACTTGTCTTCATTGACCCGTAAACAAATAGGCCAAATGCTAAGCTGCGTACAGTACATTGCTAAACACACGTACTGACAGAGAGAGAGAGAGAGAGAGAGAGAGAGAGAGAGGATAACACATTTACACACACACACACACACACACACACACACAGAGACGACAGACAGACAGACAGAGAGAGCACACTGACACAGTAAGCTTACACACACTGACATAGTACATACACACACACTCACACACACACGCACACACACAAACGCGTGCGCTTGAGCGTGTATAAACTACAAGAACGCACACACACACACACACACACACACACGCGCGCGCGCGCGCGCGGAGCGCGCACACACACATCTATTCACCTACAACCCACCCCCACATACACACACACGTACGTCCGCACATACATACATGCACACACATGTGATGTTCCTAAGACAGTCATTCCTAAAACTGATCCTAGAAACAGTTTGAGAACTTTGATCTTATTTCATTTTCCGTCGAAATACTCGATTAGGCCATCTAAAATGATAGGTCTATTGGCCTATCGATTTAAAAAAAACATCGGCAGCCACGATCAACTAATGGATATGAAGGGACATCTTATATCTGGTAACAAGAATTCTCAAAAATGAATTACTTTTACAACTTTGTCGAGAAAATGACAGACGACTTGCTTTGCACCGCACATCTCATCGTACCATAATCCCACGCCTTTTT
>CM065716.1:66936525-66939025 GCA_033310375.1 Conus canariensis | reverse complement strand
CTCCTCCCAGCAACGATAGGCCTTCAGGGCAAGAGAAGAAGAAATGGGCCGTTCGCCGGTGTACGGGTTACCACGCTGAACTTGTAGGACTTGAAATAATTAAAACCCCTCTGCCCGGCATCCCAGGCGCTGAGGTTAATTTCATAAACGATCCAGGGCTTTTTCACAACCTAGATAGGAGTCAGTTTGGTTTTTTCTTTTTTTCTTTTCTTTTTCTTCTTTCTTTTTGTTTTGTTTTGTTTTGTTTTTGTTGTCTCTTGTTCCTCAGTAATGCAGCTGATTTTTTTTTTTAAACATCTTTATTTCTTGAACTTTCTTTTCTTTACTTTTTACTGGTTTCTTTTCTGCTTCTCTTTCTTTCTCTTTTTTTAACCTAATTATGGGTGTTGCTTTCTTCCTTTCTGCCTTCTTTGTAAGTCGACATGTGCACTTTGATTGCTAAAAAAGTTTTGGGGTTCTTTTCTCTTTTCCTTCTTTTCATTTTCATTCCAGTGTTTTCATTGTTCTTCGGAATTAAAAAAAAAAAAGGGGGACTTCAATATTGATACGCAATATACGTACCGAATGTGTCCAGCTGTCCGGCAACCAATCCCTTCCCCTCCCCCGCCCCCTGTCTCTCTCTCTCTCTCTTCTCTCTCTCTCTCTCTCTCTCTCTCTCTGTGTGTGTGTGTGTGTGTGTGTGTGTGTGTGCGCTGCGCGCGCGCGCGCGCGCGCGCTCACAATAATTTCGAATAAACCGTTGATCGGGGGAGGTAGCGTGGGGGTTACAGTACAGAGCTGTCAGTGGTAAGCTTAAACCTGCATTTTAATGTCATCATATTATAATATAAATATATAGAGAGAGAGAGAGAGAGAGAGAGAGAGAGAGAGAGAGAGAGAGAGAGAGAGAGATCAGAGGGTGGGGGGAGATTGTGGGATGGTGGGGAAATCCTCATGTGTCGGTTCATGAATATCTAAGGAAACCTTGCAGATTCCGGTATCTAACAAATATAATAGCGATTACTCTGTACTTCAGACAATTATATACAAATAATAGATATTCAGCCAAATTGGTGGACACAATCAGATTACTCAATACGTTTGAAATACTTTTGATTGAAATTGCACTGTGTCGGTCTATCTTGCTAGTTTTGGATTAGAGAATGAGACAACAAAACAATCTTCTAATCATTGGACATATGCATGAAAATACATATGACTTACACTACACCCATTCCATTGCATCATGTTGAAATGAATAAACAGACATCAATGCAAGCAAATATATCGAACAACAATGTTGGTGTTGTGTATTTGCCAATATATGCCAAGCCCAATGGAGCCCTTTGTCAGAGACAATGAAAACCAGGGTTATACAGTGTATTTCATTCTGACATAATTCCTACACGTTGCCAGAGCAAATGTGACTGACAACAATGCTTGGGTTATTAAAAACAGTACCGCCGACCACCCTGTATGCTTGACCATGTGCGTCTCCCTTGCATCCTTCAATGACCCTTGAGCACAGGCTCAAAGATTTCGTTTGTGTGATGTGTGAATGTCAACGTTGGCAAAATGTGTGAATGTCAACTCAACTTTGTTAGATATACTCGGCGAAGTAAGAATGGGTTAGTTAATCATTTAGCCTATGGTGAATCCAGCAAGTAAAAGCGAATTATAATAGCAAATTAAACGGCTTTAAACCGGCTAGTTAAATTCCATAACCCCTGGAAAACGACATAGAGTCTACATTTGCCATTGTGGCGCGAATCAAATAAATCAGGCCGATTGAAGCTGAGAAAAAAGGATACCCGGTCGACTTCAAAGAGAATGAAGCTGTTGCTCTGGTATAATAACAAATTCAGTTGATGACAGACAAACTTTGCACTGCGTCTTTTCGTCAGTGAAAACGACAGTTTGTTAGCTGTTGTTGCAGACGGTCGGCTCCTTTCTCGTGTATCTATTTATGGTGCAGATTGTTAAAATACAATGAAATAAAACGATAGAAAAAAAGAGCAATAGCTGGTAAGAGTAAATTTCGTTTCTGATCTCGGCCTCTTAAAGACAATTTCTGTGTGGTGTCTTTCCAAGATCAACGCGGTATTTGGTGAACAGTTCCATGCAGACATCTGCAAGAACACATTGCTGGCTCCTGTTCACAATTAAGAAAACTTGTGTATCCCATTTCACATTCCAAGTTGTCTGCATCTTCAACCAGACTGAGAATGACCACCGCCTCTGTCACTTTTCTACTGCCTTCTCTCTCTGCCCGTTACTTGCTCCCACTAACAAACAAAAACAGCAGCACACTCCGTGTAACTCTGTAAACACGTTGTGTTTAGAGTCTTAACCTGTTTACCGCATCACATGTCTTTCAAGCAAACACGGTTTGCACACTCTTATTTGCTTTACCCACCTTTTGCCCTTCAGCATCCCTTTCCGAAAATCTTGCGGTGTGTGTAAACATTCTGACGTGAGTCAATTAGGTCAATTGTCTCTCCTCGTTGTCAGTGATGCTGTA
>CM065716.1:66926525-66934025 GCA_033310375.1 Conus canariensis | reverse complement strand
GAAACGATGAGCTGAAGATACTGAAAGATGGACATCATGTGATGACCGATTATTGACCACGAGCCGCAGGTAGTCTTTTGTTAGGTTGCTGTTATGGTGGTTTTATTGTCTTCACCTCCCATCTGCCTCTCTTCATTTCATCCATGTCGCTAACGCCGTCTCTTTTCCTGTTCCTTGCAGCCCAGCTTAAAAGGATGTTCTTTTGCAATGGTTTTCTTATGTGTTGCAGTTGTACTTTACACAGACAAATCCAACACCAATTTACATTTAACAAAAGAAAAAAAAAAGTAACAACAAAACAAGCAACGACCATAATTATACCATAATAGATTACCCAATTGAGAAGTGATCAGAACAGCTGCAACTTGGATTTAAGATGAATCAATAAAGAGAAAGAGAAAAGATGAGACATCGATTTGGAAACCAGTCTATAAAACGAAACACAAAACAACACACACAACACACACACACACACACACACACACACACACACACACACACACACGCATACACACACAAACACGTGCGCACGCGCGCACGCGCACACGCACGCACGCACACACCAATTTGAAGAGACAGAAAAAGCAGACATCCATTGACCAAGATGGTGAGTCATACATCTACTTTTGTTCACGTTTTAGAACATATTTTTTAATACCATTTTGCCAGCTTAACTTGAGTCTAAAAAAAACAGTGATGAAAAGCAATGCATGCTTTGAGATTGTTGCTATTTATCTTCAAGACATGAACTTGGAAGTAAAATAACATCATCATGTGAGATTGGAAATGAATTAGGCAGGGAACAGTAAACAATAAACAGTAAACAAGTGGGGTAACTTTTGCTCCCATAAGAAAACCTAACACAGAGTAACTTTTATTCAAGACTGGCACAGCCTTTTAAACTTGAATAAAGTCAGACAAATATATAGACGAACAATCTAATAGTGGAGGAAAAAACAAGCGCAGGCCAACAACTGAACTGTCTCCATAGTAATGACTTGGCAAAGATTTGGACTTAATAAGGGTGGGGGGGGGGGGGGGGGGGGGGGGGGGGGGGGGGGGGGGGGGGGGGGTTGGGGGGGGGGGGGGGGGGGGGGGGGGGGGGGGGGGGGGGGGGGGGGGGGGGGGGAGAAGATGGAGAAACTGGGAACATAAAATTAAAAAATATATTACAGATATGAAAACTCTTCACTAGCTACATAAGGGAACCATGGTAATCCCTTTTGAAGGCAGATATATTTGTATTGCCTGCTCCGAGGCCTTTCGTCCGCTGGGTCGGAACTCATCAGGGAGACACGGCTGGTTGTGTCTGCGCTCCTGGCGTCAAATAGAGACACACAACAGTCCATAATACTGTGGTGTTCTCACCACCAAGGGTGCAAAAAAGGATCCAATAGCACTTCCAAAGCAGCCAGTGAAGGGTAGTAAATGAAACCAAACGAAAGTGTGGGGAGGAAAGGCATCGGAGCAGGCAATACAAATATATCCTCAAGCGTAGGCTCAAAGATTGTCCCCTTCATTTTATACTATTTTCATAATGTCTTTAGTTTTTCAGCAACTTTTTTCCTCCCCACACTTTCGTTTGGTTTCATTTACTACCCTTCACTGGCTGCTTTGGGGGTGCTATTGGATTCTTTTTTTGCACCCTTGGTGGAGAGAACACCACAGTATTATGGACTGTGGTGTGTCTCTATTTGACGCCAGGAGTGCAGACACAACCAGCCGTGTCTCCCTGATGAGTTCCGACCCAGCGGACGAAAGGCCTCGGAGCAGGCAATACAAATATATCTGCCTTCAAAAGGGATTACCATGGTTCCCTTATGCAGCTAGTGGAGAGTTTTCATATCTCTAATATATTTTCTTAATTTCATGTTCCCAGTTTCTCCATCTTCAAACTCCCCCCTCCCCCTTCCCCCCCCCCCCCCCCCCCCCCCCCCCCCCCCCCCCCCCCCCCCCCCCCCCCCCCCCACACACCTTAAGTCCAAATCTTTGCCAAGTCATTACTATGGAGACAGTACAGTTGGCCTGCACTTTTTTTTCCCCCACTATTAGATTGTTCGTCTATGTATTTGTCTGATTTTATTCAAGCTTAAAAGGCTGTGCCAGTCTTGAATAAAAGATACTCTGTGTTAGGTTTTCTTATGGGAGCAAAAGTTACCCCACTTGTTTACTGTTTATCATCATGTGAGGTTATTTCAGCCCATTTATCTTTCAACACCTGTATTGCCTATACAGCAGCAGTTCTCACTGTCTCTCTCTCTCTCCCTCTCTCTCTCTTATGGAGAAAAGAATCTCAGACACTTTGTTTCTATCCCTCTCTTTCCTCTGCAAACGACTCTCATCGTCTCACTCTCTTTTTGTCTGTCTGTCTGTCTGTCTTTCCGATATGATAAAGTGAGATCAAATTAACAAAGAAAGAAACAAAAAAGAAAAAGAAAAAAAGAGAAAACTCAACTGTACCTCAAAAAAGCTTCTCCTGGGAATCTTCGGTTAAAAAGAGAGAGAGAGAGAGAGAGAGAGAGAGAGAGAGAGAGAGAGAGAAAGTTGTTTTCTAATTTCATAAAGACGGTTGACACTGGTGGTTGATGGACTAGGCACTATACTGTTCTTAAAACAAGACGGGGAAACGTTGACACAACAACACGGATACAAAGACATCATGGCTAAGTACTGACCAGCAGCACCAGCAGCGGCAGCAACAATAACAGCAGGAGCAGCAACAGTGTGTGTGTGTGTGTGTGTGTTGGAATTTTGGAGACAGGTTTGTCAGATCTTAGAATCAAAACTACACACTAAATCATCAAACATAAGTCACTTTCACAGAATTTTTTTTAGTTACCTTACATCCCTACCTCGCCAACCTCCTCCCCCCCCCCCCCCCAACTCACCATCCCGTTTCCGATCCTCCTCACCACCTCTCCTCTCATACTTTCTCAAGACGCGGATGTTAAAGGTGTATTTGTACATCATGACACCTGGTGTTAAGGGGACTACAGCGACAGACCGACCGATATGTTCTAGTAACGGTTATTATCCCCGAAGACGGAACGCGGCTACTTGCACTGAAAGTGAATCTGGGAACTCTAGAGAACAAAGCAGGACAAAAAACAAGTAATGGTGGGTAATGACATCTGAAAGTATGCACATTTGGGGGAATGAAGCGAAATAGCTCAACTACACACCTTAACTTCCTTGGATCGAGTTTGCCTCACCTGTCCGAGACTCACACACCACAAAAGACATCAGTAAAGATACATTGAATCCATCCTCGTCACGCCCACTTTGAGGTCCTCTGCCATCGTCACAGAGCCTACCTCAACCACATGGTCACTCAGCTGCACTGGGTCCCTCTCAAAGGACAGGAGAGAAGAACGGAGAGGCTGGCAAGCTTCTTCAGCTTCCTCTGGGGACAGGTTGGGTACCAACCCCACATACAGACTCATCCCAGCCCCCCCCACCCCACCCTCCCGACCCTTTCCCTACCACTCTTACCCCCTCCTCTCCCCCCTCCTCCCCCCCCCCCCCCCTCTCCTGTGAGACAAATGAAACAGTCCTACAAGGAAGCGTACCCCTTTTTTTCCCCGGCCGGTTAAACGATTTACAGAAATTTTTCTCCCTTCTCCTCCCTTCCGACCCCACCCACGACTGCGTGTGAGACAACTGTCTTCAACCTGAGGCCATTTCATCAACTACAGTGGAAGACTTCAAATCCTGGATCAACCCCTCACAACTTCCCCTCCTGCCCCTATTCCCAAGTCCCTCCCAACCCCCAATTCAGCCTCCCCCTCTTCTTTGTCTCCTCCCTCCACCCCCCTCCCCCCCCCCCCCCCCCCCCCCCACTCCCCGCGCGACCAACGGAGCTGATCATCCGGATAGTCACTACTTCCATCCGTCTGTCGCCTTCCGCCTTCCTCCCATGCCCGCTTCCTCCGGCCTCTAGAACATCAGAACCATGGAAATGATGATGGCGGATGTCATTTGAAAGAAGAAGAAGAAGAAGAAGAAGAAGAAGAAGAAGAAAAGAAGAAGGAGGAGAGGAAGGAAGGTGGAGGAGGAGAAGAAGAAGAAGAAAAAGAAGAACAAGAAAAAGAAGAAGAAGAAGAAGAAGAAGAGAGGAGGAGGAGGAGGAGGAGGAGGAGGAGGAGGAGGAGGAGGAGGAGAAGAAGAAGAAGAAGAAGAAAGAAGAAGAAGAAGAAGAAGAAGACTTGTAACTTCGATCCAGACTGTATTATCGACTTGCTCGACATCCACGAATACCACTTATATTGTGTTAAATGTTTCAAACACCGTTACTTGTTCATTAACCTAATTGTGTATTTTAGCTTCAGTTTTGTCAGGAACACATCCACAAGGCTGAGCTGTTCCAAAGGGGACTACAGAATCTGACCAGAAGTTATGGACATGTGGACAATGCCAGTATAAATGACCAATGGTCTCAATGCCTTGCTTACCAGAAAGGCACAAAGGATCCTCAACAATACCATACTTATGCCGGTATTTTCTCGGGGGAAAGATACGGGGTAAAACCATACTCTGGAACCATCTGGGCTGAACGTCAGACGTTACTTTATATTCAACAAGACTGGACCCGACTTTCTCCCAAATCAGGTCGTTCACCTTTAGATTCCATTTTCTAATAGCAGGAGAATCTGATTCGAACACTGAGGCTACGGTCACCGATCTGCTGTCTTTTAGAATGAGACTTCTCTCCCTCCCTCCCTCCCTCCCTCCCCCTCTTCTCTCTCTCTCTCTCTCTCTCTCTCTCTCTCTCTGTGATTTACAGTTAATCTGATATGAAGCCGGAATCAGTACTTTAAAAAGTTCAAATTAAGTAATCCATGATGATCATTATTCACTCATTGTTACTATACTTCATACGCTTAAAATTCGGTGAAAAGAAATAATCATTGTTGATTGTTCATTGGACAAAATTTTGGCTGGCAGGAAGTAAACTACCAAAATAATTTCTACCAACCGCACGAAAGTTTACTGTATTCTACGAATCGGCTAGCCCAACACACATCACGCTATAAGATTAAAGAGAGATTGAAAACAAAATGATACCTTAAAGAACTTATCCAATCTTCGATGAAACCAAGATAGATGTTTTATGTAAGGGCATGAAGTCAGATGGCAGAATGAATATTTTTTTAAAGTCATCCCCACCCACCCTTTTTTTTTTATTTATTTATTTATTTTTTTATTTAAACCCCAGTGGTCCGTAAATAGTAACGTCGCGTGACTGCTCTACGCTCTTTAGACAGTGTTCGCACCCTTAACGACAGGCGATCAAGCAATGATCTGAAAGGCGTGAAAGATCAGGTGAGGTGGACTTGTGTGTGTGTGTGTGTGTGTGTGTGTGTGTGTGTGTGTGTGTGTGTGTGTGTGTTGTGTGTAGATTATGAGTGTTTTTTTACACATGAATTTTACTTAAAAAGAGGAAATAAGGTGGCTGAGTTAAACAGGATTACTTTACAGTCCTGTCTGTCTGATTGTTATTTTTGATCTGTATGTCTGCAGGGTCACACCCCTAAGCTGTTAGAAATGTCGCCTAGGATCACAGGATTCACTATGGAAGCAAAGTAATATCTACCGATTGATTATATTCTGAAATGTATGAGTACAGCACTCATGCAATGCCCGGGGAGGGGGGGGGGGGGGGGGGGGGCTGAAAGCAAAATTAATTTTTCAAGTGTGCAGAGAGAGCTGTTGTTGAATTACACAGGGTTTGCTTCCTACCCTCGGCTGGTCACCTGAGACTGAGACTGCATTGCTGGCTTTCACGGTGATGAGATGGTCTTATCTCCCGTTTTTCGTCCGGTCAGAATGATCTTAGCCTTTATCTGCCTGTTCTAATTGAATTGGCTTCGTCGAACCTTTGTCCAGGTCTTCAAGGTCCTTCACCCTCCTCTGCCCTTACAAATCCTGAACATAAGTCAGCGTGGAGCAGTGTTTATCATGTAGGCATGCAGGGTGGAGACTTCGCGGAAAAGCATAGTCTGTATCTGTCTATACACAGATAAATCTCTCATAGTGTGTTGTTAAGAACGAAAGCCTTTGTGGGCTTACGTGAAACACGCCCTTTCAAATGTGCATGAGGTGTGTGACAGTTTTGTAGGTATCACAAAACATTCTATGTCATCGGATGATCCTTGGCCTGGAGTTTTGTCCGTTTTTGATTTAGCGGAACAGTATACCCCTGCACTGGACACATCTACACAGCAACAACAACTGGAGCAACGAACGAATACAAATGAACACTTACGCCAGGCTGGCACAGCCTTTTCGATCTTGAATATAGTCAGACACGTCCACAGACGAACAGAACAAATACAGGTAACCTCGATTTGATTGAAAATGAAATGAAATCTTAAATGAGGACTCATTTAAGATTTCACAACTAAGAATCAAACAAAGGGAAACGAAACCAACTAGAAAAAAAAACCAAAAAAAACAAATAACAACATAAAACACCAAGAAACAAAACAAAACAAAAGAAAAAAACTAAAGAAAAGAAAAAAAACATTCTCACACACCGAGTCCCTTCCCCCTTTGAAATGTACTACGTGACATTGCCTTGAAAAGGTGTGCGTGTACTGATTTAGCCTCACTGTTCTCAGTTTCAGAGCACGTGCAAACAAGAAACTTCTCTATCAGGTCAACGATTGTTTTTCTATCGCAGATTCGGCAAATCAGAAGATAGATGTCCCAGTTCTTTCCTTAGAAATACTGTTATCTTATCATCTGGGAAAAGGCACTTCAAAAATTTCACCGCCGAGCTTGTTACAATTATGACTTCTTTTTTTTTTCTCTCAATTAATTTATCTACCGTTAAGTTGTTCAACCTTACGTATTGAATGGATTCCTAATCATCTTTGCCATCCGTCGTATTCGTTTCGATAAAAATGGCATTGCTTCTAAAACAAGATTAAATTCATTGTATTCAACTGACAGGAACATTTTTTTATGTATGTCTTCGGACTGTAGAATTATTTGAAATGACTATGTTTCTCTCTCACAAACGTGGAGCAGAAATTATTTGAAAAAGAATTGAATTGAAGTTCACTGTTATTAGCATCAGCAGAAATTTTCAGTAGCGTAAAAAAAGGCATGTGAGTGTTTTCATTTTTGTACTCCCAGTTCTTATAGAACAGGGAGTACTTTAGAATGGGAACGAAAAAATGCTCTGTGTGTGTGTGTGTGTGTGTGTGTGTGTGTGTGTGTGTGTGTGTGTGTGGTCAAAATGTGGTCAAAATTTTCAAGCTGTTCTTTAAAATTATTGGAATTCAGCTCATTTTCAAAATTTCCAGCATTCTCCTCTGACCAAAAGATTTTTTCTTCAACAACAGGTTCTTGAGCTTGGGTATTTTTTGTCATTCCGTTTTGCCATATCATTTCTATTGGTAAATGCCAGGATTCAAGACAATCACCAACAATCATATTACAGTTTTGAGAAAAACATTCTGGAACAAGAAAATAATCAATAACACTACATCCTTG
>CM065716.1:66911525-66919025 GCA_033310375.1 Conus canariensis | reverse complement strand
TCATTTGTTGAGAGTATGCTGACAATGTCCAAATTCTTGGGAGAGTCCATATTGAGAACCGAACATTTCTTCCTGATGTCTTCGTAAAATTTACAATGGAATAGAAAATGTGTCTCATCTTCAGTTGATGCACCACACATGGGACAGGGGGAATCAGATGTACCAGCTAAGAACCATCTTACATTGGCATGTAAACCTAACGTTCTTGTTCTAAATCGAGCGAAAATGGATCTGTGCCATTTATTGTTTACAACTCTGATATAATTTTCCGTTTGAAAAACATTCTTAAAAGAAAAGAACCATGTATACTTGTCCGATTCTTCCAAATGAGAATGCCAGTCTTGTTTATAAGACGAGATTAACCGATCTTTAAATTCGGACAAAAACACTTGTTCATGTCCAACATCTTGACACATCCAAACAATCCCGAACCCATGTGTAGCTAACACGTTCTTTACAGAATATGCCCAATTTTGCTTTCCATTTTCCATCTGAATCAACATCATTTCATAAGCTTGTTTGCACAATCTTTTCATCGGAAGTTGTAGTAATCTAAGCCAATATTTAATACATTTTATGTAGGTTCTAACATATAAGGGGTACCGACCAGTTTCACCATATAACATTTTATTTGGCGAATGCAATGGTACCGATAGAAAACGTTTGATTGCATATGTATGAACCTTCTCCATTTCACTGTTGTTGAATAAACCCCATACTTCAGCACCATACGTTAACATTGGTTCAATCTGAGAGTCAAAGAGTTTCCAAAAAAGAGAGAAATCAATACAATTTAATTTTTTTTAAGATCTTAAGATTCCTATCGTGCCTTTTTTTTCCTTTTCTATAGGTTTCAACCCATGTCTTTTGTAAGCTCAACTTTGTGGTGAAGAAAAGACCAAGATATTTATATGCATTTGATACACTAATCTCATTGTTTCCATAAAACCACTTTTCGTGGGCTGAAAGATGACCCCCTTTCTGGAAAACGATTACATTAGTTTTGTCCAGATTTACTGTAAGCTCTAATCTATCAGCTTCTTCTTTCAGTGCATTTAATTGATTTTGTAGTCCCACTGTAGTATCTGCTAAAAGAATAACATCGTCCGCAAACAACATCAGAAATACATCAATAGCACCTGGGATTAACTGAACACCATGTTTTCCCTTTTTAACTACTTCTGTAGCCAGTTCATTGATAAAAAATGAGAACAGCAGGGGACTTAGCAGGCATCCTTGTTTAACTCCACGTGGGCATTCAAATAAGTCAGAATACATACCTTTATCTCGGACGTAAGCAAGCACCGAGTTGTATACACTTCTAAGGGCCCTATACACTTTACCATTTACACCTTCTTTGCGCAATGTGGTCCACAGCAAGTTTCTATTAACAGAATCAAACGCTTTACGGAAATCTATGAATGCTATATACAATTTGCTGTGTCTGAGAAGGTATTTTTGAACCAGAGAAAATAACGTAAAAATATGATCGATCGTGCTATAGCCTGATCTAAATCCCGCTTGTTCCTCAATTATTTTTTCTTCTGATTCTGCCCATTTAGTTAATCGTCTGTTTAGAATAATTGTGTAAACTTTTCCCAATATACTGGTAAGGGCAATACCTCTGTAATTGTCCGGATTATTGATGTCACCTTTTTTGTGCAATGGAATTATAATAGATTTAGCCCAGTCTAGCGGGAAGGTTCCTTCATCAAATAACTTGTTAAACAAAACTATCAGAAATTCCACTACAAGTGTATTAGAATGTTTTAGCATTTCTCCTAGGATCATGTCTGGACCTGCACTCTTTCTAGATCTTAAATTTTTTATACTGTTAACAATCTCCTCTCTAGATATTGGATCATTAAATAACGGTTCTTCAAAGTCATTAGCTTCTAAATCAACGCTTCCATTGTTTTCAATTATATTCTCAGGGTAATTAAAAATATTGCGGAAGTGCTCAAACCACTGCTCTATAGTTATATCGCTATAAGTCGTCCTTTTTCTGTTAATTGTTCTAATTGTTGACCAAAATAATTTTGAATCACTAACAGAGTCTTTTAATTTGTTAATCTTTGTTTGCTCAAATTCACGTTTCTTTTGTCGCTTCAAATTAACATAATCTGACCGCTCACTAGCATATTTTTCTTTCAGTTCTTCTTTTTTGTCTTTTGCTTTGTTCCTTTGGAAAGTTTTGAGTAGCTTCTTCACCTCTTTCTTCTTCTGATCACATTCATAATCAAACCACTCATCCTGATTTTTCTTTCTTTTACCAACCATTCTCACCATGCATGCAGCAGCACTATACATTGCTTGAACAAAAATATTCACACATCTGCTGACATCCACATTTAACAACTGGTAGGCATTTTCAAGCTGTTCTTTAAAATTATTGGAATTCAGCTCATTTTCAAAATTTCCAGCATTCTCCTCTGACCAAAAGATTTTTTCTTCAACAACAGGTTCTTGAGCTTGGGTATTTTTTGTCATTCCGTTTTGCCATATCATTTCTATTGGTAAATGCCAGGATTCAAGACAATCACCAACAATCATATTACAGTTTTGAGAAAAACATTCTGGAACAAGAAAATAATCAATAACACTACATCCTTGCGGTGAAACAAATGTATACTCTCCATCTCTGTCTCCATTGCAATATCCATTCAAAATGTCAAGATCAAACAAAAAACAAAGGTCCAACAAAGATCTTCCAAAATTATTTACATTTTCATCTTTTGAGTTCCTATGGAAACTGTCTTCTAAATGGTCATCATAAAACCCAGTAAAAAAACTCAAAGTTTACCATATCTTCGCATTTCGACAGGCTAGAACCTGTCCTGGCATTCAAATCTCCACAAATCATGACTCGAAAGTCAACATCACCCACTGCTCGTAGCAAACTTTCTTCCAACATAACTACTCCATCTTTCAGATCGGTATTATTGTACAGAGGACCACCCTCAGGTACAATGTAACAACATACTAAGACTACATCTTTGTCAGTACCAAGCATTCAGCTTAATTGCTATAGCATTTGCACAGTCTAATCTTATTTCTTCTACAAACTGTTCTAAACACTTTCTAACCAGCAACAGTACACCACTCTCTCTCTCTCTCTCCGCACCACACACACACACACACACACACACACACACACACACACACACACACACACTCACACACACACACACACGCACGCACGCACGCACGCACGCACACACGCGCGCGCGCGCTCATACACACACACACACACACACGCACGCACGCACGCACGCACACACACACATACACGCACGCACACACACATACACACACGCAATGTGCGCGCGCGTGCAAACACACACACACACACACACACACACACACACACACACACACACACACACACACACACACACACACACCAAACACACAAGCATTCATCCTCCACCACACTCACACACACACACACACACACACACACACACACACACACACACACACACACACACACACACACACACACACACACACACACACACACACAAGTGCGCACGCATACAGGTACGCGCGCGCGCTCAGACACACAGACACACACACACACAAACACACATATGCATAAACACACATGCGCTCACTCTTTCATGTGCTTATTAAAGAGAGAGAGAGAGAGAGAGAGAGAGAGAGAGAGAGAGAGAGAGAGAGAGAGAGAGAGAGAGAAAAGAGAGACTCGAAACTCGAAATCTTTAATGAGGGTGAATAGATAAGCTGGAAGCTTTTTTACACTATGCCCTCAAAATAACAATAAATGAAAAGGAACAATTACATCGATTTGATAAAATTAAACACAGCAATAAGAAAAACAAAACAAAAACAAAACAGTTTTTTTTATAAAGAAAATAGTAAGCAATCTCATTATAACATATTGCACACACACACACACACACATGCAAAATTGCAAAGAGAGAGAGAGAAGAGAGAGAGAGAGAGAGAGGGTGGTGGTGGATTAGTGTGTGTGTGTGTGTGTGTGTGTGTGTGTGTGTGTGTGTGTGTGTGTGTGTGTGTGTGTGTGTGTGTGTGTGTGTGTGTGTGTGAGGAATGCAGGGTGGATGGTTTGTGTGTGAAGCGAAGGATGTTTGCAGGGGGCGGGGTCGGGGAAGGGGGAAGGAGAAAGGGAGAACAGAAGAGCAGGGATATGCAGTTTTACTTCAACAAAATCAATGAAGTCGTGAGATGGTTGTTTAGAATGTGTGTAGGTCGAGGTGTCACACCGTGTTACCTGGCGAACTGGCTGAAAATGAGGAAAAACATGCGCGCGTACGCATGTACGCACGCACGCACGCACAAACACACACACACACACACACACACACGTGTGTGTGTGTGTGTGTGTGTGTGTGTGTGTGTGTGTGTGTGTGTGTGTTGTGTGTGTGTGTGTGTGTGCATTAATCCGAGTAGATACCTTTGTCTTGAAGGACGATTAACACTTTTCGGATTGACCCCATCTCAGAAGAGAAAGGTGAAGATCACCCAAGACTACATTTTAGCAACCCCTGATGACAGCATTGCATGAATGGGGAAAAACTCAATTACAGAATTGTACTGTTCCTTACTATTTTTTTTTTTTTTTTTTTTTTTTTTTTTGCTATTGATTGCATCAGACTCGGGTTGCTCTGTTTTCTTTCTATTTTTCTGTAGTCTTATAAAAGGAGAGACTTACCGAGCACGTTAGCCAAACGACATCATAACAACAGCATAATTGGTGCTGCTTGTTCCAGATGCTGTAAAAAAAAAAAAAATTAAACGTTTTTAAGACTTTTGCAAGAAGAAGCGTTCTTTTTGCGTCCGGTACGTTTTGGGGACGGTTTCCAAAGCCTGAGACTGAGCCTTCCTTTGTCGAGATGTTGTTGGAACGACCGTTGACTTGGAAACGAGGAGTGAAGAGCTTCTGGTTTTGCTGCAGCTTTTGACACGACACCAAGAGAGGAAAGTACTGGTCCAACTTTCAATGTGACTGCCGATGCCATTTCTCTCTCTCTCTCTCTCTCTCTCTCTCTCTCTCTCTCTCTCTCTCCCTCTCTCTCTCTCTCTCTCTCTCTCTCTCTCTCTCTCTCTCCCCTTTTTCTTTCATTTTTTTCTCCTTTGAAATATATGTTCTTTCTTTTTTCTTTCTTTTCTTTTTCTTTTTTCTTTCGTTTTTTTTTTTTTTTTCTCTTTTGTTCTTTTTTTTTCCCTCTCAGCCTTCCAGGATGTCCAGACATACTTAAGCAACAGAAATGTCCAGACTGCACACAACTGGATAGTATCTCAAGGATTCGCATATCCACACAAAGTATGAAATTGATCATTTTGATTGGTAAAGATTGCACATTCTTGCTTCTGAATGGTTACAATGCCCGACACTAAAATACACTGACAGGTAAGTGTGTGTGTGTGTGTGTGTGTGTGTGTGTGTGTGTGTGTGTGTGTGGTGTGTGTGTGTGTGTGTGTGTGTGTGTGTGTGTGTGTGTGTGTAATCCCTGAATCTTTCGTCATTTCTTGAACCGCTTGATGAACAATTGTACTATATTACACAAAAAATCAGAATCATTTCCTTTGAGCTGACCACAAAGCCATCAAAATGGTTCTCCTAGCATTGGACTAAACCATGGAGGTCGGTCTGAGAAACGACGCCAATTCACGCGACATTTTCCTCGACACTGATGTTTTATAAGTTTTCAACAACAATGGTGATCCAGTTTGGACAAAGCAGTGTAGAGAAAGGAATGTATCCACTGTACAAAACTACACCAAAATATCAGCCACATCAGTTAATTTCTGGCCCTTCTGGTCACTGGTGGCCTTTGGTCTCTTCAGTCTGGGGGCGCCAGGCAGCCAGGAAATAAGCCACTGGATGAGGAAAACATACAAAGATACAGAAGTAGGGGCATTCTCAGGGTTTCAGAAAACAACCCTGTGCCGTCTGAGGCAAACGTCATCAGACTAGTTACAAGAAGTTGGTGCACTGTGTATCATACTGGCACAAATATCGACATGGCGGGGAACCGAGTTCATTGTGACGGTTCTTCACGTTGTTCATATAGAGAAGAAGGGGGTGGTGGTGGTGGTGGAGAGATGGAGAGGAGAGAGAGAAGACTAGGACGTCAGAAAGAGGGAAAGAAAGATGAAAGAGGGTTGGGGAGGGGGGAGGGGGGAGATAGTAAGGTGGGGAGGACGGACAATACCCACAGAAAACGGAAACCTTATGCAGTAAGGGCTATAACTCTGTTTGAGGGTGGGTGACTACTCAAAACATTTTACAACGACACGCTAAGAAAAAAAAAAGACACACCAACCACACATTCAAAATAAGTTCCAACATTATGACATCTTTTCATGAATAAGTAACACGTCGGGACAATGTAGGAATGTTGAAAGCATGAGGAAATGAACAGGGAAGAAAAGAAAAGAACTGAGTGGGTTTTATCTTTGGGGGGATCGAATGCATGCAGACAGAATCGATAACTTTATTACTGTCAATTTCTGAATGATATTAAGATGCAGAGAGGAAGAAGCAAACATTTCGATTCCAAACGTTTGTTAGCAGACACTTAAGAACACACACAATTTAAGCCAAAAGGAAACAAAAAAAAAAAAAAAACTCTATGAGATTAAATGAACAATCATAGCATATGCTTTAGATCTCAACAGTGTTGTCACGAAAAGTAAATTCATTAATGGCGTAAAAAAAAAAAAAAGCACTGTTTACCTTCCCCGTCGCCCGTTTTCCTCTTTCCCTCCCTCACCCCCTTCTCTCCCTCTCCTTCCCCCATCCCCTCTCTCCCTCTCCCTCCCTCCCTCCCTCTCTCTCTCTCTCTCTCTCTCTCTCTCTCCTCTCTCTCTCTCTCTCTCTCTCTCTCTCTCTCTTCTCCTCACCTCCTTGTCTCTCTTTCTTTCATGCATCACTTTAGTTCATCTTTAACTTTTCATTATGTTTATGTTTGTTCTCTCATTTCTCGTCGTTGTTCACGCAATCTTTGTGGATACTCCCCCCCCCCCCCCCCCACACACACACACACCCCCTCTCTCTCTCTTACACACACACACACACACACACACACACACACACACACACACACACACACACACACACACACACACACATACACAGAGGTGAGTGAACAGAACCTATCTGAATGTGTCAGGCCGGCTGTTGTACATATCCTCTGATCTGCCACGCAAGGTTCAGTTACATAATCAGGCCAGAACAGAGATTTTCACAGCTGCTAGAAGGGCAGAGAGAGAGAGAGAGAGAGAGAGAGAGAGAGAGAGAGAGAGAGAGAGAGAGAGAGAGAGAGAGAGAGAGAGAATCACTATCTGGTCGGTTATTACTGTGGTATGTCCACGCCGAGGCAAATCAATGTATTGCTTTCCACTGCAGATAACGTGGTAGGATGTTGGTGTTATCATGTCTCTTATCCACTCACTTCAAGCACATTCCAACACACGCTCGGACGTATAGCCATGCGTGCACGAATACAC
>CM065716.1:66889025-66891525 GCA_033310375.1 Conus canariensis | reverse complement strand
TGATTGTCGTCAGTAGAGGACTTAGTTGGTGGTACCCTTTGCGTGTGTTGGATCAGAATAGACACCACTGAAAGCACCGAAGTGACTCAGCTGAAATGAAATGTTTTCTCTGGCGGGGTTGCCTCTCATGATGACTTGACACTGTCTGCCACACGTGGACTGCTGTGGCGGGGGCTGCGGCGGGACAAACCAGGATACTGGTGTGGACGGCGAGTCCGAATGCACGGCAGTAGGTCGGGTATGGGTGGGTGGGTGATGGTTGGGTTGGGGGTGGGTGGGATGGGGTGGAATGTGAATGGGAGGATTATGCCACTGAAGTAGCACGAACGATGAAACAGCTTTAAAAAAAGGGTTTCTTTTCAATTCCTTTTCTTCATTGTCATCATCCCCTATATCATCTTCTTGTCTTTCTTCTTCTTTTTTTTGTTGTTCTTGTTGTTCTTCTTCATAGCATCTAATTTTCTGACTGTTCCTTATTTCATCCTGTTCGGGAGAACCTTAATATCTACCGTCATCACTGTTACTACTAGTAGGACTGCTGTTGCTGGTGCTGCTGGTGCTGCTGCTACCGCCGCTGCCGGTGGTGCTGCTGCTTTTAACCGTTGTTGCTGGTGTTGTTGCTGCTGCTGTTGTTGTTGCTGCCGCTATTGCTGCCGCTTCTGCTTCCTCTCCCACTGCTGTTGTTGCTGTTGTTGAAGATACTGTTTCTGCAGACGCCGCTGTTGTTGTAACAGCAACACAAACTGCTACAGCAACAATTGCAACCGTTGGTGTAGCTGCTGGTTTTCTTTTTATATAATCACACACACACACACACACACACACACACACACACACACACACACACACACACACACACACACACACACACACACACACACACACACACACACACACACACACACACACACAGATTAATAAAACGATAAAAAGCATGTGTATTTTATGCGCTACTGAAAAAGTGCATCCGATCACGACTATTTTCGAATAAAAAGGATATGATGCTAGAATTGCTTTAAAAAAAGAAGAAAAATAAGAAGACAAAATTTAAACATTATGTGGCTATGCCCCAGGCTATTGAACAAACACGAAAATATTTTATAATTTTTTTTTTTCATCATGTGTGTTCAAATTTGGATTTTACGTCCACACCACACAAGGCTGTGGAGCAGACGGGGGAAATGGCTATGCCGAGAGAACGATGGTAGAGAAACCTATCTAAAACCACACTGACACCACCAGTAGAACTGGGGAACGAGAACAGATGCCAATGTTTGTATTGGGAACCAGTGAGATTTGAACTCGCAACACCTGTCTGCAAACCCTGTGTCCTGTCACCTAGGACACCGGGCACCTGACTGCATATTTTTTTTCGAGTGGGGATGCGACGACAGCGGTTCGCAAGCGCGTACATTTTGTGTTTATCTTTGGAAATACTTTACAACCTACACTTTGATCAAATCGTTTCCATTTGTTAAACTGAAGTAATTCCAACAGAACTGAAAATGTTAGCACACCACGCGTTATCACATATTAAACTAACGCAGACATTTTGTATCAAACGCCAGCACATTAAAACAATGAACCTACAGATTTTTGCATGGTGATTGAGAGTCAAAGAGGATAAAGGGAAATGCGATGGGAAGAAAGGAGGATGGAGGCCCTACTTAAAACAAAATAAGAGAGAGAGAGAGAGAGAGAGAGAGAGAGGAGAGAGAGAGAGAGAGAGAGAGAAAGAAGAAAAAAGGAAAAAAATAGCAGGTTAGGAGAAAAATGTGTGCAAAAATAGCAGGTTGGGAGACCCACAAAAGAAAATGAAAAAGAAAAAAAAATTGAGACCTGTGTTAGTTCATGGTTTTACCCTCATTGTTTTTAGCTTGTAAATAATTCCGGGGTTGAAAACTTTCAATCTAATATGTTATGTAGCCATGAAGACAGTTACCTCTATGATCTGAAATCCCACGTTGACATATTGTCGCAGAGGATCCCAAACAGTGCGTTGAAAATAAACGATCCACACACACACACACACACACACACACACACACACACACACACACACACACGCGCGCGCGCCGCGCGCACGCACGCACGCACGCACGCACGCACGCACGCACACACACACACACACACACACACACACACACACACACACACACACACACACACACACACACACACACACACACACACAAGAAGGCGGGTTTTGAGAAGGCAGCTTCCATGATGATGAAAAACTCTTGATGGGCACGGCGTTTCACAAATTTTGTTCTCTTCTCATCTGGGCCTACTCTCACCAGTCAAGTGTCAACACAGAGAGGAAATATTCTCAGTCAGTCTTTATCGCCGTAAAAACAAACAAACAAACACACAAACATGGCCAGTGTAATGTAAACTCAACAACAATAGTGCAGTTTCGTATGATAATGGTAAGCTTTTCCATATTTCATTTCAGAAACATTCTTTCCTGCTTTTTACCCCTATTTGTTTCTTTCCTTTT
>CM065716.1:66866525-66876525 GCA_033310375.1 Conus canariensis | reverse complement strand
TTGAACTCCAGGAAAACAAATACCAGCATCTCAAGCGAATGAATGCAATAACTTAATGGCTTCCTTCATAAGACGAAGATAAATCATTGCTTTTTTTCCAAGGACACCGGAAGCTGTTCCATCCTATCAAATCTGGCGCATATTGTTCCAGGAGCACCAGAGCACACAATGGCTGCTTCTGCCCAATTCTCTCTCCTTCTCCAGCCGCAACGTCCGGAACATGATGCGCCCCACCTCCCCCACCTCTTTCTCATCAAGTCCACGACAGGTACCATCAGAGCATTCACTCTGCATTGAAAGTTAATCCCGTTCTTTTCCCCCAGAATGTACTCGAGCCTGCAAGATGGCGAGGTCTTGTGCGGTCCATGCTTCACCGTGCCAGAAAAGGCAAAGTCTATCTCTCTGGTGGGAAGCAACGGGGGGGGGGGGGGGGGGGGGGGGAGAGAGAAAAGGGAACAGTAATGAGACAGACAGTCCAACAAAGGATGACAGGAAATACGCCGGCTTCTTCAGTGAAGGCGAGCACTACTGGAACAGACAAGAGAACAGTGTGCTGCTGGTTCTTGTGGTATTGTTGATGATGATACGGCGAAGACACTGAAAAGGGAGCTAATAAGGTAGAAAGTTGGGCGCAGGGCAAAGTTTTCCGGTGCAACCTGTCTGTCAGATACCCACCCACCCACCCTCCCACCCACACACTCGACCTCTGTATCTCTCGTGCCAGGGGAGACAGAGCTATTTTGGCTTGTGTCTGGAGCATTTAGCGGGAATTTGACTTTGTGCTGTTGGCACATTGTCACTGCCAATTAGAGTGTATTCTTGTTGCGTGTATGTTTTCAGGAACCATATTTTGTACTCCAAACAAACTTGGCACTGGTATTCACACATCATTTTGTCTGCTGTTCCACTTATGACCGATACATCACGTGGAATAGATGATTTATTCATTTGTGTGCTTAATTATACATGGATTATGTTTTTGAATATGTCGTTTAATTACATCATCATCATCATCATCATCATCGACGACAATATCCTCAAAACAATGAAATTAACAATGCAGTGTAGTTACACATCATCCCTCACAAGGAACACAGCCACGTATTTCTATGACATTCAAATTCGTCTCTACAGTCAAGGAGCCATAGGCAAAGATTCGCTTGCTGGATTTCCATTTGACATTCATTCTTATGTACCCTTGCAGACGGGGATAAAAAGGGAATCGTTTTCGTTTGATAATCAGCACATAATTCTTTTTGTCCTTGAGGGCAACTCACCTACACCTGTACAAAATTACGTTTTGCCCCTTTCATGTCAAAGGAAACTTTGTTGAGAGTTTACTATCATTGTTCATATGAATCCACAATGAAATTCCATACAGTGGTTTTTGCTTTCACACATACTACTCCTACCCTCCTACACTCAGGTGTACTCCATTCTCAGTATTAACAACCATTCATTTGCGTGCACTTGTACGCTACACATAGCAGGCAATTCTGACATCCCAGTGAATCATTCTGTCCAAAATTAAAAAGCACATTTCTATTTTGTGGTAGTATTTTATTTATTTCACAACATGGCCAATTCCTCTGTTCAAAGCAAACCAGTTTGTCAGGCTACTGCTCCTATTTCATGAAGACATGGTTGGGCCTTTCCCCAAGCTGGGTATTACTCAGCATTACGATGATACTTCTGAAGATGACCACATAGCCTGTGCGTATATAAGAGATAAAAGTTCACCTGCAAATGTTAATAAGGGAGGTTTACCCATGGGGTTACTTCGTCTTCCTAGCGCCAAGTGATTGCACTGTGCAACACACAGATGATCGCTAATGTTTAGATACCCTGGCACCCTTGACACCATCCTCTGTCTTTTCTTTTCTCTTTTTCTAAATGTTTGTACGTTTTGTGTTGTTGTTTTCTCTACTCACTGAAGTTGTGTCTTTCTCTGAAATATATCTACTACCTGTAGGTTTGCGTCTATAAAGTGTTCAGAAGTTGATACATTTCCATACCATTTGCCTTCCCTATCTTCAAAGGGTTTCTGATATCAAACAAATGCCATTAAAGGGGTGGATTGGGCTGTAAGATGTGACTGCAAAATGTGGTATATTTTGATTTACTCTTAAGCCAATCATTTGAAAAACAGACAGAGAAGTTGAAGATGATATGATGAAAATACGTAATAGAAAATCAGAAAAAAAAAATCACTTGCACTCATGTGATGTCGTTTTCTTCTCTGCAACATGGTTGCCCTTAACAAAATAATTCATAAGACTTCGCAGTTACTGCCTCTCTCATGCATGATGCTAGTGTAAGGTTATATGGTGTTCGTGTATATATCAGCAGGGGGAATCTATTCTGATAATTCTTGCTTTATGTACCATACAAGTGGCAATATTTGGATTGAAAATATAACCTCAAAGGAAGGGGACAAAAATTACGTAAGTAACACACACACACACACACACACACACACACACACACACACACACACACACACACACACACTACTCACACACACACACACACACACACACACACACACACACACACACACACACACACATACACACACACACACACACACATTGTTACACATTGCTACACATTTTCTCCAAAATTACAAAGTAAATATCTATTTTGTGGCAGTACTTTATTTATTTCATAACGTGTCCAGTTCCTCTGTTCAATGCAAACCAGTTTGTCAGGTTACTGCTCATTGTATTTCATGAAGACACGGTGGGGCCTTTCCCCAAGCTGAGTATTACTCAGCATTACGATGATTCTGCTGAAGATGACCACATAGCCTATGCGTGTATAAGAGATAAAGTTCACCTGCAAATGTTAAGGGAGGCTTAGCCATGGGGTTACTTCATCTTCCTAGCGCCTAGTGATTGCACTGTGCACCACACAGCTGATCGCTAATGTTTAGATATCCTGACACCCTTGGCTCCATCCTGTGTCTTTTCTTTTCTCTTTTTCTAAGTGTAGGTGCGTTTTGCGTTGTTACTGTTTTCTCTGCTCACTGAAGTTGTGCCTTTTCTCTGAAACATATCTACTACTTGTAGATTTGCGTCTAAAAGATATAAATTGAGACATTCAATACCATTTGCCTTCCCTCTCTTCAACGGGTTTCTGAAATTTAAAAAAATGTCATTAACGGGGTGAATTGGGTTATAAGACGTGGCTAAAAATGTGGTATATTTTGATTTACTCTTACGCCAATCATTCGAAAAACAGACAGAGAAGTTGAACGTGATATGATGACAGTACATAACAGAAACTCAGGAAAAATCACGTGCACTCTTGAGATGTCGGTTTTTTTTTTGTCTCAGCAACATGGTTGCCTTTCACAAAATAATTCATCAGAATTGGCAGTTACTACCTCTATCATGCATGATGCTCGTGTAGGGTTACATGGTGTTCATGTATATATCAGCAGGGTATCTATTCTGATAATTCTCGCTTTATATACCATACAAGCTGCAATATTTTGATTGAAAATGTAAGCTCAAAGGAATGGGGCAAAAATATGCCAGTCACACACACACACACACACACACACACACACACACACACACACACACACACACACACACACACACACAGCTACATGGAGGCCCATTTTGTCGCAGTCATAGTGCTAGCGCTGTACAGTGTTACCGCGAGCTACTGCATCAAGACGCCACAGAGTAACTCGCCAGAGGAAACATTGCACCGCCACTGGATCATTTCTGGGATGGTCTGTGGTTTGTGTTCTGATCCTAGTCTACTTTCAACGTATGAAGACAACCACCAGCCAACCTCTAAACCATTTTATCAACCAGTAGACAGAGTCTTTTCCTTGACGGAGACTAGTAATACATCTGTCCGACAACAATCCCCACGGTCAACTTGCTGGCATTGAAGACATAAAGACCAGTTCATCACCGATCACGGTATGGAGATAAATCAAAACGGAGGACACGGAGAGAGAGCAGGGCGTGACAGGCCTGTGAATTGAAAGCATTCTGTGATGACCATCGAAGTGGATGACGGAGAGAGCAGGGCGTGACAGGCCTGTGAATTGAAAGCATTCTGTGATGACCATCGAAGTGGATGACGGAGAGAGCAGGGCGTGACAGGCCTGTGAATTGAAAGCATTCTGTGATGACCATCGAAGTGGATGACGGAGAGAGCATGGCGTGACAGGCCTGTGAATTTGAAAGCATTCTGTGGACCATCGAAGTGGATGACGGAGAGAGCATGGCGTGACAGGCCTGTGAATTGAAAGCATTCTGTGATGACCATCGAAGTGGATGACGGAGAGAGCATGGCGTGACAGGCCTGTGAATTGAAAGCATTCTGTGATGACCATCGAAGTGGATGACGGAGAGAGCATGGCGTGACAGGCCTGTGAATTGAAAGCATTCTGTGATGACCATCGAAGTGGATGACGGAGAGAGCATGGCGTGACAGGCCTGTGAATTGAAAGCATTCTGTGATGACCATCGAAGTGGATGACGGAGAGAGCATGGCGTGACAGGCCTGTGAATTGAAAGCATTCTGTGATGACCATCGAAGTGGATGACGGAGAGAGCAGGCGTGACAGGCCTTGAATTGAAAGCATTCTGTGATGACCATCGAAGTGGATGACGGAGAGAGCATGGCGTGACAGGCCTGTGAATTGAAAGCATTCTGTGATGACCATCGAAGTGGATGACGGAGAGAGCAGGCGTGACAGGCCTGTGAATTGAAAGCATTCTGTGATGACCATCGAAGTGGATGACGGAGAGAGCATGGCGTGACAGGCCTGTGAATTGAAAGCATTCTGTGATGACCATCGAAGTGGATGACGGAGAGAGCATGGCGTGACAGACCTCTGAATTGAAAGCATTCTGTGATGACCATCGAAGTGGATGAAAATTATGCTGCGTGGTACTATTAAGAACAAATTGATGTGATTTTTTTTTTTTTTTTTTTTGGTCGTCCTACGTGAGTGTATCTTTTTCTGTTTGCGCCATTTATCCAGCCCATACCCGTCCCATTTCTTCCTGTTTCTCCGTGTCTCTGTCTCTGTCTGTCTGTCTGTATTTCTGTCTGTCTGTCTATCTGCCTGTCTGTCTGTCTGTCTGTCTGTCTGTATCTCTCTCTCTCTCTCTCTCTCTCTCTCTCTCTCTCTGAGCCTCTCTGTCTGTCTGCCTCAGCCCCTGTCTCTCTCTGTTTCTCTTTCTCTGTCTGCCTGTCTGTCAGTCTACCTCTCTCTCTCTCTCTCTCTCTCTCTCTCTCTCTCTCTCTCTCTCTCTCTCTCTCTCTCTCTCCCCATATTTCTCTCCCTCCTCACCCGCCTTACCCCTGCTCTCCACCTCTTTCAGCTTTCCTGTTTTCTACTAGGCAATGAACAACTGACATTGTCGTAGTAGAGACAATGCCATGAACAACAACAACAGTGGTACAAGGGCGTGTCTTGTTGCTAGACAGACTCTTGGTAAGTGACATAATTCACTAAGCTGTTGTGGTCGTCTCCCACTTCAGTTCTTGCCATGTGACAGCATTTGTTATGCATGCTCCTAGTATCTTATTATCAAACACAGCATTTGTTGTGACTGCGCGACCAGCCACACTAAATCAATACAGACTTTCTTTTTGTTGTCACAACCTCTGCGCCACCTCAGTGGCAGTGCACCCAAGCCGCTCATTCCGACGCCCCGTCCGCAGCCACAGCGCGATCGGTCCCGCCGCAGCCCCGGCATCGGCAATCCACAGGGAGCAGTCAATGTCAAGTGGTCAAGAGACAACCCACCGGAGGAGACACTGCACTGCTGCCGAGTCATAATACATTCTTATTTTCAAGCAATCCAACAGAACAGAGAGGCCCTCTCAAGTATGGAAACAAATTAACTTCAGACCTACACACATATTCAGATTTTTTGCAACTGAAAGACCTGTGTCATTTTTGGGCAGTTCACATCTAAGTCAAACGAAAATTATTCATTTCCTGTGATGACAGTCACATCCGGCGAAACTTCTTGGAACAAAATCTTCATGGAGTCTGCAGCAAAATGCTTGCGACTGGTATACGAATGCCAGTATTCAGTAAAATGGTCTTATCAAATGTGGCTACTCACATGGGGCGCCCCATGGTGCCTGTTCATCCTTCAAAAGATAGAACTGGTATGAGAGATATCACCAATATGTTACCAGCACAGCATGTTCCTTTTTAACCTTTGTCGGTGACTGATTGAAGATACTCCGCTGGTAAATCTGTACAGACCTGAAGTAGAGCATAGTCAGATCATGCGCTGCATTTCAGCGCTCTTGTGGGGGTCTTTGACAAGTGGGTCATGATGATGTTTTGAGTCTGACTTTTTCGTTGTTCCATTTCTCTCTCTCTCTCTCTCTCTCTCTCTCTCTCTCTCTCTCTCTCTCTCTCTCTCTCTCTCTCTCTCTCTCTCTCTCTGGCAATCTCATCTCAATAATGTATGCAAGGTAGTCTCAAAAAACCTTTTCCTGTTATCTCAGTTAAAGCGCTGCGTCAACAGTACTGTGCTTAAACTTTTCTTCAATGCACACACAATGTCACGTATCAATTACGCTTCAACAGTGTGGGACGGGAGTAGTGATGTCCACAAAAAAAAAGGCTGAATTCTCTCCATAGACGTGCAGCAAAGCTACTCCATCCAGCTGTACCTCTAACAACAGACGAAAAACTAAAAGCGCTAAACATACTTCATCTAAATAGGCAATTGGAATTCAACAAGGCATCATTTATGTTTACGATCTTGACAGATAGTATGCCATGTTATACTAATGCCCTTTTTACAAAATTAAACAGCTTTTCTGGCTCGAGAAATTCCTTCTCCCCTACCCACGCATTGATCAATAGAAAACAAGCTTAACTTACTCTTGACCATATGTCTGGAACTCACTTCCACCGAGTCTACAAAATACGAATACTTTAAAACTTTAAAAAAAAATACATAAACATTTTATTTCTCAGTAATTTGATTATTCGATTCAAATTATTAGCGTTCATTCGCAAAGTCTTTTGTAAACCATACTTTGAATGCACTGTCTAAACATATCACCATCTCTGTTAAATCGCTCATCCCCACTCCCACTCTGTCTCCCACCCCTCTTCTCCTCCCTCTACCTACCATTCTCTCCCCTCTTCCTCCGACCTCTCTCTCTGTAGTGTTGTTTGTTTGCTTGTTTGTTTGTTTATTTATAAGTTTCCTTCTGTTTGACTACCCATCATGTCATTATTACTTCTCTGAATAGTCTGCTGATCATTGTAGAATTAGATTGCAGTGTTGCTATGTTGAATTGTCAGTATGAATGATACATGTTCAAATGATGTATGCATGACAAGGACAGATTGTAAGACTAAGCTTCGGCCTAATATCTTCATCCCAGCGTATTACAGATCAATCAATCAATCGATCAATCAATCAATCAGTCAATTCTCTCTCTCTCTCTCTCTCTCTCTCTCTCTCTCTCTCTCTCTCTCTCTCTCTCTCTCTCTCCTGGTTTTAATACATTTTAAGACTTTGTCTTTTCTGTGGGCCTATTACTTTGCTTTTCTTTTTTTACTCACAAAATGAGTTACCCTATGTGCTGTACGTCCTTTGGTAACGCTTGGATGATGGTATTGGTTTTACCATGTCCTGGAGCTAACAACATTCTCTTTTTTTGTTTTGATGATGGTTATGCTCACCACCCTCTATATTGCATTCTTAAGATGGCGAATACCTCCATTAAAGAACATGGGAGATTGTCCATTACTGGCAGCTTTGAGACAAGCGCAGGCTTGTCCGTTTTCCAGGCGTTGTTGTTGTATGGGCACCTTGTCATAGTTGGCCTCACGAAGTCACACGATCCGTGCGACTTAAGTGGAAGGACGCTAACAAGTATTGTCATAGCTATTGATTGACTGCTACCGAAATTGATAGAATTACAATTCAGCCTATCAACCTATCTCTCTCTGTGTCTATCTATCCATCTACAGTCATATCTATGTATCTACCTATATATCTATGTATCTATGTATGTATATATCTATCTATCTGTCTATCTATCTATCTATCTATATTTGTCTGTCCATCTGTCTATCATCCATCCATCTATATGTGTGACCATCATCTATCTGTCTAGCTGTCTATCTATCTATATATCTATCTATCTATCTATCTATCTATCTATCTATCTATCTATCCATCTATCCATCTATCTGTCTGTCTGTATGTCTCTCTATTTGTCTGTCTCTCAGTCCGTCAATCTCTCCATCCATCTATTTGTTTGTCTATCTCTCTATCTCTCTATTTATCTATCTATCTATTTGTTTGTCTATCTCTCTATCTCTCTATTTATCTATCTATCTATACACCTGTCTATCGATCAATCACTCTATCTATCTGTCTGTCTATATCTATCTATCTAATTACCCACTTATCTATCTATCTATCTATCTATCTTATCTATCTATCTATTTTTATCTCTCTATCTATCTGTCCCTTTATCTATCTATCTACCTACCTACCTGCCCATCTATCTATCTATCAATCTATCTATCTCTCAGTCTATCTATCTATCAATCTATCTATCTATCTATATATCAATCTATCTATCTATCAATCTGTCTGTATGTCTGTCTGCCAGTTTGCCTGTCTGTCTATTGGCCTGCCTGTATTTTTATAACGCCCCCCCCCCCCCCCTCTCTCTCACATTCTCTGTCTTTACACACACAACACAGTTATATTTAATAATCTGTCAGTTATCAATCAATCTATCTATCTATCTATCTATCTATCTATCTATCTATCTATCTATCTATCTATCTTATCAGTCAATCACTCAATCAGTCAGTCAATCAATCAATCAGTCAGTCAATCAATCTCTCAGTCTGTCTATCAATCTAGTTATCTATCTATCAGTCGATCTCTCTCCCTCCCTCCCTCTCTCTCTCCGTCTCTATCTTATCTATCTATCTATCTATCTATCTATCTATCTATCTATCTATCTGTCTGTCTGTCTGTCTGTCTGTCTGTTTGTCTGTCTTCTGTCTGTCTGTCTGTCTGTCTGTTTCTTTCTGTGTGTGTGTGTGCGTGCGCGCGCGTGCGTATATGTGTGTGTGTGTGTGTGTGTGTGTGTGTGTGTGTGTGTGTGTGTGTGTGTGTGTGTGTGTTGTGTGTGCTGACACTGCTCCTGAATGCCCGACTAAAGTCCACAGTTTACTCTGACTTTCTGAATTCAAGGAATATTACTATGTGTAAATTAGAACGTAAAACCAGCAGCAGCAACAACAACAACAACAACAACAACAACGACGACGACGACAACAACAACAACAACAACAACATTAACAAAGACAAGCGAACAAACTTAATTCACAGATTGGATTTTTTGCCCCCACGTGTATTTACAGTTTGGTCGCCTGATGCTAAGAGAAGAAACAGCGCCATACTTTCCAAGTCGCCATATCTCTTTCTGTGCTATTGGCTCGAATCCACCAGTACAGTTAGTTCAGCTGCTAAAGTTTTGTGGTTCTCAAGCAGAACTGATGCAAACAAAATCGCTTATTTCAGTTTAAAAACAAACAAACTAAAAAAAAAAAAAAAACCGAAAAACCTTACTGCATGCAGTAATTTGAGACTTGCATAACGGTAGAGACAACGAACACTATAACATTTTACGATGCAGAAACCGTGGGTTTAAATCGCATAAAAGTGTTACGTGACCCTCAAATGGTGATTATGAGAAGTGTGGATGCTACACACACACACACACACACACACACACACACACACACACACACACACACACACACACTCGCCCGCGCGCGCGTGTGTACGCACACACACACACACACACACACACACACACACACACACACACACACACACACACACACACACGAACAGTAAGATGCTTTCTTCAGCGCGCATCCAACATTGAAAATTTCACAAATGAGTGCTCGCGTACACGTGCGCGCGCGCGCGCGCGTATGTGTATGTGTGGA
>CM065716.1:66859025-66861525 GCA_033310375.1 Conus canariensis | reverse complement strand
CCGCACGCATAACAACTTGCACACACGTAAAATCCCATCACCAACGTTCAGAAGAGAAAGCCAGTTTGACCGTTGGTATGGATGACACGTTACACACAGCATGCACTCTGCGTAATAAATCGAAAAAATGAAAGAGTTGTTAAATATTGACTGAATGACACGGGAAATGACTGGATGAAGCGCCAACAGGCAGCTATTCAGTCAGCTCTACCCAGGTAGGCAGCCCGTTGTGTAAACGAGAATGCGGATTGTAAGGCGCAAAGAGCTTGGTCTCTGGCCGGGGATAGGCGCTATATAAGTTCTCTCTATATGATCCAGCGGTGTCGAAGAAGACATCGAAATTCTGGTTGGACCATTAAGGAATTAACTAATATAAGCTAACGACAGTGGTGCTTGCATCCCAGGCAAGCTGTCGTTTGAGCAGATTTATATTAAAATCACCGAGCAGAATGACATTCTGATTATTTGTATATGTTATATCTATTATAAGCACAAAGTTGTACCAAGGAAAAAGTGAAAGCAGAGTTCCTATACACGAATCCATCTAGGTCGAGTTTGAGGGTTGCACATGTGACGACATGCACTACACATGATCAGACCCAAGGTCTGGTTGTCTTTTTATACAATAAGCAATGCTTTGATGTAATATACATTCTTTTACGTCAAAACGATTCGCATAACGTCGGACAAAGTTGTAGTTTGCTTTATGGACAAAGCTGCATCGGTATAACAGGAACCAGTGCGGGTTTCGCTAATGAGAAGAATATGGATTGAAGGCGATTCATTTAGAACCACGCAAAACTCATGAATCTTATTAGATAGATGAGAAACGTGTAGGTGCCAATACGAAACCCAGCACTAATTGTGGTCATATTACACCGTTCCTCTGCATTGATCATCATGGAGATATCAACTGTTTCGATGTCCTGAACACTTATACAGGGTAAAGGTGCTTGGAAAATAAAAGAAGCTATGAAATCAGTATATATTAAAAAAAAAAAAAAAAAAAAAAGATTACACGTGCTCCTAAAGAAAATTATCACACGCCAATAGTGGAGAGAGAGAGAGAGAGAGAGAGAGAGAGAGAGAGAGAGAGAGAGAGAGAGAGAGAGAGAGACAGAGACAGAGACAGAGACAGAGACAGACAGACAGAGAGAGAGAGAGAGAGAGAGAGAGAGAGAGAGAGAGACAGGCTGACAGACAGACAGACAGACAGAGACAGGGAGAGCCGGACATATGGTTCACAGTTCAATTCGAACCTCCTTCATTTAACTGCGGTGTTTTCAATGCAATAAAAGACTGATGGTAACACACGCCAGAGTCTGAAGCTGAGGTGATGGGCAGTGAAATCCATTGAACGTTGGGACAAAGCGTCCTGCGAGGATCTTCATAAAGCTGGGGACAGACATTGTGTAGTATTGAACAACTTTATAACAGCAACCAGTTTCTCCTTGTGAGATTCGGACATTCTCTCTCTCTCTCTCTCTCTCTCTCTCTCTCTCTCTCTCTCTCTCTCTCTCTCTCTCTCTCTCTCTCTCTCTCTCTCTCTCTCTCTCTCTTCGGGAAGATCATATTGTCATTGTACAGCAGCAACCAGTTTTGTCATCATACGCTTCTCTCTCGCGTTCTTTCTCGCGTTTACTGATCAAAGTGTTTTATTTTTTTTTCCTACCGAAGGTGCTCGCTACAGATATGTGCAATAGACGTCTTACTACCAAGAAGAAAAACTCATTTTTTCCTCATCGCGTACTTTTTACCCATAATCTTGGAAAGTAAAGCATATACAACATGTTTAACAGTTGCTTTTATGTATGTGCATTGCAGCTATACACAAAGTAGATCACCTGTTACGTAGCACACTGGACAAAAAAATGTATTTGGATGATATATGGCAAAGAGAAACTGTCCGGGTATGAACGACGATTTTTTTTTCTAATCTCTCTCTCTTCTCTCTCTCTCTCTCTCTCTCTCTCTCTCTCTCTCTCTCTCTCTCTCCCCCTCTCTCTCTCTCTCTCTCTTAAAATCAGAAGACAATACTGAGCCATCGAACTATAGACCCTTTATCTGTACTACCAGTTCTATTCCAGCTCCTAGGAAAACACATAAAGAGGCACAATTAGCACCTTCTTGACTCATACAGTCTACTACATCAAATTTATTCAGGGATCAGGAATGTCATTGAGCATGTAGAAATCTGGAAGATTAGTGCGTAACAAGTATGAATGAAAATGAATACCATAGAACGTTATATGCTGATTTTGCAAAGGCTGTTGATGTAACTGACTGCAAGTTATAGGAAGCTATTCTATGGAATGACAGGAAACACCCTCCAACTAATTTCATCATTTTCAGAGAATCATCAGCAAATTGTTTGCGGCGTTAACACCGATTCGTCAAAAGGCATTATCTATCAAAATGACGTATCCTAGGGCACCGTGTTAGGACCATGCTGTTCCCAGGTTGTATGATCTCCTTACGTATATTGAGGACCCATGTAAAC
>CM065716.1:66851525-66854025 GCA_033310375.1 Conus canariensis | reverse complement strand
ACAAGCCCAGCTTACTCTGGACCAAATGTGTTGAATTCCCTTGCAACGCGTCTACAAAGTATGAATACATTAAAACATTTCAAGGCTTATTTGCATAAACAGTGCATGCCTCAATAATTTGATTGTTTGATTAAAATTTGCTAATTCTTCTGTAGGCAATAATTAGAATGCATCGACTGAATACGTCACCTACTCCATGAAATCGCTCAGTCCCACTCCTCTCTCTCTCTCTCTCTCTCTCTCTCTCTCTCTCTCTCTCTCTCTCTCTCTCTCTCTCTCTCTCTCTCTCCTACGTACCCTCCCCTAACCCTTCCCACCTCTGTCTGTCTGTCTGTCTGTCTCTTCTTTTTCTTCTTCTTCTTCTTCTTCTTCTTCTTCTTCTTCTCTTCTTCTTCTTCTTCTCTCTCTCTCTGTTTTTGTCCATCCTGTTTGAGCACCCATGGCATTATCACATTTATGAAAAATCTGCTTGCGGGTATTAGAATCACATTACGGTAAGGTTATATTGGTTTGTCAGTATGAACAGTTTTTTGTTTTGGTTTTTTTTTTTTTTTTCGTTTGTACGTCGAGTCGACGAGAACCATTTCAGTCATCTTGAGGTTGAGGGGAAGGGAAGAGGGCAAGATGTGTTGTGGACACGCAGGTGGCTGATCAAGCCGATGCATGCACGGAATGTGCGGTGACAGCTTGGACAGGGAATGTGGGAGATCTGTTCTTGATTGCTGGTGCGGGCTTTCCTTGCCTGTCTCTTTCGTTGCGCTGCAGCAGTCCTCCTTTTTCACATTAACTGGTACCTTTGTGGATAGAGTAGTGCCATCTAGCTCGATCCATAGCAGTTTGTTCCCATGTATCAGGTTGAATGATATATATCAAAATGATTTACGCATGACAAGGATAGATTGTAAAACTAGACCTCGGCCTAAAAATGATCTGTAAAACTAGACCTCGGCCTAAAAATGATCTGTCTGTCTGTCTGTCTGTCTGTCTGTCTGTCTGTCTGTCTGTCTTCTCTCTCTCTCTCTCTCTCTCTCTCTCTCTCTCTGAACACGGGTCATGGCTTTATCAAACACTAAAACACACTAATGATTCTCTTCTTACGCTGTCTTTGCCCACCTTTGACCACGGCAGAGAAGCTCAATCTGTTAATATATTTCAGTACTGTTGTTTACGTTTATGACTCAGCTGACCACGAGGGCTGCGTAAAAGACTGTGACAAGCCATAGGAGTAAAAAACAACAACAACAACAACAACAACACTCGTACGTCACTTTATGTCCTTTCCATCGACAGGAACGCGTCAAGAGATCTCATCTCAGCGATGGACGGCACAGACATTCTACGATCTCAACAGACGACAATCGATCCCTTCAACAGAAAAGAAGAATGAACATAATAATCAGACTGCGAAAGCACGTAACAACAGATTCCTGACAAATGTCCACTGCCATTCTCATGACTGCTGATGACACTCCTCAACAGTCGAAAATCTAGTCGAACCTGGTGGAACAAGTGATTCTATCCCCATGGCCATTATCTACTGAATAAAAAGCATGCTACCACACGGTACCCTTACAACAGAGGTTTGCTTTTCATACCAAATCCATGCATTGTATGATGAAAGATGGGCACAACAAAATGTTAAAACACATATTACAGTATGGAGCGCACAAGCACTGAATAAAGGGGAAAGCATGCATCCCATAATGTTCTGAGTGGAAAATACAGAAAAAGGGGGATAGATTATTTACAACAAAAAAAAACAAAAAAAAAACATACAGGCAATTAGACCGGAAGACAGAAAGAGGGGTCGACAGAAAGACAAAGAGACAAAAATAAAGAGTGTGATTGAAAGCAGGAAATTCCCGGCTGAAGGTATCTCTCTCTCTCTCTCTCTCTCTCCTCTCTCTCTCTCTCTCTCTCTCTCTCTCTCTCTTCTCTCTCTCTCTCCTCCCGTTTGACTCTCTCTCCCCTTCTGTCGTTGTCTCTTCCCCTCCCCCCCCCCCCCCCCCCCCCGTCTCTCTCTCTTTTCTCTGAATCCTTTCATCTTTTCCCCCTGTACCAAATTTCAAACATAATGTAACCATCGAATGGTCAGGCTGATAACCTGTTCAATATCAAATGAATTCATTACTAAGAATAAAGGAAATAAGATAATAAAAAGTAGTCTAACCGACATTGTTTACGGGGGTGGGGGGTGAGGGGGGGGGGGGTGTTTTCGCCAGGCATATCTCTTACAATCAGGATCTCTTCTGTCCATACATTTGCTAATCCAATGTCTTCTGTCAGATGTATAAGTTCTTATCTTGTTTTCGGGTTATTGTCTTGTACATGATTGTAACAATCAACTTCAGGGTCCATTGTGATGTTCTTCTAATCACCCACTGCAACGTTATAATCAATATTGTAATTCTGTACGGTTTCTTCACGGGTGCTGTAAAATAATGGATCATCTGTATATATATATATATATATATATGTGTGTGTGTGTGTGTGTGTGTGT
>CM065716.1:66844025-66846525 GCA_033310375.1 Conus canariensis | reverse complement strand
GAGCCCACGTCTGTGTGTCCATTGAGCCCACGTCTGTCCGTCCATTGAGTCCACGTCTGTCCGTCCATTGAGTCCACGTCTGTCTGTCCATTGAGTCCACGTCTGTCTGCCCATTGAGTCCACGTCTGTCTTCCATTGAGTCCACGTCTGTCTGTCCATTGAGTCCACGTCTGTCTGTCCACTGAGTCCATGTCAGTCTGTCCATTGAGTCCACGTCTGTCTTCCATTGAGTCCACGTCTGTCTGTCCATTGAGTCCACGTCTGTCTGTCCACTGAGTCCATGTCAGTCTGTCCATTGAGTCCACGTCTGTCTGTCCATTGAATCCACGTCTGTCTGTCCTTTGAGTCCACGTCTGTCTACCCATTGAGTCCACGTCTATCTGTCCTTTTGAGTCCACGTCTATCTACCCATTGAGTCTACGTCTGTCTACCCATTGAGTCCACGTCTATCTGTACTTTGAGTCCACGTCTGTCTACCCATTGAGTCCACGTCTGTCTGTCCATTGAGTCCACGTCTGTCTGTCCATTGAGTCCACGTCTGTCTGTCTATTGAGTCCACATCTGTCTATCCATCGAGTCCTCGTCTATCTGTCCATCGAATCCACGTCTATCTGTACACTGAGCCCCTGTCTATCTCTCCATTGTGCCAACGTCTGTCTGTCCATAGAGTCCACGTCTGTCTATCCATTGAGTCCACGTCTGTCTGTCCATTGAGTTCACATCTGTCTGTCCATTGAGTTCACGTCTGTCTGTCCATTGAGTTCACGTCTGTCTGTCCATTGAGTTCACGTCTGTCTGTCCATTGAGTTCACGTCTGTCTGCGCATTGAGGCCATCTCTATCTATCCATTGAGCCCACGTCTGTCTGTCCATTGAGTCCACGTCTGTCTGTCCATTGAGTCCACGCCAGTCTGTCCATTGAGTCCACGTCTGTCTGTCCATTGAGTCCACGTCTGTCTGTCCATTGAGTCCACGTCTGTCTGTCCATTGAGTCCACGTCTGTCTGTCCATTGAGTCCACGTCTGTCTGTCCATTGAGTCCACGTCTGTCTGTCCATTGAGCCCACGTCTGTCTGTCCATTGAGTCCACGTCTGTCTGTCTATTGAGTCCACGTCTGTCTATCCATTAAGTCCACGTCTGTTCAGCTCATTGAGCCCTCGTCTGTCTATCCATTAAGTCCACGTCTGTTCAGCTCATTGAGCCCTCGTCTG
Source organism: Conus canariensis (assembly GCA_033310375.1). Classification (NCBI taxonomy): domain Eukaryota; kingdom Metazoa; phylum Mollusca; class Gastropoda; order Neogastropoda; family Conidae; genus Conus; species Conus canariensis. Next base: position 66,845,315 of record CM065716.1, on the reverse strand, counting down.
TCTATCCATTAAGCCCACGTCTGTTCAGCTCATTGAGCCCTCGTCTGTCTATCCATTAAGTCCACGTCTGTTCAGCTCATTGAGCCCTCGTCTGTCTATCCATTAAGTCCACGTCTGTCCGCTCATTGAGCCCTCGTCTGTCTATCCATTAAGCTCCCACGTCTGCCTACCCATTGACCCCTGTGGACAGAGAAAGAGGAGGAGAGAGAGAGGAGGGACGTGTGTCCGGCAGACTGAGACAGACCTGGAAGTCTTGCGGCACTACCATGTACTACCCTCCCCCCCCCTCCCCCCCCCCTGCCCTCCACCCAACTGTTGTGCATTGGCTGACCGGGGGAAAGTGGTAACGAAGAGGAGACGGACAGAGTAAAAGGTGGCGCAGGAGGCAGGGATGGCGGTGGTGGCGGTGGTGGTGGTGGTAGTGGTGGAGGTGGCGGTGGCGGCGGCGGCGGCGGCGGTGGTGGTGGTGGTGGTGGTGGTGGTGGTAACGGTGGTGGTGGTGTGGTGGCGACGGTGATGGGGGTGGCGGTGGTGGTGGTGGTGGTGGTGGTGGTGGTAATTATGCCCACGTCTCCGCGGGGTCTCCGCTGTGTTCGGGTAGGCTCCACCTACCTAGCTCGCGTCATCAGCGAAGCCAACCTGCTCGACTGCTGTTTACAACAAGTTCTTGGACTCTTCCACCCCCCCTCCCCCCCCCTACCCCAGCCCCCGTCCCCCATCCTCTTCTTCCAATGCCGCCGCCCCCTCCCTCCCTCCCTCCCTCCCTCCCTCCTCAGCCTTTTCCTCCTCGACGTCATCTGTCTTTGTGTCGCATTCCTTCCTCCTCTCACTCTCTGTGTTTCTCTTTTTTTTTTCTTTCCAAATCTAGATCTGTCTGTCTGTCGGTCTGTCGGTCTGTCTGTCTGCCTATCTCTCTCTCTCTCTCTCTCTCTCTCTCTCTCTCTCTCTCTCTCTCTCTCTCTCTCTGCACGCGCGCGCGCGCGTGTGTGTGTGTGTGTGTGTGTGTGTGTGTGTGTATGCGTGTGTGTGTGTGTTTGCGCGCACGAGCGTGTGTGTGTGTGTGTGTGTGTGTGTGTGTGTGTGTGTGTGTGTGTATGCGTGTGTGTGTGTGTGTTTGCGCGCACGAGCGTGTGTGTGTGTGTGTGTGTGTGTGTGTGTGTGTGTGTGTGTGTGTGTGTGTGTGTGTGTGGTGATTTTTCCCGCCAGTTTTATCAGTCTGTCTGCTTGTCTCCAAGTCCCCCTCTCTGTCTGTCTGTCTGTCGCTCCCTATCTCTCTACTCCTTTTCCCTT
>CM065716.1:66836525-66839025 GCA_033310375.1 Conus canariensis | reverse complement strand
GCACGTGTACTTATATTCAGAATTTCCAAGAACCGACTGCTCTGACAGTCACTGTCTTCAAAGGGTCATACATTTGCTACATTGGAAGCCAAGCCCTTGCTTCTTGAAGCAAAACGAAGGAAAATGGTTATAGTTTGAATCTGTCACGGGCTTTCTCTTTGTCCATCTTCCGAGACCTTAGAGTAAAATGGAAACAATCTGAAGAGTCATATTACCTCAATTCAGAAAGAGATTTGCCCTCGTTGCTCCGCCGAACCGTGGCCTCTTTGTCCCATTGGCATTAAAAGGTTAAGTAAAATCGCGTGTTTCGTGACTTCATTTATTGAGGAAATAGCGAACAAGAAGGCCAACTCTTGCTCCAATAATGAGACAGTTACACTCCCTCTCTTCAAGTGATTGCGAAGTGACATATCGTTTGAAGGCTTGGGCGTGTAACTGCCTCATCACAGGAACAAGAGTTACCCTTCTTGGTTTTTTTCCGTTCACTATTCCCCGTTTTATTTAAGATTTCTTTTACTTTTTGATGATTTATTTCACTGTCAATCTGTATAGTGAAGTCAGGAAATACCTGGTCGCCATTTTGGGCTAACGATTCAGAAGTTCTGCCTATCAAGAACACACACACACACACACACACACTCACAAACACACACACACACACACACACACACACACACACACACACACACACACACACACACACACGCACACACACACATACACAAAAACACACACATAAACACACACACACACACACACACACACACACACACGCACACACGCACGCACGCACGCACGCCACACACACACACACACACACACACACACGCACACACACACACACACACACACACACACACACACACACACACACACACACACACACACATCTTTTCGTCAAATATGAAGTAAGTTGACGCTTTCCAAATGAGATAATAGACCTTGTTATGTGCTGGAGAGAAGGTATTTATGTATCGTTCAAAAAAAAAAAACAGGTAACAGAATGCAAACGGATACGTTCTCAAAAGAACAATCAGAAGCCATGAAACTGTATTAACAACTAGCAAAACAACCAACCGATCTCCCTGTCTCCCCACCTCCAGCCTCTACCCCACCCCGTCCTACTCTTCCCATACCGCTACTCATCCCTAAAAACTCCTCTGGTTTCCTTGGGCCCTGTTACAGCTTTCCACCACGTTTACTGAAAATCAGATCAGCAGTTTCTGTGTTCTTTTGCTGACAGACAAGCAAACCGACATACACGGGTGAAAACATAACTCCCTTCGTAAGGAGTAACACAACAAAGAATACAATGGGAGTGAATTAGGAAACCTTTGAAAAGGATGGGCGAGTGATTGCCCTTTTCTTTCTTTTTCAAACAAATCTTGTCATTTTGTTTTGATTGTTTTATGTTATGTATTGCCATTTGTGAGTGTGGGGGTTTTAACACACACACACACACACACACACACACACACACACACACACACACACACACACACACACACACACACGCCCCTATCAGTGAACACACAACGATTAATTCAATCAAAATCTTGGTGTTCAGTTTTACTGTGGTCTACCCCTCCCTATCCCTTTCCCTTCCTCTCCACCACCCTCTCCCCATCTCCGCCGGTCCTTTGAATGGCAGCTTTAACGTTTGGCCAGCTGGTGACTGAATACCTTTCCGGAGAAGTTCGATAACGGCCATGCAACTGACACGGACGACACACTTTTAACAGACAAAGAAAATCCATTCTATCCCACTGCTATAAGACGAGGGATGTCTTTTTTTTTTCTTTTTTTTTTTTGTTCTTTCCTTTTCCTTTTCTTTTCATTTTCTTTTCCTGTCTGTTTGCTATTTTTGATTTGTGAGACAAGCAGACCAGTGCAAACTCTTCTTTTGATTATTGCCCGGAGGCGCCGAAAATACAGTTTCATCATCTCTAGACAGAGAGAGAGAGAGAGAGAGAGAGAGAGAGAGAGAGAGAGAGAGAGAGAGAGAGAAGACAGACAGACAGACAGACAGACAGGACAAACAGACAGAGACAGAGACAGATAGACAGGCAGGCAGACTGACAGACAGACAGGCAGACTGACAGACAGACAGACAGACAGACAGAGAGCGGGGAGGGGGTTAGAAGATGTTCAAGTGGACATCGGTGGATGTAAATATGTCTGGAAATAGACGTATAGCTATTTTGGTTTCATTTGACCGGGCACTTTTATCACCCGGAGTGGCCTACAGTCCTGGCAACTTGATCGTTTCGATTCTCATGTTTCTTTTTTGTAATGTGGTGTTACACATTGGCTTACATAGAGTTCTCCTGTTTCCATGGTCTGTGACACCTTTCATGTCATGCGGTGTTACACATTGGCTTACATGTGGTGGGTCATGTTTCCGTGGTCTGTGACACCTTTCATGTCATGCGGTGTTACACATTGGCTTACATGTGGTGGGTCATGTTTCCGTGGTCTGTGACACCTTTCATGTCATGCG
>CM065716.1:66826525-66829025 GCA_033310375.1 Conus canariensis | reverse complement strand
AATTGGTGTATGTATATGCCTACAACACTTATAGTTGCCAGTAGGGATTGGTGTATGTATATGCTGACAACACTTACAGTTGCGAAGTAGGGATTAGTGTATGCATACACTGACAACACACAGATGCAAGTAGGGATTAGTGTTTGCATATGCTTACAGCGCATTTAGCTATAGCTGCGTGCAGGGATTGTTGTATGTATATGCTGACAACACTTACAGTTGCAAGTAGGTGTACGTATCTGCCAACAAGTGTTATAACTGCAAGAGGGAATCGGAGTCAGTATCTGCTGACGACAGCTTTAATCGCAAGTAGGTGTTGGTGTATCTCTTGACAACACCCATATTTGCAGGTAGGAACTGGAATAAGTATCCACTGACAACAGTCACCGTAGTAAGTAGGAGCTGGCGTGAATATCTGCTCACGACAGTTAAAACTGGAAGTAAGCACTGGAGCGAGTGTCCAACAGTTTACAGTCACAAGCAGGGATTGGTATAACTGTCCACCGACAATTGCTGTAGTTGCCGGCAGGACTGTTAGAAGTGTTCCCTGCTGTTCTTCTGCTTAGGGTTGTCTTCCGTGTGGTTTCTTTTCTCTTTTATTCTTTTGGAAATTGTTATTTGATTTTTTTTTTAAAGAAAGCAGCATTCTATCAGTAGTGGGCAAAGAAGGGGCGTGGGTGGGGGATCGGAGGGGGGGGGGGGGTGTTGTCGATCTCCAAATTCAACATCATGTGCAGACTTGATAAAAATGACAGGCGGAGATGTTTCTTCTGTCTGCAGACAGGATTATAAGCCGATCTGACAGTAAAAGGAAGGTATTTCCTGAATAATATCCAGTTAAATCTTTCGGCTGCGCGAGAAATGAAGATAATCTGCGAGCCACCGTTTCTTATTTCGTATCAGCGTTCGTTGAGATGATGATAATGATGATGGTGATGATGAAATTGATGATGATGATGATAATGATGATGGTGATGATGAAATTGATGATGGTGAGGGTGATGATGATAATGATGATGGTGATGATGAAATTGATGATGGTGATGATGAAAATGATGGTGATGATGAAATTGATGATGGTGAGGGTGATGATGATAATGATGATGGTGATGATGAAATGATGTGAGGTGATGATGATAATGATGATGGGATGATAAATTGATGATGGTGATGATGATAATGATGATGGTGATGATGAAATTGATGATGGTGAGGGTGATGATGATAATGATGATGGTGATGATGAAATTGATGATGGTGAGGGTGATGATGATAATGATGATGGTGATGATGAAATTGATGATGGTGATGATGATAATGATGATGGTGATGATGAAATTGATGATGTGAGGTGATGATGATAGATGATGGTGATGATGAAATTGTGATGGTGAGGTGATGATGATAATGATGATGGTGATGATGAAATTGATGATGGTGATGATGATAATGATGATGGTGATGATGAAATTGATGATGGGAGGGTGATGATGATAATGATGATGGTGATGATGAATTGATGATGGTGAGGTGATGATGATAATGATGATGGTGATGATGAAATGATGATGGTGATGATGATAATGATGATGGTGATGATGAAATTGATGATGGTGATGATGATAATGATGATGTGATGATGAAATTGATGATGGTGAGGGTGATGATGATAATGATGATGGTGATGATGAAATTGATGATGGTGATGATGATAATGATGATGGTGATGATGAAATTGATGATGGTGATGATGATAATGATGATGGTGATGATGAAATTGATGATGGTGAGGGTGATGATGATAATGATGATGGTGATGATGATACTGATGATGACGACATGAATGATGGTTTTGATACTAATGATAATCTTTATGACACTTTGCTCTGATTCATCTTTGTCCGTTGGCTTATATAGCGTGTATGTTTGGAGTATAGAATACATAGGTGAAATCAGATACATTCCGCCACCCCCCCCCCCCCCCCCCCCCCCCGAATGCTTGTCTTTCTAGTGTGTGTGTACGAAGGCTTATTTTCTCATTTTATTTATCGATGTTTTTTTTTCTTTTACTTGTTGGATGAAATGAAATTTTCTTTGAGAAGCAGAAACATTCCCTTAACAAGATCTAAACCCGAAGCTGAAAATCAGACCAAGTGCCCTCTCAGCCGTTTATTTGGCTATCAAGAACCTCTGTGTAATTGGTGACACGTATTTCTCCTCATCCATTTTGATACCTGTCATATGTATCCCCCCCCCCAAAAAAAAAGACATGCTCGTTACACTTGGTTTTCAAAGATCGATACCTCATTCTGCATCTCTGAGGGAAATCCAACCTCATTATAGAAACCTGTGCGCATAGACAACGTTTTCTTCCCTCTCCGAGAGACATACTTATTATCGAGACCTGCACACCTCCGCCGAGATTAATTTCGTTCTGGTAATTGACACAGACTCAGGCGTTGATTAGTGGCGCAAGACACAAGGATCATCTCTGTCACCC
>CM065716.1:66819025-66824025 GCA_033310375.1 Conus canariensis | reverse complement strand
GCACAGGTCTTCTCCTAGTCTCCCTTAACTCCGTGGGAAGTCTGTGGTCCGAATCCACGGGTACAGTTTAGGCCCAAAACGTTATAAATTCTCTACTGCATTCTGAGTTGCACCTGGCTTTTCTCAGATCAGCCCGTACCAAAAACATATTCATCGCACAGTCCAGCCCTTGACCCTTATGACACCTGACTCTGAGACAGATGTCATGTCTGTTTCTTTTTCTATGCAAGCACGATCCTCACGAGCCTTTAGTTTCCTGTCGTCTGCTGCACTTTTCACTCCAAGAATCTAAGTGCCATATTCGTGGCGTAGAAACATCAAGGCGTCCGCAAATCACGCGTCATTCTGCTATGTTTGCTGACATATGGCATTGAGCTAATTTACTGACCCCAAATTCCAGGATAATTTTTTTTTTCTCACAGAGCCAAGGCGATTTTCATCTGTTCAAACTTTGTTGTTACTGTTTGACCTTTGCTGCAACCCCGAACTCTCTGACCTGCATTAGGGTGGTGTTGAACTCTCTGACATGTATTAGGGTGGTGTTGCACTCTCTGACCTGTATTAGGGTGGTGTTGCACTCTCTGACCTGCATTAGGGTGGTGTTGAACTCTCTGACCTGCATTAGGGTGGTGTTGAACTCTCTGACCTGCATTAGGGTGGTGTTGAACTCTCTGACTGCATTAGGGTGGTGTTGAACTTTCTGACCTGCATTAGGGTGGTGTTGAACTTTCTGACCTGCATTAGGGTGGTGTTGAACTCTCTGACCTGCATTAGGGTGGTGTTGAACTCTCTGACTGCATTAGGGTGGTGTTGAACTCTCTGACCTGTATTAGGGTGGTGTTGAACTCTCTGACCTGTATTAGGGTGGTGTTGCACTCTCTGACCTGTATTAAGGTGGTGTTGCACTCTCTGACCTGTATTAAGGTGGTGTTGCACTCTCTGACCTGTATTAGGGTGGTGTTGAACTCTCTGATCTGCATTAGAGTGGTGTTGAACTCTCTGACCTGTATTAGGGTGGTGTTGAACTCTCTGACTGCATTAGGGTGTGTGTGAGAACTTCGACCTCATTAGGGTGGTGTTGAAACTGTTTCTGCCTGCAATTAGGGTGGTGTTGAACTCTCTGACCTGTCATTAGGGTTGTGTTTTTAACTCTCTGACTGCATTAGGGTGGTGTTTTAACTCTCTGACCTGTATTAGGGTGGTGTTGAACTCTCTGACCTGTATTGGTGGGTTTGCACTCTCTGACCTGTATTAAGGTGGTTTGCACTCTCTGACCTGTATTAAGTGGTGTTGCACTCTCTGACCTGTATTAGGTGGTGTTGAACTCTCTGATCTGCATTAGAGTGGTGTTGAACTCTCTGACCTGTATTAGGGTGGTGTTGAACTCTCTGACCTGCATTAGGGTAGTGTTGCACTGAGGAACAGTCGACCCCGTTCCTTCAGCTCTTTGTGCCAAGTCCTGGGTCTGCACAAATGTTTTTCTCTGTCAACTATGCCATGTTGTCAGTTTGTCGTTGTTTCCTTGTTTTTGTTTGTTTACTTGTTTTTTGTTTTTGTTTCTGTTTTTCCCTATGACTTCCTCCTTCAACAATTCTCTGAAGAATGTGTTAGCGAGGCTGTTGGATCATGCTACGTGGCCACACCACAGTAGTGTTCTCAACTGATGTCAACGGGTCTTCGTATGGTCTGATGTGTTGCTTGACGGTTCGGCGCTCTTGTTCATTGCTAACATAATCAGTACATCAAATATTTAGCATCTGACGGTGACAGCTCATTTCCGTGGCTCAGATTCATTCTTCTTTCCGATCCGCTGTGGAGATCCATGTCTCACATGTATACAGGAAGATACCAGTACGCATCGGAACCAGACCGTGTGTTTCACGAAGATGTAACTTGTTCTTCCATGCAGGTTTCAGTCTAGACAGTGCTGATGTTGTCTTTGCCGCCCTTTGGAGGAGTTCTGGTTCGATTCGTTCGGTGCGAGCGGGGTGGATCCCAGGTAGGTGAACAGCTGAATTGTACTTAATATCTGTCCATGAATTCATGGCGATGTGATGGTGTGGATGGACATCAGCTGGGTCTTCTTCTGGGCGCCGATATCTGTCTATATAATGTCATGGACACAGAGGATAAAGTCGTCCCATATGGAACATTCCTTTCCTGATATTCGTTGTACAAGAGCGCCCAAATTACTAAACGATAACTGATTTTGATAACGAACTTCACAAAAAAATGAGGACTGGTTTTCTTAACAATCATCACAAACTTGCAGTCCACCGTCCGTTGCATTTCAGTATTATTGTTCCAATCCGTGTAGTCTTCCTTTGCAAGTAATACGACACAATCATTCTAAGAAACTGGAATAATGTAATATGAATTTCTCAATGCTTCGGATTTTTCTGGTATGTTATCCTGAACCATACCGATTCATAGAAAAGCAACGTCAAGAGCATGAAAAAGCCCGTTTTTGTGAAGAACAATCAATTTGAGAAAAATTGTAGCCCTTGTTAAAAAATTTTTTGGACAAACGTAACAGTGAGGGCACAGTTTTCAGAAAAAAAAGCTACGCATTCTTAATGCCATTTGGGTAAACAATATCTATATATCAATAAAAAAAAAAGTCTGCGTGTGTCAAAGTCAAAGTTTTATTTTCAGATGGAATATTGAATAAGCAATTGATGCAATTGACATACGTTTTTTTAACATCAAGCACCATTAGACAAAATCACCAAAAAAAAAGGATGAAAAAAGACGGAAACGAAGGCAAACAAATTAAAATTATGAAGGAGCGTAGGAGGGAAGGAACTGCAACAGAATTAAAATTAAGAAGGGAGAAGGAAAAAGAGAAAGAAGAAGGGAAAAAAAGAAAAAGAAGGAATGAGAGAGAGAGAGAGAGAGAGAGAGAGAGAGAGAGAGAGAGAGAGAGGGGAAGAGAGAGAGAGAATCAAGTTATGCAGAATATACACATTGTCAAAAACAAGTTGTGCACAGTGTACATGTTGTTAAGAGCAACACAGCACTGGCGTATCCTTTCATTAATATTCAATCGCACATGCGTGCACATAAGCATGCACACAGACATGCATATACGAATGCATCCACAATGCACAAACACATTAGGATATTTCAAAAGCATTTAGGAAAAAAATATAAGTGATCAACTGTCTAATAGATACTTTTTAGGTTTTGTTAACCTTTACCGGATGACGTTTCTGACTACACAGACCTGATCGTGCGGGTCGCCCAAGATCCACACATTTTGTAGAGGCTTTTCCTATTGCTTATCCCTGTTCAGATGGCGTGGGTCTTGTAAGACCCACACCTGAAAGAGGGTGGTTCAGCAACTTATTCCTCACCCGATGGCGTGGGCCATGTGCGACCCATTAAAATATATAGGTCCTTGGGGAACTGCGACTGATTACGCTAATAATTGATTGTGCCCATGCATGAAATTTCAGTGACCAACGGCTATTATGATTGTTGAAGAACTCCTAAGATTTCGTGAGCATAGCTCAATCCGTTCATTAGATATGATGTTTTTATTGAGTCACTGGGTCATGGAAGACCCAGGAAGTATGGTAAAGGTTAAACCTGTCTTTGTTCTTGATACATTTAAATACTTGCTGGTAATCTATTCTATGTATTTCCACCGGAATATTGTAAACTAGATTTATAAAGATTATTTCTTGGTTTAGGAGACAATACCAAATTATTGTGTCGATTGAAGTTAGTTTTAATATGTCTCTTGATCTTTAAGACCATTTCTGTTGTTGTTGTTTTTTTACATTTTGCATACGCCTTGCACACGTAACAGTCTGTTACGGAAGGTTAATATCATTAGTTGTTTGTAATCTTCAGTAGGTAAGGAGCTTGATTTTAGCAATGCTAAAACTATTGCTCTTTTACACATGCGATGAATCATTTTGGTATTGGTTTCAACGCAGCTGTCCCATAATGTCGATGTGTAATCAATCATTGATAGACTGTAAGCACAGAAGAAAAGCTTTCAAGAATGGGTATGAAGGAAATCTTTTATCCTGGCTAGCTGAAGTACTTTTCTTTTGAAAGACCTTTTTTTTTCCAGGGGACTCGGTGCGGTTAATCCACGATAGATGCTCCTCAATGATGATACCTAGCATTTTCTGTGAGTCGACTTCTTCAGTTTCATTGTAGTATATAAACAATGGCTGAAATTTGGACTTCGTCTTATGCCTTTTTTGTTATGCACATACATACGTGCATTTGATTTTATTTGGATTTAAGGACACGTAATTTAGTTCGCTCTATTCAATGTCTTTGACCATGATCTTGAAGTTCATTTGCTAGTTTACGGGTACATATGAATTACGGGAATGACTAGACGTTTCATCCGCAAACATTTCGCATTTTCATTTAACGAAACAAGGCAAAGTGTTGATAAAGACAGTGAATAAAAGAGGGACCAGTAGAGATCCTTGAGGTACTCTGTATTCGACAGACAATTTGTCTTCATTATCAACTGCTACTGAGTATTTGCTATGTGACTAAACTTGTCCCATGCTTAGTGTTAGTGATGATTTCTTAATGCAGGTAATTAACTAAAAGAGTAAAAAGAGAACAGGACTGCAGACATCTCCCTGTTCAACATCTTGAGTGTAATTAATATGAACAGAAAATGTGCCTCTGTACCTCACTTTAACCTTAACCTCTCGTTCATAACTTCTCACACAATAATTTGACCTTCATAGATTTCATTCTTTACATGTAATAGCTGTAAACGTTTTCTAGAAATTGTATTAAAACTTTTTTTTTTTCAAGAATTGGTAAATGACACATTAGAGTTTACGATTACTTGCAAAATGTCTTTGGACGGTAGCTGTAAACGTGACCACATGTTCTATGGGAGAGAGAGAGAGAGAGAGAGAGAGAGAGAGAGAGAGAGAGAGAGAGAGAGAGAGGAGGAGAAGGGAGGGAGGGGTGGCGGGAGGGAGGGAGGGTGAGTGAGACAGACAGATAGACGG
>CM065716.1:66809025-66811525 GCA_033310375.1 Conus canariensis | reverse complement strand
TTGCCTGTCTAGAGAGCAGAGCCACTTATTTTGCCTGTCTAGAGAGCAGAGCCACTTATGTTGCCTGCCTAGAAAGCAGAGCCACTTATCTTGCCTGCCTAGAAAGCAGAGACGGCCACTTATCTTGCCTGCCTAGAAAGCAGAGCCACTTATGTTGCCTGTCTAGAGAGCAGAGCTACTTATTTTGCCTGTCTAGAGACCAGAGCCACTTATTTTGCCCGTCTAGAGTCAACTTTCGCCTCCAGAGTAACACTCATCGGTAGAACTGAGCTGGTTGTGATCGTCCGTCCATGATACCTATCGGAGATGTCTGAAAACGTTGTGGTGTGCTCACTAGGAAGAAGAGGAAAACAAAACCCAACGGCTTCCCCAAACAGCCAGTGAGGAGAAGAATTAGAACACGGAACAAAGTGCCATAAAGACATCAACAGCTGAAAATATAAAGTAAATAGTCATCTTTATGTATGGATTTATTTCAGTCTATGCTTGAGGATGAAATAAAATATGCTAAAGGACCATGCTTTTTTTTTAATTATTATACATAAACGGTGCTATGCTGAAACTCTCTCCTTTTTTTAATGTGTGTGGGGTTTTTTTTTTGTTTGTTTGTTTGTTTGTTTTTGTTTTTGTTTTGTTTTGTTGTTTTTTAGGGTTTTTTTTTTTTTTTTTTTTTTTTTTTGCTTTATACATAACTTCTAGTTATGACTGATGCTGTTAATTTTTTTTTTCCCATCTGTTTGGCTTTTTTATGTTGAACAACAATAAATGCTTAAAATGAAAATGTAAAAAAAAAAAAAAAATAGAAAAAAAAAAACGATGCAAAGATCGAAATTTGTCGACAGTCTGACTGGTTAGCTGTGCGGTTTAAAAACCCATGTCCTGTCAGTCACTGAGAATTGTGTAAAACGGCCTTTATTCAGTTCGTCTTAAAGATCCGATCCCCGAACTACGATTCTATTCGTTTCTCTGATCTACTGCAGATGTGTTATGCCATGCTTTGCAAAGTGTATCCTTCTTGTAAAGGTTCATGGCCTCTACGAAGAAACATCTTTGTCTTTGTTCTCTTTTATTATTTTCATTTTTAAGGTTTTTCTTCTTTCTCTTTCCCATTATTTTGCTTTTTTTTTTCATTTGGTGATCAGTGTCTTTCCATCTTGCTGTCACTTCAAAAAGGGCAAGAATCGTGACAAGGCGATGGTCAGATGAACTTCGTCTCCATTAGTACGCACGCTATGTCTGTAATAGTCACATGATGTCCTGAAAGTGAAATGTGAGCTTCGGTTGGCCCAGGCATATCGTTTACACACACACACACACACACACACACACACACACACACACACACACACACACACACACACACGTACACACACACACACATTCTCTCTCTCTCTCTCTCTCTCTCTCTCTGTGTGTGTGTGTGTGTGTGTGTGTGTGTGTGTGTGTTGTGTGTGTGTGTGTGTGTGGTGTGTGTGTGTGCGTGTGTGTGTGTTAGTCTGACTATCTATATGTCTGTCTTTCCCTGTCTCCGTCCCCGTCTCCGTCTGTCTGTCTGCCTGCCTGCCTGCCTGTCCTGTCTGTCTGTCTGTCTGTCTGTCTGTCTGTCTGTCTCTCTCTCTCTCTCTCTCTCTCTCCTTCTCTTTAATCTTCCTATCCATCTGCCTGTCAGTCTGTATCTATCTATCTATATATCTATCTATCTATCTATCTATCTATCTATCTATCTATTATCCAGTGCATACACACATATGAGCGCACAGGGGCATAGGTTGGGGGGAGGGGGGGGGGGGGCAGGAATGACTGTCCGAAGGACACACGGACAAATACGACAAATCATAGGACTAGTTAAACACAGTAGATAAAACCCAGGAAGGACTAGCCACATAAAGCAAACTAAAGGAGAGGATAACCACACGAAACTAAGGGCGAGTAAGCCCAAATAAGACAAAAGAAAAGATTAATAAGCAGCATAGAACTGAAGTATGGATAGTCAGATTAACTACGAAGAGCAATGCAAAGTAGAAAACATCACCATCGGTTAAAACAAATAAGATACAGGATGAGTTGGGTAAAACAGACGAGGGAGCCACATAGGACAAAATAAAGAACAGATTAGGCACACAAGTCAGAACACAAGATAGGTCAGCTTTGTGAGAATGAAAAGAAAAATAAAGGACAGGTTGACCATAATAAACGCAACAAAGGAAAGGTTGACACATACGATTAACCAAAGAACTGTCCGTCCATGTAAAACAGATCAAAGAACTGGCTACCCATATAAGACAAAAAAAAGCCCTGAAGAAGCGGCTACCTACATAGGGAAAAAAAAACCTATGAACTGGCTTTCAATATTAGACAAAACCAAATGACAGGTTAGCCACATTAATATCTAGACAAAATCAGAGTCTTGGCTAGCCGCATAAACAAACCAAATCATAGACTAGTACTTACAATGAAACGTCACAAAGGACAGCTGACCACTTTTTAGACAATCAAATGG
>CM065716.1:66800860-66803925 GCA_033310375.1 Conus canariensis | reverse complement strand
ATAAATGAATAAATAAACAAGACAGGATGAACGAACGAAAGAAACCAAGCACCTTAATAGTAAAGTTTGAAGAGGAACCAACTGCAGACTCCAAGACAAACGCACAGAAGTAACAAGGCAGAGGGGTGAGAAATATATAACAAGGAATCTGTCGTGGAGGAAAATAGAAAGAAAAACAAAACAAAGGAAAATAAGAAAACGAGAAAGCCAGAAGTAGTGAAAGCCGAAAGAAAGAAAGAAGCAACAAAAAACAAAATAATGGCAGGAAAGAAAAGCGAAAAGATAGAAACAAAGATACAGAAACAAAGATAAAGCAAAAAGTCTAAGACAAAAACATGAAACACAAGAAACAATGCGGCACAGATCGCCTTAAAAATACCAGGCGAAAAAAAGAGAAACTTCATCCTTTAGTCAGTATGAACACAAGATGCGAAGCAAGATCCATTATATCCAATATCAGTCAGTCATCTGTGTCAACTTCTTTCTTCTGGCAGAAGATATTGATGCTTTAAGTGCCAGACAAACAGCCTGAAGACTAGCTTCTACCTGCTGGCCATCAAGACAGTCTGGAGACCCTGTCTCTCCCACCCTAATGTGTCTCCCGGAGACCCTGTCTCCCCACCCTAATGTGTCTCAGATTCCTCAGTTACGTTGTGCTGCAGTATCATTGGCGGTCATTCGACCTGATTATGGTGTGTGTGTGTGTGTGTGTGTGTGTGTGTGTGTGTGTGTGTGTGTGTGTGTGTGGGGTGTTGTGTGTGTGGTGTGTGCGTGGTGTGGTGTGTGTGTGTGTGTGTGGTGTGTGTGTGTTTTGTGTGTGTGTTTGCGTGCGTGCGTATGTGCGCGCGTGCGCGCGCGCCTCTGTGTGTGTGTCAGAGAGAGAGAAAAGAGAGAGTATATGTGTCCTATTTATATTTAAAATTTCTCATTTACATGTTCTTGATTTTTTTTTTTTTACTCCTGAGCACTCTTCTGTCACGTCATGGTACAGGTTTTAGTAAATGTTGTCACTTATCCATGTGTACGGCTGTCTTTAGTTGTTTGTTGGACGATGCGAAACCCAAACAAATTCCTTTGTTAATCCATCGGTTACTAAAAGCATCTTGAATGAACGGAACAAAAGAATGAAGGAACAAAGTCTGAAATGCAAGAAATAAAGTCAGATAGACAGGAAAACATGAAACCAAAGAAAGACAGGAAAAAAAAAAGAAGAAGAAACGAACAAAGCAAAAGAGAGGAATGAAAACCCAATATGAAGAAGGAAAGGAAACAAAGAGAGAAATGAAAAAGGACAGGAAACAAGAGAAAAATGAAAGCCCAGAATGAAGAAGGAAGGGAAACAAAGAGAGAAATGAAAGCCCAGTATGAAGAAGGAAAGGAAACAGAACTTTGAAAAAAAAAATGAGAAAGGAAAGAAAGAAAGAAAGAAAGCTGTATCTCCCGGGCCTGGTTGACGCCAGACTATGTCATGAAAATAAGTGCCTAGTACATCCCTGTCATGCAATGTCGGACCAAGCTGGAACCGATAGCATCATATTCATCGTCCTTGGTCTCAACGTTGAGCATAAACAAGTCTCAAAATCTGTGAGCCTTCATGCCATACTGTCTTGGTGGGTGACTTCAGTTTTAATTTCCTCTGCTCGTACCAGACTCTCAGGGAGTTCGCTTACAGGTCGTCGGTAACGGCCGATTCATGGGGACTGCCGTTGAATGTCGAAGTGGTGGCGCCCTCCGAAGGAGGAGACTCAAGCTGGCTCTTCGATGAAGCAGTTGTTGTCGTTATTAGAAAGCATAACCGGTCTTACGTAGCCGTGTTGGAATGAACAGGTATTACTGAACACTACCAAAATGACTCAAGCCGCAATGCAGTACCTCTTCCGGTGGGTTGCATCATGACGACTTGCCGTTGATTGCTCTCTCTTCTCTCTCTCTCTCTCTCTCTCTCCTCTCTCTCTCTCTCTCTCTCTCTCTCTCTCTCTCTCTCTCTCGCCGAGTCGAGGCTTGGACAGGAGGACAATCCAAGTTGTGGTTGCTGAAGGGAATGACGGAATGACCAGCGTGGAGGCAGTTCTACTGAAATGGCCAAAATGGTTGAGACAGAAAAAAAAAGGAAGAAAACAAGAAGAAGAAACGGAGGGGGGGGGGGGGGGGGGGGGGGAAGACAGAAAATGGCCGAGGAAAGAAAAACAAGCAAACCAATGACCCGAACCTGACCTACCTTGACCTGCAGGTGACCGCACTATCAAACGATCTGAAGTCGACTTAATAGTTTTGTTTGGCGGATTACTGTGGCTAAACGTGACGTTTGACCCGGTATGGGTCCCACGATGTTTTTCAGTCGGTGGTGCGGCTCTCTGCGACCAGTGACCGTGTGGAATAATGGGAAGAGAGAGAGAGAGAGAGGAGAGAGAGGAGAGAGAGAGAGAGAGAGAGACAGACAGAGACAGGCAGACAGACAGACAACACACACACACAACACACACACACACACACACACACACACACACACCACACAACACTCACACACACACCACACACACACACACACACACACACACACACACCACACACCACCACACAGTTGGAAGAATTCTACGGTAGCAGTCCTGGTTACCAGTGTGGCCCGTAAGCAGTTCGGCGCACTCAGCTTTAACAGCCGCTTTTTAACATCAATTTGACGACGCTAATGAAATACCTCCCCCGACCGCCACACGTCATGTTTACCTCCCTTTGGTTCCTTTCCCGGAGACACAACAAGTGGACCGCCGAATCCGGCCTGCACCCCCCCCCCCCCCCCCCTTCTTCCCCCTCCTGCCCAACTCTGATCTCTCTCTCTCTCTTTCTTCTCTCTCTCTCTCTCTTGCGTGCGGGGACTTATGTGTGTGTTGTGTGTGTGTGTGTGTGTGTGTGTGTGTGTGTGTGTGTGTGTGTGTGTTGTGTGTGTGTGTGTGTGGAGCGCGCGCGCGCGCGCGCGACTCGCGAATTTCTCTACTCGGTGAACAGACACGTTGGTATGTTTGTGACCCAGACATGCAAGACTTTAATTGTCCGTTAAGACTGGTTCC
>CM065716.1:66790860-66793360 GCA_033310375.1 Conus canariensis | reverse complement strand
GCAGAAGTGGCGCGGTCCTCTTGGGATGGCGATGTCACATAGTGCAGGCACCTTGCTGTGTTGTTGCCGCTCTGGTGCTGCACGCGGATTAATTGAAACTATCAGATGACCAGTTATGGCCCCACTGGAGTCCTGAGGGGACGGAGGGATGGCACCCAAGGTACTGATCGCCTGAGTCTTCCTCCACTTCCCCTTTCAAGGCCAGTCCAGGGTTTGGTTGGTATCCACGAGCACTGTGAGGGGATGAAAAGGGGGCGTTACTTACTTCCCTCTGGTGTTACTTTGCTGCCTAGTCTCTGAGAGGCTTTTTCACTTTACGGGTTGGATTA
Source organism: Conus canariensis (assembly GCA_033310375.1). Lineage (NCBI taxonomy): Eukaryota > Metazoa > Mollusca > Gastropoda > Neogastropoda > Conidae > Conus > Conus canariensis. The sequence continues at coordinate 66,793,031 of CM065716.1, read as the reverse complement.
TCAGTGCTGTAAGTTTTTATGAACAAATCAAGAGGTGAAAATTAAAAATTTCTTACCAGTTTAATAAGCAAGGTAACATTCATTACAGTCACGTGTAAAAGGAAAATTTCTTGCCACTTTGGAATCAATGTAATCTCCATTACGTTCATGTGTAAAAGGATTTTTTTTTAGCTGTTTTGAAAGCAATGTCGCATTTATAGCGTTCATATGTAAAAAGGAAAATTTCTTGCCACTTTGAAAGCAATAAACATTCATTACATTCATGTGTAAAAGGAAATGTCTAGCTACGTTGAAAGGAATGTAACACCCATTACGTTCACATGTAAAAGGAAAATTTCTGGCCCCTTTTGAAAGTAACGTAACTTTTATTATGCTCATGATGTCATGCAGGCTTTGAATATATGGAGTTTGTGTGTTTGAAAGTCTGGTAGGTGTAAAACAAGGATGTGTTCTGATGCCCACGTTATATTCTTTATTCATCAATCAGAATGGATTCCAGCTTTGATGGCGCTGTTTATTTTGTTCCGTTGCGTATGGCGTAGTTTACCATCAACAACTGCAAATGGCCTAAAAAAAAAAATTAAAAAAAATGAACAAAGCGTTTGACAGAAGTGTTTTACAGAAACGTTTTACAGAAGTGCTGTGCGGGAGCGCCATAGTTTTTTTTTTTTTTTTTTTTTTTTTTTTTTTTTTTGATTAAAGAGGCGCGCTACATATGTTCATGAACAGTGGGAGTTTGATGGCCGGAACAGAAACTGAATGATTTAGCATGAAAAAAGATACTGGATATCTGGCAATTGAGAGACGTTAAGCACTTACAATCCAACATGGCTTTCCTCCAGTATACAAATATACTGCTAATACTTTCTTTTAAAAAAACATGACCCTAACGTATAACCGACAGTGCCTTCTTACCTGAGATATGAGGTTTCAACAAGTCAGATCCCATAGAAAAAAAAAATCGTACGTTAGCACGCAAGACATATGTTGCATTTCTGGGTGTACCAGTCGTAAATCCAAACGAAATGGTTGACAGCTGTAACTTCTTTACCTAATATTCTGTATGTGCATCTTGGTGTAGATTCGAATTTTTTTTAAATTATTATTGCTGTCCCAACCTCTGCGCCACCTCAGAGGCAGTGCACCCACGCCGCTCATTCCGACACCCCGTCCACAGCCATAGCCCGGTCGGCCCCGCCGCAACCCCGGCACCGGCAATCCACAGGGAGCAGTCAATGTCAAGTCGTCAAGAGGCAACCCACCGGAGGAGACACTGCACTGCTGCCGAGTCACTTCGGTGGTGTTCAGTGGCGCCTGTTCTGATCTAACATACGCAGGACACCACCTACTAAGCCCCCTACTGACAAATCTTAAATAAATGTTAGCGAACCGCCCAGAGAACGTGGACAAACGAGTCACAAGACGAAACACAATTACTGACGACAATAATTGCTTAGTAGCGGAGTCGGCGTGAGTGAGCTGTCCCTCCGGAGGGCGCCACCACGTCCGTCCAACGACAGCCCCCATGGACTCGCCGATACCGCTGACCCCGACGGAACCAAACCAAGGCCACAGACGTGGAGAGGACATCGAAATTGAGGTCACCATGAGAGCAGGGCATGAAGGGCCACAGAATTTGAGACATTTTTTTTAATGCTGATCGATGAGAATGAGGATGATTAAGATGATGCTACGGATTTCCATTTCGGTCTGAGACTACGTGACAGGGCTGTACTCTACACTTCCTTTCATAATATATCCCGGCGTCAACCAGGCCTGAGAGATACAGGCACCTGCAGTGTTGGTCAGGAAATTTGAGCAACACTCTCAGAAACGCATCCATTAAGTGGATAAAACTCGACTGTGTGGTCCCAGTCTTCCCAACTGAGTCCGCAGCAAACTCAGCTCTGGGTAGGAGCCGGTCGGGGCAGAAAAACCCACATGACTTGATGGGATTCGAACCCACGACCTCCCAGCCGGGAGTCCGCGACGCTAACCACTTCGCCACGGCGGCTGGTTAGATTCGAATTATTATTACAAATGGATGATGGATCACATATAACTTAAATTAGACGCATTAGGCAAAAAAAAAAAAATACTGTTGGAATATCGGAAATAATCAGGAAAATTTCCTGTGAGGCAGGGTTTGATTTTGTATGACTGCAAGGCGG
>CM065716.1:66778360-66780860 GCA_033310375.1 Conus canariensis | reverse complement strand
AAGTTGCAAAATATTGTTACAAATTTGCAAATTGGAACAAATTTTCTGTCTTATTAAGTTCATTCTACATTGATATAGATACCATTAATAATCAAGATGTTGATACACTATATGACAGATTTCAAAAGACCATACATTCAGCTGCTCGTGAATCCATCCCAACAGTAAAATCTGTAAAATCTAAAAAACATCTGGGTAATATCTGGTGGAACGACACTTGTCAACGTGCAAAAGATGAGAAAATTGCGAAATCGAAAGAATATAAACGTGAAAAAGATCAGAAAGAAAAAGTCATAAAGAATTTGGAGAGAAAAAGAGTAAAGAATCTACAAAACAGAATAAACGCTCGAGAAAAACGACAATATTGGTCATCCTTTTGTGAAAATAATGTATCAAACTTTAAAGATATTCAAAAAGTTTGGACAAAATTAAAAACAATGAAAAGTGGAATTAACCTACCAAATTGTCCTGTTCGTCTTACCAGTTCTGAATTTCCATCTAATTTTGATAAAGCTGAGGCATTTGCTGACTTGTTTGCTAAAAATAGCAGCAAAGAAAATTTATCAACTGAAAATAAAAATTATCGAGAAAATGAAGAAAATAAAGACATTTATAATAAACCAAATCCTATTGAAGATCATTACCTAAATACTCCAATAACAATTCAAGAAGTTAAAGAATGTTTAAGTAATTTAAACAGTAAGACATCAGTGGGTTTAGATGGCATATCTAATGAAATCCTTAATCATCTTCCACAAAATGTAATACATTTTCTCCTCTCATTTTTTCAGAAATGTTGGGGAAATGGAAAAATGCCTATGATTTGGAAACAATCTATTGTTGTTCCAATTCATAAGAAGGGAAAACCTATGAAAGATATAAGTAGTTATCGCCCCATTGCTTTAACGTCAAACACATGTAAATTAATGGAAAAAATTATATTAAAAAGATTAATTCACCATTGCAATAAACATAACATAATTCCTATCAATCAAGCTGGATTTCAAACGGGTAGATCCACAATTGAACACTTGGTTAAACTTTCTACCCAGGTAAAACATCAATTTGCACGTCGCAAGAACATATTAGCCACATTTTTTGACATTCGTAAGGCCTACGAACATGTATGGCATAAGCGCTTGCTGTATAAAATTAAGAATATTGGTATTAATGGTAATATGTTTAATTATATTCAAGAGTTCCTTCATTGCCGGTCTATTCAAACACGAATAGGAAATACTTATTCAATCCCTAGGCCTTTACAGATGGGTCTACCCCAAGGTTCTGTAATTTCACCAATGCTATTCAACATTCTGATTTATGATCTACCAAAAGGTCTCTCAAAAGATACAGAATTAGCTCAGTTTGCTGACGACATATGTTTATGGGTGAAAGTAACTATGAAACGCCATACTTCTCTACGATCTCTGAATTACATCAAAATCAAATACCAGCATGAGCTCAATAAAATAAACAAATTCTTACATGAAAATGGGCTTTCCCTTTCAACAGAAAAAACTCACATGATGCTCTTCAACTCTGGTTATGATCCAGAAAAGCTACCAAAATTTACATTGGATGGTATAATTTTAAATTATGTTAAAAACGTTAAATTTCTAGGAGTCATATTAAGTAGCAAACTTACGTGGAATGCTCACATTGATTACATTCTAAACAAAGCAAGGAAAAGCTTAAACTTCCTTAAAATTATAAATAAACAATCCTGGGCTCAAGATTCTAAAACATTAACCATCTTAGCAAATGCTTTAGTTCGTTCAAGACTTTGCTATGCTCAAGAAGTTTTCTTTAATGCACCTCAATATCTTTTAAATAAACTTCAAAGTGTTGATTGCAAAGCTTATAAAATTGCCCTTGGAGTCCCCACACATACATCAAATTTAGGGACATACAATGAGGTAGGTGTTTTACCACTCACAGACTTCCGAAAAGCTTCTGCTTCAAAGTTTGTTTTGAAAAGTTTCTCACAAAAAAATTTTTGTTCTCAAGAGGTATGCTTAGATTCGGAAAAGGACTTTGGAAAGCGAGCTCAAAACATACTCTCAGCAAAATCTATCTGTTCTTATTCTTACGATCTTCTGAGAAAAACTAATATAGATCAAAATAACATTGCTAAAAATCCAACGTTTTCTCCGATGCCAAAATGGGAACAATCAACAGCAATCTTTGATATAGAATACACAGATTTATCAAAAAATGACTCACCTAATCTTTTAAAAATTCACGTATGCCCTCATTTAGAAGATAATTACAATAATCATTTAAAAATATATACGGATGGTTCAGTGCTTGATAATTCAAATTCAGGAGCAGCTTTCATAATCCCTAGTTTACAAATTCAAAAGTTATTTTATCTTGGTAACAACTTATCTATATACAGTGCAGAACTATTTGCTATATTGAAGTCCTTGGATTTCATACTAACTTTTCCAATAAACAACAGTCAACTTTTAATATGTGCTGATTCGAAAGCAGCGCTTCT
>CM065716.1:66760860-66773360 GCA_033310375.1 Conus canariensis | reverse complement strand
CCAAACTCGAACAGGTTTTTTTTTTTTTTTTTTTTTTTTTTTTTTTTTATACTCTGATACCATGAATAGACTCAATATATTACCACACATCTCCACCCATATGGAAGTTACTTTGCTCTCTGGATCTGGGTTATAATATGGACCCATATCAAATATTCAAATTCATATATATTAATGTATTGAGGAGCTTGATTATTTTCGTTGAAGTTCATGCATTATTTCTGGAACACTGTTCGAAAATGTCAAAATGCCCTACATCGCAATGTTAAAGAAAAAACTGAAAAAGAAAAAAAAATCGCTCTTAGATCCGGATTGCCATCATGTTAATCATGATGGCAATCCGGATCTAAGAGCGCCTTGAACCAAATTCTTCGTTTCCACCAAGTTTTTTTTTTTAAGAACCGGTGATGAGGTTTTTCCGTATCTCGCTGACAGACAGAGAAACCAACCTACAACCGCGAGAGACTAAAAACACTCCTTGGTGGACGGAAACAGCAGCTTGATATATCTGTACACACAAGTCAATACCGATTCAAGCTAGGTGAGATCTTGTTTCAATTAATATACTTCGCCCACTGGCAAAACCGTATTTCCACGGTCTTGGCGAAGTGAATTATTTTTCTCCATTACAACTGTCGGTGTCCGACATACATGATATCGACTGATATCCGATAGGTTTCTCTGTTGCTGGTCTTTTCTTCTCCCATGTCACCAGCAGTAATTAGAACTATTGACCCGCAGTGTGTTACTTCTCCCACCTTTGTCAGAGGAACAAATGGAAGGCTTTTTTTCTCCCCAGCGACTAATTCATTTGGAATACCAGAAGATTCGTCGGAATACCGTAGATCTGTGCGAAGGGCGAACAGTACTCGTCACTTGATTCTTTGACTCAGATTCCGGTGTAACGATCCATTTTTAACTCCCCTCCACTTTTTAACTCCCTGGGAGTTAGAATTAGCACGTGCCAAGTTTAACTCCCCGGGAGTTAAAACAAACCACGCCAGAATTACTCCCCCCCCCCCCCCCCCCCCCTGTTTTAGATTAACTCCCCCACCCCAAAATATTCAGTTTTATGTGTTAGTCACGATATGAGAAATGAACGTTTAATGTACACCCCCTCCCTCCCTCCCTCCCTCCCTCCCCTTCTCTCTGTCTGTCTGTCTGTCTCCCTCTCTCTCTCTCTCCCCCCCCCCCAACTTTCTTTCAGTCTCTCACTCACTCTCTCACTCTCCTTGCTTGTCTGTCTGCCTTTTTGCTTGTCTGTCTGTCTCTCTTAACCTCTCTCCCTCTCTCTTTGCTTGTCTCTCTGTCTGCCTGTCTATTTGTTTATCTATCTCAGTGTTCTTGTCTCTAGTTCTCCCCCCACTCCCCCTCTCTCTGTCTGTCTGTTTTTCTTTCTTTCTTTTACTTCCCCCCCCCCCCCCTTCTCTCGCTCTCTCTCTCTCCTTCTCTCTCCCTCTCTCTCTCTCTCTCTCTCTCTCTCTCTCTCTCTCTCTGCATGATTCTAGTCAGCTTTGTTTACTGTTATTAGTGTTTATCAAAGACAGATTGTATTAATAAGCTTTTATGTTTGTCCTTGTCAAGTAAAGTTTTCAAGTGTCATGTGTCAACTGTCTCTGTGCAGTGTGTGTGTGTGTGTGGGGGGGGGGGGGGCAGTCCTGGCATAAGGCCAGAATGACTCCCCCCCCCCCCCCCCCCCCCTTTCTATTTTTTTTAACTCCCCGGGAGTCAATCTGGATCAACATTTCTTGATCGAAAGTAACTCCCCGGGAGTTAGTTTAGGCACGTACGTATTTTAACTCTACCCCTATTAATCCAATCTGTCTTTGATAAACACTAATAATAGAAAACAAAGCTGACTAGAAGCATGCAGAGAGAGAGGGGGGGGGGGAGAGAGAGAGAGAGAGAGAGAGAGAGAGTGGGGGAGAGAGAGGGAGAGAGAGAGAGAGAGAAGGGGGGGGAGTAAAAGAAAGAAAAACAGACAGACAGAGAGAGGGGGAGTGGGGGGGAGACACTAGAGACAGAGACACTGAGATAGATAAACAAATAGGCAGGCAGACAGAGAGACAAGCAAAGAGAGAGGGAGAGAGATTAAGGGAGACAAACATACAGACAAGCAAAAAGGCAGACAGACAAGCAAGGAGAGTGAGAGTGTGAGCGAGAGACTGAAAGAAAGTTGGGGGGGGGGGGGGGGGCGGGAGACAGAGGGAGACAGGCAGACAGACAGAGAGAGGGGGAGGGAGGGAGGGGGTGTACATTAAACGTTTATTTCTCATATCGTGACTAACACATAAAACTGAATGTTTTGGGGTGGGGGAGTTAATCTAAAACAAGGGGGGGGGGGGGGGGGGGAGTCATTCTGGCGTAGTTTGTTTTAACTCCCGGGGAGTTAAAATTGGCACGTGCTAATTCTAACTCCCGGGGAGTTAAAAAGTGGAGGGGAGTTAAAAATGGATCGTTACACCGGACCATACCCCCTCCAGACTATTCCTGTGCCCGCCATTCTGTGTTGTTTTTCCACACCGACACTTCATTGATTGATCCTGGGGCCACATCACATTCTCCACTAGTTTGTGTTAAATCAGTTCCGTAGGTTTCTCGTGTAGTTTTCAGTGGTGTCGGAAGATATATTGCACTCTTAGGAAAAGGAAGGGAGGGTTGATAGGGGAACGCGGGAGGGCGCCCTGAAAAGAAAAGGTTTTGGACAAAAATACCATTGTAGTTTACCCTTCATATTTGATTTTGAAAAAAAAAAAAAAAAAAAAAGCAGGGTGGGTGAGAAGGCAAGGCGGTGAGGGGGGTAAAGAGGACTCTTCTCTGCAAAATTCTCTCTCTCTCTCTCTCTCTCTCTCTCTCTCTCTCTCTCTCTCTCTCTCTCTCTCTCTCTCTTATGTGTGTGCGTACACGCGCGCGCGCGCATGTGTGTTATCCAAAGTGGCAAAGTGGCGCTAAAAATATGACCCCTAATACATCTTACCGAAATGATTCTCAGGAAAACACAAACGCTGTCATGACGAAGTGTGCAACAACAACAAAAAAAGTTGTCCTCCTTTGTCTCCATTTTTTCTTGCTTATTCGGTGTCACAACATTGGCTGCAAACACGGTGTGTGTGTGTGTGTGTGTGTGTGTGTGTGTGTGTGTGTGTGTGTGTGTGTGTGTGCGTGCGTGCGTGCATGCGTGTGTGTGTGTGTGTGTGTGTGTGTGTGTGTGTGTGTGTGCGTGCGTGCGTGCATGCGTGTGTGTGTGTGTGTGTGTGTGTGTGTGTGTGTGTGTGTGTGTGTGTGGATGAGTAAGGGAATTCTCTGGCCCGTACCTTCCTAACACCCTTCCCCCTCCCCATCCTCCCTCTGGTGATTTTGCTGACAGTGAGACAAACAAACCAACAAAGGCCGGTAATAAGATAACTTCCACAACTGTACCAATGTCCTCCCACGATCTCAGTAATAAAGATCATATCTCTCGAAAGATAACCATCGCAATGAGTGCAGTCAGGTGCAACCATAGTCAACTGAGGGCTGCAGCTTGCCGCTCATGTGACTGCCGTGTTTCCGGTGTATAGTTCCATAACCAGTAAGGTGGTGAGGGAGGGTGGGGGGGGGGGGGGGGAGGAGGGCGGGGAAAGGCCACGTGTCCAATCTATTCCCACAGTAAGTACGTCCAGACTGACCTGGGCACTTCTCCTTTGTTCCCAAATCCCTCCCTTCCGTTACAATTCTCAAAATGTCCCGAATGACAAAATGTATCTATCAAAGGATATTGCATCTGAATTTGAGGCGGAAGGGGGTAAGGGGGAGGGAGATGAAGTGATTCTGCACTGAGACAGAATTATCTCCCACCCTGTTGAAAACCCACTCTCCAGTGAGTGATTCGGGGAGAGTTCAGAAACACCACATAGTGTAAATGAATACATACACCTGCCCGGAAGTTACCCGCCCTATGTGAAAGGGAGGTATTATATCACTTGAGGGGACGGTTCATTACCATACCACAAAGCACTCACTGGAGAATGGTTCTAGAACAGGGGAGGATGGCGGGGGGAGGAGGGGGGGGAGGAGGGAGGGGGCAGAAGATGCCATTCAGGCCCAGGTTCAGAATCTGTCAAATCCAGCTGCAATGTGCTCTGATTACTATGTTTTGTCATTGGACTAATAATGCGCAGGCCAGACAACTATAAAGTCGTAGCTATGAGACACCTCTCCTTAAATTCTCTCATCTTTGTCATTAATCCATCAGCTTTAAATCGTGCGAAGTGTGGTCCCGAAACTTAGCAGATGAGGTATAGTGTATATGGACTAGTCCGCACGTAGTGACACCTCCTTGATGAAACTGAAACATTGTCGTTTTGGGACATGTTGAGAATTTTGGAGGGAAGTAAATTTTGGAACAAATGGGGGGGGGGGGGGGGGGGAGGGAGGTTGATCAGGAGCTAATCCCTGGAAGGATGTGCGTGTTGAGTTTGGGCAGGTGCTCTTTATCAGCCACTGGAGAGTGGTTTCGGGACGAAACGTCACGCTGGGGCTAGAACTTTTGCCCCTCATCTGTAACATTTCAGTTTGATTGCCAGCGATGGGAAACTCTTTTAAGTTTGGTGCGGATTTGATAGGGTTTATTATCCGCCTGCCTGTTCCAGTCCTCATGCTAGACGTCTTTGACATACATCCGAGCTCTGGGTTACAGATCGGTGGGAGGGTCAATTCTCTATCAGCGGCATTCTTGGCAAGTTGATCAGTCACCTCATGCCTGAATACCAGATGACCGGGAACCCAAGCAAGTTGGACAAGTGTCAAGAGAAGCTGAAACTGAAGTAAAAGATTTCCTCGTGTCTTTAGTTGTGTGGGAAGAAATAAAAGGAAACAAAATCAAAAGCCCTTCGTTCTCGGCTTTCTGAACAAAATCACGCAAGAATTCATCAGTTTTTATAGAGAGCATTTTATTTCAAAGAGGAAGTATCAATGTGCGTGTTCGAAGTGATTTGACTCATGCTTCTCCTTTCAGGCTGTCCCTTAAAATGTTCCAGACCTGTAGCGGTTAATCGTGATTATCTGTACGAAGAAGGTTTACTTCCCTTTGGCCAGAATGCCAATTCAGATTTTCGTAATGGGCGGACAACAGAACAGCGGTGAATATTAATAAATTATAACACTGAATCATGATCATGATGATGATGATGATGACAATGATGATGATGATGACGATGATGATGATGACAATGATGATGATGATGATGATGATGACAATGATGATGATGATGGCGATGATGATGATGATGGTGATGATAAAACTAAACTGAATAAGATAAGACGAATACAATAAAATGAAACTGATTTTTTTTTTTAATATAAGATAAGATAAAGAAGTGAATTGTACGGAGAGAACTTTACAAAAAAAAAAAAAGAAAGAAGTGAAACAATATGGAAAGAATGTTTTTTTGTTTTTTTTTTAAACCAATAAACATTCCCATCCTACAGCCCTCTCCCCCCCACCCCCTCCTTCTCTCCCCCTCTCCCCCCCCCCCCCCCCCCCCCCCCCCCCCCCCCCATCCTCACAGACACGTTCTATCATGTGTTAATGTGAATAATAAACATTGCACTCGCACAAATTCCTCCTGGAATGTTTATGTGTCCCTTCTTTGCATCCTTCAAAGTCATCATATTCTAATCGTTGTTGCAGGTTGTAACAGTGAAAGCCACGCCAGTATTTGCCCTTGTCTTTCATTTGAATACACAGCTGTCTTCGTATTCCGTACGCTCCGTTCTGCCTTGGTATCACTGTGCGAGTTCAGTTTTGCTTACGTCGCTCCAGGCCTATACCTGTATTGAGTTTGTGTCAGAGCGTCTCTGTGGATACACACGAATCGTGGAGAACGACCACAGGAGCCGGGGAGGTCGAGAGGTAGTGACGCTCCACGTGGACCTCCTGGAAGGTCGCTCAGTCCATCTCCTCCTTGAGGGTTCAGTCGTTGACACCAGTAAATACCTTAGAGGGTGGATGTGCTGCGTATGTTCAATCATGAACGTGTTCAAAGTGACTTAGTAATTCGCAAGGCAGGGAGACTCCTCTGGCTGGCTGCTTCACGACAGACTGGCGTTGATGGCTATTTGTGGACTACAGACGTCGGGTCCGCTGTAGAGCGAACCCGGTTGTGTGGACTGAGGACTATGGATGAATAACAGGGTAGCACTGACAGCTTGGAAGCCAGGACAAAGGAACTAGATGAAACCTAAATTAGATACATAAAGAAATAAAATCAAACAAAACAAACCTTATCGGTTTTGCCATATACACATTTTCTTTCGATTGTGAAACACATGCAAATATTGATGACACGGGTGTCGAATATCTATGTCGGCAAATTCGCGTGAGATTTTTGGCTAGCATTCCACATCCACTGGGATACCGAATTTTATTCAAGGGACGCAATTCGTGCAGAATAGATTTGATTATCTTTGTGGTATAGATTGCGTCCCTTGCTCCTTCAGGTTGGTGTGTGTGTGTGTGTGTGTGTGTGTGTGTGTGTGTGTGTGTGTGTGTGTGTGTGTGTGTGTACATCAGGTGGGCGTGGCAGCGTGGAGACAGGGAGGGAAAGGACACCTGTGTGAAATAATGGATGACTGAGCGAGTACGTGCATGTGTGTGAGACGGCAAGGGAGAAAACGATAATGACGGGTCACACACACACACACACACACACACACACACACACACACACACACACACACACACACACACACACATGAGTTGGGGGTGGGGTGGGGAGAGAGGATTGGAGGGAAGGAGGGAGGGAGAGAAGGAGACGTGAGTGGGATGGGGAAGTAGAAAGGGGATCGGAAGGAATGGTGTTGTCATGTGTGTGTGTGTGTGTGTGTGTGTGTGTGTGTGTGTGTGCGTGCGTGCGTGTGTGTGTGTGTGTGTGTGTGTGTGTGTGTGTATGTGTGTGTGCGTGCGTGTGTGTGTGTGTGTGTGTGCGTGTGCGTGTGTGTGTGTGTGTGTGTGTGTGTGTGTGTGTATGTGTGTGTGTGTGTGTGTGTGTGTGTGTGTGTGTGTGTGTGTGTGTAGGCATCCTATAGACATGAGTTCTGTTATCCCTGTAGACATGAAGCCTGTCATTTCTATAGACATGAAGCTTGTCATCCTATAGACATGAAGCCTGTTCCGTATAGACATAAAGCCTGTCACCCTATAGACATGAAGCCTGTCACCCTATAGACATGAAGCCTGTCACCCTATAGACATGAAGCCTGTCACCCTATAAACATGAAGCCTGTCACCGTACAGGCATGAAGCCTGTCACCCTATAGAATGAAACCTGTCACCCTATAGACATGAAGTCTGTCACCGTACAGACATGAAGCCTGTCACCCTATAGACATGAAGCCTGTCATCCTATAGACATGAAGCCTGTCACCCTATAGACATGAAGCCTGTCACTCTATAGACATGAAGCCTGTCACCCTATAGACATGAAGCCTGTCACCGCACAGACATGAAGCCTGTCACCGTACAGACATGAAGCCTGTCACCCTATAGACATGAAGCCTGTCATCCTATAGACATGAAGCCTGTCACCCTATAGACATGAAGATTGTCACCCTATAGACATGAAGCCTGTCATCGCACAGACATGAAGCCTGTCACTCTATAGACATGAAGCCTGTCACCGTACAGGCATGAAGCCTGTCACCCTATAGAATGAAACCTGTCACCCTATAGACATGAAGTCTGTCACCGTACAGACATGAAGCCTGTCACCCTATAGACATGAAGCCTGTCATCCTATAGACATGAAGCCTGTCACCCTATAGACATGAAGCCTGTCACTCTATATACATGAAGCCTGTCACCCTATAGACATGAAGTCTGTCACCGTACAGACATGAAGCCTGTCACCCTATAGACATGAAGCCTGTCATCCTATAGACATGAAACCTGTCACCCTATAGACATGAAGCCTGTCACCCTATAGACATGAAGCCTGTCACCGCACAGACATGAAGCCTGTCACTCTATAGACATGAAGATTGTCAAGCTATAGACATAGGGTAGTCTTAAATATGTTCATTTGCTTCGATTATTCGTGACGTACTTTTTGTAATTTGTAAATCACTTCTTCATATCGTTTTCATTAATTTGTCTTTTTTTGTACGGGAATGGCTCCTTTGGGAGTACTTTCGGATGTGATGTTTCGCCCGTGGTGTCATTTGAAAACACCACAAAATCATAGCTGGTATTCTGTGATAGATACAATGGGGTGGACTACTACACTACTACAACCGTTGAAGACCGTGACCACTGAAAAGTGTTCCACCCTGGAGACAAATGTCGGCACTGGCTAGGCGTAATCAAATAGTTCTGTTCAAAGTACGGAGCGGACTTGATTTTGTGCAGCGGGTGGAGGATTTAGTATTCATATCTTGAACATTGTCGTGCCATCTCTCCAGTTTCCCTCCACCCAACCTATCCTGCTTACATCATGTTCATAATGACTGAGGATTGTTCATCCGTATATGGTTCCCCCCCCCCCCCCCCCCCCCCCCTCACTATATGTTTATTTCCGTTGTTTGTCTTTTTGTTCTTGTCCTGCCTGAAGAGGACCAATAGGTCAAGACTCCTTGTCTCAGTGTTTATTTTCTTCACTTGGCAGCCCAGTGCATCAACAATATATTTTCATGTCGTAAAGCAAAGATTTGTTATGGGCCCGCAATCTGTTCTTTTTTTTTCTTTTTTTTTTTCTTTTTTTTGCACTTTTTTGAAAACGATAACCAGGTCATGAAATGTATAGATTTGTGTGGCCGTGACTCCGTCAGTAAAAGCCAGTTCTGTTCCTGTGTTTACTTGTTCTGCCTTGTTGTGATTCTATATAACTTAGCGGATGTGGTGTAGCGTATATGGACTAGTCCGCACGCAGTGACGCCTCCTTGATGAAACTGAAACTGAAACTATATAACACAAAATTAATTCACATGGCTTACATCAAAGATAGTACGCCCTACGGAAGGGCGTACTATCTTCGCTTACATTCACGAGAGAAAAGTGAGCAAACAAAAAAAAAAAGAAAAAAAAAAAGAGGACAAGCACTGAAAACTTACTGGCACTGTTCTGTTGAATGGACATTTCTTGTTTAGCTCTCAGAAAGTGCGCTAATATTGACAGCTTTCAAAGTGAGAGTCTCACGGGGTAATGGAAATAATGAAAACAGAAGGGGAGACAACTCAAGCACTGTGATGTCGTGAGGGTTACATGTCATGAGGAAGACTGAACAGTACTGGGTTAGATCGCCATGCACTGCTCAGCGCAGAAAGGGTTTTTTCTCTCTTCAGTTCTTTCCCTTGAATTTCGATCACTGGTGATTGATGGTTTTCTTCCCGGAATTATGGTATTTAAAACAATATTTTTGTTATCTGAAGCAATGTATCGCCTGAAAAAAAAACGAAATAGACACATTCATCACAATAAAGGAAGTCTTACAACCGATGCCAGCTTCTAAAATTCGAAATCACGTGTCAGCCATAATACGTCATATTTGTGCAAAAGACAATACCATAAATAAAGTATGCAAACCACTAACTGTCATGGATACTCACGGGAAACAGTCAAGGCTGCGACTAGTGTTTTTATTTACATTTACAACATCTGCCTTAATAATTCAAGGATGTTTTTTTTTTTACATTAAATGCTATGAGTAGATGTCGTGTGAGTCACTGCAAGCATTTGTCTTAGGAGCGATTGTAGGCAAACGAGTTTGCACACATCATTGTTTCAATCAGTAACAGGGTGTCAGATTATGCAATGAGTTGTGAGTCGACACAGTACACTTTTGGCAGAAGTGTTATTAAGACACATGGATTTCTTCTGTAGTCAGTCGACAATTCCACTAATAACCTGCAATTAATTTCACGCCGTGTTTTCTCTTTTGAAGTGAAAAACGAAACACCTTTATTTCAAAGTTATACTGCAAGCTGTATTTTACAAATACATTTGTGTTCTCCAGGATCAACAGGGCTCAGCAGTCGCTTCCTATATAAAGAACTGGCACAAACCAAACCCAAATCCCAAAGAGTGTGAATTGTGTTCACAATACCTTTGTTTTCAAATATGGATTAATATTTGTGTTAATATCATGTTCATATGCAGAGCCTTTCCAACATGTAAGTTGATTTTTTTGTGTTTGTTGCTGTACACGGATGCATCCCACTCACAAACAACAGGAAGGGAATAGAGCAGCGCGATCTCTCCAGCCCAGGACAGACAAAATGGACAGAATATTTGCGCTTGTTTACCAGCCGCGGGTTGTAGGTCTGCTACTCCCTTGATGCTCGTTCAGGCTGCTCCACGGATGATAATTATGTTGAAAGCAGTTCGCTGGCAATGGTGTGTGTGTGTGTGTGTGTGTGTGTGTGTGTGTGTGTGTGTGTGTGTGGCTGTGTGTGTGTGTGTGTGTGTGTGTGTTAGAGAGAGAGAGAGGGGGGGGGGCACTATAATATCAGTCCTTTCCTGCACAAAAGAGGGCAGGGAAGGAAGTTAGCCGTGGGAGTTCATTTACTGAAACACACACACACACACACACACACACACACACACACACACACACACACACACACACGCACACACACACACGCACACACACACACACACACACACACACACACACACACACACACACACACACACACACACACGTGCTCTCTCTCTCTCTCTCTCTCTCTCTCTCTCTCTCTCTCCACACACACACACACACACACATACACGCACGCACGCACGCACGCACTCACACACACACACACACACACACACACACACACACACACACACACACACACACACACACACACACATGCGTGCGCGGGCACACACATACATACATCAATGTGAATACACATAAAACACACACACACATACAAAGAAATACAGAGAGAGAGAGAGAGAGAGAGAGAGAGAGAGAGAGAGAGAGAGAGAGAGAGAGAAAACTGGGTAGTGAAAGACTTTTACCACTCAAAGACACGGCTGTTAGGCAGTGTTAGTCTTTTAATCAATCCCTTTCTTCTACTGCACTCTGCCACAGCCCCCCATCCCCCACCCCACCCACCTCCACCCGCCCGCCACCACACACACACACACACACACACACACACACACACACACACACACACACACACACACACACACACCCTCATGGCCTCCGCGCCCTCCTTTTCCGCCTCCTCCTTTTCTCCATCACTCTCCCCAAAACTGTTTCAAGAAGTTATGTGTTTACAAAACTTACGTGAAGTTGAACCATCATTTTCATTAGCATTGCCGTAGAGTATCAATGTTTCTTCTTTCCCCCCGAAGATTCTGTCAATGAAGTATAATTCCAAGATGGATAAGTAGGAACATTGAAGGAAAAGAAAAAAAAAAATGATATTGTTTTTCTTCACTTGGGACCCTGTCTGAGAAAGCACCGTTACTCTTTATGGCCTATCGTTCTAATTGTTTGCAGCTTATCTCTCTTACTAATTTGCCGTGTGATCCTCGTACTGTTCGCGACTTAGCATTGTTGCAGATTGGATCTCATTACTCCTGCTTTTTGCGACTTACCATTCTTGTTGTTAGCGATCTACTACTCTTGCTTTTTACAACCTACTACTCTTGCTGTTCGCGGCTTATTACTCTTGTTGTTAGCGATCTACTACTCTTGCTTTTGACGACTACTACTCTTTTTCTATTTGCGACTTATTACTCTTACTGTTTGCGTACTCTTATTTCTTTGTTTCTGATGTATTACTCCTACTGTCAGCGACGTATCACTCTTAATTTTTGCAGGTTTTTACTCTTATTGCTTGTGTTACTTATTACTTTCATTGCTTACAAATTGTTACTGTTACTGTACGCGACTTTTTGCTCTTGCTATTATAGATTTATTACTGTTTATTGTTTGCAAATCATTGTTCTTAATGTTTGCGACTTAGACCTGTTACTCCCACTACTTTCGCCTTATTACTCTTGCTGTTTGCGACTAATTACTCTTAATTTTGCGACTTATCATCATTACCAAAGATGCTACATTATCAAGTGGTAATGTACTATCCATGCAACTAGCTTACTTTGCTCATCATTATTTATGTACACTTCTCCTTCTTTGTGACACTGTAGACAATTTGAGATCTTGATCTGCACCAGTGGCTAAGAAGTTTACATAAATTGGCAAATCGCCGATGCGAACACATGTATTAATGTGTCTGACTCAAAAGAGACAGGGATGAGAGAGAAAAGGCAAATTTGACACAAAACTGTTGCTGACTTACCTTTACTTCTTTCCTTTGACAGCCCGTGGAAAGGTCAGTTCAAACAAGATATTGACAAGCAAAAAGAAAAAAAGAAAAGGAAATCTTTTGTAATTACGTACAGCCATTTATTTTTTGGTCAATTCTTTATGCACTGCACCATCAACATTGTAACGTTCTCTGAATAGTAGTCTTTTTGCACACCATTCTTCTTACCCTCGTCCAGCCTTTTGATTGTC